>CM061529.1:59747575-60981325 GCA_030068015.2 Neoceratitis asiatica | reverse complement strand
TTCCGCATAATTTATCAGTTGAACTAAGATGAGATAAGATGAAGTTTCATATTCATTCGTAATTTAAAATTTTCAACCGAAGTTCATAGGATATTCCGACTCTACGGGTGCTTTGATGATATCTGCTATCTTATCTCTATTAATGACTGACGGAATCTGTTCAAAATCCATAGCAAATATAAAATTAATCCTACCCATGAATGCAGAAAATTTTCCAAGGTCATTTAATGTTCCGTCCACGTCCGTCTATACGAGGGTTTCTGTATTAGAGAGGAAGTGCTAGATTCCTTTTTACAGTATTCCTACGCAATACATCCCATTCCACTCTAACATTTGTGAGTAGAGGAATCGTTCAGACGAGAACATCTTCATTTGGAGATCTACAAAAGTTGTCACGTATACCCCGAATGCAACGCTGTCATTATTCAGTTAGCATCCAAGTTGCATCTTTGGATCCGAACTTGGGATATCCACAGCACGAACCAATAATTGAACCATTAGGTTACGTATGTGCCAGGTTAAATTAACTTATTACAATATTTCGAAATTTGCTAGATTTGCACGAAGTCAAAAAGAATTTTGTGAAGGGGTGACGGTTGGAAATAAGCGTATATTTCATTGTCCATTCACGGACATTATAATCCCAAATTACGGGTCTAGCCTCGTATGTTTTAATACTACCACCCACGCTCATTGATGAGGATGTCACCATAGACTTTTCCTCAAGCTCCTTTTAATGCCTGGATCGGTAACGAGAACATCCTCAACGTCCGTACCTATTCTGAATTATTTTCCCATTTGTAGTAAAGCCGAACTTCGTGGTACAGAAGGAACTTTGGGAATTCATCTCATAACTCAAAGAAAGCGCCTTACAGCCTTTGACCGTTTTCTAAGTGAAAATATAGCTTTGAATATCAATTATTTTGGAATGGATGGGTTCCTGGCACTTTTTGGAAGGAAGAGCATTTACGGAACTTTCCCTTTAAGGTCAGTATGTACCTCTAGCGAAAAAAAAACTCATATAATTCGTGGACGGAAAAATATGGTAGGCGTGGAAATTTGACAGATGATTTTCTATTGTGAAATGCTCTTTACAAAGGACGAATATATGCAAACGTGAATAAACAAAACGAGAAATATGAGTAGAGCGCGGTAAACATTTGTCGCTGATTATGTATTCTTACCTTTTTCATGGCTAAAAATAAATAAAAGATGTAGAAATTGATGAAAAAACTAAAAACATTAAATAAATTGCTTTATAAGCTTCCTTTAAAACGTTTGAAAAATCTTCCTCTTGTTTCTCGCGAAATATATATGAGACTATTTATTTCGCTCGGAAACCTTTGTCGCCGCGCTTTCGTAAGTGTTTAAAAAAATTTAGAAATAGGCAGTAGAAAATAGAGTTTTTTCGTTCCAGATGCTTCTTAAAAAAATATTTCGCCCATCGGATTTTTCAATTTTTTATATGGAGTTTTTGGTTTTCGTAAGAGCTGCATACCGACCTTTATAATATTCGTATATATGTATACACAATAAGCAGATCTACTTTGAAAACAGCTCATGTATAAAAATAAAATGGTATTGAATTTAATTAATTATCAGTAAATGGCTAATCTTATCATTCACTTCTAATGTAATTAACTGGCTTACATCTGATATTCAGACATAACGGTATTTAATCCTCTTTAATTGTTATTTATTAAAGCCAGTTTAATTTTTTATTTCTTAATTTTTTTTTTTTTGAAAGCTTAACTAATATTTAACTTAATGAGCCTCTAGCCTTTTGTTTAATTCATATTGTAAAAAAAATTAATAATTTTTCGAAGTATAAGATAACTTCATATGCTTCGCAAATGATAATAATACATACTTATATACTTATTTGCGAAAATTAATTATTTCGGTCATGCAAGTATTATTTTTTGTAATTATTATGAATACAAATAATTATTTAAAATACGTTACGTCAAAATAATTAAATCTATTTTTTTACATATGTATAGATAAATATAAATATATACACATGGTTCATTTGCTTTTTATCACGCAAACAGATTATTATAAAAATAATATCTGTATATAAAGTCATACATTTCATTAAATATAATTTGAACAGCATTTAAGTACTTTTCAAATAATCATCTTCTCAAAAGTAAGCAAGTCATTATCATATCTTTACATTATTTGCTCAATTTAACAGACTGTTATTTTCTTATAAATACTTTTGTACATATGTATGTATGTATATACACTTGGTTATGGTACGAACATATACAGAAAAGATTAATTTATATAAGGCAAAATGAGCAAAAAGCTGAGCTACTCGTGCTGTGAGTAAATAAATATCAATACATACATACATACATATATATGTCATATATGCATAAATGTCTCAGCGTTACTCGTTTTTATCAATTAAAACAACGCTCATCAACAACACTTATCATTGTAAAATATGCACGCGTGAACGTAAAGAGATATGTGAGTGTGTAAAGAGACTGACAACACGCCGCAATCAACTTGCGTTTAATAAATTTTTTGTTTAAATATTTCGTGAGCTCGTACATTGCAATTTACGTCGCGCACAGTGTTCCGCCTTCAAGTAAAATGTAAACGAATGGAGATGAAAGGTAATGCATTTGAATGCACACATCACGCACATCAATTTAAAATTTTTAATTTTTATTTTATTTTATTTATTTCTTTTTTTTTTAAGTTTGTTGTATTTATTTTTTATTTTATTCTATTTTATTTTATTTTATTTTACTTTATTTTATATTATTTTATTTTATTTCATTTTATTTTATTTTATTTTATTAATTTTTCATTTTATTTTTTATTTTCTTTATTTTGTTGTATGTTACATTATTTTATTTATTTTATTTTATTTTATTTTTTTATATTAGTGTTTTTTTTAATTTAATTTTTTTATTTTTTTGTTATATATTATTTTATTTAATTTCATCCTATTTCATATTATATTATTTTATTTCATTTAATTTTATTTTTTATTTTTTTTTATTTTACTTATTTTTTCTTTTTTGTTTTATTTTTTTTTAATATTATTTTATATTATTCTATTTTATTTTATTTGATTTTATTTTATTTTACTTGGTCTCTTCTCAAAATATTTACTGATCCTATTCATGCTACTTTCAGCTTTCTTTTCATCATGCATTTCCATGCATTTTATCAATATCATAAAGGGTGTTTTTTATAGAGGCATAGAACTTTAAGTTGGCATTACTTTTCAAGATGGCGACCGATTTAATAGCTGTCAAGTGATTTATTCTCAGTTTGGTTTGGCAATTCATCATGAATAGACTCACGCCTGAACAACGCTTGCAAATAGTGCAATTTCATTTCGAAAATAATAGTTCTGTGCGGAAAACGTATCGCGCACTACGTCCACGAATTTTGTTTAGCGATGAAGCGCACTTCTGGTTGAATGGCTACGTCAACAAACAAAACTGCCGCATTTGGAGTGAAGGTAATCCTCAAGTGTATGTTGAAACACCGTTACATCCAGAAAAACTGACTGTTTGGTGCGCTTTATGGGCTGGTGAAATCATTGGTCCGTATCATTGAACGTAGTGCGCGATACGCTTTCTGCACAGTACCATTATTTTCGAAATAAAATTGCACTATTTGCAAGCGTTGTTCAGACGTGGGTCTATTCATGATGAATTGCCAAACCAAACTGAGAATAAATCACTTGACAGCTGTTAAATAGGTCGCCATCTTGAAAAGTAATGCCAACTTAAAGTTCTATACCTCTATAAAAACACCCTATACTAAGATTTCTAATCATCAAAACAAGCAAAAAAAATTTTTTCCTCTTTTTCGCTCTATTCTAAACAAAATCTAATTTTCACACAGCATTTAGATTAAATTTAAAACACTCTGCCCATCTGGTGGCCTACTTATCAGTTAGTTTATTCAATTTACTGCAGCAGAGTAGACGCGGATGAATTTAATTAAAATCATGAGTTCAATAACCGCAACAGATGAGTATGACAAAGACGAATTGGTGCCGCCGCAATGGTTGAATAATACATTCTTTGAGCAGGTTTTGCAGCCGCCAAAAAGCCGTGTAAAAATTCAGATTACAAATATAACAATTCAGCCGGCAACCAAAAAGGGTGAACATTATGCGAGTGTAATGTTCCGTGTAAATGTTTCATTCATTTTGGCCAGCAGTGACTCTGATGCCGCACAAAGGCAGCAAAACAAATCGCTCATTGTGAAAGCTTTACCTGTGCTGGAGGGCGAGAAACAGCGTTTGCTACAGAACTCAAAGCTCTTTGAAACCGAAATCGGTATTTACACTGAAGTTGTGCCGCATCTAGTGGAGGAGCTGCGATTGGCAGGAGAGAATGTGCGATTTGGAGCCAGGTACGTAGTTATTTATAGTTTTTATATCATATTTAAATATAAGAAATTACACAGCTGTCTCCATCACTCACTTATACCGCTAAAGGTGCTGGTTTTCGAAGATTTAACACAGCTCGGCTATGAAATTGTAAGAGAACGAACGCTAAGTATTGAGGAAATAAAAATAGGCTATCGTAAGCTGGCAAAATGGCATGCGGCAAGCTATAAGTTGGCAAAACAGGTATATTTTTATTTTTATTTTTTTTTTTTTTTTTTTTTTTTTTGGAACAGATTTGCAGTACTTTTGTGTTTAAATATTTAACTGTTAAACTGTGTTCTTAATTGTTAGCAACCTACAATCTTCGATAAATATCAGCACAGCTTCATGACCATACCTTATATTGTCAATAGCTCATTTATATCTGGTGGCATCAGTAATTTCATCAATATGCTCGCTTCAGTGCCAACATTAAATGTCTACAAACCTTATTTCGAGCTCTTGCAACCGGATTGGGACTCCAAATGTCGCGCTACCTACACTGAATATTTTACAAATCGTCATTCGAAGAACTATTATGGCATTTGCCATGGCGATTTTCTTAACAATAACTTAATGTTTAGACATGATGTTGCTACAAATGAGTTATCGGACGTATTACTTGTTGACTACCAACTCTCTTACATGGGACCGTTAGTTAATGATCTCATTTATGCCTTCTATATGCTGTACACTGCCGAACAACGAGCCAGGAATCATCAGGCGCTTTTAGAATATTATATTAAATATTTTTCGGAGAGTTTGAATAAGCTGAATTTTTGGTCAGACTCAATTACAATTGAACGATTCCAAGCACAACTTCAACGTCAGAAAAATCTAGGTAAGATCCGAGAAAGCAATGCCAAATAATAGAGTTAGACAAGAAGAAAAGGGACAAAAGAAATAAAATACTAAATGGTAGAATATATACTTATAACTTACGAATCATTGTACATAATGTTCCGTTCTGTTCTAATTTATTAATTCTATGTGTTTTATTGAATTTCATTCCGTTTTAATTTACCTTACTTTTCCTTTAAACCATTTAATTTTTTTACTTTATTTTATTTATGTAATTTTATCTTTTTATTTTACTTTATTTCAATTAATTTATTTTATTTTATTTTATTTTATTTTAATTACTTTTTTAATTTAATTTTATATTATTTTATTTACTTTTTTAATTATATTTCATTTATTTATTATTATTATTTTTTAATTTTTTTATTTTTTTTATATTTCTTTTTCTAATATTTTTTAATTTCCTTAATTTTTTATTTTGTTTTATCAATTTTTTTAATTATATTTTTATTATTTTAGTACGTTCCATGTTATTTTTATTTTTTATTTTTATTTCCTTTTCTTTCTTTATTTATTTTGTTTTATTTTATTTTATATTATTTTATTATATTTCATTTTGTTTTATTTTGTTTTATTTTTATTTATTTAATTTAAAAAAATTTTTTTTTTCATTTTTTAATAATTTTTTTATGTTATTTTTTTATTATTTTTTTTTTTATTTAAAGAAATTATTTAAAAAATTTTAATTTCTTTTTTTGAATTTATATTTATTTAAAATTTTTATTTTTTTTTATTTATTTATTTTTTTTTTAATTATTTATATTTATTTATTTTTTATTTTTTATTTAGTTAATTTTATTTTATGTTATTTGATTTTATAATTTTTTCCTTTTTTTCTATTATGTTGTACCTTTTGTTATGGTTTTTGCCATGTCCGCCTGACCGTCTTTTTGAATGTAAGCCGGTCACCCATTTTTTGGTATATTTCAAAAAAATTTGTTTATATATTTATATATATACAACAATGTAATATATATAGACCCTATACAACCAATTCGTTCAAATAATTCAAATCTTCTGAGCAAAAAATCCATCAAAATGCAGCTAAAAACATGAAAATTAGTATTTTGCACATATAACTTTGGACAGATATTGGCGCCGAAAATCATCGAAATTAAATTTTGCATTTTGCAGTAGATTTGAAAGGTCGAAGACCGCACTTCGTTCTTATTTTTTATCTGATTGAATATAATTTTTTTAATCCTAGTTGCATTTTCAACTTCTTCTCATCAATTTAATGGACCTTTTTCATTTCAGCACTTTTTCTTCTACTAAGTTTTCTGCCCATTCGTTACGCCCTGCGTGCTGGTCTTATAGACAGAGATCATATGATGGCCACAGACGAAGAGCGTAGCTTTCTTTACTATGATAAAGATTACATTGCAGAGTTGCATAACATTTTACCAATGTATTTAAATTTAGGTTATTTACAATAAAAAAAATGTTTCAATTAAAAAACAATTTAGTACTCTTTTTTTGGGCTACTCCTCAAAATAGCCCAAATGTAAAAACCTCGGCAACAGTATACGCAGCTCATCTAAAATTTTTGGATTCGCATAATATGCACGCCTTTCCACCTCCGATTCCACCAATTTATCCATTTCAATACTCTCATCAACTAGCGCATAATTAAAGTATAGCAGCGTGAAAATCAAATAGAGACCTATTTGTGTGAGTATAATAAAGATGAAATTTAAACAAATAGACGATGTTTTAGTATTATTTACATACCCCAATGTCTGTACGCCTGCATCTCAGCTCTTATTTCTTGAATGGTTGGTATATGTCCTTGGTATTCGATTTTACGTAAAGTTTCTTGGAATTTTATTATATAGTGATAGAGTAGCTCATCCATGCGCTCACGGCGCATACTGGGGCTATACATCATGGTGAAAGCGTAATGTAGATCTATAGCAGGCGAACCAAAGAAGCAAACTTGATAATCCAACTGTGGGGAGATATTATGTATTAGAAGCCAAAAAGTTTACGCTCATGATCATCTTACCACCATTAATTCCTTAAGCTTGTTATCGACATTCTTCACCATTAAGTTTTTCACATGAAAATCACCGTGATTTAACACATGCACACCACTTTGCTTACCATTTTCAGGTGCATTCAAGAGATCCATAACCTTTGGTAGTAAAAAGCGTTCTACAGCCTCGATATGTGGTAGATATTTTTGCAAATCAATTTGGTCGCTGATCACATCTTTAGTTAATTTGATACCATGACCGAGTACTGGAAAATCAGCTAGATCGATTGTGTTAACGAATGTCTTATTGAAGTTTGTTAGGCCGTGGTTAACATCCTGCAAATTTATTTTAAAAAAATTGTTTTATTAAAAAATAAAAAATTTCGCGTGGTGATTTTAAAAAAGAAACAGATCACTCGTGAGTCGTGTCAAGCTGTCATGTTATTTTTGTTCAGTATTGTTTAGCATTACATCATGGAAAGACTTACGCCTGAACAACGTTTACAAATCATTCAACTTTATTACAAAAATTCACGTTCTGTAAAGAATGTGTTTCGCGTCTTTCGCTAAACTTATGGTCAACATAATCACCCATCTTGAGACCCAGTATTCATTATAGGATAATATTCGACCGAATAGACCATATCCAGCACGCAGTGAAGAAAATAGAGCGACCGCAGCTCAGAGTGTACACGAAGATCGTGGAGAGTCGATTTGGCGCCGTTCGCGACAACTCGGATTGACGTATGGAACGACTTGGCGAATTTTACGTCGAGATCTTAAATTGAAAGGGTACAAAATACAGTTTGTGAAAATACTGAAGCCGCTCGACCTTCCCAAAATTGCCGCATGTGGGACGAAGAACAACCTGAAGAGATTCAAGAGCTGCCATTTTATCCAGAAAAAAGAACGGTTTGGTGTGGAATCAACGGTCCATATTTGTTCAAAAATGATGCCGGTGAGAACGTAACCGTCAATGGCGACCGTTATCGTGCCATGATAACCGACTATTTGATGCCTGCAATTGAAGTTCGTGATCTCCGCGACATTTGGTTTCAACAAGACGGCGCCATTTCCCACACATCGCATCAATCAATGGATTTATTGAGAGAACACTTCGGTGAGCAGATAATTTCATGTTTTGGGCCGGTCGATTGGCCACCAGGATCGTGTGATATCATACCGTTCAACTTTTTCCCGTGGAAATATATTAAGTCTAAAGTCTATGCGGACAATTTCGCTTCGATTCAGGCCTTGGAGAAAAACATCATGCGTGTCATTTGTCAGTTACCAGTCAAATTGCTCGAACGAGTCATCGAAAATTGGACTCAACGGAAGGACCATCTGAGAGGTAGCCGCGGCCAACATTTGAAAGAGATAATCTTAAAAAAAATAGATGCCAAAGAATGTTCTTTCGAATGATAATGAATTTCCCTTTAAATTTGAATTTTCTGTGTTTTTTTTTTTTTTTAAAAAGTAGAGAAATTATAAATGGATCACCCTTTATTGTATCCCCTTTTCTACTACTTTAGAAAATGCCATCATTTGTAAGAAAGTGTCAAAATTTCTTTTCCACTACTTATCCAACCTTTTAATTTTTAAATCATGCACTATGAGTGGGAACGTAGGGAATGGCAAGCACAAGGATATGTATTCGTCAATGGGTGTATGAGTATGTGTGCGTGTGACTGCTCAGTACAAACGGAGCAAATGGAACTAGGGTAGGTGGAACGAGCGTTTTATCAATTAATTCTATATTTATCACTTAAATTATTTTCTAAATATTTAATTCAGTATATGCCTACCGTTTGTATGATTTGAAAGCTAATTGCGTGCAATTTAGCCAGCTTCGTTAGTGCGATTTTGACTTCATCCAAACTGCAGTGTCGATTATTTATGGTTGTGTAACCTTCAGTTACAATATCTTCAAGAACTATACAACGTGGCGACTCAAGATTATAGTGAAAAAGCCTGAGAATGAATTATAAAATGTAGAAAAAAAAATTTTTTTATTACTTTTTATGCAATTCTTATCAAATTTTTATTTAACACAATTCTAAAAAAAGCTTTAATTGAAAAGCATAAAATTCAAAATAAACTCAAAGTGCTGCAACTTTACAATATTTTTTATAGAAAAATACTAAAAGTTGAACAGTTTTTGTAAACAAATAGAAAAACACATCAAATTTGCTTATGAATGAATGAAATGCAAAAATATTAATTAAATTATTATTATTTTTAATTAAGTTAAAAGTTATCCGTTTGGCCATTTTATAAATTATTTTAACCTTTTGAATAGTTTTTGGAATTTCTTTATTAATTTTTTATCTATTAATTTTTTCATGCTTAAAAAGTTCCAATAAAATTAAACAAAAAAATGGAAAATTATATTTCAAAACCAGTTGGAACAACCGCAAAAATTTATTTGCTAACTGAGTGACAAGAAATAAACACCTTTGCGATTTATTTTTAATTAAGTTTTACTTGGAACTACACACAAATACAAATCATGCTACTCACTTGGGTGCCAACTGTGTTTGATCGCCAAACTCTCGCAATTTTGCTTCAATTTTCGGCAACACCTTCGTATACATGCGTACTTCGGTTTCAAAAAGTGGCACTTCATTCATTTTATCCTTCTTCACACCATCCACAAAAGGTTCCGTTTTAATTATGAATGCACGATATTTTTCTTGTGTGGGGTGCGAGTGCAGCGCGTACTTGAGCTTAGCGCGATACAAAATGCTGGCGTAGTGATCATTTTTCGCTGTTCCTGATGAGAGCAGCAAATTATGGATCTATAATTTTTGAAAATAGTTTTTTCCACTTTTATTTTATTCGCTTTAAATTTATTAATTTTCTGTATTAGTTTAACCTGCACAATTTCACATTCACTTTTTTCCAAAATGCGCTTGAAGAAATCTTCATTTATCCATGCTGGTGCATTCAAGTCAACTTCAACGCTGCAATTATTGGTATTGACCATGATTGTTCAAAAATTACTGAATAACGTTTCGGAGCAATGAATTGCAACGCTTTTATAGTGACCATATGTATATATGTAAATATATATTTTTAGCAGTCAATAATCTCATTTTTGAGAGAACAAAAGTAAAAAAAAAATCTTATCAGAATTGAAAGTGGAAGTATTTAATTATGAGACTTCAGACTTGTCTTAAGAAAATATTTATTCAATCAACGCCCAGGCAATTTTTATTTTATTTTTTTCTTGCAGATATAATTTTTTGTCAGTAGCAAAGAAGAAAAAATAACGATGTGTAATTATTACACTTACATACATACAAGCAAGCATTACATGCAATGATTAAAACAAGAATAATCAGGATTAATTTATATTACTTACAAAAAATTATCGAAATTTTATCGTTCAGATATATATATGTATTATAACACATAAATTTCAGCCAACTGTACAGTATCTTTCTTTTGGATTGAGCACAGTATAATCACGCTCCAAACATAAAGAGCGGTTCCAGTCGACAGATCACCCGTCTTTCTCCCACAGGAATATGCCCCAATCTTGAAACTTTCAATTCAATCCTCACTACCCTTGCCGTTAGATGCTCAAGCTCTTCGTATTCAGACATTTCGGCTTGCCCCTCACACAACGCGCGCATTCCTATTGATCACACTGTACCCGCTTAGTCAGTACCAATTTTTTACATCAATACTGTTTTTAGACCAACATCCTCTATTATATATATTTCAGGTGTTTTCTAAATTCCTCTTGGCAGGGAATGTAAGGCCTTCTTTCTGATCGCATTTATTTCTGACGTAAAGCAAGAGTTGACTTTATTCCATCAGTTATTTGGTGACGACTTAAAATTAATTGTCTATATTTATGAGAGAGCCATAAAACATCCTAAACATTTAAATGGAATCTCAACTGAATTAGCTTAGGCGATTATAACCCTGTCGCCTGCCGCTGAAACGCGAGCTTTATGGAAGAGATAACGAAAGTTGAAGAGGAAAGAGAGACACAAAAGAAGAGACCGAACTGAGTGAGTATGAAGAGTTTAAAAAGCTAATACTTGAAAATTGTATGAATTTCTTGTTTTTATGGCTTGCTGAATGGCAGAATTTCTTGTTTTTATGGCTTGCTGAATGGCAGCGAAAGTGAAATTCATGAGATAGCGAACCTGAATCGATAACAGTGGGACAGACAAAGCAGCGGGAGTCAGCTTGGCAATTAAAATACGTTTGCGTAAATTTTCTAAGATGCATATATCAGCTGCTTTCAAAATTTGGTCGCAATGTCCACAAATCTACGCTGATTATGGAGGAATAGGTAACCCCAATATCGAATGTAATCTTAGTCCTATCGAGCATACTGTGTGAAAACTCACCGTCAATTAACTGATTGGACCTTATTATGGGTTCAGATCTGATAAGTTTCCTTTGACCAGATATTCATTGACAGTTCCATCAAAATCATGTAGAACCTCTTCGAGTCGTTCGATAGTAAACGATATTTCAATAGGCATAACCCCCTAGCGTGTGCTTCTTTAACTTAGCTTTGGAAAAAATTGCAGAAAATGATACTAGCTGCAAAACTAAAGAGTGTAGAGGGTAGGTTAAATCTTGGATAAAAGCGTAAAGCTACCGGCGCAACCGGCCCTTGGCTTATACGTCACTGCTGACAAACATAACTTGGAAGTGGTCGATAACTTCACATATTTTGGCTGCTATGTGGTGCAGAAACATGGATGGCATGGTGACACAGTTCAGTGAATTAAGAAACAGCGACTATGTTGAATAGATTATACTGCTCGTATGGGAGACAACTCTCCAGCTTTGGAAGTTTTCAACGCAATATCCGCGGTTGGAAACAGAGGAGGAGTAGAAAGATATTAATTCCGTTGAAAAAATCAGGTGAAGTGAGAACTGGCTTCATTTGATGCCCTCAATTTTCGGCAAATTGAGAACAGCAGAAACGACAATCAAGAAGCATAACAAGAAGAAGAGAATATATTTCGTCAAGATGCATTAAATATATATTTTAAGTTTGTAAAAATGTACATTTCAATTTAAGAACAAAAAAAATTCATTTCCCTATGTTCATTACACCTCAAATGTTATTTAGTATATCAGCTCATATATGTCTATATATTTTAGTTTATTTACATATGTAAATATACGCCCATATTGTATTTCCACTTCAATAAACCTCAACTAAAAATTTTCATTCACCATAACGGACTTAGATTTTTTTTAAATTGCTACCATTTCCATTTACACCAATCACAATTGGAAAGCAAACAAGTTTTACATATACACATAAATGCAAATGTACACCGCGTTATATAGGAAAAAAAATAAATACATTTTAGAAAAAATAAAAATAAAATGGGGAAAAATACAAATATGTAAGTAATAAAAACAAAGGTGAATGAGAAAAATTCCAACTTCAATGCTTAAATGGCGCCAACGGTTTGCTCTTCCGGTGGTGAAGCAATTAAGTGGCCACCCGCCGCTTAAAATAACAACACAACCGATGCATACATATGTGCAAAATATACTCATATATCTCCACTTGCAAGGAGTATCCGGCGGAAAACGAGTTGGATGAAATGAAAAAGTAATAATTTCTTCTTTCTCAAATTTCATACATTTTACTACAAAAAGTTTTCTTCTGCTTTGGCATAACATACTAAATGATCAATTATAGCAAAGCAAAAGTTTTCTCTATCAAAATAAGCAGTCTTTGCGCAGTATCGTTTTCCGTGGGACTAATCTTGTACATAAGGATATGGGTAAATATTGAAAGGGAATCGATGTGGAGAGTGCAGTAAATGCATTTTTGCCTTTTTCTCTACTTTTATGGCAATCAGCATCCGCATCCGCCCACTCATCCATGCATATACACATTAAAAAGTTGGATTGCCGACACTGAATGGGTAGAAAAAAAGTGAGATTCAATAAAAAAAAGCATTGAGTGAGAACAATAAAAGGTAAATGAACAGTTCTGTGCCTAAAAAAAATTCAACTAAAAACATATTGAATAAAAACAAAAGGCCGGCACTCGCACACACAACACTACAATTACCCTGCAGGGAAAAGTTAAACTAGTATGAAGAACTACAAGTTCTAAACTAGTATTTAAATCAAGAAATCATACTTGTTCGCCGTAAGTCAGAATTATGCTTCTTAAAGAAAAAAAACACAGAAAATTAAATATTAATGGAAAATGTTTACTATCATTGGAAAAAACATTCTTTGGTATTTTTTTTTTAAGATTATTTATCTCTTTCAAATGTTGACCGCAGCTACGTCTCAGATGGTTTATCTGTTGAGTCCAATTTTCGATGACTCGTTCGAGCATTTCGACTGGTAACTGACGAATGACACGCATGATGTTTTTCTCCAAGACCTGAATCAAAGCAGGATTGTCCGCATATAAGGTAGACTTTACATATCCCCACAGGAAAAAGTCTAACGGTGTGATATCACACGATCTTGGTAGCCAATCGACCGGCCCAAACCGTGAAATTATCTGCTTACCAAAGTGTTCTCTCAATAAATCCATTGATTGATGCGATGTGTGGGAAGTGGTGCCAGCTTATTGAAACCAAATGTCGCGGAGATCACGAGCTGCAATTTTAGGCATCAAATAGTCGGTTATGATGGCGCGATAACGGTCGCCGTTAACGATTACGTTCTCATCGGCATCATTTTGAAGAAATATGGACCGATAATTCCACCGGCCCACATACCACATCAAACTGTTGTTTTTTCTGGATCTCTTCAGGTTTCTATTCATCCCAAATGCGAAAATTTTGCTTCTTTACATATTCATTGAGCCAGAAATGGGCCTCATCGCTGAACAAAATTTGGCTCGCAAACGTCGGATCTTCTTGAAATTTTTCAAGAGCCCATAGAGAAGCGATGTCTATTGGGAAGTTCGAGCGGCTTCAGTTTTTGCACAAACTGTATTTTGTACGCTTTCAATTTAAGATCTCGACGTAAAATGCGCCGAGTCGTTCCATACGTCAGTCCGAGTTGCTGCGGACGGCGCCGAATCGACTCTCCACGGTCTTCATGTACACTCTCGTCTACGATCGCAATATTTTGTTTACTACGTGCTGGACGTGGTCTATTCGGTCGAATATTACCAAATAATGAATGCTGGGTCTGAAGCTGGGTGAAGGTGTTGCGAATAGTATGCTCAGTATGCCGATTATTTTGACCATAAGATTTGTAAACGTTGTTCAGGCGTAAGTCTCTCCATGAAATACTGAACAAAAATAACATGACAGCTTGGCACGACTCACGCGTGATCTGTCAAAACAAGGCTTTGGAAAAAAGTACCTCTACTTGGATTATCCTTTATATAAAACTGTGTTTAAATAACGTCTTTAAAAGAAACCTATAATTGGGTGAAAGACCTATTTCGCATGTTGAATTGAATATTTTTGTTATACAACAAAGGCAAGTGGTAGAAGTGACAGTTGTTTTGGAATCGCCACTTCTTCTCACCAGTCTCCACCACTGAGCCAACATCAGGCATGTAATCTGTTGTTATGATATTCAATTCATTTCTAACCAATAACTATTAATTTTGATCATTTTCAGTTGCTATATTCCCGTAATAGTGGGTTAGTGAAATTTTAATAATTATTGTGAGCTTTTTTTATAAAAAGTAATGATGGGAATTAGGCTGCAATGAACTAGTCATCAACTCGTATCACCGAACTAGTATTTTAACTAGTATGCATGAACTGGTATTTAACTAGTATAAAAATGATGTATAGATGCATAATTGACAGTTCGTAGGACATACCAGTCAATACTAGTCGCTAACATAGGCAAGTAGTTTTTTTTCTTATGGGCCTTTTTTCCTATAGGGCAACTACCCACAGATTTTCCTACATATATATATTTACAATGCAGTTAGAGTTAAATTTAAATTTGTACAAAAATAGATGTTTTTGTTATAATTTTTATTTGTTCATTTTGATTTTTCGTTCGCTGTTTTTAGACTCCCACTGTTAGTTGAATAATTTTTGCGCATATTTTCATTTTTTTTTTTTTGCGCCTTTCTGTGACATTTTTATTTACTCCGTCACATACAAGCATTCAATAAAATTGCAATTTCCGCACCCACAACCAGAATTCAACTCATTGCAGATGCAATATTTGCACAGCGAATGGCCATATTTTTGTGTTTGCGATTGTTTTGTATTTATACTGGTTGATTTTAAAATTTTTGTTTTTATTTTTGTTGTAGCTGTAACAACTTATTTAGATTGTGTGAGTGTTCAAATAAAGCGCGTTTGATTTTTTGTTTCTCGGCGATATTTAGTTTTAAGCCACAACAACCGCTGCCACGTTCGTCACTAAATATTTACTTTTAATTAATGCTAGTCTATGGGCAAAACACGAATATTGAATATATTAATTTAATTTGTACAAAATTCGTAACATTTTTATAGATATGTAAAATATTTGTGCATGAATATGATTTGTTTACTGGGCATGTTTCTACACGGGAAATATTGAAAATCAAAAAATAAAACCAGTTTTGGCATAATTTTATAGAGCACCAGAAAAAATGTGTTGTTTTTGATTGGCGTAGGTACCGATTATGCGATTATAGCCGTTTCGTTTCTTCGCCATTCGGCGACAATTGAAGACACCAAATGACTCCAGATCCTTCACCAGCTGATCTTTTTAACAGAGCGGAGATCTTTCTATACTTCCATCGGCAATTACTGCCTCGAAAATTTTCAAATCTGGAGTGTTTTCGGCAATACGAACGATATGTTAGAATCAGTTGTCTTTTAATTCGAACCATTTGACTTTTTGGGGTATTCACCGAGCAACGGAGCGTCTGTTAAATCGTCTACTGCTGAGGATGGGGATTCTGGTTCACTTACTCCGCATGTTTCATTTTTTCTGCCATTTAACAAGCTGAAGAAATGTTCCCGCATAAACTCAGTATAATCACCTTCTTTTGGTTCTACAGAAGTATTTTCTGTGCTTTTCAAGCTTTTTATACTAATAATATTCGTTGTCTCGCTTTTTCTGTCTCTCTGCGTCAGGTTGCGTCTTTAACACTCTTTATCTCTCCCACACAGCGTGCATTGCGATCGATCGCAACTTTACGAGGTACAAAATTTTCTTTCTTATCGAAAACCAATGATTTAGTGTGGATGTACTTAAGGAGTTTGAATTACCATCCCAGAGTTTCCTTATACTCAGCTGTTGATGAGTGCTTTCAAAGAGGGGGAGTGCAAGTCGAGCCAAAAAAACTTTCAGCCGACTGTTGTACTTTCACAACAGGCGGCTGAAAGTTTTTTTGAAACCCACTTTAGGGTTTTTAACATCAAATCTCCCTTGGCTTGGCGCATTTTATGTCGATATCTTAAGTTGAAAGCGTACAAAATACAAGCGATATCGCTTCGCGCTATGGGTTCCTGAAAAGTTCCAAGAAGATCCGACGTTTTCGAGTTAAACTTCGTTCAGCCATGAAGGCCATTTCTGGCACAATGGGTATGTATACAGAAGCAAAATTGTTGCATTTGAAACGAAGAACAACCTAAAGGGCTGCCTGAATTTGAAGCTCGTGATCTCCGCGACATTTGGTTTTAACAAGATGGCACCACTTCCCACACATCGCATCAATAAATGGATTTATTGAGAGAACACTTTGGTAAGCAGATAATTTCACGTTTTGGGCCGGTCGAAATGCTCGAAATTTCCGATGACTACGGAAATTGGACTCAACGGATGGGTCATCTGAGAAATGTCTGAAACGTAGCCGCGGCCAACATTTGAGAGAGATAATCTTCAAAAAATAAAAGCCAAAGAATGTTATTTCGAATGATAATAAGCATTCACCATTAAATTTGAGTTTTCTGTGTTTTTTCTTTAAAAAAATAGGGAACCTCGAAATGGATCACCCTTTAAAACACTGGAGATGTGTCTTCCGTCTATAAGAATATCGATCTTGTGACGAGTTTGTCGAATCGAAAAGAGCTATGTAACTTGATGAATTTTCTTGTGCCGGAATTTGGTACTACATATAACCGTACTTAGGGATTTTTCGTTATAAATGCTTCATTTTTCAATTGTTGTGCAACACGGCTCATTGGGCGCTGTAGTTTATCAAAAGGACTATTTCACTTCCGTGCTTGTCCACTCCATCGCGTATCTTGGACGGCGATGCTGTCAGCCGTATTATTACCGAGGACAACAAGCTGCTGGGCAGCAGCACCTTCCCAATCAAAGAACTGCACATAACAGTTCTAAAAATGTTTGCCGTGGTCGTCATTAAAATTGGAAGTTCTCTATCGAGGTTTTTTAGACTTTATGAAAAGAGCTATTATTTTTCCTCCCATTGCTCTCTTCTTACTCCTCCTCAGTTCAATTCAAACACTGCAGCTCCTCGAAATAGGTCAGGATTTTATTCAATATCCTTAAAAACTACTTCAAATTGAGTTATTTAGTTCATTCCGCAGAACTTCTCAACTTAATAATTAATAATAAACTTTCGTCGATCTCCAACGATTATCTTCCCACTTTCGTCTTTATCTGCATGCACTTAGGCAATGAGCTATTTTTGTTTCGATAGAAATATCAATACAAGAGATACATTATTAGACTATTAGCTTAAGAATATCTATTTTAACTTCATACACTTCTATATAGCTTTGTAAGTGTGCCATCAATATTTTATATGACCCAATTTCTCTACCTTTTTATTAAATACATTTGAAGTAAAATTTATTTTGCGGTGAAATTAAGTCACTCAGCTTGTCACTTTCTCCTCGCCTCAATGGTAACCAAAGTGTTTTATTATTTTACTTACATTATTTATACCGAATTTAATTGCAATTAGAATATTGAAAATTCCGTCAATCAATGAATGGGTTAACCAATGCCGTGACGTGTTGAATTTAATAATTAGAATAAATGGAAAGCAAAGGCAAAGGAAGATAGGAAGCTAGGAAGAAAAAAAATAGAAATAAAAAATTAAAACAGACAGACAATTTTTGTGGATTTTTGTACTCGATTTTAAAATAAAAACTCAAATAATTGCATCGAGAAAGTAGTAATAGAAATCCAATTTCACACATACCCTTCAACGATTTCAAGCAGCTTTAAATATCATGAAAATAAGCAGCCTTTGTTAGCCACCATGTCTGAATACGTTGTCTCCACAAAGCGTACACACCAAAAGCTCAGCCAGAATCGAGAAGAACCTCTCCAGATCATTCGAAATTAACCGAGGTTTCAGACAAGATGACTTCTTATTGTGTAACTTCTCCAAACATGTGCTTGACGTACAACCATATTGATATTTTCGATCTCAAAAAACACGAAATACGTTTGGTAGTGAATGACGGTAGGAAGAAATATCTACTGTCATCAAAAAAAAAAAAAACAGTCAGTGCATTCACGTCTTAACTTCCACGTCACTGTTGGCAGTTATAACTGTGAAGATAACTTTGAAGTAACCAGCATCAACACCAATAACAGTGTCAGCTTGAAAATCTAACGCAGAATGACTTTTTCCAACAGATGCTACTTTGGACTGGAACATTAAAAGAAAACAAAAATCTCATCATTACCGCCCTTATTTTTTTTTTTTTTTTTTTTTTTTTGGAAATGATAACATTTTTCTAGATGATTTCTCTAGAAGAGAAAAAAATTTTAAATGTTTTCGCTTATGGCATAATATTAAATTTATGAAAGAAAATTTATTTAAAAAAAAATATTTATTAAAAAAGATTATTTTTAATTATAATCCTCTTAATGTATTCCATTTCAACAAAAAAAAACTTTATTGTTTTTCAAGTATTATTCAAACTTTTTTCTCAGTCGCTTTTGTATATTCTCCAGAATTCGACTGCGTATCGAAATTATCAAAAATAAATCTATTTTATACTTTTATTGTGAAAATCTTGAAAGGTTTTACTGCAAATTAAATTTTTTTTTAAATAAAAATGTCAGCAATCTGAAAATGATTAGGATATCAAGTGAAATTGAAAGTTTTTTACACAAATACCTGGCACTTGAGCAATAAAAAATTTACCCGAAAATAACTCAACTTCAAATAAACACATTTTTATTTTTATATTTAAAAATTAAAGAAAATCTCTTTTATTGCCGAATAAAGTGACAACGAAACGAAGGTCAATGATTTAAGTGTTCACACTCACACCATTAAATAAATGAGTTTGTTGATCTTCCTCAAATTATTTGCTGTCAAAATGAACACCACATAAATGTCAAATGAAATTCACAATTTTTTCATAGTTTTTTGGGTCACAATTTTTGTATACCCTTTCTTTAAATACAATTTTGTCTGATGAGATTTGTTTTTATACCTTTCATGTACATGAAATGGTATTTATATGTGTGCTTGTTAAACTACAATATATGGTCGCTTCAGAAGTAGTAATTTTACGCAGTTGCATATATAAAATAACGTGGAATTCAATGGAAAAGCGACATTGGCAGAGAAATTTTAAATTAATAGTGTTAGCGCGTGCCCATTAAAAAGTATGATACATGCTTTGTACATATGTACGTATGTATTAATATATATTCCATGAAATTCTATATATTTGAAAAAAAGTACCTCCAACCGTTGTTATAGAAATTTCAATTGAAATTTCAATGGCAATTACAAACACGAGTATACTCGAGTACTAGTATTCAAAAAAAAGCCATGCTGTATGGTAGTCGAAGAGTATGTATATATATTTGGCGCTTTGTAACCGCTGACGCGATTTTTGGCCGAGCTCCTTCTCCAATTTGTGGTTTTTCGTTTTGATGTTTCTACCAACAAATGGAGGGACCTACAGTTTATTCTAAGCTACCTCCGATTGGGCGATGAATTTTTATGAGGAGCCTTTTATTTCATGTCAGAAATACACTCGGAAGGATTGACATTCCCTGACTAGGGGCGATCGCAAATTATTATTTATTATTATTTTCCATAATTTTGGATGATGGTCGAACCTGGGCAGTACACAATGCTAACCACTCGGCTATCGCGACCGCCAAAGGGTACACGTGTTAATCATTTTACCTTTCATGTACATCAAATGGTATATTAACTTTGGTCCGAAGTATGTAAGTACCAGAAGAAGAAGAGATAAGCCCGACAAAATTTAACAGGTCAATTGGAAGTCCCCGACCTGAAGCCTAAATGGCCCTAACCTTCAAGTGAACATGCACATCATATCATTCACGAATATTTTGGTATGAAATTGAAAGTTCTGTGCAAAGTTGGTGCCGCGCGAGCTCACTCTTGATCAAAAACAACGGCGAGTTGATAATTCGGAGCAGTGTTTGGAGATGTTCAAGCGTAATAAGCCCGAGTTTTTGCGTCGATTAGTGAAAATGGATGAAACATGGCTCCATAATTTCACTCTGAAGTCCAATGGACAGTCATCCGAGTGGAGTGCACACGATTAATCCGCTCCAAAGGGCGGAAAATACAAAAGTCCGCTGGCAAAGTTATGGCGTCTGTATTTTTGGGAAGCTCTTAAAATAATTTTCATTTCCTACCTCGAAAAAGGAAGGAACATCAACGGCGACTATTAAATAGCGTTATTGGACCGTTTGAAGGAGGAAATCGCCGAAAAGCGGCTGCATTTGAAGAAAAAGGAAGTGCTGTTTCACCAAACCAATGCTCCGTTTCACAAGTCAGTGAAATCGGTGGCAAAAATCCATGAATTGGGCTTTGAATTACTTCCGCATCCACCGTGTTCCCCAGATCTGGACCCCAGCTACTATATATCTTGTTCTAAGATCTTATAATAATTCTCCCTAGGAATAAATTTTCGACGAATGAAGAGGTGATCGCCGAAACTGAGGCCTATTTTGAAGCAAAGCACAAATTGTACTACAAAAATTGTATCGAAAAGTTGGAGGGTCGCTATAATTATCCCTTTGAGGGAACTTGTTGCATTAAAAAAAAAATTGCCAAAGAAATGTGTTTTACTATAATAGGCTGGGGACTTTTCAATTGACTTGTTATACCCATTGTATCGTATTTAGCCATGTGTGGATTTCAGTTTGTCCGTCCGCGTGTTTGAATGCATCAAGTCTATCAGTTTTCAAGATATTTGAACAAAACTCATTTTTGTGTTTTTGTCAGAACTGGTTGCATCGGTCGAATATATCAACTAGTTCCCATATAATCGATTTATTCCGATATGAGGTTTTCGGTCAAAAAATCCGTCAAAAAGCATCTAATGGTGTCAAATTTAGTATGTTACTTTCGCAATTTTCAAATGAGTATTGACACTGAAAAAGGTTGAAGTCGAATTTTGCTTTTTGCAATAAATTTGATATGTTCATGAAAGGTATAAAAAACAACACGTCTGTCCTGTTTATTTTTTTACGGCTGTTCTTTGAAAACAATAGCAAAAACAAACAAGTAAATGCTTGGAATTTAATACAGAAAACCTTTAATGAGTTATTAAATTGCTTTTTATAAGAATTTTCGTAAAATAAATAAAAATCCTGAAAAGCGACTTCATTGTCAAATTTATTATCTTTTGCTGGTATGAAAGAGTGTGTTTTATATATAAATATTGTAAATGTGTTGGAGTTGGAGTTGGAAATGTTTTGTTTATGATTTACTTTAAACTGTTTGTGACAGTTGATTACTATTATCCGCCCACGCTTATATGTACTTGTACATATATAAATTCACATGATACTTAAAAGTATTAGAATTTATTTACTATAAGACACGTAACATGAAATATAATATGTGAGATGTATGAACAAGCAGTTCTGTATGCCTGTCAGTATAAATGATGTTTTTTTCTTTTTTTCACGGGGAGTTTCTAGGAGACATGCATAGTTTTAATACTCAAAAGTAATAGGAGAGCATGCGTAAAAAAAATGCATACAATTTTTTTTTGTCTGATACAAGTTTTTTTGTTTCATAAATTGCTACTTTCTATCCGCAGTTTGCGGATAATTTTCGCAATAATTCAGAAAGATGTTGTGGTATTAATTTTCATTCATGCATAAATACATATTATTATTCATACAAACAGGTGGAAGTAAAGGCAACAGCAAAAACAAAAATATACATCGCATGTTTATAATTTGATTTTAATTTTTAGAATGAAGAATTTTTTTTGATTTTAAAATACAAGTATAAGTAATTTAATAAACCCTACGTGCTTCTTCACCCACACATCCCGATTTTTTTTTTTTTTTTTTTTTGGCATGCATGCAATTTATTTCTACATATATACTGGCGAAAGAGTCTGAAATCATAACATTTAAAAACTAAATATCAGATTATTATCATTCAGTAGTCGAAGCAATAATTGACGCTGATAGCGTTGAAGTGAACCACCAGCATGTTTAAAGCTCACATAAAGCAGGGCTGTAGGACAGGTTAGAAATGAACATTAGATGACAGCTTGATAACATATATATATATTATGGAGTAATATTAGCAAGAAAATTGTTTTTCATAAACAAACTTTCCACACAAAAATAAAAATAGATAAATAGATAAAATGCTAGATAAAGAAGATAAAAAATATGTTAGATAAATAAGATATAATATAAATAGAATATATAAATATTAAATGAATATGTAAAAGATAATGGATAACTAATTGCTCTCAACAAAAAGTCTAAATTAAATTTATTTGCATGCAGCAAACGCTATATGATTAGACAGGCAAATTTGAGTATAAGTGCATATATGTGTATGAACTTTAGCAGATGCTAAATTTAAATGTTATTAATATTTTCACAAAGGTAGAAATAAAATATGTGTATTTTATATACATGTGTACATACATATAGTATATATATAGAGACGTAAAATCGGCGCATATCTGCCCTCCTCATATAAAGAGATAATTAATCAAAACCATCGTTAATAATGATGAGTCGGTGTTGATAGTATGTATAAAAGACTTAACTCCATATACTTAACTGTCGATATATGCCTCTAATGTCAGGCAAATTTACAAATAAAATAATGTTGCTGACAATCAACTATTAAACAAAATTATTAAATTTTTCCTTACTTCATTCATTTTTTTTTATTATATTTTTTTTATTTTTAACTTTTTTTTCATTTTATTTGATTTAATTAATTTTTTTTTTATTTCTTATTTTTTTTTTTCATTTATTTATATATTATTATTTTTTTATTTTTTTATCATTATTTTTCGTTTTTTTTTATTTATTTTTTTAATTTTTTTTACATGTTTTTTTTTACTTTTTGTATTTTTTTATAATTATTTTTTTTTTATTAAAGAAAAATGTCTTAGTTGAAAAAAAAACACGTTCTACTTAATTCATTTTCACATTTTATCAAAAGAATTCCCTATTTAATAAAACAAAACTTCTAATTACGGACAATTGAAAAGTCCCCGGCCTACCTGTAAACAGTAAAACATTTTTTTTTTGTGTGGAAAATCCATTTTTTTATTCAGCAAAGTTTCCTTCAAAGGTTACACACAAATTATACTGACCCTCCAACTTTTCAATACCATTTTTGCAGAACGATTTGTCCTTTGCTTCAAAAAAGGCTTTTGAGATCTGAGAACCGGAAATAGTCACTGTAAGATGCGGTGGATACGAAAGCAATTCGAAGCTCAATTCATGGATTTTTTCTGTCGATTTCACTGACTTGTAACACGATGCATTGTCTTGGTGAAACGGCACTTTTTTCTTTAAATATGACTTCGTTTAGGCGATTTCAACCTTCAAACGGTCCAATAACTTTATGTAAGAGTCGCTATTGGTAGTCCGTTCTTTATCAATGTAGTCAATGAAAGTTGTTCCATGCGCATCCCAAAATACAGACGCCATAATCTTGCCATCCGGCTGTTGCGTTTTTCCACGCTTTGCAGCGAGTTCATCCACTCTGATGACTGTCGATTGGACTTCGGGGAAAAATGATGGAGCCATGTTTCATCCATTGTCACATATCTATGAAAAAAGTCGAGTTTATTACGCTTAAACATGTCCAAAAACTGCTTCGAATCATCAACTCGTAGTTGTTTTTGGTCAACAATGAGCTCGCGCGGTACCCGCTTTGGTCAGAGCTTTCTCATACCCAAATATTCGTAAATGATATGATGTACACGTTCAGTTGATACCTTTAGAGTGCCTGCTATTTCATTCAATTTCAATTTACGGTCGTTCAAAATAATTTTGTAAATTTTGATGATGTTTTCATTGGTAACAATCTCTTTTGGGCGTCCACAGCGTTCACCGTTTTCGGTGCTCATTTCACCAGTGTCCGGAAACTCGGCATCAAATCAATTTTTCCCCGTCAATAATATTTTATCAACACGCGAAATTTCTTTTATCCATTTTTTCACAATAAAAAAATTTTATTTACTTAAAATGCTATAATTTATAAATAAATTTTGCGACAACTTACAAATTTATACACGCGTCTTTTGAAGGTTAGGTCTATCTAAAAATCAGCGTCTAGCAGCCCCATCTATGTGTAAGGCCGGGAACTTTCTAATTGACTCGCTAGTTTTGAAATGATAACTGTGAACAATTAAATTGAAATGGAATTCTATATTATTTTTTACAACATTTTTTGCAATGCAACCATTGATGCATATATATATAATATATACTTACACATTCAAGTAAACGAATGTTCATAATTAGTGCTTGATGTAAAGTGAGATTCAATGCAATGACAGTCTACACCAACAATAAAATGCCGTGTTATGTATTATTTAAATTATATACAGTGAATATCGCAATCGAAATACTCATAACTGTGATAAGAGTGAATACAATAAATTAAAGAATTTAGAATATTTTTAGTATAAAACTTTGAGCACCAAGAAAACGAACACCTTGGTATATAAAGGCGCGTCGCTAAATTTATTTTTCTTTGCTCTAACTAAAGAGCAAGTGTAAGCGTGCGGCAAGTGAAAATTGCATAATTTCGTGTTTTGAAAATTAGTATATTTTGTGTCGCAATAAAAAAATGGTGAATAACGATTTGTACAATGAAGATGAGCTCAATTCACCGGAGTGGCTAAATGAGAAGTTTTTTGAAAAAATACTTAAAAATGTCGAAACTGAAAATGCGACGGTGTGTAAATGGTGCTTTTTGATTTTGAAATTTTTTCCTTAAAACATTTTCAATTCAAAGGTGACGAATTTATTGCTGCGGCCTGGCACTTTAAAAAACGATCACTACGCTAGTGTCTTATATCGTGCTAAAGTGAATTATACTCTACCAGCGCAACCAAAGGAGGAAAAGGAACAATCATTCATTATGAAAATTGAACCATTTGTTGATGGCTATAAGAAGGAAGCAGTAGGCGATTTGTCTTTATTTCAAACGGAAATAATTATGTACACAAAGGTTTTGCCGAAGATTGAGGAAGCATTGAGAAAATGTGGTGATAATACTGTTTTGGGACCAAAGTGAGCTTAAAGACTTCAATAAACAAAGATTCAAAAAATTGTAATTTAGTGTTGATGCGAAGACATTTTTGTTCAAAATTGAAAGCATTGCAGTCAGGTCATTGTTATTTTTATGTGATTTTGAAAAGATTGGTGGCTATAAGTTCGACTAACTGTAGATTTTATCAACAATATGAAGCGTGTATACAAAATTTTTTTTAATATGTTGGTATATATTCGCCTGAAGTATAATAAAATTTCCAGCTAGTTTCCTTGTTGGCTTTGTTTATGACAGCCACTAAGATCAGACTTGTTTTAAAGATCACAGCAAGTTTCCTTTGTTAAATTGATTAAATGAGTCAAGGAATTTTTATCAAATTTTGGGTGGAAAATGGAATAAATTGCAACAAAGTGTATGAAATGCTAATAAAGGCCTATGATGAGTTTTCTATAAGTAAATCACGATTTTACGAGTGGTATAAACGTTTCCAAGAAAAGAAAACTACTGAATATTTGCATATCGATTTAATCATGTGAAAATATTTTTCCAATTGTTTCGATGTAACAGCAAAATTTATTCCAAAATATTTGAATTGTGGGAAAAAATTATTTTTTGACGTTAATTTTTGACCAAAAAAATACTTAAATTATGCACAAGCCACTATATTTTTTACCAATTTCCGCTGTCATTTTACGTAGATGACATTAAAAGCGCGTCACTGAAATCTTAAACTTCGAGTTTTTAAAGTGTTTCGGGAATCGAAAATCTCTAATATTAACTATTTATTTTGAAGGCGACAATATATATAGAGGGTGATCTAATGAGAGGTACTTTTTATAATAGCCTTTTGTTGACAGACTAGGCGTGAGACGTGCCATCATCATGGAAGCACTTACGCCTGAAAAACGTTTACAACTCATTCAACTTTAATACGAAAATTCACGTTCTGTAAAGAATGTGTTCCGCGCGCTTCGCTGAACATATGGTCAAAACAATAATCGCCTTCTGAGCATACTATTCGCAACTCCGTCACTCATCTTGAGACTCACCATTTGTTATTGGATAATATTCGACCGAATAAGCCACGTTCAGCACGCAGTGAAGAAAATATAGCGGCCGTAGCTGAGAGTGTACATGAAGACCGTGAAGAGTCGATTTTGCGCCGTTGGCAGCAACTCAGACTAACGTATGGAACGGATTGGCGCATTTTACGTCGAGATCTTAAATTGAAAGCGTATTAAATACAGCTTGTGCAAGAACTGAAGCCACTCGACCTTCCCAAGCGACACCTCTTCGCTCTATGGGCTCTTGAAAAGTTCCAAGAAGATCCGACGGTTTCGAGCCAAATTTTGTTCAGCGATGATGCCCATTTCTGGCTCAATGTGTATGTAAACATGAATTTGGGACGAAGAACAACCTGAAGAGATTCAAGAGATGCCATTTCGTCCAGAAAAAAAAACGGTTTGGTGTGGTTTGTGAGCCGGTGCATTCATCATATTTTCAAAAATTATGCCGGTGAGAACGTAACCGTCTATGGCGACCGTTATCGCGTGAAATTGAAGTTCGTGATCTCTGCGACATTTGGTTTCAACAAGATGACACCACTTCCAACACATCACATCAGTCAATGGATATATTGAGAGAACACTTTGGTGAGCAGATAATTTCACGTTTTGGGCCGATCGATTGGCCACCATGATCGTGTAATATCACACCGTTAAACTTTTTCCTGTGGGGATATGTAAAGTCTAAAATGCCAAAGAATGCTCTTTCGAATGATAATAAACATTACCATTAAATTTGAGTTTTCTGTGTGTTTTTCTTTAAGAACGAAGAGAACCTCGAAATGGATCACCCTTTAAAATAAAAGAATATGTAAAATTAAAAAGATCCCAATTCTCGTTATTATTTCAATACACCATCGTATCATTTAGATTCGCCTCAAAAAATATTCGTCGTCTTATAGCCGCTATACTACATATTTTCAGCCGAACTTCTTCTGAAATGTGTTGCTCATATCTTGATGACTTTCCTTTTATTATACTTTGATACCTTTTTTTTTCATTACTAATAATTGATTTAAATTCTCGTAAATACTCCAGAGATTCGTAAATACACAATGATTCATTTGTAAATTTTTTTTCAAGACTCATAGCCTACAACTCCACGGCCCCCTCATATGTGATTTTCGAAGACTTAGCACTAAAATCATACACTACAATCGGACACCGACACCCGTCTTTGGATGAAGTGAGAATAGTGTTGCTCAAATTGGCGAAACTACATGCGATCAGCTACAAATTGGGCCAAGAAGTAAGATATCGTTAAAATTTAAAATTTAAAATTTAATTTAAATAAATTTTAAGCAAATTTTATGTAACCCAATATTTTAGAATGATGAAATCATTACATCCATCGACAAAGGTTCAATGAATTCCATTGATCCGAATAGTTTTGAATTTATCAAACAGGGCAGTAAATTACTCAAAGAGGTTTTAAGCGAGCACAATGATCTGCGCGAATTTGTGTCACACATTGAATCCGTAGAACATTTATTGCTACCAAAAACCATCGAAATGTTCAACAAAGGCAGCAGCGGTAACAAGCGCGACGGCATTTTTGTGCTAAATCATGGTGATTTTCACATGAAGAATATAATGATTAAAAATATCGATGGCCAATTGAAAGATCTTATGCTGGTGAGATTTAATTTAAATTTTTATTTTTTTTAACTTATTTTCATTTTCAATTTTTATCTCCCACATTCGTATTGCACAGCTTGATTATCAGATCAGCATTTTTGGCTCGCCTGCGATTGATCTACATTATGCCTACGCAATGATGTTTAGTCCAGAAATGCGACTCGAGCATCAGGATGAATTGTTGTATTTTTACATTAAAAATTTCCAAGACACTCTACGCAAAACGGAATATCATGGACATATACCGACAAATGTTGAGTTTCGTCAAGAACTAGAAAAGCATAGATATTGGGGTGAGTGCGGGAGTGTTCTTATTTTTTTTTTTTTCAATTTTAATGCAATTGGTTTATATAGGTATTATTAAATTTTTATGTTGTGATTGTTAAATTGAGTGTCATTTGCTCTTCCACAGGTCTCTTTGCATTAATCTCATTCCTGTTGTTCAGTTATACTTTCTCCGATGAGAATGGTGATCTTGCCAAAGTTATCGAGGATCAAGAAGCACAAAAGAAGCAGTTACAGGATCCAAGATTGCTTGGTGAATTACGAATATTGCTACCTAGATTTTTGTATAATGGTTACTTTGAGTATTAATTTTAGAGGAATATGCTATGCTACTTAAGTATTGTAAATATATCAATATTTTTTAAAGAAGACAATGTTATAGAACGGTTTTTTTTAATATTATGTTTGACTTAACTGATGGTGTAAAGGATTTTATTGAAAAAGAAGAAGAAGAGGAATAAGAGATTAAGAAAATTTTGAGAGAAAAAAATATCTTCATTAGTCTCGTGTTTATTTGAACATTTCTTGCTTCATGATTTTTAATTAAATCAATATACTATAAAAAATAGATTACAAATAGATTTATTAGGTCAATTGAAAAGTCCCCAGCCTACCATACTTCACCATACACTGAGTTGCTTCAAAAAAGGCCGACGATCATCTCTTCATTCGACGAAAATTTCTTCCCAGCGAGCAAATCTGAGAACGGGAAATAGCCGCTAGTGGCCGGATCTGGAGAATACGGTAAATTTGGAAGCAATTAGAAGCTCAATTCATGGATTTTTGCCATCGATTTCATTGACTTGTGACACCGTGCATTGCTTTTGTGAAACTGCACTTTCTTTTTCTTGAAATGCAGCTCTGTTTCGCCGATTTCGTTCTTCTTTAAACGGTCCAATCAAACTATCTAACAGTCGCTGTTGGTGGTCCTTTTTCAAGGTTGTCAATGAAAATTATTCCATAACCTTGCTAGCCGACTGCTGCGCTTTTCCACACTTTTGAGAGCATTCATCATGTGCAACCACTCGGATGATTTGTCGATTGGACTAACGGAAAGAGCAAATCGATACATTAACCGAACGCTGGTGCAATTATCAGGAAAGGAGCAGAAGAAACGACACGAGTTAATACCGGAGATCCCGTTTACCGAGTGTGTTAAATACGAGCACATTTAAGGCAACTAGACTTTTTTCGAAGAGAGAATCTTCCAAAGGTACTGCCACTAGCAGCAGTACGCTTACGTACTAAGCCCTTAACTCCGTCTGCTATAGTTTATATTTGGACCTACAGGACCGCCGTTAAGCATTACATCGCAGGTCCAAGCTGGGCCAGAATACCTCTTCACATACTCACTGCAGTGTTATGCATCAGGTCTTATGACTCTCCGCTGCCGTTCTTTTATCCTCAGCTCTTTGAGCGCTATAGCAATCCACTCCTTCATTTTATCCCATACCAACCTCGATTGCAACATGTGGCTCACAATTTTGTCGGGCGTCATCCTTTCCTTTATTAACTGTATTATTAACTACATTTTCTTCGGCACTTCCGCAGAGGGAACATTCCGTCTCGTCATCAAGGCCGAATCTGTGGAGGTACTCTCTGAAACAGCCATGACCTGACAAAAACTGTGTGAGATAAAAGTCTGTCTCTCCATGTTGCCTCTCAATCCAAGCTGGTACTCTCTTAATTAGACGTTTGCCACTCGTCGAGGCTCGTCTGTCTCACCTTTCGCGCTCGTCGGTCATCAGATGCCTATTCAAAGCTTTTAATTTTTTATAGAGCCTGTCGAACTCCGAAGCCAATATATCTGGTAGCATTAGGCCAGCTATGATACCGGCTGCTAATGGCTCTTATCCTGGAGACTGCTTTTGCCTTATTGGCACATGTTTTTAGGCAACTGGGCTTAGTCGTGCGTTTTTTGTTCAAGACCGTGCAGCAGGAGTATCAAATGCTCTTTACGACGAGCAGACTTCTTGCACAGGCGATACACTACTCCAGAGATTAACGCAAAGAAGTCGCAGGTACCAGCTAAAGGGTACAACTTTCGCCGAAGGAAATAGCAAAGTTCTTGTTAGTGCGATATTATGAGTAGAAAAATAACGCACAATAACTATTAATACTTATGTGTTTATGAAACGAAAACTATTATCAACTAACAAAATATATAAAAATCCAAAACTAATCTTTAAATTGTAATTAAGATGTATATTTATAGTTTATAACTCAAAAAATGGACTTAGTGCAGCACATTTTCAATCCAGGATACGGAGTGAGGAATTTTGAAGTTGCGCCAGCACCGTCTAACTTAGAAGAAAATTCTCAAATACTCAAATACCAACAAATCAGCGTAAAAAAAGACGACAGTAGTGACAAAGAAGAAATTAGATGAAGAACGATAGTGGCGGAAGTCCAGGCTACTGGTCCATTACAGAAGACACCCCACCCACTGAAGAAGAAATATACACAAAAGCTATATATTATCGCGAAGTGCAACCAAGCGAAATGATGAGAGCCTCGACGCCAATAGAAAATTCGACTGACGACGAGGAGGAAGTAAGGAGGCGACGAAATATCAATAGCGTCCAGGGCCAGGAGAAGGCGACACCAAGTACACACGCCTTTTGACGATGACCATGCGCATCTTCGATAATACGATTACCAACACATGACCACAACCACTAAAGAGCCAAGCATTAGAGAATGACGTGACGGCAATAAAAAATACCGATATGATGAAAAATTTGGAAGCGAGAAGAAGAGTCCACTCAACCTGTTGTTGAGGGAAAACTGCGGCTGGAGCCAGAAAAATCAACGGTTTGGGGCGGCTTGTAAGCCAGTGGAATCATCGGTCCATATTTCTTAAAAAATAATGCCGTTGAGAACGTAACCGTGAATTGAAGCTCGTGATCTCCGCGACATTTGGTTTCAACAAGACGGCGCCACTTCCGACATATTGCATAAATCAAAGGATTTATTGAGACAACACTTCGGTGAGCAGATAATTTCAAGTTTTGGGCCGATCCATTGGCCTCCAAGATCGTTGAAAATTACACCGTTCGACTTTTTTCTGTGTGGATATGCAAAGCCTTAAGTTTATGCAGACAATCCCGCTTCTATTCAACCCTTGGAGCAAAACATCACGCGTGTCATTCGCCAGTTACGAGTCGAAATGCTCGGACGAATCATCGAAAATTGGACTCAACGGATAGACCATCTAGACTTAGCTGCGGCCAACATTTGAGATAGATAATCTTCAAAAAATAAATGCCAAAGAATGTTCTTTCGGATGATAATGAACATTCCCTATTAAATTTAAATTTTCTGTGTTTTGTTCTTCAAAAAATTAGGGAACCTCGAAACGGAACACCCTTTAATATTTGCAATGATCGGACATACCCGTCAACTGTAGCCTTTGAAATAAGCTCCATTTTATGTAGTTTATCCACTAGCCGTTGCTTTTATTCTGTAACCTCGACGTTGGATCTTGTCTTTGAACTCGGTATATGGTCAAGTCACTTAATATATTTCTCATATCGATATTGCTAAATTTATACTGAAATCAACAGAAAGGTCGCAAAAATCATCAATATTTCTTAGAAACTTCATAAATCTGATTACATTCACAACTGGTAGTTGTCATCAGAAAGTGGAGCGGTGCACAGTTTTCAGCATATACTCCATACCGTCGCACCACCATCTTCAATATTCCTCGCCAGTTGACCACTCAGAGCGAATATACAGCTAAATTGCAGAGGAAAAAATGCAATCCAATTTAAATATAAAATTTATTCTAATGACAAACTTTTAGCATTGCTTTGGTTTATTTTGTTTCAGCGATTTGTTTGCGATTTTCATTTTCCACTGCCCGCTGTTCGCTACGAGCTCACCACGACTCCACAAATTTTTAGGATTTCAAATATGCAAAGTCGAATGTGATTATCAATGAGATTTTCGATTGCTGTTGAGAAAAAGCAATGTTGAGTAAAAAGACGCAGCAACAACAACAGCTGACTGCCGAGTAAAGAGAGTAGAAGAAAGGGCAATACAAATCAGTTAGAAGCAGCAAAATACTGACACGTGTCGGCAGCATCATTGACAGCGAAAAGCAGCAGAAGAGCGATTGCTACAGAAAGGACAGTTGAGAAGTGATGGGAGGAGCACCCCCTCTCTCGCCAAAAGTTCACGGTGGTCATCACCACTTTGACAGTATTTGGTTAGTATTGCAACAACAAGAAATGCTAGCATAGCAGCAATATAATGCTTGAGTTGGTTCGCGTATAACAAAATTAAATTAAATTAAATTAGAAGCGGATATTTGGACTTGTTTTGATTTTGTGCAAATTTCCAGCACATCAAATGAATCTGAATTTGAAATGATTTCAGTTAAACTGAATTGAACTGATAAGTGGCGAATTAAATGGGAAAAGACAGATTCGTTGATTCGCTGTGTTATGAGTGATTGGAAGTTAGCGTCACCAGATATGTTATTTTGTGTACTTTGAATTGGTATGCAATTTGGAAGTGTGGCAAATTAAGCTGTACCTCCAAGAACAACAAAAACAAGACTGACTAACTAACGATAACCAAGTGCTGCTACTGCTGCTGCTGATAAATAGAACTCAAGTGCTAGCGTTAACGGCAACGGACTTTTCGAGCACGTCACAATCAGCGTCAACATGCGCTAGTCATCAATATCCAACAGAATTGGTTGTGTTGCGGCGCATTTTAATATTATACCAATATCGATGGCTCTCTGCCGACCCCGAGTCGCGTCAGTTTCATTATGCCTACTCGACTGTACTGTGTGTTGTAGCGGGATATAGTAAATTTGTTCACCCAACGAGGTGGATAGCAAAACTCCGACCATAAATCGTTATTTTAACTCTTAAGGACAGTCCCTCTGGTAGCCTAGAGAATGTCATATCTATTGAAACTTACTTTCCGAATTTCACTTTTCGCAAATTGTATTTTCGCTTTTTATACCCTTCATGTACATGAAATGGTATATTAACTTTGGTTCGAAATATGTAAGTACTTGAAGGAGAAGAGATAGACGCACCGAAATTTGTACCGATCGTATCAAAATAGCGAGCTGAGTTTATCTACTAACCATGTCCGTCTGTCTATCTATCCGTCTGTCTATTTGAACCCAAATTAGTACCTCAATTTTTGAGATATTTCAACCAAGCTTGGTAGGAAAAATGCAAATTTACGTTTAAACGATGATTTGTCGGAACTGGCATAGCATATATACGACCAATTTTTTAGACTTGAAATTTTGAGTCATAAATCTGTTAAAAAAATACCTAAGAAATTTGGTATACTACACATACATATTGATAAGCCTATTGGTTCTGAAAATCATCGAAATCGGAAGACAGACGTTCTTTCTTGTATTTAATCTGGTTTAAGATGGTTATTGAGCCGAACTAAAAAATGAAGTTTTATCTTTTGTTCTCGCTCGTATTTGCTTCACATTTTCAGTTTTGCGCTGCAGCTAGCATTAAATATACGTAGGCAGCCATCTTGCCTAAAATATAATTTCTTAACGGAGTAGTAGAGCGGATGTTGTATGATTTTGAAAGACCGTCTTCTGTTGTTTAATATCAATTGCACAACTGCTCTTTACTTGCTTACTAAAGCAACTTAAAGATCTACGAAAAAGGGTTAATCTCTTTGGAACAAGCTCTTCCAGTATTTGATGTACGCAAATATTTGGTTAATAATCGATTCACTATGTCTACAATGAGATCGATAAAACCCAATAATTTTGTTACCTGTGGATTTCAAAATAATGGATAAGACTGAGTCCTCAGACAGTCCTCAACCGTTAGACATTTTAATCAGTTCTTTCTCACCATATTTAAAAAGCTCAATCTACAAACATCTACGCTTGCTAAATTGCTCCTTTTTTAATGTTCACCGACCAACATCGAAACTTATCGAAAATTAAATTTAAAAAAAAAAATGAAATTTATTTTTCCATTTGCGGTCATACCTAAGCAAGAAATGCCATCCCCTCTGGTGACTGCTCAATATAAGCTGTGTACCTTTTCATTTGATAGACAAATATCAAAACTCTCTCGACGAATCAAAACCAAACTCTACCTGTGACTCAAAGTTCCCGTCCTGCTGTATTGTGCGGCACTAAGAGTTTTCGAGAGAAAGTTTTTGCGGAAAATGTCTAACCCTTCGGGTGTTGATGACGGCAATTACCGCAGATGGTAGAACAATAAGCTGTACGAGTTATACGTGGGCTTTAACATAGTTCAACGAATAAAAGGATAGTGGCTACGCTGGCTACGTCATGTCGTCCGAAGACTTTGAAAGTTTTCGATGCAGTATCCCCATATTGAAGCAGAAGAAGAGGAAGGCCACCACTCCACTGGAAAGATCAAGTTCAGAAGGACCTAGTTTCCAATCGCTGCCAAAAGAGAGATGAGAAAAAACGAATGGCGCACAACTATTGCTATTTAAGGGGTTATGCCACTCTAGAGGGCCACAAAATAGGCCGTTTTGAAATTTTTTTCGGGAAAACTATTAAATAAATCTGATTTTTGACAAAAGACATTTATTATACATATAATTAACTGCTTATAACTATTTTTTAGGAAAAATTAATTTAAAAATGGCGGCTATGCAGCGTTCTCCGTAGGATGTCTCCATTTTTTCGGGCACCACGGCCGAATTCACAGCTCCTGTAATTTTTTTATTTTAATAAGTTTCCGGTTACGGTTTCCACTTGTAAATAGCAATAGCTACAGAAGGACGTAAAATTTTTTCAATATATGCTTTTTTGGCAAAATGGCGGGTCTCTAAAGGAAAGTAACAATTGGCCTAAAAATTTTTTTAAAATTGTTAATAAAAAAAACTATGCAAGATAAAGAAATCCTACGTACTTCTGTAGATAATGTATTTCTGGAGATGTTGTCAAAATTTCAAGTGAATCGGTTGTATATTGTTTGAATTATGTTTCCGTCTAACTTGAAAAAAGCAGTTTTCAGATAAACGCGTTTAAAGTTTTCAGTATGCCTTACTGACTGAAACAAACGCTTCATCTAGAGAACGAAAATGGGGCATTTGAAAAAAAAAGAATGGGGCGAAAATGGGAAATAATGTTCTCCAGTAAAATGTATTCACTGCCCGGTTGCACTCGAAGTAGTTCTTCCTTGCTTGCTTTATTATCTTTGTATGCTCTCCCGCATACTGATTGTGCATATCATTCCGCAGTGGCGGTGCATGGCTGTAGAAGGCACGAGAAGGATGACTGAATTGTACTGCTCAGATGGCAGTTAATATTGGCAATGACGTGCAACGAATTTAAATAAGTTTAATGAAATCAAAAAAAAAAGTGAAAACAGAAATTTTGATATTTAATTGCCAACATTTTGAATTCGTAAATGAAACTCGCGCGTCAAGCTGATACCACCAACGCGCTTACGATGACGGAAGCGGAGGCGGAGTTTCGGCACGCGCTGGCGACGCACTTGATGGTGTAATAGCGTCAACGTGCAATCAAATTAAAATAATATACTACCAATTGGGAAGCAATTGGCATTTGTACGCGTCGAACTGTATTCTGTGTTTGTTTTTTTTTTTTTTTGCCTGCAAGCCGCGGGCTTCTTTCTGCCGCACCAACAGTAATTGTGGACCATGAATTTACTGCAAATTTAGAAATGCGCAATTTGCTAAATATAAACGTTTCAAAATGGCCAAATATGACGTGTGTGTGTGTGTTTATGCGAACAAATGTTACCACGCCTAAATGTAGGCACCAAATAAACGCTCATACATTGTTAAATAAAAATATATTTGAAAGTAATTTTCGTAGCACTTATGACTGGGTATTTCGTTCATTTAAAATGTCTACATTAAAACGGCCGTTTCAACTTACTAAATTTGCTGTTTAGATATTTTTTCCGAAATATTTTTTTCCTTTAGAAATTGTTATAATTTCCATTTTGACGCGCCAATACACATATGCTGTGGAAATGTGTGGAAAAAGGCTTTCAAATAAAATTTATTTTTACGGTTTTATTTAGTAATTTGTATTTCATTGCGACTAAAAATAAACGTATTAATTTCGAAAATAATTGTTACATTCAAAATTCAAACTTTAAACCTACTGAACCGATAATTTAAAATCGTTCAGAACAGAAGAGAAATAAGTAACTAGAAAAGTATTTTAACCAATAATCACACCCCCTGAGTACTCTGGGCTCAGTCAAAATTTAAAGTCCTCAAAACACAGACCATCTTTTTTACATTCCGCTCAACATGCTCATATGTAGGATTTTCCAAAAAGAGTGATATGAATTGTGCAGTACAATCGATACAATTAAATTCTGAATATAACATCATTCAAATGGCCTCCATGATTTCATTTGCAGGAACGAATTCGTTGAACCCAATTTTTGAGCACTTTTTCCGCTAAATCAAGTCGTATGTCATGAATTTTACGTTCAATATTGACCTTTAAAGCTTGAAGAGAGTCTGGTTTATTGCTAAAGACCAACCCCACAAGAAGTAGTCTAATGGTGTTAAATCACAACTTCTTGGAGGCCATTCAATGTCATAATTTCTTGAAATAATCGAATCTCCCAACCTTTTTCGCAATAATTCGGTTGTTGCTCGTGCTGTGTGACACGTAGCCCGATCTTGGCGGAACCAGATGCTGTTATGATCAACTTCTTCCAATTGTGGTCATAAAAAGTTGGTTATCATCGATCTATCGCGCTCTCCATTAACAGTAACGGTGCTACCAGCTTAATTTCGAAAGAAGTACGGACCGCTGATTCCACTAGACCAAAAACCACTTCAAACTGTCAATTTAGGTGAATGTAATGGTTGTTCATGAATAAATTGTGGATTTACTTCGTACCAGAATCGACATTTTTTTTTTTATTTACCTCACTACTTACATGAAAGTGAGCCTCATGGGAGAAGATGAAGATGCACGAAAACATGCACTTGCCGGACGATTATTTTGATAATAATATTGAATAATTTGTAAACGTTGTTCTTGCGTATATCTTGCCATGATAAAATTGTAAACATTACTGAATACAATGGAAAAAATGAGAGATCATGACATATTAAAAATGGCCAAAATGACACTTAGAAATCATATATAAGTAATAGAAATGAGTAATGGAAATGAGGAAAACTCTCATGGGGCTCATGGTGGTGTTTTGTGTGATAAAATTTGGTTTAGAGCCTTTTAATTTTTTATTATTATTTAGCAGTAATGTTTAAATATGTCGGCTAATCATAGAAAATGTGAAAATATGAAAGTATGAGCCCAGTAAGTAAGTCTACTGAAAAACTACTAAAAAAAAAAATGGCTAAATGTGAAGAAAAAAGAAAGCGATTTTGTTGTATAATGCTTTATTTGAGCAGGACTTACTGGCTTGGCCTCGATACTGCTACAGAACATTCTAATAGGGATTTTATTGATAAATATGAAGAAGAGTCAATCGCAAGTGATATTTACTTACATATGTGGTAAGTATATATTCAAATGGTTTGTGCTCCCTTCCAAACGAAAAATTGGAATCTCTGCACATAACCTCTGAGTTCTCAAGTTTTTTAGTTCCCTTAACAAGTCAATTAAAAAGTACCGGACCTACCATAGTAAAACAAATTTTTTTTTTCTTTGAAAAATAATTTTTTTTATGGTTATAAGTGAATGAGCTATATTCAAAGACCTATTTTGTTAGAATTTTTTTTAATTCAATATTTTGTTATACAACAAAGAAAAATTAGTAGAAGTGACAGCTGTTTCGGAGATCACCACATCTCCTCATCAGACTTCTTTTGCCAGTAATTGAACCAACGGATTCTGGCATCACAGGCGCGTGCTCCAACAACTGAGCCAACGTCTGCCATGTTATCTGTTGTTGTATTATTAATTTTTTTTACTAACCAACAACCATTAAGTGCGCTAATATTTAGCCGTTATTTTTACTTAATGTTGGGTTAGCGAATATTTTGCAATCCTGCATATATATTCAGGCATTAATTGTAAGAGAAATGTATATAAGTAGGATTGCGACCTGTAATTGTTTGTGGTTATTTGATTCAATTCATTTTGTTATACAACATTTTTTTTTATTCAACATAGTTCCCTTCAATAGGTGATACACTGATTATAGCGGCCTTCCAACTTTTCGATATCATTTTTGTGATAAGATTTGTCAATTGCTTCAAAATAGACCTCAGTTTCGGCGATCCCCTATTCATTCGACAAAACTTTCTTCCCAGAGAACATTCTTTTTAGATCTGAGAACAGTAAGTAGTCGCTGGGATTCAGATTTGGAGAATATGCATCGGCTTGGTGAAACTGCACTTTCTTTTTAACTCTATGTAATAGTCGTTGTTGATGGTCCTTCCTTTTTCAAGGTAGTCAATGAAAATTATTCCATTCGCATCCCAAAATACAGACGCCATAACATTGCCAGCCTACTGTTGCACTTTTCCATGCCTGGAAAGCCTTAACCCCGTCAGTGTGATACTCTAACCCACTGAAACCATCTCCCCCCATACGGTGACTCCTGGCACAACATCTCAGTATTTCTTCAGGAGACCGTTTGAGCTAATATCTCACTAGTCTGAGTCGATATCGACCATTTTTATCTTTGTTCAACCGTCCTAGTTTCAGTACTCATCACTATGTACCACGTCCGTCAGTTACCTGGTAACCGTTGTCCGTCGATGGTACGCTGTTATCGCGTCTTCGCCTCTGCTGCTCGCCCCATCGTAAATTCTGCATTATTTCGGTTATATTACTGCTAACTGAATTCCAGACATTTGCGCTTTCCAGCATACATTTAATTAATGGGTCAGGTGTTAAATCCATGCCGACAACCTCGTTTAGTCTTCGCCGTTGCCCTACAAAAGCGGGAGCGGTGAAGATAGTTTTTAAAACACCCGTGACCACTGAGGACTTGCATTAAATAGATAGAAGTCCACGTGACCGTGCTTTTTGCCTAGTCATACCACTAGATCAGGTATCAGACGATGAGTCCACCTTCCTTTAGCGCTGTCATTTCATTTTCTCTGCCAGCGAGCTATGGACTGTTGCCTTTCGGCGTTCTTGATATGGCTATTTCGTTCTTCCCGTTTTAGTTTCGCTAGCTCGATTTGTTCACCCGCTGCAATATCCACACCTTGGAGCGGTTTTATCGTATGTAGTTCACTCGGATGACTGTGGATTGGACTTTGGAGTTGGTCAAATGGTCAAAAATGAGCTTATGTGACACCAACTTTACACAGAGCTTTCTCATACCCAAACATTCTTGAATGATATATGTAGAGGTTCAGTTGATACTTTTAGAGTACCTGCTACTTCATTCAATTTCAAATTTACAGCCATTCAAAATCATTTTGTGGTTTTTTTTGATGTTTTCGTCGATAACAATCTCTTCAGGCCGTCTGTTGCGTTCACTGTCTTCAGCACTCATTTCACCACTTCTAAACTTAGCATACCAATCCTTGATGGTTGATTTTCCTGGGGCAGTGTCCGGAAACTCGTCATCAAGCAAAGTTCTTGCTTCAAATGTATTTTTTCCCTTCAAAGAGCAATGTTTTATCATGACGCGAAATTCCCTTTCATCCATTTTTCTTTTACAATAACAAAGGTTGCTTCATTCAAAGTGCTAAAATTCCCAAAGTAATGACCCGACTGTCAAATTTATACACGAGTCTTTTGAAGGTTAGAGCTAACTAAAAATCATGAATAAACTAATTCTAGTAGCGCCATCTATGTGTCAGGCCGGGGACTTTTCAATTGAACTCTTAGCTCATAGTCCCATTAGCAGAATCTGCAAAAGAAACTAAATAAATAAAGCCGAAGACTCGTCGGAACGGTGGAAGATCATCTAAGCAGTTACGTACAGAGCTCCTAAATATAGGCGATCATATACCAATTAAACGGACCTTCCTAATCCAGATATCAAAAAAATTACTACGAGAGCGGAAAACCAATTCCGCTGCGAAAGGGTTAATAATATTTTCCTTTTATGTGAAACATATGTAATTTATTGTTTATATTGAATTATTTTTATGATTTACTTTAGTTAATCTAAATTCTTATATTTCAAAAAATTTTGTATAAACACACAAAAATTAAAATTTAATAATTTTTTAGCACTTAAAACCTAAAATCCGCCTATGAACTGAATTAAATGTTTAAGAAAGTAATACTTTTAGTGTATTTCACTCACTAATGCCGTATACAATTATTTAGCTGAATTTATTTATCCCATCCAAATCGCCTTTTTACAACGCTGTGTCTGTTTTATTGAGGCTTCTAGTTTTCGCCACCAGTGTGGGAACAAATTATGCTCTCTTATGGTTGCTAACTTAGCTAATCAAAAATAGCAACCTATGAATGCAGAGCTGGTTTGCGTCTATGAAAAACTAAATGTATTTGAGAATAGTTTCAACGGAAGCGAAAGTTGGTTGCGGTCTAGACAAGGAGAACAGGGTGAGTCAAACTACAAAAAAGTATATTTGGCAATAATTCCGCATTTCCGTTTCATTGCATACTTTCAGGCTTTTCCTTCTTGGGTAGTACTGCAGAGAACCAGAGAACTTATAATAAGATCACTTATTATTCTACATTCTCTGTTGTGCTGGCACAACAGATTCAAAAACGAAGCAATGAAATAAATGTAATTTTAATAAAAAAAATTTTATTTATCTTAAACAAAAAAGCTTTAAACCCGAATTCACAAAGGACCGAATTCACATACTTAGAATGTCAAAGACCTCTAATAACTTTCACACAATATATATTATGAGGGTTATTCTCTGTGCCTAGGAAATGCATTCGACCAGAGATATACATATTTGCATAGCCTGCATTTCCTAGACACAGAGAATCCCCCTATTGTTTTACTTAATTTTTTTCTTTCTATTTTTGCAGGGATAATATTAAGCAAACAGAAGTGAAACTTGACGTTAACAACGTCGCAGTACAGCCAGCCACTGATATTCACGGAATTTGATCATGGCAGAGAAACAACCAAGAGGCACATCTAGTACTAAAACAGTTGATGCACGGACCGTAACGAGCAGCATGTATAATTCGAAAAGCCGCGCTTCGAGCAATGTAGAACTGAAACGCGAAAACCGATCGGTGGAAAACTGTGACGTCAAAAAGTCGAAATAACGGACAACCACAAGCAGACACCATCAAACCCGTCCAAGACTGTTGAATCGAAAATGGAAACAAGGGAAATAATACCCAAAGATAGGCTCAAAAAGCAATCGGAGGCTGATAGGGGCAAAGGGGCAAAAAAAACAAATATTATATAAGTGCAAGGTGTTCCCTGAGGCTCCCAATGACCCAATGCCAGCACGCTACGGAAAATCATACAGAATCACTTCTGAGCTTCGCTTAACTATAACTAACTAGGAGATAAGAATTTGGCAACAAATCTTATTCTACGAAGTCGAGTTATGGGCAGACCCACTCAAGAGGAATATGAAAAGTACAGTACCACTCAAGGGCATCGCACAAAAGCTTTGAAGGTAGCGTCTATTTGCCATATGGTATTAGATCAACCTATAGGGAAAATAAGCGAAAACATTCTCTTCGACTTCTTGACAGCCGGGCAGAAAGAAACTGGATATTCACGACAATTAGGATACAGAAAGCGTCCCCAGTACCAAAAAAAGACACAATAAGGGAAGAAACACTGCACCTGTGGCAAACCGTATGAGGAAATTGAAAACCGTGGCAGACGGACGGTCATTCTAATAGCATACATCCGAGCGTGGAATAGTAGGAGATTCGATGAGGTAGACTACTGACACAGATACCTACAGGAATATCTGCATAAAAAAGGTAAAACCGAAGCCGGAATGTATCTTTTTATAACGACGCTGACGAAGATGACTTCGAATATGCATTTTTCAAATGCTCTTGCTGGCTTATCAGACTTGAAAACATACATAGTTGGAGTTACTTAGTAGAGTTATTAGAACAAGTCGTACGGGATGAAAAGCGTTGCCTGCACGCAGGTTAAAAGAATCAAACCGCACTATAAGAAAAATGGAACACAGCGCTGAAGTTATGCGACAGCCATTCCAGAGCCGGCGATATTTCCTTAGAGTAGAGAGTTTTTAAGTGACCTGCAAGCAGCACATACCATTGATATGACGATACAATAACGATCCCGTAAGCAGCCAACAACAAGCATAAAGTAATTTATTTAAATTTATTTTATTCTTTATATTTTTAATTAATTTTATTTTATTATATAATTTTTTTCATTATTATGTTTCATGCAGATTTTATTAGCCACCCTGCGTGTACAGTGGCGAACAAAAGTCTACAAACACCGCCTGTATGCGTTGTGTAGAAAGTACTATCACTTTGCTGAAAAATGTGGGTATAGAGTTATATTTTAAATCATTTTCTTATCACATGCATTAAAACAAATTCATTCTCCAACATAAAATATTTAAAACAATATGGTGAAAAAACGGAAAAATGTCTTTGACAAAAGTCTACATACACCATGGGTTTACTAACAGTTATGTCGAAATGCTGTATTGATATGGCGGTTGGGTACGCTTTTTTTACTATTATTATTTTTAATTATGTTTTCTATTGAATTTGGTTGTGGCTTAAACACATTAGCATCAACAATGGCTCCGCGAAATGAAATATCCATTGACGTAAGAAACTTGGTTATTCAGCACAGACAAGAGAAGAAATATAATGGTGAAATTTCAAAAATTTTAATCTTAAGTCGACCAACAGTGCATACCATTGTAAAAAACTGAGAAAAATGAGTCCACCGAAAATTAGTCGCATGTTGGCCGCCCGAAGAAACTAACTCGAAGGGACATCAGCTTTATTCTGAAAGAAGTGAATGATGATCCTAAAGTTATTGCTCCAAAATTAGCCGCAAACAACGCAAACTCATCAAAAAAGTGTGTCCATCAAAGAACAATTCGAAGAGCTTTGAACGATAATGGCTTTCACAGTAGAATGTCACGTAAAACTCCTCTTATTTCTGAAAAAAAAAAAAAAAACCTAAACTTCGGTTGGAGTTCGCTAACGCACATTTACACAAGTGAGTGGTTTTTTGGCAAGAAGACAAGGTTTGGGGAACGGTTGCGGCATCTGGAGTTGGAAAGCTTGTTTTTTATTGAGGTTAATATGGATCGGTTGAAATATAAGTCATTTTTGGAAGCTAATCTGAAGCATTCGGTGGACAGTTTGGAGCTTGACGCAGGCTGGATCTTTTAACAGGATAACAATCCAAAGCACGCGGCGCATATTATTAAGGATTGATTGCTTTATCATGCTCCAAGTCGACTACACACACCACCTAGAAAGCCCAGATTTAGATTTTATTGAAATGTATGGATGATTTTAGAGCGAAAAATTTGTAAAAATCAGATTTCCAGCTCAGCATTACTCAAAGAACGTGTTATTGAAACTTGTGGCAGTATTACTCCCTCAGAATTGACATGTTTAATAGCTTCGATGTCACGACGGCTTCAAGCTGTTATTGATGCGAACGGTGGACCAACTAAGTACTAAAAAGATCATGTTACCTGACCTTAGCCGAGGTTTTTGCGCTATGTATATACTGTATGAAGGCTTTGGTCAATGTTGGATTTACTGTCATAGCTTTACTATTTTATGTAAAAAAATTATTTTTCTTGGTTTTTTATGATAAGGGAAAATAATTGAAATAAACTGCATCACTACATTTTCCAATAAACCTTTTGGACTTTCAATTTAATGAAAACTGCGTGTGCATGGAGACTTTTGCCCGCCACTGTATATGCGCATTTGTACGAACATTTGTTTATATACATACATGTACTCACGTAAATGAATAGATATATACAGAGTCTTATGGAATTGAAATGAATGAAAAGTGGTTGACAGCCACCACCCAGAATAAAGAGAGTAACATGCTCTACTACGAGTTAATCGGTGCTGTAGTAAAACAAGACTGTACAATAATAGCTGCACTACAAACAGCCGTCACCCGACAACCGCCCGCCAACAACAACACTTACAACGAATGGTGCAAAAACATAACTTGCAAAGGTCAAAAACTTTTCGAGATTCTCTACTGACCATATTTTTTGTTATTGATTCAAAGAGACGTACAAAAACAGAGCGGAAATATACGAGAAAACGAAACGCATAAGGAGAGCCAGAGCCACAGCGCATGTGAAGTGCACGTGATAAAATGTGTTAGTTGCGGATAGTAAAAGGGGCAGGAAGAGCAAATAAGGGAGATGCGGTATAACAATCAAAACAAAATCAACAAAGTCGAATGAAAATTGGAACGAGCGAGAGCAAGAATGCGAAATGAGCGACAAAAACAGAATCGTGGTAAAATAAACGAAACGAAAAGAAAGACAAATAAATTTATAAGTTTATTTGTATGCGTGTGTTCATGCCCTACAAACATTTGTGGATCATATGGTCCATTGGAGTACCTACAAATATACTCCGCTGTGGGAACTATTGGACCAACTCAGGTTTTTACACGACTTTGGGCAACACGACCATTCTTCCTGTTATACCGAGCGCAATCACTATAGGAAGTTATAATTTCGCATTTAGTTCTATACTCGATACGGAAAATGTGTGGAAATGAAACTGAGTTAGATGGTATTCGAAACTAAAGAGTATGTCCGAAAGTATTTTTTCGCATATACTCCAAAATATAATCCTCTGTAGGTACTCCATGGAGTACTTGGGTGTTATGCAGATATGGATCATATGGTCCAGCTCTAGGACATCACAATGTTAATTGGACCATATTTTTTGTATGGATTGTTGCAGGTTTTGGATTATATATATTTCAAGGGAGGATGGAGTCCTCGCGTTGTTTTCAGGGTGTGTTGGAATGAGTGCAAATAGTTAAGAGGGTTACCGTTAAAGAAAAATGTTAAATGACATTCTTTGATCTTAGTAATTTTAATATAGAAGCAAAAATAAAATTCGGTTTCATATGAACATCCATAGATCAGAAGTGCAAGCTTTATTGCCATTTTGTTTAATATTTATTCAATGGAAAGTCTTCCCATATTCGAACCGTATGTAATCTAGGCTGATTTTAAAGTCTATGCCAGTAGTCTTTCGTTCTACGGCGTCACCGTTTGGTGGCCTGACTTAACTAAACCCTCTTTAAGAGCAAGCTGAACCGAGTTCTGCGATCTTCAGCTGCTTTTCTAATGGTAGTTCTTCCAAAGCCTTCCACAAAGGTTCTATAAACGTTTTTAAACATTATTCTAGTATACTTCTACGGCAAGCTTAAAGCGAACAACGCAGTTACACTAAGCGCAAGTAAGCCTTCGAGGAATCTGAACATAGGTACAACGGAACTCCATCTTAAATACAAGATATACAACACAACCTCTAAATTATATTGTGATAATCAAGATAAATGTTGCTGATCTTACAACAACAGCCACAGTTGCAAATGGCTGAAAACTCTATGAAAAGAACTTTACCGCGTCGAAATGGCAGTAAAATACAGAAGCATCCCAAATAGACTCTCGAGTAAATTGAGTGCAACAGGGATTTGGGTACCTTGACATAGAGATATATCGAATAACTTCACGGTAGACGAGAGTTGGGGGGAACCCGGTTGCAGATACCGGTATACCACTGTCGAGAGCAAAGCAAATAGTAAATTGTCCTTTACAAAAAAAAACCAGATGCCCACTTGAAACCACAAGTAACATGGCAAAGCAGATCTGAACTAATAGGGGACCGGTTCTCTATCAGTATTACAACTGGCATAAGTATAGGGCACTGTTTAATGGGACTTCACAGTGAAAGAAAGGGGAATTTCTTCAAAAAAAAATTGCCACTGCTACACTTACGTGTAGAATGAAGTCTGTCGACTTTTTCACCTTGCTTTTCATAAATACCTATAAACTTGGTGCCCCTTAATGTGAGTATTATTTTGCATACGGAGCAAAAAAGACAATATGTACATGTTAGTATGTGTGCTGCGAAGACACCCTGCAAATATTTATGGAACATATGGTCCATTGGAGTATCTATTGGTTTATGGTGAATGTTATTTTTTATTAGTTTTTAACCAAAGCCAATCGTATTCGAAACTAAAAAAATATTTTCGAATGTAATTTTCATACATACTCTATATTGTGATGCTCTGTAGTTACTCCATGGAGTAAGTTTCTAGACTAGTTCGAAACTAAATTCCTTTAGGTACTCCATGGAGTATATGGTCCAACCTTAGGACATCACAATGCAAATTAGATCATATATTTTATATGAATTTCAGTTGGTTTTGGATTACACTTCTGCCAGCGTGGTGTATATATTTCACGCGTGCATGGTGTACTCACGTTGTTTGCAGAGCAGCTTTTGAGTGTACGAATATGTGTATCAAAACATAACGACGGTAAAATAAGGTAAACATAAACATACTTTTGTACGCGTACTCGATTTGTATTGGAGAGGAGAGTGTCTGGTGGACATAAGAGCAGCGACCAATTGAAGAGAACAAAAACACCAGTCGGTATTGCAAGTCCAAAATAGATAGTAGGCCAGCAAAGACAAACAATAACAACAGCAGGAGGCAGAATTATTTAATGAAGCAATAATAAAAAACATGACTGCGGAGAGCAAAATCTATTTAGATCACCACGGGCCTGTTACTTTGATGGGGCGCTTGTTGGTGTGGATATATGTGCATATATTTTTATTTATTTAATTTGTTTTTTTATATTCACATGTATGCATGTGCGTGCGAATGGCTGTGTGCTTGCCTTTGATTCTTGTTGGCTCACAGGCTCTTTGGTCGGCAATTTGGTATTTCTTTAGCTCTGCTCAGCCACACACTGCTGCTGTTACTACTATGATTACAACTAATTTTTGTTTTTATATTTCTTGTACTTGCAACTCTCTGTCTCAAACGCATGCTAGTTGACGGCGCCACCCTAAATACTCGCAGACTCATCAGTCTGTTCACAGCTCTGAGTACAAAAGGATGTGTGAGAGAGTTACGGACGTGCGCGTACGTACAAAAACAACAAATCAAAGCATTTCGCATAACAAGTAACGATTTTGTATGTAAAAAAAAAAACTGAAAACAATAAACACAAAGGATATTGTGAAATTTGAAATGGTATAAATTTATTGGAATACTAAGCAAGAACTCAAACTTACAATAAAAAAATTTAAAAAAAAACAAAGAAATTCGTTTGCTACTCACCAAAATGGCAGTGAGTAAGGCGAAATTTTGAAAATGATTTATTTACGCAGTGATTATTTATGCCGAAAATTAGTTTCTATTTGCTGAAAAGACGCCTAAAAGTAGACTAAATTTTGTATAAAATTTTTTTAAGGCAATCCTGGGTTGCAAGTCAGCTCTCAATGTATACATAAATTTTATTATATACCTGCATACGTATGTAAAATCAAAATTTTAGCTTGAAAAAAACACTTCGAGTGAGTTATTAGAAAATATATACCATCTCAACACCATTTATGCTATTTTAGTCATAAGACAAATAAACGTTCAATGGCTGTGGACGAAAGCGGCAAGCGGCAAGCGGCCAACTATAATGTGCAGCAGATAGTAAATCGTAGTGAAAAATTCGAAACAAAATACTACGCAGCAGCAATTTCATGCGAAGCTCATATCTAAGACACTAAACAATAAAAGGCCCCTACAAAACCTACAAAACAAAAACATGCATACATATGCATACATATACGGGCAGCACTAGTACACATGTAGGTACACACGCGGCGCGCCTGTTTTAACAAAACAATACGAACCTGCTTGGAAAGAGCACGGTACGGTGCCACATAACCACGAAGGCAACAGCAGCAAGCAGCAAGCAGCAGTGTGTCAAGCTCAGAACGGTTTATAGGTGGTGGTGCCACACAAATGTTTTTGGCTCGGCTTATTTGCCAAGGAGGAGCAAGCCTTTGGTTTTCGAATTAAGGCTGGTGAGGAAAATTGCGCGTTACGGCGCTCGCATGCCTCAAACAGCGCGCTCAAGTGCCCAGAGGAAATCAACACAAACAGAGCAAAAAAAGAAAAAGAGAGACGGAAAAAATCAAGAGTAAATAATAATCGATTTTTAAAAACTTGAATAAATATGTTAGACTCATAGATTGACAAAAACAATAATTAAAAATAAAATATAAAGTTGACATAAAATAAAAATTAAAAAAGAAAAATATGCCATTGAAGAATCATAGCAAAAGAATAATCAATAAACAAATGCTCTCTTAACAAAGTAATGAGAAACTGCTCATTATCAACGAAGCACCACTGCTCTCTTCGACAATTCCACAACAAAATTGAGTAAATACTACAACCTTTTTTTTTATTTTTATTTTTATTGTACTCAATGAAACCAAGTAGTGGCTTGATAATGAACGATGAATCAAAACAAAACAGCAAGTAATTAACACGGGAAAAGAAACAACGAAAGCAGAAATTGTGTATACAAATAAAATGAGCAAAAAAAAATTTCACAAATAAAGATGAAAATTCAAAATATAAACAAAAAGCATAGAAAATACGGAGATAATAATAATAAATTAAATAAAACTATTAGAACATAAAAACTATAAAAAAAATAATAATATTTTTATAAAAACTAAAAATTATAATACAAATTTGTATAAAAAACTAGACTTCTAATTGAGAAGTTTTTTATAAAGAAAACCTTTACTAAAAATTTATTTCATATACATACATAAATTACAAATATAGTTTCAAATAAATTTGCACTAAATTTATGTAATATTAATAAATATATGAAAAAATAATAAAAAAATAATAAATAAATATATGTATGTATGTACACACAAACATCTATTATACCTATAGCAAAGGTCAACGTCAGGTCAGTCGTCGGAGAGTGTGTTCACGCCTTGTCCTGATTCCCACACTAAAGCACACACACCGGCAAACAAACAGAAAATTTTGCACACATATTCAACGTTCGTTTGAGTGCGAGGAGCTCAACTCGGCGCAGTGCCCCAAAAAACAAACCGCTCTTCCTCTTCTTCTTATTCTTTTTGAATTGAGAAAACACAGACAGTCGTGGTAGGAGAAACGAAAGGAAGAAGACACGGGGGTAGCATAAGCGCCACCCAAATGCAGCAACAGCAACAACAACAACTACGTGTACCGTGGTGAGCAGTTGTAGCAAAAGTCAAGAAAGCAAGCGTTTGCTGATAGTTGTATCATCGGCGGTGGTGGTTTACTTACTTACTCACGAGCGGAAGCGAAACTTCGCTGGCCGGAAGTAAGCGTGAAAATTGCACGAAATAGGAACACGGAAGTTTCTAGTTGTATCGGCGCGGTTCAAGTGGTAGGAGCAAACGTATTACGTAGCGGACTGTTGATATAACCATTTTAGTTCATTTCTCACACAAATAACGGTTATGGTAATGCGTCGATAAATGGTGTATACCAGCCAGTATTGTGTGTGGGTTAAAGTGTTGAAATGTAAAAAATTGAAAATTAAAATTGTGTTTTTACTAAGAAAATCAATCAAGTTCTTGACAATATAATTCTAGACAAATGTTGCGTTGAAAAAATGTGCGGTTTTCAAATGCATTTTTGAACAACTACATATGTATGCGAGTATATGACAGCAGTGGCGAATAACCAATCAAAATAATTTGTAAAAATGTTTGCAATATAGATTTGAAAATAAATAATTAAAATAAAAAAATTTAAAAAACAAGCTCGGCCTTTTCACGCAGTGAATACCGAAAGAAATTCAGTAAACCTGGTGATTTTAATCAAGATATTCTTATCAAATTATAGTAATTACAGCGGTCCTTAATAAGCCTGCAAAGTTTAAATTAAATAGTCGATCGTTTAAAGTGGCTAAAAAGTGTAAAAAAAATTATATATATAGAAATAATACAAAACAAATTCATTATTTGTATGTATGTAAATAATTATGTGCAAATAATTTTTTTTTCGAAAACCACATAAATTAATCTATTCATAACAAAAGTGTCAACTAAGTATGTATTACATATACATACATATGTATGTATGTAATTAATCAAAATGTTCACAATGAGATAAGAACAGTCTTCGCAGAACACCAATTTGCCAAATAAAACAGAGAAACTGAAAGTTAAATAATACTATACTGGAAAGTCCAAAGTGCACTGAATCATAAAATATGTGAAGTTGTGTTAATTGCAAAAAAAAAAAAGAAAAAAGTAAAACAAATATATTAAGTGGTTCTCAGTTATGCCTGCGCCATTTCAGATTGAGTAAGTATTTACAATATATTAAAAGTTTTGAAAGTTAAAAAATATTAGTATATAGTGAGGGAAAACTATGTTGAGTGGAAAAAACAGCTTCTCATAAACAACCATTGGCCGCTCAGAGACGTCTTAGAAAAAACTGTTTGTCTCTCAATTTTTGTAAACCAGAGCGAAATGCCTTAAATCAGCTGAAAGTCAAAATATACGTTAGCATAGCGTTACCTCTAACAATACGAATATTCCGCGAAACTTCTGACAGCTACATTAGAGTCACACGGATGGAGCATAGGACTCAAGTTTGGAGACAAAGCTCTTCATATAACGGGTGATCCATTTCGAGGCTCCCCACTTTTTTAAAGAAAAACACAGAAAATTCAAGTTTCAAGGGTAATGATTATTATCATTCGAAAAAACACTCTTTGGCATTTATTTTTTGAAGATTGTCACTTTCAAATGCTGGTCGCGGCTACGTCTCAGATGGTCCATCCGTTGAGTCAAATTTTCGTTGACTCGTGCAAGCATTGCGGCTGGTAACTGGCGAATGACACGCGTGATGTTTTGCTGCAAGGCCTGAATCGAAGCGGGATTGTCCGCATAGACTTTAGACTTCATATCCTCACAGGAAAAAGTCTAAAGGTGTGATATCACACGATCTTGGTGGCCAACCGACCGTACCAAGATAAGATGCGATGTTTGGGAAGTGGCGCCGTCTTGTTGAAACCAAATGTCGCGGAGATCACGAGCTTCAATTTCAGGCATCAAATAGTCGGTTATAATGTCGCGATAACTGTCGTCATTGACGGTTACGTTCTCATCAGCATCATTTTTGAAAAAATACGGACCGATGATTCCACCGGCCCACAAACCACACCAAACCGTTGTTTTTTTTTGGATGAAATGGCAGATTTTAAATTTCTTTAGGCTCTTCTTCGTCCCACATGCGGCAATGTTGCTTGTTTACATACCCATTAGGCCAAAAATGGGCTTCGTCGCTGAACAAAATTTGACTCGAAAACGTCGGACCTTCTTGGCACTTTTCAAGAGCCCATGTAGTGAAGCGATGTCGCTTGGGAAGGTCGAGCGGCTTCAGTTCTTGCACAAGCTGTATTTTGTACGCGTTTAATTTAAGATCTCGACGTAAAATGGACGGATAGACCATCTGAGACGTAGCCGCGGCCAACATTTGAAAGAGATAATCTTCAAAAAATAAATGCTAAAGAATGTTCTTTCGAATGATAATAAACATTCTCCATTAAATTTGAGCTTTCTGTGTTTTTTCTTTAAAAAAAAAAAAGGCATTACTTGTTGGCGTGTCATGACATCAAATTAGGCCTTTTTGAGGACAATAAATACAGTAAATGTTGGGAAGGAGGAGAGACAGTATAGCACGTAAACTGTAAGTTTCTGCCGTTCTGCAAACAGCGAATTATCGCACTTAGCGAGGATAAACTAGAGGATATTCAGGCAGCAATACACAAAAAGGCGATATACCTCTTTCAGCTATTGCTAAGAGAAATGCAGCAATGTTCTTCAAATCATCAAGTTATAAATGAAACAGCGGTAGCTAAGTTATTCGCAAATTATGGGGCATTTCGAGGGAGGCAGGCCTAAAGCGAAAGATTCGATTAGTGTCCTCTATGACGATGCAGCACGATTTCTTTCACCAATAACAGTAGTGCAGCGCGATACTCAAAGTATATTATTTCCATGATAATTACTTGACCGAATTTTTAAAGGCCATTGCTTCACTTTACCACTCACAAGGTCGTTTAGAAACTATTTTCACACAACTGTCAAACAACTTTCTTACGATTGTATGCACGTAATCCTCAGCACGGTTTTGGTCGTTCCACAAAACGGAAGCCTTCGAAATAGAAATTATTATTTTTCTTTTTTCTGATGGCTCAAATAAATAAATACACCAGTGCATATGTAAAAAGAAATAATTTTTTTAGACCGTCGAAGTGAATGCATTTAAATATCATAAAAATATTGTAATTCGAACCCAAATAAAAGTAACCTTGGCTTGTCTCGCCGCTGCTGAAATGACTAAAGTGGCCATGCCCCAAAATATTATTATCGCACAAGGATAACACTTAAAGAACATGCGTACATACATAGCCATATGTGCATATACTTGTATGCCAACAGTAAAAAATGCAAACAATTGCAATGTGTGAATGAGATGTGGAAAAGCAATTACAAAATATATATACATATAAATATTTTTGAACACATCAGTACTTACAGTGACGGACAAAAGTCTACATACACTGCCTGTATTCGTTGTGTGGAAAGTACTGAAACTTTGCTGGGAAATATGGGTATACAGTTTTATTTTAAATCCTTTTCTAATCACATGCATTAAAACAACTGCATTCTCTAACATAAAATAAAACAATTATGGTGAAAAAACGCAAAAATGTCTATATGTCGATATGCTGTATTGATATGGCGGTTGGGTACCCTGTTTTTACATTACATTATATTTAATTATGTTTTCTAATTTGCTAGTATTGAATTTGGTTGTGGTTTAAACACATTAGTATTAACAATGTCTCCGCAAAAGGAAATATCCATTGACATAAGAAACTTGGTTATCCAGTACAGAAAAGAGGAGAAATCGTATGGCGGAATTTCAAAATGGTTCAGCTTAAGTTTACCAACAGTACAGACCATTGTAAAAAGCTTTGAAAAAAATTGATCCACCGAAAATTAGTCGCATGTTGGCCGCCCGAAGAAACTAACTTGAAGAGACATCAGCTTTATTCTGAAGAAAGTGAATGATGATACTAAAGTTATTGCTCCAAAATTAGCCGCAAACAACGCAAACTCATCAAAAAAGTGTGTCCATCAAAGAACAATTCGAAGAGCTCTAAACGATAACGGCTTCCACTGTAGAACGCCACGTAAAAGTCTTATTTCTGAAAAAAAATCGTAAACTTCGCTTGGAGTTCGCTAAAGCGCATTTATACAAGGGAATGGGTTTTTGGCAAAAAGTCTTGTTTACAGACAAATCGAAGTTCAATATATCCGGCAGTGATGGAAGACCCAAGTTTGGAGAAAACAAAATACTATACTTAACGCCAAAAATATAGTACCAACAGTGAAGCATGGTTGCGGCATTGTAATAGTTTGGGGAGCGGTTGCGGCATCTGAAGTTGTAAAGCTTGTTCTTATTGAGAGTAATATGGATCGGTTGAAATATGAGTCATTGTTGGAAGCTAATCTGAAGCATTCGGTGGACAGTTTGGCGCTTGACGCAGGCTGGATCTTTCAACAGGATAACGATCCAAAACACACGGACCATATTGTTAAGATTTAGTTACTTTATCATGCTCAAAGGCAACTACACAAACCAACTCAAAGCCAAGATTTGAATGTTATTGAGTATGCCTTGGGGATTTTAGAGCGAAAATTAGAAAACATCAGATTTCCAGCTCAGCATTACTCTAAGAACGTGTTATTGAAGCTTGGGGCAGTATTACTCCCTCAGAATTGACAAGTTTAATAGCTTCGATGCCACCATGGCTTCAAGCTTTTATTAATGCGAATGGTGAACCAACTAAATACTAAAAAGATTATGTTACCTGACCTTAGCCGAGGTTTTTGCGCTAAGATAAGTTATGTATATACTATATGAACACTTTGGTCAATATTGGATTTACTGTCATAGCTTAACTATTTTATGTTAAAAAATTATTTTCGTTTAGTTTTTTATTATAAGGGAAAATAGTTGAAATAAACTACATATGTTGTAAAATTTTCAAATAAACTTTTTGGACTTTCAATTCAACGAAAATAGGGGGTGTATGTAGACTTTTGTTCGCCACTGTATGAATATACACATCAGTACTTACATACATATGTATTATTAATATTAAATAGCTGTGTTTGAATATAGTGAACTCATTATTGGAAGATTTTTTCACAGTATTGCTGTGTTTCAAATTTTCGCTCAAAAACTCGTTTTATTTGCTCAAAATACACATTTGGGAGGTCATTAAAATAAATCCCACCAAGTTTCTTCTGTTTTTTACTCATATACTTTTAAAAAATTAATAAAAAAATCTACTTTGAACTACAAACGCTTTCTACTCGACAAAATATATAGTCACTTAGAGCAAGAAACAGCTGATTTAGTAACAATCGAAAGGAAAAATACAAATTAGAGGAATACCCAATACCATTTTTTATTCCTTCTCTTGTTTTTTTTTTTTGTTGTGCTTTTTGCTTGGAAAGGGTTTTAAAATTCCGTTCACTACAGTTTTTCAATTGCTCACTAGTTAGAGTACTCCATGTAAAAACCTGGGTGTTCACTATGCTCAGATACGAATGTATAGTCAAAACACTACCGCCGTTTCGCAAATACATACATACATATGTATGTATGTACGCATTCAATATTATTATTACTACTACTATAATTATTGTTGTTGCTGTTATGTTTTTGTTTGGTTGAACACAAAAATAAAACAAATTAAATCAGATAAAGAGTGAAACATGTATACCATTTCAGCCCGCCCAAGGCGTTTAAAAATTAAAGAGCGAGTGAAGTGAGGCAAACAGAGCGCGCGTCTGAGAGCAGTCAAAAATATTTATAAATCTGTAAGTAAAAAAAAACTAAATAAAAAACATTTGTGATGAGTACATACATGCATGTGTACGTCTCTTGTTTAATATATGGATATGCTCTTAAATTCATATATCTTCTCTTCACTCACTCTTCGTTAAATAATTTTAATTTTACTTTTTTTTTATACTGAGAACGGTTTCTCTTCTTTTCCCAGCTATTTCGTTGGCGTAAACCACGAGACAGTTAAATGCTTTACGACTAAGTTTCGTATGAATTAACTAGCAACAAAACATAGCGTTAGATTTCGCACTGTGTCATCGATAACTAGAAATTGTAAAAAAATTTTAAATATCTATCTCTTCATGTTAATTAAAACACATTCAAAGCGGCATTAAAGTAGGCCGAAAATTTTGAATTAATGCGTATTTCAATTTATTTTATTTGATTAATAATAAGTTTTAAGGAAAAATAAAAAAATTATTTGATTATTACTATCTAAAGAAAAAAGATTGATAAAGTATTTAAATGCAATAGAAAATAAAAAAATACTGATCTTGGTATGGAAAGAACCGTGGATCAATGGGAATTCGCAACAGCGCCAGTGAATATACTACCCAAGCGTTGGGAGAGCATATTGACAGATAAGCACTTTTTTGCACTTAATCTGCCATTAGTTCACAAAAAGCTTCAAGCCGTTGCAGTGATGCAACAGACAGTAATAACAATTATACATTCAGAATTTTGTTACTCACAGAAACCACCTCCGAATCTGTTTGTCTAAAGATTTCGTAACAGCAGCTACCCGACCTTAGCAGCGATAGACTTGGGTGCGTTAAAGTTGAAGAGAATGTCAAACCCTCCAAATGTATTTTTGACATGAAATAAACGGTTCACATAAAAATCCATCAACCATTCGTAAGCGGCTTAGATTGAACAGTAGGCCCCTCCATTTATTCGAAAAAGGTTACAAAGCTCCAATTGTATAAGTATATTGGAGTACAAATACATTTCCACCGTTTTTGTTAATAAAAAATAATATTTATTATGAGACAAAGTCTACATTCAAACTTCTCATGTTTTGAGGCTATCCACTAATCAAACTATTTTTTTTTTTTGTATCTTCATGAGATGCCGAAACAGAGCATATGCTATTGACCGGAACAGAGGATAATCGGACGTCACAATGTCTGGTGAAAACTGCGGGTGGGGAGTGTTTTTAAATAGTTTTGCGCTAGAATCATTACAACTGGAAGAGCATTATCATGAAAAATAATAATCTTGCCGTGTTAGGAGTAATTTTAAGGGCGTTTAATTAATATTCTATAATTTTGAATGTTAGTCGAAACAAAATTCGAACCCTTGTCTTCCGAACGATAATACGCAACTCTAACTGCTCGGCTATAATTTTGAAGTAAAGAGAAGAGTACCAGTACCACTTAGTTAATGATTTTTTAAGGATATCTGCAGAAGTCATGGCCCTCAAAATCCTGGACCTTGCCATTAAATCGCTTCGATATTAAATTATTATTATAAATTAATGAACCCAAACGGTGTTACTACGGCAAGTTTCAGGAATTTTTTTAGGTACTTCAATTCCGAAATACTTCTAAAGCGTTTTAAACATTTTTTTTTTGTACTCCCATTTTTTAGCATTACACCCACGGTGCTGTCCGAAATAAGCCATTAAATTCCTACGTTACACCGCGTATTGCTTTGCTGCTCTGTGATGAAGCTCAACCATGATATCCACAATATCAACAATCGTAAAGGCTCGGCAAACAACAACCGCAGAATCAACACTCAGCGGCAGCCAAGAAGAAAGAGCAAGAACAAGAAAAACATTTATATGTGCTTATACATTTGTATGTATGGATGTGTACACCTCCAAGTTGCAACATTGTTGCAAAATAACAGCTACGTGACGATGGAGCACATATCGCATACCCATATATGTATGTTTTGCGATGCGTGTTCGCATGAGTAAAAGGAGCGGCATTTTGCAGGAGTGAATTTATTGCGGCGAAATTGTTGTTCTCGACATCGTTACTAAATTTACTACTTTTTTGTTGCTTCTGAATGCCGTTGATTTTTGTTTTTATTATTTTTCTCATGGAAGCTATTGGCATTGTATTTTTGTATGTGTATGTACCTTCTTCTCCCTCATCTTCGGCAATGCAAAATTTTCATTGAGGATTCTGCTTGTTGTTGTAGACAAACAATGCCATGACCGAAACCGAATTTCTGCCAGTTGGTTTTTTATTTTTCATTTTTTTATATTTTTTTTATTGAATTCCATCGAAACATTATCTAAGTGTTTGTGTTTGTGTGTGGCGCACTGTGGCGTTTTGCGACAACGATTTTTACCTGCTTTTGCTGATTTTCTTTTCTGTTGGCCTAACGTACACCTGCACACATACATACTCATTTAAAGCATAGAGCGCCACTGATCAACGTGCAATGTTATTGCTGCATCTTCATCCACCGATCAGCCTTCATCTCCGTGACTACGACAAACATAAATCGGCTAAGGGCGCTTGGTATGAGCACGTCTGCTAAACTTTATGATTAATTTTTGTACATAATTTGTTGTTTCGTTGCTAACATTTTCGTCATTTATTATTGTTGTTGTTATTGCCATTTATTTTTTGCTGTTGTTGTTAATTGTTGGTCCTTATCCCAACTTGCGACTGTTATCTGCGATGCGAAATTAAGCGTACATTGAACCGAGGCGCCTGCACTTTACACTCGTCTTCCCGCATCATCTCCGTGACTATCGTCATTATTCCCACAAAAAATGTACAAAATTATTCTTTTTTGCTTTGTACTTTTTCTCTCCTTTTTTTAGCCTTATCTGTTCGCTTGGCCTATTCGCTGCTATGAATTTGGCTGACAAACCAACAAATTAAGAAAGCTTTCTCTGCCTGCCACTTTGCTGTGATTTACTAGGTATTTTCTTGGCTGAAGCGCCACAAACGCGTCTAATAGACTTTAAGGCGTTTTAAATTTCTGAAAGTAATATATGTATATGTTCATGTGTATATGTTTTTTTCCAATTGGGTTTACGAGTGGCATATGCATCAATCGGCTGGAAAGGTTATGGCGACTACAAGGAAAGATCATCAACAGCGATTATTACGTTATTGGACCGTTTGAAGAACAAAATCGCCAAAAAATGGCCGCATTTGAAGAAAAAGAAAGTGCTGTTTCACGAATTGGACTTCGAATTGCCTCCGCATCCACCGTATTATTCAGATCTGGTGCCCAGTGATTATTTCCTTTTCTCAGATCTCAAAAGAATGTTTGCTGGGAAGAAATTTTCGTCAAATGAAGAGGTGATCGCCGAAACTAAGGCCTATTTTAAAGCAAAGGACAAAACGTACTACAAAAATGGTATCGACTGAGGGCTAGCCACAAGCTAGTGCAAAAATCTCTAAATATGATCAACTGAAAGCCTAACTAATAATATGAATATAAGTGTGGATCGTCTAATCTCACTCTCTCTCAGTCTACGCTTCTTATTGTAGTTCGCAGATGCATATTCGACGAGTGAGGCTACATAGTTATGAAAATATGTAGAAGCCGGCACATGCTGTCGTCTCAAAACCTTGCCCTGCTGATGTTGTTTAGTTGTTGTTTTGTTATTATTATTATTATTATTATTATTATTATTATTATTATTATTGTTGTTGTTGTTGTTGTTGTTGTTGTTGTTTTTTGTTCTTGTTAGCAGGACTCTATACGAGTCATAACGCGACACCAAGATACAATGAGTTATTTCGGCGGGTTCCTTCCTCTTTAGAGTGACATATGAAGAGGTGGTTAGTGTTTTGTGGGCTTAATTGCACTCTGAACCTATGTAGCGTTTGTCTGGTTGGAGTAAGGATAAAAAAGAGTTCAGGTGGCGACAATATCCAGATCTTGGCTGCTGATGTGCATTGAAGATGGCTACGCTTCAATGAGGCATCTGGGATCTCTTCTGAACGGGAACATAGATATCTCGTTGTAAAAGTAGCTTTCTTATCCGCCTTGGAAGATGCAAGCGACGTTTTCGTGACTTTGTACCTTAGTGACAATATCGGAGTATAGGTGTACAAGTTGTCAGATATCAATGTCATTAGAGTCTTCGATGTATTGTAAAGAAAAGTGTGTGGTGTCATCTCGTTGAACGTCAAGATCAAGCGGTCAACGGCATAAAAGCTCAAGAAGACTCCCTCTGGTGGTTGAGAGAGTTTCGAGGCTATGGAAATTTGAGTCACAACTCAATTTCGTGTGCTTTTCCTTATATGATCTGAATTATGAATAAAGAAATTATACAAAAAATTAAGTGACTCCAACATTCAGAAACCTCCACCAATTATAAAATGTGCAACAATTGAAATCCTGCATAAGAAAGCGCACACAACCACGCGCACATACAGAATGTGGCAGCAACTAAATGAAGCCATTAACGTCAACGAAGCTGACAAGCTTTTCCGCATCAATTTTTTACATCAAAGTTGGCATGCATACATACATATACTTAAAGTACAAACCCTGAAAGTGAAAAGGGTAGACTAGTATGCAAAATATCTAGTTAAATACTAGGCGACCGCAGTAGCCGAGTGGTTAGGATTGTGTACTACCATTCGAAAGGTCTATGTTCGAGCCCAGCTTCGACCAACATCAAAAATTATAGAAAATTAATGTTTATAATTGCGAATGCCTCCCGACAGGGAATGTCAAGCCCACCAAGTGTACTTGTGACATGAAAGAAGAAGCTCCTCATTAAAATCCATTAAACGTTTCGTGGTGGCTGAGGATAAAATGTCTGTCCTCCATTTGTTGGTAAACAAAATCAAGTCACACAACACAAATTGGAGGTGGAGCTCGACTGAAAATCACTTCAGCGGACCCAGTAACGGAAAAAACCACAAGTTCTACAACCACACCATCGATATTTTGTATTAATTTTTAACACTCCACAGAAGAATTTCATTTTCTAATCCGCTAAACAAATGTGCGCAGTGTGATCTTACTCTTTGTATAGTTCGCTGTTGGGAAATTTTTTTTAAAGTAAAGTTTCAACTAGTATTTAACTGATATGATGCTGTGTATGTCGGGCATCGCAACTGGTAATTGTAGAAATGCCAACAAGTTTGATTCTAGCTATCAACTGGTATCTTTTCCTGCAGAGTACGTAAGTGTACATATGTACATGTGTTTGGATGTATATAGACGTGGGATATGTCCCTGACACAGTCAAGTGTTACGTAATAAGCATCACCAGTGTATTAACACGTTCAGTCATCTAAAATGCATAAAATAATTGCTGGCGCTTGACACTTTAGCTATGTGTACATGTACCTGTGTATGCAAGCGAGATGTGCTCATTACTCAGCTGACGGTACAAAAAAAGGTTCGAATTTTCGTGGTATTTGTAAAAAAATTCTATTTGAGCAAAACAATTTCATAAGTTTGAAGCCTCTTTAACTCGTTTAACTCGAAAGGAAAGGCTAATGGTTTCCCGTGGCTTATATTGGTTGTCTGTCAACCAAGCAGGAAAAAGGACATTTGAGAAGAGAAGCTGAAAATTCGTGTATAGTATTAGAGCATAAAATAGAGGTTAGAGTGAACAACCTTTGCTGACGAACACAATGAATTGGAGAGGGAGCTCGGTAATTGTGCGGTTTTTTTTTAATTCTGTCGATATTGATTGATCTTCCTAGCTTTGAGCGCCACTCTAAGTCCTTAAAATATTCTATCCTATATATCCAGTGAGATTTGGACCCATTAAGTGAGATGGTACGTTGAAATTTTTTTGTTATTTAATTTAAAAAAGTGTTGTCTATTCAGAAAAAATTGCAGTCTATTCAGAAGCAATTCATTCCTTATAGGAGGCGTTTAATACTACTTGCGTGAAGAGATGCTTGGAATCTTATTTGTTTAGAAGTTTGCCTGTCGGCTTTTTATCTAGCTGATACAAAAAATGCAGAAAATGCATCAGACTACAGACAGACAATAGAAAGTGTAGCAGAAAATGAGCATAGTGGCATGCAGCGCATCTGGTAACACTATTGACGTCTCATCGTCTAGGTGAGGCTCCCTAAGGAGGTAACCAGTTAAGTCTAACTCAATCAGTCGAACTCGATATTGCGCTGTTTTATATAGCTAGAAATAATCGAATAACTATTGTCCTACTTATTTGCTCTCTTTTTAAGATTTCAGTTGTTACATTCATACTCATTTAGAGACGTTATTTGATAGTAAAATCCGATTAAAAGTTTTCGCTGTTTTTTCTAAAGATCGATTTAAAGATTTTTTTTTTAAATAACAAATAACGGTATTCATCAGAAGATTTTTAAGATTAAAATTTTCGCTGTTATTTCTGAAGACGAAATTAAAGATTTTTTGCATATTCCATAACAAGCGTATTTCATATAATAATTTCGTAAGCCTACTAAAACGTGCCTGGATTGTCTGTCATTAAAAAGCTTTCAAGCAACAGAAAATTATTGTTTCGGTTGCAAAATAATTAAAAAATAACATGCTCCTCATTTTGCTTGTATTACCAAATTCGACCTGAAATTCTCATGACATTATTATTTTAACTATTGTAATAAATAAAATTTGACGTTTCGTTGTTTTCTTCTCAACAAAGCATTACAGATTAGAAGCTTTTGCCAGTTTTACAACTATTTTAGTACTGAAATAAAGGGTGATTCATTTCGAGGTTCCCTACACTTTTTAAAGAAGAAAACACAGAAACTTGAAATTTAATGGGGAATGTTTATTATCATTCGAAAGAACATTCTTAGGCATTTAGTTTTTTAGGACTATCTCTTTCAATTGCTGGAAACGGCTTCGCCTCAGACGGTCCATCCATTGAGTCCAATTTTCGATGACTCGTTCGATTATTCCGACTGGATTGTCCGCATAGACTTTACACTTTACATATCCCTACAGGAAAAAGTCTAACGGTGTGATACACACGATCTTGGTAGCCAAAACCGACCGACCAAAAACGTGAAATTATCTGCTCACCGAAGTGTTCTCTCAATAAATCCATTGATTGGTGTGATGTGTGGGAAGTGGCGCCGTCTTGTTGAAACCAAATGTCGCGGAGATCACGAGCTTCAATTTCAGGCATCAAATAGTCGTTTATCAAAATGACAGCTCTTGAATCTCTTCCGGTTGCTCTTCGTCCCGAATCAGGTAAATTTTGCTTGTAAATTTTGCTTGTTGTTGTCATCGCTGAACAAAATTCGGCTCGAAAACGTCGAATCTTCTTGGAACTTTTCAAGAGTCCATAAAGCGAAGCGATATCGCTTGGAAAGGTCGAGCGGCTTCAGTACTTGCAGAAGTTGTAAGCTTTCAATTTAAGATCTCGATGTAAAATGCGCCAAGTCGTTCCATACGTCAGTCCGAGTTGCTGCGAACGGCGTCGAATCGACTCTCCACGGTCTTCGTGTACACTCTCAGCTACGGCCGCTATATTTTCTTTATTACGTGGTTGACGTGGTCTATTCGGTCGAATATTATCCAATAAGGAATGCGAAGTCTCAATATGGGTGATGGTGTTGCGAATAGTATGCTCAGTAGGCCGATTATATTGACCATAAGTAGAAGTGAGCGAAACACATTATTTACAGAACGTGAATTTTCGTAATAAAGTTGAATGATTTTTAAACGTTGTTCAGGCGTAAGTCTTTTCTATGATTAAATGCGTGATCACGCGTGATCACGCGTGATCTGTAAAAAAAAAAGTCTATTGAAAAAAGTACCTGTACTTGGATCACCCCTTACATTTTCGATTTGTGCGCCTTCCAATTGTGTACTCATAGTCAGCCAACGGTAGCGCCATTTTAGAAATGTCAACCACACCGGGATTCACAAACGCTCTCTAGAAGAGTTTTACCTGAGCAACAAAACAAAAACACAGCATGTGTACAGTGTATACGTGTGTGTTTTTGTACATTTATATGTAAATTAAAGTAAATAATATCAACAAAGCAAGAAAAAAATGTCATAAAAAGATCGTAAAAATTTTTACTACCGACAATTGTACATTAAAGCCACGCAAACATACAAAAATAAAGTCGAAAAACAACAGAAATTTAAGCGATTACTAGAAAAGTTTTAGAATTCTGAAACAACTCGAAAAACAAAAACGAAAACCAAAATAAAACATAAACATAAACATAAATATAATATAAAACTATTCAAACTTAACCACTAAGTGGTGTCTTAGAAATAGCGGCTAAGCGGTAGCAGTTTCGCAGTAAAAGGGTCGCCACAGTCTGAACGATTAATGTGGCTTCACAATGCTAGTGCTCCAAGCTGACATAGATAAATACATATGAGTATAAATAGATGCGTGAATACTTATTTACATACTACTCGTGGACCGAATAGTGCATGCGTGTTTCCGACACCTAGCACAAAGCGGTACGGTGGCGCATCTATTTGTAATTAGTTCAATGTTGATTCACTGCCCTTACCCACTAACTTTGACCCTTTCTCATTGCATTAGAAGTTTGACACAATCTATTTTAGACATTATTGGAAACATTCAATTGCTTTAGTAAAACGTTCAATTTTCATGTTCCTCAAAAAAATATTGATTCTTTGATAAATTTATATAATTTATCCCATTCCTTCTTATTTATTGGCGTATTCAATTTACGCTAGTCTGACAATTCGGGATTTGCTTTAGTATACACTTTGGTTCCCTCCATTTCTTGGATAAGCATTAAGACCCACACCACAAAATGGAGGAGAAGCTCGCTCGAAAAGCGTTTCAGCGGTTATAAACCGCCAGCTATTGATTTTATTAAAATTATTCAGTTAATGCGGTTATGGCTGAGTTAATAGTAGCACTCAGTTGCTTCTTCTTTTCGTCATTTGGCGTCGATTGTACGGACTAAATGATCTAGCTACACGACAGTCTTTTTATTCGCTGGAATTTGTCATGTTGTCTTATAACACGCACAGCTCATCGTTCAATCATCTGGAGTATTTACAGTTGCCAAAGCACAAAGTACCATAAATCTTCCGTGAAACATTTCTCTCGAAAACTCCTTGTGCAGTCTCATAGAATTTCGACATCGACCAAGCTTCTGCACCTTATATCAGGACGGGCGATTTGTCGAGTTTGATTTTAATTGCCTACTCAGTTCGAAGTAGCACCTGTTGGCAAGAATGATTCTGCGTTAGATTTCAAGCCTGAGATGATGAGAAGGGTTGTTAATACTGGTTCCTAGATAAAAAAAAATTATCTACGAGTTCGAAGTTATGACTGTGAGCTGTGACGTGGGAGCCCAGACGTAAATGTGCTGACTGTTTGTTGACAAAAGATATTTCGTCTTGCCTTCATTCAGCACCAGACTCATTCGCATTGCTTCCTTAACCAGTCTGGAGAAAGCAGAACATAAAGCGCGGTTGTTAAGGCTCATAACATCAATATCATAGATATACGCCTATGTAAACGATAAGGGATCACCTCCTTTGGTATCGACCAGATGATGGAGGTCCTTCACCATTCTGTTAAGGTTTTTGGTGTTAATGAGCGTCAGTTGTGATGACAAATTCAGACATAGTGATATGGAGATGCACCATTTCTTGCTGGCTTCGAATCGAAGAAAAGGAGAGGTGTATCGATTATTTTATCACGGTTCTTTTATAAAACTCCGACCAGATTGTTGATGGTTGGCTTTAGTCTGTCACACAGTAAGTTCTACGCTCGATTAGAGCTTATATTATATGCGATACTGAGGTAGGCTAGTTGAAGATCCCATCCCACAATTCTCTTTTACTATGTAGCTGATGAGTGCTCCAATCGAACCCAATTGGTTGTCCTTTGTGATGATGGCTTTTGCAGATTGTGGCATTTTGTAGATTGTGTTTTCGTCTAGCGGTATGAACGATAATACCCTGCGGTAAAGCTGTAGTAGCGTCATCTTACCTTTTAAGGAATCGTACATTCCAAGCGTATACAATCCTTTGTACGATTGCCGTGACGGTCGTCAAATTGGAAGTTCTGTTTCGTGGCTGCATTAATCTTTTAATTGAAGTTTACTTTTTCTGGGCGATGTTGAGAAAGATATTTTCTAATCTCATTAAAAGCTTTTTTGAAACGAAAATACAGCTGACTTTTAAAACCCTCTCCAGACAAACAAAGAAAAATATGGAACAATCGCTACCCCACTGATGAAACAATATTTTTTTTTCTTTTTTAATTATTTATTGTATTCAAAACACACTCTTCCTCATATGATTAATTGAATGATTAACATATATTTTGTCAATTCATTAATATTTCCCCTTGCATTTGTGATATCTATTGCAACATAATAATAATATTTTTCATTTGACTTTGAAACCATAATAAAAAACCACGATTATCACTTTACGAATGTATGATCGTTCTTATTTCTGAAAAATACAAATGTGCGTACTTAAAAAGTCATAAAATTACAAGAAAAAGAGAAGCACATTCCGAAATTAAAAACATTTACATTTTGTAACCTCCCCTGCAGTGAAAACGTAGACTAAAAATTCTAGTTGAATACTAGTATGCAATAGGGTGAAATCATACCAGTTTGTTATTTGTATAGCAGTTCACCACGGTAACGGGAATAATAAAATTTTAACCACCATACCATTCGTATGTTGTTATTTTTAGTACGCCACGGCTGAATTTCATTTCCTAATGAGCTCGGTTGAAGATCGCATTATGTCGTCGCACTATACTTCGTCACGATACCCGAAAGGTTAGAGGCTATCACTAACAAATTCAACACATATACAAATATATGGAAGATGAACTAGTTGACAACTGGTATTTTTCCCTGCAGGGTTATTTACATACACGCACATACACACACGCGAGTACAGTACAACATGTATGCATATACATATATTTCTGAATTTAGGAAAAGAATTTTTTACGACAATTTTATGAACTATGAAAACGTGAAAAAATGAATGCTCAAGTTGAATATTTTGAACCTCATTCGGGCTCGTCTATTGATGTTAATGGCATCTAAAACAACTGAGTATTGAAATGAATTGTGAATTTCAAAGTATTCAAGTAAGCTCCATTATTTTTCATTTGGTTTTACATACACTTTGTGTACTATATTTTTATATAAAACTACATATATACATATGTATATAACAGGTGAATTGAAAAGTCCCCGGCCTGACATATAAATGGCTCTACTAGAATAAAATCCATATAGATCCTTCGTTAGCCCGAAAACAGTGAACGCAGTGGACGAACAAAAGAGGTTGTTACTGTCGAAAACATCAAAAAAATTCACAAAATTATTTTGAATGACCATAAATAGAAATTGAATGAAATAGCAGGCACTCTAAAGGTGTCAACTGAACGTGTACAACATATCATTCAAGAAATATTTGGATATGAAAAGGCTTTGTGCAAAGTTGGTGCCGCGCGAGCTCACTTTTCTACCAGTTGATGATTCGGAGTAGTGTTTGTAGATGTTCAAGCGTAAGAAACCCAAGTTTTTGCGTCTATATGTGTCATTTCACTCCGAACTCCAATCGACAGTCCTCCGAGTGGACTGCACACGATGAACCCGCTCCAAAGCGTGTGAAAACGAAACAGTCGGCTGGCAAGATTATAACGTCTGTATTTTGGGGTACGCTTCGAATAATTTTCATTGAATACCTTGAAAAAGGAAGCACCATCAACAGTGACTATTACTTAGCGTTATTGGACCGTTTGAAGTACAAAATAGCCGAATAAGGGCCGCATTTGGAGAAAGAGAAAGTGCTGTTTCACCAAGAAAATGCACCGTGTCACAAGTCAGTGATTAATTGCAAAAATCCATGAATTGGACTTCGAATTGCTTCCGCATCGACCGTATTCTCTAGATATATCCCCCAGCGACTATTTCCTGTTCTCAGATCTCAAAAGAATGCTCGCTGGAAAAAAATGAAGATTTAATCGCCGAAACTGAGGCCTATTTGGAAGCAAAGGACAAATTGTACTACGAAAATGGTATCGAAAAGTTGTAGCGTCGCTTTAGTCAATGCCTCACCCTTGAAGGGAACTATGTTGAATATAAGAAAATGAATTTTGCCAAAAAAATGTGTTTTACTATAGTACTCCGGGGAATTTTCAATTGACCTGTTATTTATGTATATAGAAGACGTTCAGAAGTGTTTTCCCCAGTGTTATGCATAATTGGCAGTAAACAGTTGGTAATAAGCATGAAATATATAGTCTGACGACGTATGACTTCAAATAGTGATAATTTCCATAAGAATTATGTGCTGAGTATGTAACTTCAAGGAAAATCTAGACCGGTTTTCTATTACGAAAAGAGATTTTTAAGTTTTCTACTTTTTCCTTATTGTAGCCTAGACAACAATCCTAATCCAATCCAAATTTGAAGGTGACGGACAGCAGTAATGGGAGTTATTATTGAAAACCAAATTTTTTTTCTTTTGGAGTCATAATTTCAGATCGATAGGTTTCTGTAATTATTCCGTGCAGAAGAATTAATTTGCGGAGAAACATCGTGGAAAGTTGATTCACCGACAATCTGCAGTCATCACGTATTGCTTTTTCAATTTTTTCAGACAATTCATCAGTCACAATTGAAGGTCTTCCGATCCTCTATTCATCATACACAGACGTACGATCCATAGCTTTATCATCATATGCAGTTTTCACCACATTGCAAATCTCAAACGGAGGGGTTTACTTCCAAACCGGAAAACATATAAGGTTGATTATTTCGAGCTTGGCGGGAGACTGGACGTACAGTACCATGTTGCCAACATAACGAAAACATTGATATTGCTAACTGCGCAGTTGGAACAAAACACTCTTTATTAAGGAAAAAATGATATTGTTTGAAATTACTTGAAAATATAAAATTGATAAATGGATTTAAAGAGAGATTTTAGAAACTAGTGCTCAAGTGGCATCGTGATTATTGGTAAATTGCATTGAATGTCATATTGAAATTTTTTTACGCTTTTGTAGATCTACATTTAATCATAAAGATGCTCGATTAACTGGAAGACAATGATTCTTTCTTATTTTGGAAATATTTACTTGAAGAAATGATATGATTGTTTTAATTTAAAATCAAAAAACAGCTATAAAAGCGTCTCAGGCTGCGCAGCCGTCAAGCGCAATCAAGATAAATACTAACATTAGGCACTTTAGCCTTATAACTTCATTGACCACTTGAAAATTAGAAAATATTATTTGGGTATATGCCGGAATGCAAAAAACGCAAATGATGCGAGGCAATAAGCTAGAGAGCCTAATGTTATGCAAGCACTTACGATCCTCACGTAAAGCTTCACAATACAATACAGTTGCCAATTTTCAACAATGTTGTCAATGAAAATCTCAATAACTCGTGATATTTTAGAGGTTAGGCTTGAAAAACAGAATTTCTGGTAGTGTCTCCTGAATTAATCCCGATTTATCTAGTTAATCGGGCTTAAAACTATGTTTTGTTTAGGCGTTCACAACAGCCAAAAGAAAAGGAGTCAACTGCAGTTGACAAAAAAGTTATTTTTACCCGCATATATCAGTTCCCAATATTAACGCTCAGCTACAAACAACAGTGCAAACTCAAAATTGCACACGAGAAAGTTCAAAGAAGCCTAAAATCTACAAGCTTTCAAGGTCAGTAAAAGAAAGAGAATCTTAATCGCCAACATATACAAAAAAAACCAAGTGCTGACTCCTAAGAATTAACGATTATTTTGGACTAATGTAAGTATATAGCTTCTGGATCTGATGCTTTTCATATGGTATGAAGAAAGTGATACAAAGGCACTGTATCCTCAAATTCTTAAATCCACTGTTGTGAATGACGGAAATTCTCATGCCAGAAAGGAGTTAAAGAGTTGGTTATATTGAAGCAGAGCTGGATTTAAATTGCTGCCACCCCATCACTGAAACTTTAAACAACATTATATAGTTTTGATAAATTAATTTAAAAAATAAAATAAAATATGTAATAAAACTAATGTGAAGATAACTAAACCGAAAAAAAAACTAGATATATAGTTGTAAAACAGTCCGTAGCTGGCAATACGTACGTTGCAAGTTGATTGGATTCAATATATTTTCTTTGAATTTAAATTAACAAGTATAATCGTCAAAATAATAATCATTTAAGAAATTTCTTGATTAATTAAAGTTTATTTTTTAACCCATATAAACAACTCAACAATAATTAAAAAAAAAAAAATATTTGATTGAAATTTTTTGATACCAGAAAATAAAAAAAATTAAATATTACCATCTCAAATCTTCAAGGAAATGAATTGAATTATGCATCATGAATAATAAAATTCTATTGAAAAATTTCGTTTACACTAAAAATATTTGTTTCCAGTTTCCAATTTTTGGCGTCTTATACCTAGTGTAAATCCAACACTTTATAGAAGGCACAATGCATAAGCATGTATGTACATATATTTGTCATTTCTCTAGAAAAACAAGAAAGAAATGCTGCTTTCAGCCCAGCCGAAATCTTTATATCCTTCAAGAATATATTAAATTTAACAGGTCAACTGAGAAATCCCTGGCCTACCATAGTAAAACTCATTTTTTTTTTGGCAAAATTCATTTTTTTATTCAGCATAGTTCCCTTCAATGGTGATGTACTGATTACAGCGACCCAACTTTTCGTTACCATTTTGATAATACCATTTGTCCTTTGCTTCAAAATAAGCTTCGGTTTCGGCGATCACCTCTTCATTCGACGAAAATTTCTTCCCAACGAGCACTCTTTTGAGATCTGAGAACAGGAAATAGTCGCTGGGGCCAGATCTAGAGAATACGGTCGATACGGAAGCAATTCGAAGTCCAATTCATGGATTTTTGCAATCGATTTAACTGACTTGTGAAACGGTTCATTGTCTTGGTGAAACAGCACTTTCTCTTTCTTCAAATGCGGTCGTTTTTTTGCCAAATCTCACGCTTTCAGATGCTTCTTTCCAGAATATTTTACTGAAAACCTCATTTAGTTCAAACAGACGTATAGACGAACAGACGCACAGCCGGCCATGGCTATATCAACTGAGCTCGTCATTTTGATACGAAGGGTATAAATTGTAATGGGTCTATCTCTTCTCCTTTTGGTACTTTCGTACTAAGGGATCAAAGTTAATATACCATTTCAGGTACATGAAAGGACTTACTTCGAAAACTACTTAGTTGGGCATAATTTTTCATTATAAGAAATATTTACAATAGCAGAGCTCAACGGAATCACTTAATCCCCTAGTAAATCCTTTAAAGCAACACTTAGTAGAAGAAAAAAAAGTAATTAGCTATGAATTTCCTTGAAAAAAATTCCAACACACAACAATGATGAGTTGATTTTCCATTTTGTGACACTTAAACATATTGTGGCAAGGATAACAAATAAATACATATATACATACATAAATAGTGTACTTATATAGTTCATACTCGGATCCCGTTGAGCAAAAGCGTGCGTTGGCAAACGTAAAAGAAAAACTAAAGATATCCTTGAAACAGTTCGGCTTGTTGACAATAGATAAAATCAAGCAAATAAACATACATACCTGCATATACATATGTGTATTGTAGTATTGATGAATAACGTTTTTGTCAGAAAAACCTACGGCATACATACATATGTATATATGTATATGCATGACATTAGTAGAGTAATTCCTGGAACGCACCTGGTGGCATTGAAGAGCCCGTTTTTATGTACATAGTTATGTATGTATATATGAAAGAAAGGTTGACTGACAAATGAGAATCCTGGTGGAAAATGTACCGGCACGGTTTGTTCTTGTTATATATGCTTGTTTATTAGCTATATTCTGGCATGCACTTAAGGCTATGAAATGCAAACACAACAAGAACATTTATGTATATGAATTTTGTATTTATGTATGTATATAAATACTCGTTATATGTGGTGCATATAGATATATCGACAGTTCTGCTTAGGATCCACTTTTTCACGCTAAACCAGCGCAGCACTGAGTCCTTTTCGAAACTAATTGCCATTAATCATTAGCCTTTGCATATACATATACATATGTAAGAGCATTGAAGTGATTAATATATATATATATATATATCCTTAACTTATGAGCGTATATCTAAGTAAGTATGTGAAGTTTGGTCAACGTAATTGGGACTAAAGAAACAGGATTTAAGCGAATTATAGCTGGTACAGTGCTTTTGCTTATTCATTTCTTTTATATTTTTATTTATTTTTTTTATATATAATTCAATTAAAAAAGGATAAGGGCCTTTCATCAGCAACTGATGGTTCCTCACTCTCCCACTAAATCGTTGACTTAATTATTTCAATATATTTTAATACTAGTTTTTATCCTATTTGCATAGTTTTTTTTTATACATGCGAAGGTCTGTCTGCTTATTTTACCGCTCTACTCTTATCCAGATTTGTATTTTTCTTTCATTGCTAATACAATGTCCTTTGATTTATTTAGACTTTTTATGCTCATATTACAAGAAGAAATCAATTTCGAATAAATTGTTTCCGTTATTAGCTCCCCGCTTATTGCATTCTAATTTGTTTGCTTTACTCTCACGAGTATATTTCTGCGTTGCAATGTTTATTAATGCTTCTATTCAGCTCTTCCGTCCGTATTCCACTCGTGTAGTTCAATATAGAAAGTAAACAAATTTACCAATGGCAGAGGAAAATTTCTTGCGGCATGCCTGGTAAAAATCTCCCTTTGCTAAAAAATATGCTCGTTTCCACAGCAAATCCTCCGTTTTCTCCGATTCCCCCTTCCCAGCCTTGTGTATTGTTCAGCCCTTTACATTTTTCTTCTTTTTCGTTTTGCTCTCTGACACAAGTCAGCACAACTATTACATATATTCAGAAGTAGATTATTAACTTTTTCGGGCAAAACGTTTGCCTCAGATAAAATATTAGGCGTGAAAAAAATATTTCATTTTAGTATACATTTGTAACGAAATTTTCTAGTTTCAGAAGAGAATTTGAGTTTGTAGGTATTAATTGAATTCACGAGTTTCCCGTGCGACATAAATAATAATATAAAATAATAATAATATATAAAAAATGAAACAAAAGTTATTAAATAGAAAAAATTTATTAAAAAAGAATAAAAAAAGAATTAAAAACTAAATAAAATTAAAAAAAAAATAATGCAAAATAGTGTAATATGAAATATAATACAAGATTAAAATGAAATAAAATAAAATAAAATAAAATAAAATAAAATAAAAAAAATAAATTTAAATAAAATTAAATACAATAAAGCAAAATAAAATAAAATAAATTAAAATAAAATTAAATACAATAAAGCAAAATAAAATGAAATGAAATTAAATTAAATTAAATTAAATTATAGAAAGTAAAATAAAATAAAAATAAATTAAATAAAAAATAAGTTAAATAAAAAATAACATAAAATAAAATAAAATAAAATAAAATAAAATAAAATGATATAAAAAAAATAAAAATTAAAATTAAAAAAATAAATAAATGAAATAAAATAAAGTAAAATAAATAGTAAGATAAAAAAAAATTTAAATTTAAAAAAAATGTATGGGTGGATGTGTGGAAATGTTGATTTGCTTGTAATAAATTTTCGTAAAAAAAGCAAGATACAAATATATTGCAATATTTCACTTTTTCTCTTTAAGTAGCCAAAAATTATTAACGAGATATACATTTATATCATACATAAATAGCTTTATGCGCTCCACCCCGTTTATGTCGCCATATATCCGTACTTGAGCCGATGACCTGAGGGCACATAAGCTCAATATTGACCACAAAGCGACGTGCAACAAACCATAAACCGAGATTTGGAAAACAGCGTAAATTCAAATAAACAACCGATGAATATACACATTTATATATGTGCATATACTCATGTATCAGTAACTGTACAAACGCAACAAATAAATTAAGGCTTGGTTGTTCACACTTGAAATCGATGGCTTTCCAAACATTTTCTTTCCACCAATGTACTATAAGCCAGAGCGTTGCAATAGTGTGAGGCCGCGTGCTCAACGGCTCATCCATAGAATTGTGATAAATTTCATGTCACTGCTTTCACATGCTCCCACATAAATATTTCATGCCTGCTGGAATGGCTGATATGACATATCAGTTTTCTTTAACTCGACCATATTTATACTCATATAAATTTATGAGTTTGCGTGCATGTTCCATTCACAAAAACAAAATAAAATAAAATAAAATTTAATAAAATTAAATAAAACAAAACGAAACAAGATAAAATAAAATAAAATAGAATAAAATAAAATAAATTAAAATAAAATAAAATAATAAAATAAAATAAAATAAATGGAAATCAGCCAAATGATTAAATTACAACAAAAAAATTAAATTAAAATAAAGTAAGTGAATTTTAATGAAATAAAATAAAGTAGAAAATTAAATAATTAAAAAAACCAAATAAAATGAAATAAGAAAATTAAAAAACTTAAAAAGTTAAATATTACAAATAATATAAATTAAAATAAAATTAAATAATTTAAAATTATAATATAAAATAATTCAAATTAAATTATACTGAATGAAAAATTAAGTAAAATAATAAGAAATGAAAAAAATAAAAGAAAAAAATAAAATAAACTAAGATAAAATAAAAATAAATTAAATTTAACTAAATTGAATTAGGTTTAGTAAAATTAAATAAAATTGAATTACAATAGAATTAAATAAAATTGAATTAAAATGAAAAAAAAATTAAAGAGTAATAATAATAATGATAAAAAGAAATTGAACAACATGAAATTAAATAAAATAGAGTATGAAATTTTCTCCAAGACAGTTTGAAATTTTCAATTTAGTATTGCTAAAAAAATTTATACACTACGGGTAAAACAGAAAAATTATATTTCAATGGATATATTGCTATCAATTTGTTCTTTTAATATACACAAACATCTTCTCTATGTATGTTTATTGGAATGTAATCAAGTTTTTTCTAACAGCTGCTGAGTACGAAAGCGCTTGCCAGCAGAAAGTAAACAGTTGGTTTTAATTTATCAACCGGAAATGGTTTTATGATCACTTACCAAATTATAGAAATAAGACCACGAAACGTGCACACAAATACATACTTACCAAGTGCTTACTACTAAACTTGCCCATTTTCATTCTTTAACTAAAATTTTTCATTCAAACCTCAACCTTAACGTTGGCTTTCCTCATCAAGATGGCATTGATGAATGTGATACATTTTAATAATTGTCGTCACTCAACGAAATGCCCTAAATATATTTTACTATTGCAGTTGTTTTTTTATTATTTACTTTTACTTCTCCATGTTTTTTTTTTAAAACTTCTTTTAGAGTGACTCAATTACGTGGCCATTAGTATCAAATCACTCGCTTATTTGTTATAATTATTTACTAACCACTGTTGACTGATACATACGATTAAAAAGTGGTACTTATATACGTAAATATTCTATCAATGAATACCATTGGCCGACTCGAAATACAAATAAATTCTAAATAACTACATAAGTAAATACATACATTCATTACCGGACAGACGCGAGCTGATACTATCGTTATATATATCATATGCGCTAATAAAGGGTTTTCCAATAGGGATGATATAATTCTTAAGTGTCGTTTTGGCCATTAATATGTCATGATCTATCTTTTTTTCATTGTATTCAGTAATGTTTACAATTTCATCATGGCAAGATATACGCAAGAACAACGTTGCTGATTTTGCCTTGGAACAACAAACTAGTGCGAAGAGAATCCACAAATTATTCATGAACAACCACTACATTCACCTAAATTAACAGTTTGGTGTGGTTTTTGGTCTGGTGTAATCATCGGTCCGTACTTATTTCGAAATGAAGCTGGAAGAAGTTAAACTTAACAACATCTGGTTCCAACAAGACGGGGCTACGTGTCACACAACACGTGCAAAAACCGAATTATTGCGAGAAATGTTTGGAGATTCGATTACTTAAAGAAAGTGTGACATTGAATGGCCTCCAAGAAGTTGTGGTTTGAAGTCATTGATCTTTAGCAATAAACCAGACTCTCTTTAAGCTTTAAAAGTCAATATTAAGCGTTCTATTCATGACATGCGACTTGATTTAGTGGAAAAAGTGGTAAAAAAATGGGTTCGAATTCGTTCATTTAAATTATATTATTGAATGATATTATATTCAGAACTTAATTGTATTGGTTGTACAAACATTTCAATTTCCTTAACAATTAGTGTGTGTTTCTTTTTTAAAGAAATCATATAACTCTTATTGGAAACCCCTATATGTATATTAGCGGCTTGTTTTTGTTTAATTTGAGTAAGAGTTTTTCCAATGAAATTCATTCAGTAGGTGCTACGTGCGGATTGTCAGATTTTAAATTTTCAGCCGTTTTTTAAATATTGCCACACTTATGTAGGTATGTATGTATGTAAGAAAAGTTCCATGGAAAACGAGACTACAAAAAATTTCTTACATTTTTGACTAGCTTTAGTTTTTGAATTTTTAAATTATGCACGAAAGATGAGAATATTAAATTTTTTTTACTCTCCTGATGTTTTCTATTTCCTTGAGAGACTATTAAAAATTGCTGTTGTTTTCAAAATTTAAAGGGTCTTTGCTTACTTGCTGGCAACATATCGTGAGTTTTCGTCAAAAGGGACAGCCGGTTTATTTATAAACGGAGATCAATCGTCTTCAACTTCTAAAAAATTTGGATTTTTTCAATCAAGATTTTTTAAATTTAGAATTAATTTTATTAATTTATAATATTTAAAAATTTTGAAATGTTTTAAACTATTATTCAGAAAAAACTCAATTTTTCCAAATTTTCCAAAACAAATTAAAACTTCATCAATTTACCATACTTGTGTTCTAGTAACTAACGTTTCAAGTAGAGAAATCCGAATAAAGCAGGCATACTTCAGATTTTGACTCGATTTAAAATTCACGTAAAATTTTAATGAATTTCTACTTCTATCCTCCCTTCTTATATTAAAAACAAAGTATGTATAATTTTTCATAAAAATGGCGAAGTCTTTAAAAGCTTTCCTAAGGCTTTCTAAAGCTCCTTATATACTACGAAAATTGTTTTTCTTAAATCCAGAAATATATATGTATTTATCAGAATGTTGCTAAAAATATATTTCATTCATACGCGCTTTTTCCACAACTAAGCCCGATAGTCCAGCTCTTTAAAGAGAGTAAAGATGAAAATACAAGCTAACGCGCCTGAAAACACACCACACACTATCGTGACAGTTGCAAATGTAGAATAAAGTGCAACAACCCTCGAACAATAAAAGTAAAAATAAAAATAAAAAAAGGAAACAAAATTTTTCCAGTGCGGTGTAGAGAAGGCAGACGAAGAAGGGCGAGGCTGAATACAAGCGATAACCGCACACGAGTAAGTGGAAAAGCGACGAGCCAGCCAGACAGATGGACAAGCTGTGCAAAGTTTTCTTTTTTACTTTATGTACTCATTGTTGTTGTTGTAACAAAGAGTTGCGCACAAAGCCGTTGCAGCCGGCCGAGCAACTGAAAGTATAACAAAGTGCTTTTGCTGCAAACAGTAATATAATGCGTGCGTATAATGCTGAGAGACACCACCCTACTGTCGAGTTACTACACGCATTGTGTGCTTTTAAAAGTTCTGAGGGAGTCTACTGCGTTTAGTGTTTGCTTTTCTCGGCCGCTTTACGCCAATGCGTGCGTGCGTATCCAAACGTCTAGATACCCTGTAAACATTTGTGGACCATATGGTCCATTGGAGTACCTACAAATATACTCTTATGCGTGTAATATTGGACCAATTCATGTTTACATACCAGCTTAATGCGGCACAAGTATTCTTCGTGTTTTACCGATCGCAATCACTACACGAAGTTTCAATTGCGCAATAACTTTTACACTCGTATACATGTTAAAGTGTATTTTTTTGCAGATACTCCATAATGTAATCCCCTGTAGGTACTCCACGGAGTACTCGAATGTTATGCAGATGTGGATTATATGGTCCAGCCCTAGGACAAAACAATGTTAATTGGATCATATTTTTTTATGGATTGTGGTTTATTTTGGATTACTCCATTATGCGCGTGGAGTATGTATTTCACGCGTGCATGGAGTACTCACGTTGTTTGCAGAGTACATATACAACTCTACGTACACATGCATGTATATATGTGTCACTTGCCATTCATAAAGAAGCTTAACTCTCTGCGTTCAATCTTCCCTTACCGTCCACCTCGTTTGTATGTGATTGTATGTGTGCGCGTGTTCTCGACGGGTCACTTATCTGTGGCGCTTCACTGCTGTCTGGTGACCTGAATTTTGAACCCTTATTCACACCAATTCCTCTATTAATGTTGAGCTAAATGCCAAGCGTACAATACTTCCCAGTTGGGACACCTCGATATGTCCGCGGCATGTGTTAGTGCGTACATGATTTCATACAAATTATGTCGGAAAGTGCGTAAGTCTCGATTGCGTACACTTCAGATGCACACACACATACACGGAAACGTCTAGCACGTGGGTTGAACGCACTTTTTTTTTAACTGCAAACACACCACTTTGCAACTTAACCAAAACTCTGGCAACTTTTTTCCCTCTTGACTTCCTCACTCCGAGTGGAAGCTTTTGATGTACTTTCTTTTGCTTTTTTTTGGTGTGCGTAAATAAGCAAATATTGGTGTTTCGAACTGTACACGCATGTTTGTATGGATGTATTTGTATAGGAAAATACGTTTGCATATACAATACAAATACATATATACACTACTTGAGGGGTGAGTACTTTACCAAAACTGGGTTGAGACGTCTACACTGAGTGGTGGTTATTGTCTGGGTTAGCATCGGGCGGCACATTTTCTCGAGTGCTTTGTCGCTATAAATTATACTTTAATGTGCGATTTGTTGATTGTCTGTTACGGCATGTGATTACACATTCTGTTTTAAATATATAAGTACATACAAGCATCGGAGTGGTAAAGTGGTGAGGTGTGTTAGGTATGTATTTCAAATAATAAAATTAGACTCGAAGTTAAAAGAAAATTCCTAATTTGGATCACACTGTTAAACCAAAATAGTCTTCTTCACAAGGAGCTACGAACCACTATCACTAGCGAAGCTAAATATCTTACAATATTCTTAGATAGCAAACTCAACTGCACTGCATACTTCCTGCAGGTATCATCCTTACAAAACCCAGTGGGCTCGCCTGGGATACTCGTAAGCTGTGTTCCATCATTGCGCAAGCAACCGTCCCACAGTCCTTTCGTGACTGTTTGAGCAAATAATATATGCGTTGTACTTAGGTGCTCTTGCATATGATCTTGGCGATCCTGCATGTCGTTAAGGCATTCCATCTCACTCTGCTCCGTCTTTCAGCTCCTTCGGAAACTTAATAGCACAACGTTTTTAGCAACTTGCATATTTTCTGAACTGGTTTCGTAGCAATACGGATGGCACTTTTGGCTATCACCTATTTCCTTTCCTAGAATTCTTTTGAAGTCTAGAACGGACCCAGTACATTTGCAGCAGGTTTTCTGCTTTACACCTATAGTCTCTCTGCGGTATAGCCTAGTCACAATATTATCTGTCACATCAATTGCAGTATCTCCCAATTATGGTTTGACGCTCTCTTACCAACATTCTGCATCAGAGATCCATGTCTTCTTTACCCACATAGCTTTGCGACCACTTCAAAAGAGTCGATAAACTGTAGAAGTACTCTAAATAGACTATTGAAAAATTGCAAGACCATGATGTGGGCTCCCATACAAATGTACATCCCAGGCTACTGCGCTAGCGAGAAGATAATCATTTTAACCGCTAAAAACCTCTGCATACAATGTGATTATAATTTTGTCAAAGGCAGAATACATGCTTAAACTGGCCTTCGCTAAGGAAACCAATATCAATTGGCTTAAAGACAGATAAGTCTATTCCAAGTCATCGAGTTTATCTACCGGGAGGCCCAGAAAACGTGCTGTTTGTACGAATTTGGACCAGAGGGAGAGGTATGTTAAATGAGTCGGTTTGAGAGGGCATGCAATTAGGTGATTATTGTATGCAGGACGTTGGGTATGCCGGGATCGTGTCTGAATAGGTAGAAATTAAGTCGACTACAATATCCAGTCCTTAATTGTGATAGTAGGATAAGCCACACGATAGGGGGTTCTACGTACTGAAGTTGACCTGGATTTTATCCGACCAAGGGCTGTCACCCTTTCGGCGAACAAATCCCGTTCAGATCATCAGGTAATCTAATCTCATAGACCGGTTCTCTATCAGTATGGTGGAGGTTTATTCCTTTCAGTTTAGATGAGTGATCAGCAATGCTTACTTTCATGCGGAGGGTCATGGATTAGCATCTTCAGAATCAGACCAACATCCAAAAGTAATTTGAAATTAATTTTTCTATTAGCAGTTGCCCTTTGGCAGAGAATGTCAATCCCTGCGGGTGTATCTCTGACATGAAATAAAAAGCTCCTCATAAAAATCCATCAGCCGTTCGGAAGTGGCTTTGGAAAGAGGTGATTATTGAACAGTGGTTGATCTTGTATGATACAAGCGGCCAAAAATACTTCCGTTGCCTATATGATCGGACATTTTTAGCTTTTTAGAATTATAAAAAACAATAAGCACCAAACAATAAGAGAGCCTTGTCGACTCCCGACTATGGAAAAATAAATTTGTAAAAACCCAAAATCTTTTCTTTGATTTTGACTAATTTATTAAAGGAAAATTTTTTTTGGAAATTAATTGTAAGGCAAAATAATGATGATAACGAATTTGAGTTTATTGAAAGCAGTTACGGTCTATAAAAAAATTATTTGAATATGATTCAACTAAATCAAAAAATGGTTTTATTAAAATCGATTAAATTTTGCATGGTAATTTTGTTTCAACTGTGATCATAGGATCTGAACTCAAAAGGAATCGGTTAAATAAGCCCTGAATTGTAGCGTCTCGTGAGTGCTTTCCGAGTATGTTGGAGTATGTTGAAGTCGATACATCTTAACGTCCATATTCCTTGACTCAACTGCTCCTATAAAGAGCTCAACAACTGACACTAAGGCATATTGAATAACATCGGTAGCATGAATTAAAAATTTATGGACTAGCGGGGGAAGATAATATCAGGAATATTTGGATGCTAATTATTTTGCAGTATCCACTGTGACCATTTTTGTTTAATATTATCAAACATGTTTTATTTGAGAGTGAGGGAGGGATCACAACTTTTTCTATTATTTAAATCAGTATACTTATTTGAAAAAATATCACACCCTTTAGGTCACTGGTAAAATAATAATTTTAAAACTATACGTCAACATATTATTCCATAATTTTAATTTAAACCAATAATTTAATTAATTAATTAAATATATTTATACAATTATTACCTGTGCTGATTGGGTTTTCTTTCGTTCTCTTATTTGCAGAAGCACAACCCCGCGTGGTGATTAAAAGCCAATATTTACTTTATGTAAGGTAAGATTAAGTATCAAATCAAAAGTATTCTTTTGTACATGAAATGGTATATTACTGTGATCAGAAGAATGTAAGTAACAGAGGGTGAAGAGATAGATGCATCACAATTTATACCGATCGTATCACAATGACATATTCAAGGAAACTTAATATGCGGGCGTATTTTTGTAAGGTATGGGTCATTTATCAGACCGGATAGATCAGTCGAATATATCTTATAGCGCCCAAGCAGTCGATTTGTTGAAATATGCCTTTTTGGATCATAAATATGGGGGGGAAATTGATTCGGTCCGTTCTCAAAAGATGTATCCACCCGCATGTTGTGGCCAATCTTGGAAGCGTTTACCTATTTTATTGAAAAGGTTTCACATCTGTATATAATAGTTACTGTGCATCAGCGTCTGACAATAAAATTGTTTTTTGCCTTTTCGAAAATGTCCGGAAGTGTATTAAGTTGAAAAAAAAATGCAGAGAATAGTTTCGACGCTTCAAAAGTTATGATTTTAGCGTCGGAGACGAAGAGCGTCCTGGGCAAACCAAAAATATTGAATATGAGGAATTGGAGGCTGTAATGGATGAAGGTACGTGACTCAGCAAACAATTTCGTGCGGTTAAAATAATTTGGATTTATTCAAAAGACAGGAAATTGAAGCCGAGAGATGTCGAAAGAAAGATATTTTTAAACCGGATCGCGAATGGGATGAAAAGTGAATATACTGCGATAACACCAAGAAGAAAAAATGTTATGCCAAGCCTGGTGAATGCGTTTCATCATCAACACCAAAGAAAAACAACCACGGTTAAAAGGTTACGCTCTACATATGGTGGAAGAAGGGCCAGAAACGATTGAAAGACATGACTTGATGATTTTTTTAACTTGATAACGCTCGGCCTCATGTGGTTTTAATGGTCAAAACCACCTGGAAACGTTGAAATGGGATGTCTTACCCAATCCGCCATATTCTCCATAGCAAAGTCTCTTCCGACTGGCTTTTTCGACGTATGCAAAAAAAAAAATTGAGTTGCTAATTTGTTAGATTTTGTGTCAAAAATCCGTTAAAAATACATCTAAGAGCGTGAAATTCGGTGTTCTATACACGCTATATCATATGGACCCTATACAACCGATTCGTTCAGATATGAACTTTTGGGTCGAAAATTCGTCAAAAAAGCAACTAAAAATGTAAATTTTGGTATGTTACTCACGTAAATTCAAATAAATGGTGAGACAAAGTAAAAAAATTGAAATCAATTAATCATCACCCCGTTCCTATCCCTCTGGATAAAATCTTTTTCCCCCAATAACGATAGGTCCAATTTCAGCCATTTTCAATGGAGAAGGAGTTATCAAAGCGGAGCATCTTGTAAAGAGTTATGCGTGGTAAAAAAAATTTCGATCGTCTTTATCGTCGGTTATAATGCGCTTGCAGTTAGAAATTTTAGTTCAAAGGAATTGTTTTAACGACATATCAATATAAATTCTATAAAGTGGCAACTCTCGTCAATTGTTTTTTTTTTCAGAATTGTATTCTACAAAAATACTGGTACCTTCTATATAATGCTCTTATTTTGGCTTCATTCAAATTTTATAAAATCGAAGATGAATTGGTATATCTTTATATCTGGGTATGTATGGTAACTCTGGTACCTGATGTTTCTGGTATTCCTAATAACTCTGGTACCTCTAATATACGGTATCTCTGGTATCTGCTTTCTGGTATTTGATATTTGGTACATCTAGTAGCTGGCATCTGTGGAATATGGTAAATTTTGTAATATTTTGTAAATGAGGTATCTAGTTTCAGATATCTCTGGTATCTAATATGTCGTATACTAAATATATAATATAGATACCTGGTATATGGTACGTGATTATCTGGTATTTGGCATCAATTCTAGTATCTTTAGTATCTGGAATCTAGTATTTGAATTGATCTAGACGTATTTGATAAAGGGTTAATTTAATTTCACATAACTATGATGATGGTCTCATACGACATGAGAGATGATCCATACATACATATACTCGTATACCTATGTATGTAAATAAAAGCTGCTAAAATTAAGTAAATTTGTTTGCTTCGATTTAATTTAAATTACGGATTTCATTATGACTTCGATTCGATTTCAGATCCCACACTACTCCCAAACCTGGCACTCATTTTCTAAGTATACCCAAATACGCTCACAGCAGTTTTACATTCAAACGTACTGTCTATGTGGACATATTACCATGTGTATATATGTACATATATATGTATATGTACATATTTATTGAAGCAAGTACACGCCCTAACGTAAAATTTGTTCTTTTGCTGCCCTTTTCCAATATATGCATGGATGTACAGCCTCACTACGGGGGTTGACTGTTGATTAATGCCGATATTGAGCGACGGACTGACAGTTGAACGAACGACCGAACTGAGGCAAATGCCCGAGCGATGTAAGCAAAACTGAAAAATAAATTAAGTCAATGGAATGAGAGGAAACTGTTGTACACCACCGCTATCACTGCACCCACAGAAGTAGCGTGGTGCGAAAAAGGGGTGAAGAAGAAACTGCGAAAACAAGTGTAAAAATGTTGCAGGATTTTAAAAGTTTAACGGTATTTGCGCCGTTGTTTCGATGTTTTCCAAACATTTATTGCGAATTTAAGGAAGATATACATATGTATGTACATCTAAAAATACACATAAATATGTGAAAATACATGCGTATAAAAAATCTAAGGCAGTTATACAGACGTACATAAATAAATATAAATGAGCAACCTTGCATTGCATGCACCTCGGCAAACTTGGCCCGCAACAGACGACAGCAACGACAAAAACAAAATGTGTAACAAACTCGGCATTTACGAGCGTTTTACAACGCAATACACTTTTCATTCATATTTTTTCATATTTTACAAATTTTACAATTTTTCCCCTCTACCACTCTTGCCACCCAACAATGAAAACCGAAGAACAATTTGACAACAGCAAAAAGTGCAACATGCTTACTTGTAGTCGTATTCGAAATACGCATCGGCTCCTATTCGTCTTTGGTTTTTTTGTTTTTGTCGCATAGAGTACAGTTGGGGTAGCATGTTGACAGCAGCGTACAGTTATTGCCATTTTTGGCCAAAAAGTCGACATCTTGCTACTGCGTAGTATGGCGCATGCTTTCTTCTGTTGGAGAGCAAATGGAAAATGGTAAGAGAGTGAGGACATATTAATAAGGAGTATACTTATGTATGTATGCATGCATATATGTATTTCAGTAAGTCAAATCCTAACGAGCAAAGCCACAAAAATTGTTGAATGTAAACAGTTTACTATTACTACTACGAATACATTGGCGTAGGCACCGCTTTTGTGATTATAGTCGAATCAATAATTGCGCACAATTCTTTGCTTCTTCTCGCAGTTTGGCGCCAATTGGAAATACGAAACGAAACCAAATCCTTCCGAATTCGATCTAGCCAACGGCGTAGAGGTCTTCTTCCTCCTCTGCTTCCATGTGTAGGCACTTCATCTAAAACTTTCAAAGCTGGAGCGTTTTCATCCATTCGGATACTCATCCACTGTATTTTTATTCGCTAAACTATAGTAAAGTCGTCGTATAGATGTTACAGCTCATTGTTCCAACGTCTGCAGTATTCGGCGTTTTTAACGCCCAAAGGCCAAAAGCAGAGCACTTTACTTTTCAACTGCCTACTCAGTCCAATAGTGATTCTGCGTTGGATTTCAAGGCTGACATTGTTAGTTTTGTTGATGTTGGTTAAAAAATAGACGGAAGATATTTCGTTCTGTCCTAGTTCCCCATGAGACCTATTCGCTTCGCTTCTTTTCCTAACCGGGAGAATGCTTTTCTGACGGTTACTGTAAATGTACATTTTTATAAAATTTTCTACTTTGTCTATTTAGATATGTCTGAAACCACGTTTGGCACCGAACGGGTCGAAGAAGTTCTTCCTAATTCTGTCTGCGCTTGTGGTATTGTTTAACATCAGTTATCATAGCTGTAAAAGTTTTGCAATGATACCAAATTCAGACATAGCGGCATAGAGGCAGCACCTGTTTATGCTATCGAAGGTAGCTTTAAAATCGATGATGGTGGTGTGTATCGAATCTTTTCTCACGTGTCTTCTCCAAAATTTTAAACATGATGAATACCTGAGTAATGGTGAATTTACCAGGACTAAATCCACACTAATAATGTCCAATCAGTTTGTTGACGGTGTGCTCTAACATAATATCTCACAAAATACGCTCGATAGGACCTTGAATGCAATATCTCATTCAAGGAGACTTATCCCATCATATTGGTGCAGACCGTGGGATTCCCCTTTTTATGGATTGGGTAGAGCACAATCAGGCTTCAATCATCGAGCATGTGTTCATCCAACCATATGTTGCAAAGAAGCTAATACATGCAAATTGTCGGTTCTTCGCCGCTAATATTGAATAGCTCGGCCGGTAAGCCATCAGCTCACGTCACTTTATTATTTTTTAAACGGGCAATCGCTTGTCGATCTTCATCATAGTTGGTTATTGGAATGTCCATTCCATCATCTTCAATTGGTGTTTCTGGTTCACCATCTCCGCGTGTCACACTTTCGCTACCATTCAACAGGTTGGAGATATGTTCTCTCCATAAACTCAGTATGAACTGGACATCGGTGACTAGATTACCTGCTTGTTTCCTACATAACTATGCTTCGCTCTTGAAACCATTTTATATGCCGCCACATTTCTTCATAGGAATTTCTAGCATTACCCATGGCGGCCAATTTCTAAAGCTCTTCATATCCACACATTTCGGCCTCTTTTATTTTCGTCTTCAAATTCGTCTCGCTTTCCTCTTCAGCTCTTAGTATCTATCCCTTCCTCCTTTGTGTGGTGGTCTGTCGACAGGTAGGCAGTCCGTTTTCTCACTACTTCAGCACGGCAATCCTCTTCTTTGGTCTTGCTGAAATCCAATTGTTTCTGCAGCAGCTTGAGATTCCGTTCCACAGTTCCCCTCTTTCGAAATGCTGGTAGATGCTGTCAGAGAGCTGGATTGCAACCAGCTGCTGCGAGACTGTCTATTGGGACTTTAGCTTCTACGTGTTCATTGACGGGCGTTCTTTGCATCGTAGAGACGGGTACGTATCTTCTACAGGATAGTGATCCGAGTCGATATTTGCCCCTTGGAGAGTACGTACGTTTAGAACACTGTGGACATGTCTTACTTCAATCATAACATGATTGATTTGGTTGTGTTAGATTTCACAAGAACCCACCTCCTTCCGTCCAATGCCACTCTTGGACGGCGGAGATGTTAGCTTTTAGACGTACGAGCACATTAACCAGCTGGATAGCAGTACCTACTTAATTAAGCGACCGGGCATTCAAGGTTTATGCCATCAACTCTTGATCTTTAAAACATGTGCCGGGATCTTCATTCAAAAGGGGGACTCTCAGCTGATCCATATTTTGATGTTTCAATAGGATAGGATTTTCATGTGATGGCTCCTAAGCCCTACACATAATCATCAATATATCAGGAAATGGGTCAGGGACCAAAATGGGATCTGCTTGAAATGTAGTACGTTGATACGTTCTCTCAAAAAATCCATTGATTGCTGCGATATGTGTGAACTGGAGCCGTCTTGTTGAAACCAAATGCCGCGGAGATCACGAGCTTCAATTGCAGGTATCAAATAGATGGTTATCATGGCGCGATAGCGATCGCCATTGACGGTTACGTTCTCAATGGCATCATTTTTTGAGGAAATATGGACCGATGATTCCACCAAGCTACAATCCACACCAAACGGTTTTTTTTTTTTTTTTGAATCTCTTCGTCCCGAGTGCGACAATTTTGCGTTTACATACCACTTGAACCAGAAATGGGCCTCATTGCTAAACAAAATTTGGCTCTAAAACAACGGATATTTTTGGAGCTTTTCAAGAGGCCATAGAGCGAAGCGATATCGCTTGCGAAGGTCGAGCGGCTTAAGTTCTTGCACAAGCTGTATTTCGTACGCTTTCCATTTAAGATCTCGACGTAAAATGTGCCAAGTCGTTCCACACTTCAGTTCGAGTTGCTGCGGAATGCGCCGAATCGACTATCCACAGTCTTCGTGTACACTTCACTGCGTGCTGGACGTGGTCTATTCGGTCGAATATATGATGGTGTTGCAAATAGTGGGCCGATTATGTTGACCATAAGTTTCACGATGCGCGCGAAACACATTCTTTACAGAACGTGAATTTTCGTAATACAGTTGAATGATTTGTAAACATTCTTAAGTCGTAAGTCTTCCCATGATGAAATGCCAAACAATACTGAACAAAAATAACATGACAGCTTGACACGACTCATGCGTGATCTATCAAAGAAAGGCTATTGAAAAACGTACCTCTAATTGTATCACCCTTTATTAACAGTTTTGAACCTATTTTTGGTTAGAGAAAAAAGTATATGCACTAATTTGTTCCGTCCTCGCTTAATTGCCACCTTTGATAAAGGCGTTTGTTCCCAAATTTTGGCCATCTCTTCACTCTCATTTCCGAAACAACCTAGTACATCTTTTGAAAGTGAAAGCGCGTTCGAATATTTTCGCAATATTATTTTTGGAAACATTTCTGCGTTTCTTTCAAAATTTTCTTTCTTTAAAATTCGCAATTAAATTAACTCTTTTGTTACTTAAAATATCCAAATATTCTTTATGGTACGCGGTATGTTGGCATACCAAAAATACCGGCTCGGCATTGCTATTTTGCGTGAATGAAAAATCGTTTTGGCTATCAGGGTTAAACATTTTGTGTGCTACTGTAAATTTTCAACTTGCACCAACTGCTCAGCAGCCGCATAACAAAACGAATCCCAGGCATTGGTTGATTGATTTCTTGCATGGCACGAGCTGACACGAGCTGCCGTGTACCTGTGAAAGCACAAAAGCTTGCCTTGTGTACATGTGAAAGCTTATTGGTCGAGGGCAGACTGAACGAGCACATTTGTACGTTATTTAATATATTGATCCCGTTTTACAAACTACAATTATATTGATGGAAAGTTTTCGATAATTTTCTTATCAAATATCTGAAATATCCAAAAAAAAAACATTTGTTATTTTTTATACAGAATAGCAGTATTGAAAATTGTGTATGCTTAGACTGTTCAGAATTGCAAACATACGAGGGTGGTTTGATAAGTCAGTGACTTCATTAATAAAATATATTTTTTCCGGCAAATAAGTGTTTTGTTTCTCAGCATGGTATCCTTTTAGCTCAAGGCTCTCGGAAATAGGTGTTTGTTTTATGTTTGACTGCTTCATTCGAGCCGAATCTCTTACCGCCCAGCTATTTTTGCAGGTTTGGATACAAAAAAACTACTCACCCCGGCTAAATCTTGAATCTGATTTATGAATCTTGAGAATCTGATTTATGAATTTTCGCCATGATGACTACACACGTGTGCACACAGGCATTGTCCTTATGGAACAGCAATTTTTTCGCCAAATCCGGACGTTTCTACTTCAAATCAATATCGCATCTGTCCAAAACTCTGAATAATATTCACCGGGGATCGCTTAACTCTATTCAAGGTATGCAATATGAATGCATGCCAACAAAATGTGGCCATGAACTTATTGGGGGCCGACAGACCCACCTAGGCCTTCTTTGGAGCACGTTCACCCTGAGAAATCCACCCTGTTCTCTGGTGTGGTGTGGTAGATCTATGCTTTGCATAATTTTCAGACCGATCACGATCGGGCACTGCTTTATTCGCGATCGAAGAAGTCGCCGATCGCTACCAAGTTTCAAAATGAACTCATTGTCAGTCGAGCACAGTTGAGCGATCCGACAGCGAGCGAGTTTTTCTTACTCCGGTATTAAACACCTGCCGAAAACGATCAACAAGGGTGCCTAAAAAATTGCGCAATAATATTTATGAAATTCAAATCATCATTACAAACAGAGAATAATCATTAGCTTTTGTACCCACACATGTAATATATATTTAAATTTCTGCGTATGGCTGAGTATATGTATGTGTGCATGTCATTCACGCTTTTCATTGGCCCCAAGAATACTTAACAATAGCAAGTAAGCAAGCATGGCATCAGATACAACATGCGTATGTATGTATGTATGTATGTATGTATAAAAATTAATATGACGGCCCCAAGAGTCAGCGCCACCATTTTGCGTTGAATGGCGGCGGCGGCGGCACACAAGTAATAATAAAATGATTCCACACACACAACCACTAACATTCAATTTTTCGTTTGTACATACATAAATATGTAAGTTAGGTATATATGTATGTAAATATGTTTACACACTGTTGTTATCGCCTCTATAGCTTTCGTATTGCGCTGTGAAATCGAGCACTCTTACAAATATCTACGTACATATGTATGTATTTATATTGTGCATACATACCCTGTAGGAAAAAATTCTAGTTGTTAACTAGAATCCAACTAGCTTACATTTTTGCACTAGCTAGTTCATCTTCCATATATTTCTCATGTAAGCAAATGATATTTTTAGCACGGCGATGCCCTACGAACTGGCGTATATAAGTATGTGTTGAATTTCTAATTCACCAAAAATGGAAATGAAAATTAAAATTAAAATGGGTTGATCTGCAGTGAGACTCGAACCGTGAATATCTCGCATTACAGTGGTAGCCTCTAACCGCTCGGCAATTGTTACGATGTAGAGACCAACAACGACCTTTTGCGTTGATCAACAGAACTTGTTAGGAAATGAAACTCAGCCGTGACATACTAAATATAACAACATCCGAATGGTGTTATGGTGAAAATTATTTTGAACTGAACTGCTATATAAATAACGAACTGGCATGATTTCATCCTATTTCATACTAGTATTCAACTAGAATGTTTGCATACTAGCCTGGGTTTTACTGCAGGGTATGTATCTACACGTATAAGTATAAGTATTTTCTTCTATATATACTTATATATGTATATAATACATATGTAGGTACTACATAAATAAATATGTTTTTAAATTTTTCTATTTGTTAATTTAATATTGTTATTACTCTGTATTTGTTATATATGTAAGTAGATATGTATGTGCATACACACATGTGTATCGAAATTATTCAGGTACTATGCAGTATACAGTGGCGGACAAAAGTCTACAAACACGGCCTATTTTCGTTGAATTGAAAGTCCAAAAAGTTAATTGGAAAACTTAAAGATACAGTTAATTTCAAATTATTTTCCCTTATCATAAAAATCATAAAAAATTCATTTCCCCAAACTATTACGTTGCCACCACCATGCTGCATTGTTGGTACTATATTTTTGGAGTTAAGTGCAGTGTTTTCTTTTCTCCAAATTTTTGATTTTCCATTGCTACCGAATACATTAAACTTCGATTTGTCTGGAAACAAGACTTTTTGCCAAAAGTCCATTTCCTTGTTTAGATGTCCTTTAGCGAACTCCAAGCGATTTTTTTTTAGAAATAAGAAACTTTTTACATGGCGTTCTTCTCTGGCTCTTCGAATTGTTCTTCAATGGACACACTTTCTTGATGAGTTTGCGATGGGTTCGGCTAATTTTGGAGCAGTAACTTTAGGATCATCATTCACTTCTTTCAGAATAAAGCTGATGTCCCTTCAAGTTAGTTTCTTCGGGCGGCCAACACGCGGCTTATTTTTGATGGACTCATTTTTCTCAGTTTTTTACAATGGTATGCACTGTTGGTCGACTTAAGATTAAAATTTTTGAAATTTCATCATTTGATTTCTTCCCTTTTCTGCGCTGAATAACCAAGTTTCTGACGTCAATGGATATTTCTTTTCGCGGAACCATTATTGATGCTAATGTGTTTAAACCACAACTAAAATCAATCCTAATAAAGTAGAAAATATAATTTAAAAAAAAAATAGTAAAAAAGTGTACCCAAGCGCCACATCAATACAGCATATCGACATAACTGTTAGTAAACCCATGGTGTATATAGACTTTTGTCAAAGACGTTTTTGCGTTTTTTGGCCATAATTATTTTTTTTTTTAGGTAAGAAAATGGTTTTGTTTTAATAAATGTGATTAGAAAAGAATTTAAAATAAAACTGTATACCCACATTTTTCAGCCAAGTGATAGTATTTGCTACACAACGAATATAGGCGGTGTTTGTAGACTTTTGTCCGCCACTGTATGTAAATATATGTATATGCCTATGTGTATTAGCATGCATAACTTTGTTTATTTGCATAAATAAATGCATATATAGTTTATATGTATATATGTACCTACATATTTACATATTTATAAATAGAATTTTGTGCCTTCTTTTAGCGCAACAATCAAATATTTTTATAGTCACTAATAAAATTTATTTTCGCTCTCTCTCTCTTGTATCTCTTAATTTTGTTTGTGATACACATTGTGTTACCAGATTAATTGAGATTTACTTTGGACTAAAGTATGTAAGTACCAAAATTTATACCAATCATATCAGAATGACGAGCTGAGCTGATTTAGCCATGTCCATCTGTCCTTCCGTCTGTTTGAACGCAAACTAGTCCCTCAGTTTTTGAGATATTTCAACCAAACCTAGTAGGCAGATGCACTAGTACATTTGTACCAGCCAGATTTTGTTTTGATTTTAGGTGTTTTCTTTTGCACTCAACCTGCAAAAAAACGTTAGGTAGCACATGAAATCGCTTAAACAATAGCCGACCTGACTAACAGTGTTGCGCAGTAAAAATTTCGTGCTATTGTAAATGGACAACTGAAAAAGTATAATTAAAATTCTCACTTAATGTCAAAATGTTGAAAATTTTCGGACAAACTTCAAAATTCAAAAATTCATATTTACCAAAGATTTTACGGAACAACCCATTTTTTTTTTGCTTTTGCTTAAATGATTCAAAAACAACCTTTTTTATATTTTTACACCAGCAAATTATAAGCCAGTTAAAAACAACCCAAATTTTTATCAAATCTTGAGTAAAAAGTGGAACAAGGTGCAACAAAGTATGTGAAATATGAACAGAGTTCTAAGACGAGTCTGTCATGAGTAAATCAGGTGTTTACGTGTGACTGATGATTGATTTTATTATTTCTTGACATTATTCTCAATGTTTTGTGTACGAAACTCGTGGCAGCGAAATTTGTCTCAAAATTGTAGGATTTTGTACAAAAGCACCCATTCGTCAATATTGACCAGGAGTCACTAAATCATCTGTGCAGAATTACTCAAATGTTTTATTACAGATGAAGACATGACGTCGAAACTAAAATTTAATCATCGCAGCGAATTCATTCTGACTCGCCAAGACCGATAGGCTCGAGCGTGACGGTTATGCATATTGTGCTCTACGATTTTAATGGCAGTGAATCATCTATTCCTGTCAATAGTTCAAATGATAAATAAAGAGGAAATTCTCGCCTTTTTCGTAAAGTACTCTGAAATATACAACCGGACTAAAGAAAACCTTTGCATCAAGATAATGAATCTGCTCACATTTCGCCCGAACCTCCATATCCGCCAGAGATAGCTTTATGTAACTTTTTCTTTTTTGTCCACAAACAAAGAGAACCTTAAATTTTCATCGCTTTGCAGCCGTAGTTTGAAGGCGACAAATTAATAGGCGTTTTTTTTTTATTGCACCCGACCTGTATAAAAACACTCAGCTGGTTTATAATTTGCATTTTTTACAACACTGGACTTAGTTGTCAAAAAAAAAGTTTTTTGGTTAATCAAATATTTGAGCGAAAGCAAAAAAAAATTAGTACTCCGAAGAATCTTTGGTAAGTAAATAAATATTTTATCTCGTTTTTTCTCTTGCATTCTGAAACATAATTCATATTTTATTTGATATTTTTTTAATAACTATCAGGTGCCATTTTACTTACCGTTTCATCTTGAAGTGCCACTGAATTTTGAATTTTGACTGACAGCTTGTTGTTAAGTGAGAATTTCACTTCGATTTTTTTCAGTGTCCAATTCGCAAAGGGTGATACTTTTACTTTTCAACACTATAAGTCAGGTCGTTTATTGCTTAGCGATTTTAACTTAAACCGTTTGTATGAGCTCAAGTTGCTTATTTCGTTTTCTTCTTTTTCATGTTATTCGATAACTTACCTACCGTTATTTTACAGGCTAGGTAAAAAAGAAAGCGCCTAATGTACATATGTAGATGAATAAATAAATATTTTGTTCAAGAAATAAAAATTCGCGTTATTTTTCGAACATACATACTTCGTATATGAGATTTGAACACAGGTGAATTTTGAATATATTTGAAAAGTACTTATTTATTCATCAATTTCTATTTTGTCCCCTTCAAAGGCATCCCCCTCGGATATAATACACTTGTGCCAACAGTTTAAAGGCCTCGAAGCACTTCTGAAATGCGCTTTTCGGTGTGACCAACAGCTTTTTCTTCGATTCTGACTTGATCTCATCAATTGTTGCAAAACACTTTCCTTTTATTTGTTTCTTTAGTTTTGGGAATAGGGCAAAGTCACAGGAAGCCAAATCTATTGAATACGGTGGTTGAGGCATGATTACGGTTTTGTTCTTGGCCAAAAAAATTACGAATAAGCATTGTTGTGTGAGCTGGTGCATTATGGTGATGCAGAATACACGATTTGTTTTTCCACCATTCCAATCGTTTGAGCAGTATTACTTCACGCAAACGTTGCATAACTTCCTTGTTGTATCCCTTATTAACTGTACGATCTTTTGGCAGGCACTCATGATGCACCACACCATTGAATCAAAGAAAACAGTGAGCAAAACTTTCACATTTGATCGGACTTGGCGTGCCATTTTCGGTCTTGGCTCATCTGACAGCTTCCATTGGGATGAGTGGGCCTTGGTTTCGACGTCATGACCATATACCCATATTTCGTATCGTTGCTGACGTCATTCAACAACTCCTGAGCGATACTAATGCGACATTGCTTTTGCTGAAATTTCGGAACACACTTCCCTGCCGCACGTTTCATGCCCAAAACATTCGAGAAAATTTAATGTCATGAGCTGATTGATATGCCAACATCCTATGCAACTTCCCTAATGTGATCCGACGATTTTCAAGAATAATTTTTTCACTGTTTCGATGTTTTTTTCGCTTGTTGACGTGGTCGCACCTCCAGGGCGCTCATCGTCATCAACATTTTCTCGGCCGTATAATGCGCAGGTGCCACTTATAAACAATTTTTTGAGACAAAGTGGAATCACCGAATGCCACAGTCAACATTTCAAGTGCCTTGGAGCACTTTATTCCATTTCTGAAGCAAAATTGAATAAATAGTCTTCGATCCAGTTCTTTTAAAAGTCAAAAATGGAAGAGCACACAAAAACGTGACTAACCTCTTCTGTTGTCAAAAACAAACTACTAATCGAAATTGGCTCCTAATGCAAGCGCATGATAATCACATGTATGTACATATGTGTCCGATTATAACAAAAATAAAATATTGATAATCGAATGTACACAGCCCGCGAAAAATCAGATTTCACCTTTTCCATTGAACATACTTTTCATAGATGTATAATTGTCGCTTTACAACCGCTGCAACGATGAAGCACGTCTTGAAGATTTTCAAAAAAAAAAAACAGAGATCTATAGCTTATTCTAAGCTTTTATTCATGTCAGAATCGAGAGGTTTGAAATTCCCTGCAGACGGCCAACACTTTTAGTAAGATAAGTTTTCTTATATATGTATGTACTTATGTACATGGTTGGGGCGAGTATAAAAAAATGTAAATCTCTTGAAACGCATACTGAGAATTTTTAGAATACATACTAAAGCTTTGAAACGAAAAGAAATATACTTAAATATTCATATTTTCATAATTAATAAGGCTTTAATTCTCTTATACATACATATGTATGTACATACATACTATGTAAGTACATATACTACATACCATGTATGGATATGTAAATGAGCAAGCCTTAACTTCCATATTTTATAAATCGAAATCTTTTTCCTTTAAATTTTTGTACAGACAGGCTGGAGTGGCGAGGCAATAATAATAAATCTCGAGATGCTCGTACATACTGAATATGTTTGTACATACATACACGCTCATATATACATATGTATATGCACATATTATCCATTTAACTTGCATATTTCACCAGTAAAGGTGCCGCTTTCATCATTTCGTGTGTCCAACAAACAAACAAACAAACAAAAAGTTAAAATAATAATAAAAAAACAAGAAATTGAACAATAACAAAAAAAAATTAAAATTGAAAAAATAAAAAACAAAAGTACGAAAAAGCCAACAACCTCACCCAAATTCATAGACAATGCGGCATTGCAGGCCATTACCATTTTGTTTTGATCACGGCTGAAATTTTTTGCCGCCACTTAGCGTCTACACACTATGGGTATTTCCATTCAGTCTGCAGCGTGTTGTCGTGTTTATATTTGGTTGTCGATGTTGTTGATTTTGCCTCTTACTTGCGCTTGCTTGCCACAAATTGCTCATGCATTGCATTCATGCAACAAAAACATACATGCATACATACATATGTATGTACACGTATATAGGATACATAGTATGTGTAAAAGATAAACAAAACGCCGAACAACCCAAAAATTCAGCATTGCACTTCGTCCGACCGGAATCATGATTTACGAGGTGCCAGAAAGCCGGTTTCAATGGATTCGAATAACCGTCGTAAAGTGAAGTCAAAACAAATGCCACTCGCAGCGTAGACAGATACCCACACACACACACACTCACATCCAGTTGCAACGGCATGTATGCAGTGCTGATTTAATGCTGTGGGGAAAGACATTGGGGGTATGTGTGTGTGTGTAAGAGAGAGAGAGAGAGAGAGAGAGAGAAGGAGAATTGGAGCGCGCGCAATGTGCTTCTGCGTCAATGTATGCATGCATGTGTGTGACAATTCGAAATTCGAAAAAAATAGTTGTTGGCGTTGTAGGCTCACACACAAACCACCGCCACCGTTGCCGCCACCGTCGCAGCTGTCATACAGCTTGTTGTTATTTTCCGGTATTTCGCTTCACATCGTCATTTGTTTTTCTTGTTGTGCGGTTTCCGCTTTATGAAGCTGTTTCGCATTTTTACATTCAACGGCCCGCCGCGTCACAGGCTTTTGTTGGGGCTTGTTAGCGTTTGTATGTATATACATACGTCTGTATGGTTTTACATATTCATGCTCATTTTTACTTACATATGGATGTAAGTACATACATATGTATGTATGTTACATATTTATGTTTTTTCCCAAGTTGTTAATTGTATTTTCTTTTGTGCACTCATTTGTTTATCAGCATTTGCCTGCTGGTTGTTTTTGTTTTTCTTCGACGATCCTCTTCTTCTATAACTTTTTGTATGCATGGAGCCTAGGGCTTTATGTTTTCTATTGCTCACTTGCGATACGTGCTAAATAAATATGTATGTACATATGTACGTATGTATATTTTTTTAAATTTGTCTCATTAAGAGACAATGCTGCCACCAAATATAAATTTGAAAATATATATAAACTATTGATGTTAATCCAAAAAATCAGAGCTGTTCTGAAATACGAGTTTAGTTTATCGGAATCTAGGTATTTACATATGTACATACACATGTATGTTCGAATCTAATTATTAAATGAATTCGGTAAATTAAACGATATTATTTTGAATATAGGGATAAACACCTGTACGGACCTCAATATGCGACGATTCTTATGAATTTATGAAGAGCAATCCGGGCAAAGCCAAAAGTTGTACAGAGGCAATTAAATGTTTACATCTGTTCTTACCGATCACGAATAATAATTGTAAAGTAATTGAAGAAAATCCAGAATAAACATTTTTTAAGCTTGGTTGAACTTCGCTTAATACTTTGAGCAAAAATTTTAAATAGGTTTAAATCCAATTATAGCTGATTTATACAATTTTCATTCATTAATCTCATAATAACTGTGAGAGATACAGTTAGTAGCTGAAAATCATTTTTTTTTCTATATTATTTTCTACTTCAATTCCAATGCTAATCGCAGTCATAAACCAACAATTGATTTTGTTCATTTTTGGTCAATTTTTTTTAAAAACAAGTAGCCTATTTATAGGATAGGTAGCCGATAGAATTGCAAAGACCCCGTTATCCGAGTTGGAAATCAAAATCTTTGCGAAATCAATTGTAATCGGATTTCAGATCAACCATGAATATGATACATTACAAATCAGCGTGGTGCAAAGCCATTATAAAAACTTTAAAAGTTAGTGAAATTCCGCCTAATTTCGGCCTCATTTTATTTTCAATGGGGTTTCCGTTTTATTTTATTTTATTTTTTTAATTTACGAAATTTATGATATTATCCAAAATTGAATAAGAATTTAAGAAAAAATTGTTTTATAACTTTTGCAATATAATAAAACACTTAAAAACTAAAAATATTAATGTTTTGAATATGGTCTAGTTTTTTTAAGAGGCTTATGAACCGATAGAGTATTAAAATTTTTCTAGAAAATTTTTTTCCTGATGTTTAGTGCTTTTTAATTTATTAAAAATGGTAATAGATTAAAATCTACTTGGCCGAATATCTGAATCCATCATTATATGATTGAATGAAGATGAACACGAAGATTCAACAATAATTTTATATTTATACATATGGAGGATAATACATATTATAAAAAAAAAAATTTGTTTTTGATTGGTTTCAAAAATGCCAGCCACTTGGCCAGTACGCAATTTCGCCTCTTTCATTATTATCAGCGCTGTTTTGTTGACATTACCATTTTAATTGAAATTTCGTTGAACATAAAAATACTTAACGATGCTTTCATACTTTTTCCCATAAGTAGAAATTACTCATTATCAAAATATATTTCATATTATTCAAATAAACATCCACCGATGTCCATTTGAGCAGCTACATATGAGGATTATAGCAACATTCAATTTCTACATCCGGACTGAAGGTCATCTACATATGCTCGGCAAACTTACGTTTCGTAAAGGTAAATGGTTTTACGTAACTTCCATCGTGACATTCTAACTATCTACATACATATTTCATCAGAAACGAAAGTAAAAATAAATATATGTATAACTCTATAGCTTTTCAGACTTTCGAAGGAGGCTTCCAATCAGAGGTCTATTCTTTCGTGGGGAAAAACATTAAGACCCACATGACGCATTCGTCGAGCAGCTTTAGCGATAATCGGTTAACGTCGCATTTGTTCTACTACGTTTCATGCTTTTTAGTGAAACGCGGCATAAATTTCTTAATGTTTTCTTCGTAGGTTTGTATCTGACCAAAAACCTGACCTTAACCATCGATTTCCGTCGTACAGTGCATAGTGCAATATATTCCCCATCTACAACACTTTGTAACAAAAAACCGATTAGCAGACAATCTATTAAACGGTATTTGTAACAAAAAACCGATTAGCAGACAATCTATTAAACGGTCATAATATATGTAGATCGTTTTTTAGTATATGAATTAAATGAAATTCTTAAAAACAATAACTCAAAATAATTTTTTTTTATTCTTTTAGTTTTTAAAAAATATTTATATTTGAATTAATTTGAAAAATAAAACATATTATGTTCGCGCCAAAATTTTTGCTTCCAAAGTAAGGCAACACTGCTCCAATTCCTTGATTAAAGGCTGCTGTACTTTGCCCTCAAATCTACTATGTTTGTTTGTATGCATTTATTTATATTTCATCTCTTTTGAGTACTCTACGATTTCCCCACGTTCTAACTCACCACACGCTCTTTGCAAATTTTCGTCTCATCTGCTGCCTTCATTCACATCAATGAAGCAGAAATTTGAGATATAATTCTCTGCGCGTACGCCGTTGATGTTTCTCTTTGTTTACTCACCAACTATCTCTCACACCTTGTTTTTATTTATTATACACCGGCATATGTGAGCGCGTGTGTGTGTATGGGCAGTAAAAATTCCACTGCTCACATTATCGGCCGGTTTTAGCTGTTGACGCCAACTCCGGTCGCCGTCGCTTCATTCATCATCAATATTTCTCGTGATTTTTACTCCAAGCCACGACTGGGGTCACTCTATTTGCTACCTCTCACTGGATGTATGTATGTGCATAAACACATTCGGTCTCAATTTCGAGTTGTGCGATATTTTGTTTATTTTTAATTTTGTATTTCCGCTGCCACATTCATTTCAATTTTTATTTTGTGTTTTATGATTGTGTTCTTTGTCACAGTATGCGTTGCGTTTTTGAGCGTTTTTCGGGGTCAACGTCATCTTGAGGGTTGTTTTCATTCGTCCGTATTATTGCGCTCTCGGCGCCGCCGAAAAGGTTGTATTTTATTTGGTTTTAATTTTTTTTATCTTGATGTTGCGCAGTTGGGCCCTTTGGTGGTGTCTTCGTTTACCTATATGTATGAAGGTTTTATTATACCCATAGTAGTGTGGACACACGGTGCATTAACTTTGTGCAGCTAACGGTGGTAAGAACATGCCCAAAAGTTGTTTATATGGGAAAAATTAGAAGAATGTAATATTCCGTGTGTAATCACCGAAGCGAGTGCTTAAAATTAAGGCAAAGGAGCGTGAATATACATAACGGTGTACTCGAAAGGTTATTTCATCTTTCGTGACTTGAGATTGGGTTGGAAATCATCGCAGAGAGATGCGCTATGGGATTAGCAACATCAGTTAAACTCTCCAAAAAAACCATGGGGGAAAGCTCGATAAACAGGGTAAGGGTATGCAGAATAGGTATTAAGTACTTTTGCTATATCTGGGAATGAAATTTCCTGGCTAGTGGATGGATGGTGCAGAAACTTGCACTTCGCCAACAGAATCTTCAACATTTGCACAGACGGATCAAAATTGCTTTAAGGAGTAAGCGCCGGTATCTATAGTTCGAACTCAGCCCACCCATGCATATTTATTAGCCGAGAAAGAACTCTGTAAAGAAAGAGGCTGAGTTAACGAGCACCACAGGAAACAACAGATGTTAATTTGAACTGCTGAAGAGAGCAGAAATGGAAAGATACACACAGAATAAGTAGATAATATCTAAAAATGTCAAGCAGCAAGAGGGCCGACCCTAAAGTCATGTAAGGATATGCACTCCTCGCGCAAACAAATGCTAAAATAAAACCTGAAAGATAAATCAGATTTAAAGAGCAATTGTAGGGCTAATTACAAGTCACTGCATTCTGGCGTTACAGTCGTTCAAAATGGGATTTACTTACCGTAATACACGCAGAAGTAGTACAGAGGCAAGCATGAGTTAGACGTTAGAATATCTGCTCTGCTTTATAGCCAGCCTTATCAAGAACACAACTTGAATGTCATTGAAATTCAGAAAACTAGAATAAGCTTCAAAGCCACATTTTCAAAGCGCTCTTGAACTACGCAAAAAACTTTAATATCCTAAATGACGCCTACTTAATATCGGCTAAAATTTAACCTACAACTGGCACAAAGAACTAGTAGGTCTACGTAAGATGTAACAGCTAGCCACGCTAACCTAAGCTAAACATCGAAGAAATATTATCAAATCTTGACACCAACCTTATTTGTCATAACAACCTCACAATGATATTGAAGTTGAACTGGAAAAAAATTAGAGCAATAAAGGAAAATATTTGTTGAATTCGCAGAACTTTTCCCCATCTATTTCAACAATGTGCGGCCTTCGGTAAGCTTATTTTGCTGAACTTTATTTATGCGATCCTAACTTCAAGAGATTTAACCGATCAGGCCTGTTCTGGCATCCGTAAGTAAAATCTCTAAATTCATAAATCAATAAGGACTTCAGTGTGGATGCCAATTGGAGAAACTGCATTTAACATTTTTAAGTTGGTATTAAGAAAGAAAAATAAACAGAAGTCCCTTTATATGAAGTTTTGCAAATGTTTTTCAAAATAAAAAAATTTTCTTTCATAAATGCAACAAAACAATTGAATTTTAAAATTTCGAGTCAGCTTCGCATTTGTTTCGAATTCTTCAATTCCGACAGTATTGCAGAACATCTTTTTGGTTCTGAGCAGGAAATTCAAATCGATGAAAACCAATCCCGATCGGATTTCAGCACAACCCCGTATATGTTTTATGTACATACATATACATACATATGTATATGTCTCTTCACCCTTTTTCTACAAAACTGAACAGTTTATTATCTGATGCTCAGTTCCAACCGAGAAGAGGTGATCCTTACTTGTTCTCTTACTTTTCTTTCGGGGAAACAGCGAAACATCTGCATGTAAAACTCGTTTTCTGGGAATGCGCTGGCATGTGTATATGTATGAGTGCTGTGTGCATTCCATCTTCGCTGCGGCATTCGTCTGCTTGCCGTCTGCCCACATTTTTTATCCGTGTTTCCACACATTTTATATGTATGCCTTTCAATGTTTTCGTGTATGTGTTTGTGTTATTTTTATGCATTTATAATTTACTTCTAGTTAATTTGAGAATTTTCGGTTAACAGTTGAACATGTACATTCGTTCATCTTCAAATTGTCATTATGAAATTTTCTACCAAACGATTGTGCCAAAATACTAAACTCTAACGGTGCAAATTTTGTTTTTAATGTATTCTGGCTTTCCCTCATTTTGTAAAAGAAATTAACAAACAATCCATATGTATACATATGTATCACTTTTCAAGTAATATTAATATCATATGAGTAATATTTCGAATATCATTGCACAATGTTTTCAAAAATACCTACTCCATTCTTTTCGTTTTACTCATCACAAGCTGAAAACACAGTCAAATGTAGGTACAGTAGACGTAGTTGTTACAAGAGTATATACATAATTAGTGCATACATATGTATGTATGTACATATACATACATATGTACATATAAGGGTTTGTGCAACTAAAATGTCGATAACCGACAATAACAAAATACAAAATACAACCCGTATCTGCACGAACACTGCATTTTCTGGGGTAGGTCAGTTTGATACTTTTGATGATTGATTTCCATTGCTGGCTGCAGATTTACCAAAAAAAAAAACAAGAAATGCTGTCTTCGGCAATGCCGAAGCCTATATATGTACAAATGTACATACATACATATGTATGTATAAAATTTACTGCAAAATGCTAAATTCGATTTTGATGATTTTAGGTTGGCGTATTTTGGCTGAAAAGCTCGTATCTGAACGAATCAGTTGTATAGGAGCTATATGATATAGTCCTTTGATTTCGATGCTTTGAAGAACTGCATATATTAAATTAAACAGAATATCGACTTTCATGTTCTTAGGGTTCACGATCCAAAATCCCATATCTGAACAAATCTGTTCTATTCGAGCTATGTATAGGTATGTCGACCAATTCGGCCGGTTCCGACGAATGATTACTACATTACAAAAATACACCCGCATACCAAGCGTTCAAACAGACGAACATGGCTACAATTGATATAAATTTTGGTGGGTCTATCTCTTCTAGTTCTGGTTAATATACTACTACTGTTCATGAGCATGTAGGTATATGCATATGTACATATGTATGCTTATAAGTTTGAAGATATGCAAGTACAATGTATTTTGTAATGATTTTCATACACTGAAATGTAAATACTCGCACAAGGTGTGTACCATGGAAAATAACACTTCTAAAAAAAATGTTTTTTAATGAAATTTCTTAACTACAGAAGGTATACTTTGAACTTCGGATGTGCACATTGTCACGCAATGAGTTAATTGAATAAAATTAGCCTGAATGATTACAAAAGGACTAAAACTGAGCCGGTATTAGAAGCATGTAAATTTGATAACTGCTTATTAATATATGTAAAGGGTGATCCATTAAGATGTACCCTACTTTAAACAAACAAAAAAAAACAGAAAATTCAAATTTAATGGGGAGTTTTTATTATCATTCGAAAGCACATTCTTTGACATTTATTTTTTAAAGGTTAAAGTCCGCATAGACCCTAGACTTTACATATCTCCACAGGAAAAAGTCTCACGATGTGATATCACACGATTTTGGTGGCCAATCGACCGCCCCAAAACGTGAAATTATCTGCTCACCGAAGTGTTCTCTCAATAAATCCATTGATTGATATAATGTGTGGGAAGTGGCGCCATCTCGTTGAAACCAAATGTCGCTTAGATCACGAGCTTCAATTTCAAATTGGCGGCTACGTTCTCACCCGCATCATTTTTGAAGAAATATGGATCGATGATTCCACCAGCCCACAAACTACATCAAACCGTTGTTTTTGCGGGATGAAATGGCAGCTCTTGAATCTCTTAAGGTTGCTCTTCGTCCCAAATGCGGCAATTTTACTTGTTTACACTTTACATTGAGCCAGAAATGGGCCTCATCGCTGAACAAAATTTGGCTCAAAAACGTCGGATCTTCTTGACACTTTTCAAGAGCCCATAGAGCCAAGCGATGTCACTTGGGAAGGTCGAACGGCTTCACTTCTTGTACACGCTGTAGTTTGTACAATTTCAAATTAAGATATCGACGTAAAATGCACCAGGTCGTTCCATACATCAGTCCCAGTTGCTCCGAACGGCGTCGAATCGACTCTCCACGGTCTTCGTGTACACTCTCAACTACGGCTGCTATATTTTCTCCACTGCGTGCTGGACGTGGCCTATGTATTCTATTCGATCGAATGTTATCCAATAATGAATGCGAAGTCTCAAGATGGGTGATGGTGTTGCGAATAGTACGCTCAGTAGGCCGATTATGTTGACCATACGTTGAGCGAAGCGCGCGAAACACATTATTTACAGAACGTGAATTTTCGTAATAAAGTTGAATGATTTGTAAACGTTGTTCAGACGTAAGTTTCTCTATGATGAAATCCCAAACAATACTGAACAAAAATAACATGACAGCTTGACAAGGACTATTGAAAAAAAGTACTTCTACTTGGATCACCTTTCATATAGACTGCATAAAAAATTTCACGTACAGTAAGCCTTTTTAGGGATTTTAAATAATAATTTAAAAAATGAAATTTTTTGTTACTGGTTAATGGTATATGTATATGTATTTTCTAAACACAAAATAGAAAAAATAAGTGCTCCAAATGACGTATTTTCAACTTAACAACAATCGTACACATGCGAATTCTGATCCTCAATTAATTGCACGTACAGCTCGCTATTTTAAGTGTGCACTGTTATAAAGGGAATTATCGTATCGTCAAGTGTTCGCGTCAGTTAGTAGCATTAGCGTTTCGTTGAAATTATTCTATCAGAATCTAAAAAGGAACAGGGCCACTCCAAAATATCTATTGAAATAAGAAAAAAAGTTGATAGGCAAAGGGAAAAGCTTCTATGAAATTAGCAAATTAGTTGGAAGGTCCACAGTTCAATATGTGTTGAAGAACTTTAAGAAAAATAAATGTTATGAAAATGCTATTGGCAGAGGCAGGAATAAAAATTCTAATTGCAAGAGAAAAAAGAAAAATTTTGCGAATGGTGCGATCTGATCTGAAAATATGTTCCTCGAAACTTGCTATAAAGCTTGAGGAAAGTGGTGAATCATCGGTGAACCCTCAAACTATTCGTAATTTGTTGCACTCCAGAGAATACCGTGTGCTTCTCGCATAAAACCATTAATTTCAATCAAAAATGCTGCAAAACGATTAGAGTATGCCAAAACTATGTTAACAAACCAGATGAATTTTGGAATCAAGTCATATACATATGTATGTGGACGAAAGTAACTTTAACATATTTGATTCAGAGGGGCGCAGATATGCGTGGAGAAAACCAAAGACCGCAATGTTTAAGGAAAATTTAACACCGATAATAAAGCATGATGTCGGTAACATCATGGTATGGGGAGCTATGGCTACAAGCGGAGTTGGAAATATTGTGTTCGTTGAAAATACAATGGAAAGTGCAGAAAAATTGAGAATTGTGGAACAGCTCATGCTTGTGCGAGATGATAATACAAATCGCAACTACAATTTAATTAGAACTTGGTTGCTATAAACCCGTTCTGCCACGTCCTCCACAATCTCCAGATCTCAATCCAATTGAGCAGTTGTGGGATTTGCTGAGGAGGAAGATGCGAACACACGACAGTTAAAAAAAAATATTATTTTGGATAGATCGGTCCCAGGACAATTTTGTTAATTAGGCAATAAGCTGCTAAATGTACCAAATTTACGTAAATCGAGCAATAAAAAAGATGTTTTTAGGATAGGTCAGCCCCAGGTCCACTTCTCGGAAGAGAAACTGGTCCTTATCTTAGTTTAATTCAAGCTGCTTGTGTACCAAATTTCATGTAAATCGAACCATAAATAATATTTTTAGAATAGAGCGGTCCCAAATCCACTGCACAGGAACACTCTCCGGAGTCCTATGAAGCAATCGTGAAAAATTGAACAAAATCGGATGAGTTCTTTCTGAGTCTATAAGGGATATGCATACATACAAACATTCATTTTTATGCTGTATTTGTCGTAACGCAATTTGAAACGTAACTACAGCCTATACACAAAAGAAGACACCAAGAAAACCAGTAAAATGTCGCTGGACAGTGGCATTTGTGAGTGACATTAGCGAAATGTATATGTCCATATGTATGTATGTACGTATGTAGATGCTTAAAAGCGAGTTGAAAGGCGCCAACGACGCTAAGCTGCATTAAGACGGCGTCAAAAAGCCACCAAACGCAATCTTGTCACTGACACCCAATGAACGCCAATAGGTCGGACCAGCGCACATGCTTATGTAAGTATAAAAATTCATTTGTCGGCGCCATGTGTTACCTAAAACCATCTACGGGAGGCAAAAGACCATAAAATATAGTAAATAATTATAACACAAATGAGCATGTAAATATGCATACATTCATATATGTATGTACAGTGGCTCACAGCTTATTTCATGCAAATTAAACTGATCAGTTTATATTGCCATAAAAAGGAAAATAATTACAATTTAAAAACAACGCAACGCTTTACTAATAAGGCAAGCAAGTTAAAATTCGTAGAATTACAACCTTACATCTTCAAAGGCATGAAAAGCAGGTGCGTCCCAGGAATTTGGCTCACAGCTTATTTCATGCACGCATTTTCCTATGTTGTACCGGAAGCCAGTTGCGTTACCAGCGTACTAATTTCAGTTTAATGGACCGCCGTACCATAAACCATTTCGAAAATGGAAAATCGCATTTAAATAGTGCGACAATGCAAAATATAATTGAGCGTTTCGTCAACGAAAATCATATACAAAATAAAGCCCAAAGTGCATCAAATAAAATTTTCAATGAACGTAAAGAACGTTTAATTTTACGAAAAATTAAAGAAAAACGCAGCATATCAGCTCCAAAAGTAACCAGAGAGGTTCAGGAGGAACTAGAAAAATCATTTTGTACTGAAACTGTTCATCGGGTACTACTTCAATGGCCGAGTATACCGGAAGAAGCCATTCATTTGCAAGAAAAAAAAAAAAAACTAAGCCGAGTTGCCTTCGCCAGAGAGCTGAAAAGCAAGGATTTTGACCTCCACAGCGCAATAATTTTTGTTGACGAATAGAAGCTCAACCTTATTTGGCTCAAGTGTGGCGGAAACCCAATACTAAGCTTCGGAGATATAATATCAGGCCAACTGTTAAAAATTGTGCGGGAAATGTTATGATTTGGGCATGTATGCATGTCTGCAGCCGGCGTTGGAAATTTGGTCTTTGTTGAGGGTATTATGGATTAGATGTTTTACCTTAATATATTAAAAGAAAACTTCCACCAAAGTGACGAGAAACCTAAACACAAATCGACAATAGTGCAGCCACGGCTAATATGAAATTGTCCACATGTAATGAATCCAAAGGACCAGTCAACCGACATGAACCAAATTTAAAATTTATGGTCTAAAAATTTTAATTTTGGAAGAATGGATGAAAATCGGAACAGAAAGTAAAAAAGAAACTAGTTGAGTCCATGTCAGCTAGACTAAAGCTGTATTAAAAGTTAACTCATATCAAACATAACATTAAACAAGCTTTAATTAAATTATTTAACCTATTTTTAGTAAAAAGTACACTGCATGGAATAAGCTGTGATATTAAATTAGTTAATGTTTTTAGTTTTTTCTTTATAAGTTTTTAATTAATAATTAAAAAATAGTATATTTTAGAAACTGCACATTCATATCAACAACTGGGACGTTGAATTATTTCGATATGCGTTTTCCTTGGCAATAAATATAGGGTTTTTCAATAAGAGTGATATGATTTCTTTTTAAAAAAAAAACACACTAATTGTTAAGGAAATTCAAATTCAATTAATTTCTGAATATATCATCATTCAAATGGCCTCCACGACTTCTTCTGCAGGAACAAATTCGATGAACCCAATTTTTGAGCACTTTTTCCACTAAATCAAGTCGTATGTCATGAATAGCATGTTGAATATTGACTTCTAAAACTTGAAGAGAGTCGGGTTTGTTGCTAAAGACCAATGGCTTAAAATAACCCCACAAGAAGTAGTCTAATGGTGTTAAATCACAACGTCTTGGAGGCCATTCAATGTCACAATTTTTTGAAATAAACGAATCTCCCAACCTTTTTCGCAATAATTCAGTTGTTGCACGTGTTGTGTGACACGTAGTCCCGTCTTGTTGGAACCAGATTTTGTTAAGAACAACTTCTTCCAGCTGTGGCCATAAAAAGTTGATTATCATCAATCTAGACCGCTCTCCATTGACAGTAACGGTGCTACCAGCTTCATTTCGAAAGAAGTGCGGACCGATGATTCCATCAGACCAAAAACCACACCAAACTGTCAATTTAGGTGAATGTTATGGTTGTTCATGAATAATTTGTGGAGTTTATTCGCATCAGAATCGAAAGTTTTGTTTATTTACCGCACCACTCAGATGAAAGTGAGCCTCATCGGAGAAGATGATTTTCTTAAAAAAAAAATCGTTATCGTTTTCAAGTTGTTCCAAGGCAAAATCAGCAAATTCACGCCGTTTATAGTGGTCTGTGGATGAAATTGTAACATTACTGAATACAATGGGAAAAAAAATTACAGATCATGACATATTAAAAATGGCCAAAACGAGACTTAGAAATAATACCATCCCTATTTGGAAACCCTTTAGCATTTCAAATTTTATTTTAATTATTAAGTTCAATTACTTGCATGAAATAGCTGTGAGCCACTGTATATGTATGTAGATGCAAAGAAAACTTGTATACTTGTATAACTGGAGAGGTAAGGGTATTCGCAACTTCGTCTTTTAGCTATTCTTGCTATATCTGCGTCGTTAGCACATTAGAACACCAACAACAACAACAATTAGCAACAAAAAGTGCATATCTCTATACAAACTCGTGTATGTAGATATGTATTAATAAATACTACCTAGGTAATATGAAATTGTAGCTTTATGGAATCTAAGCGCCAACTACCTCATACCACACCGTCCGCCACTCCACAGCACCACTCACTTGAACTCAGCACAACGTGGGTCTCAAGCTCAGGTGTTCAAGTACTCAGCGCCCTCGGCGCGGGCAGTGCTGCTACCCAGAAGTGTGAAAGACAGCAGTGAAGTGTATGATTGGCAAGTTGTTGAGTTTTCCCTTTGGCTGACGATTTTTGTTGTTATATTTATATTTTAATTTTTAGTTCAGTTTCAAAGTTTGTCATTGTTAACTATTAAATTATTTAAGTTGTTTGTTTTCATGTTAAATATTTACATACATATTTATAACTTTTGGCACTCTAAAGGGATACATTCGCACCGAATGATGCGTAGAACAGTTTCATGCCCATGTTTTGAAAATCTCATCCGCCACGTCGAACGTAACAATTGTAATCTAAAATTGGATTTTTAGAACATTATGCGTCGATGTGCGTACTGCAATGTCGTGATTTCGAGCCCTGGGCCGACCAATATCAAAAATCATAGAAAATAAATTAAAACAAGAAAGAACTGCTGTCGTCGGCTGTGCCGAATTCGATTTTCATAATTTTCCTATTTATTGATATATCATGCCATTCCTGATAGGCAGAGATCCATAAATCTTCCGAACACAGTGGACAAACACCACTAATTGGAGGTGAAAGATAACACCACGAATACTTTGTAGGGTTTTGGTTATATATGCTGCGAAAGTCTTAAATTTTTCAATATTAATAATATATTATATCCTTAAAATATTGTTTAATTAGTTCTCGATCTAACACAGTAATCTGAGCAGTCAGCAAGTCAGCGTTATTGAAAAACTATCGCCGTATTATAATCATTTGATGTTCCACATTTCGGTTTGTCGACACTTAATCCCATTTGCTTCGAATTTTTGTTGGCATACTTATTTTCCTTTCTCTAGTTGGGCTTATCTTTTAAGGGATCTAATTTGCCAGGCTCGTAAAAGATGTTTATTTGAGAGGTGTAAAAAAGATTCAAAAAACCGTATGTATGAATGAAGTGGGGACAATAGGAATTCAGATAGATCCGTTTGAAGTTCTCTTTCAATGCATTGCTCAACATTTTGTGTAAGTTACAAGTTGCACTTTCGAGGATAATAACATTGTGCAGAAGTTGACAATTATGTTACACATTCTTAATTGAATCCCAGAACTCAACTCAACTTGAAATAAAAAATGAAATCAATCACAAAAAACGGCACATAGAAGTATGGAAACGGGAGGCTGTTTAGTCTTCACAGTAGAACACAGAGCTTTGCAGATGTTTGCATTGATGGATATTTCATTATCTAAATTTTGTAGCTATTCTTAAAGATATCCCCTAAAGTGAAGCAAAAAAAAATACATTTGAATATATGGGCCTATTATAAGCTAAAGTTATGACTTAAACTTTTTTATTTTTGTCCAATGGGACCGACCACTGCGCGCAATAACTTTCTCTCAAAGCATCCTGAAGCCAACTCAGCTTGATCTTACTTCATCGAGAAATTACTTTATTTTTCAATTACGCCACAGAGTTCAATACAATACTTAGCTGGTGTTTCATAAAGAAGTGTTTTAGGGCTCGACTTATATTTAACTTATACAAGCGAAATCCTTACAAAGCGAAACCTCGTTACTTCAAGTGATACAGCATTGCTTAGTATACTTTCGAGCTCCGTTACTACCAGTTATAGATTAAAACACATTTAAAAATATTGGAAGAGTGACTAACTACTTGCAGAATAAAAGTCAATGAGTCTAAACGTATGTAAGTGAGGTTTACTTTACAATTTTCTGCTTAGCCCAAAGTAACGCCTGTGGTAAGAGTGATAATTCGTTGGATTTCAATACTGGCATTGTAAAAAATGCTGGACTTAATATTTCGTCCTATCCTTGTTCACCACCAGACCTTTGCGCTTTGCTTCCTTATCGAATCTGGAGACAGTAGAAGTTGTCGTTGTTCAGGCCGATGAATTCACTATTATAGCCATAAGCATGCGGTTCTGCGCTCTTTGAGAAAATAGAATATTCTCTTTGCAGCTGGTATTATTTTCTTCAGCATTAAGTTGAATAAGTCACGTGGTAAAGAGTTACCTTAACTCAAACCTCGTTTAGTATTGATCACCTCGGAGAGATCCTACTTGATTCTGACGAAACTTTTGGTGCTGTTCAACGTCACGCATATGGCACTAATGAGTATTTGTGCATTGGAAAATCTTCGAGATTGTTGTTGTTGTAACCGCAAAATATTATTTAATTTGGTTATGGAGAATAAAGCTGGATAAAAATCCTTTTCGTTCCGGTACAAAGAACCGACCGTAATGAGAATTATTGCCGACTCTCACGACAGCCGATTCTACGTACCGGAGTTGACCCGGATTTTGTCCGGCTAAGAGCTGTCACCCTATCGGCGACCCCACCCCGTTTAGGTTATCGGGTAATATTAATTTTAGGTCATCAATGCAGCAACACCCTGCAGCAGGTCTGCTCCAAATCCTTCTCATCAGGGCTGGTGTAGAAACCAACCCTGGTCCGACGGATTATTTCTGCTGCGTGTGCGAAAGACGACAATACAGACAAGACCGGACGGCGTACAGACAAGCCATAAATACCATTCACCGAGAGTCCGTTAACACCTTTGTGAACTCTCTTCCCATGAATGGTGCGACTCGGAGTCCAATCCCCACCCATAGCAGAACAAGAGCTCGAGCTCCCTCGAGAGACCCGCGTAACCCTGGCACAAGTAAGATCTGGATATTGTAGCAGGCTTAACTTCTACCTATCCAGACATGTCCAGCATGCAACGAATCCTCGAACGACACTAACCACCTCTTTGCATGCCCAGTTTACCCGACTCACGACTCATCTAACTCCTCTGCCTCTGGTCCGAACCCGTCGAAACAGCACGTTTCCTTGCCCCCCGTTAGATAACCTTGATGACTAAGACTGGACCTACCTGACGCTAGGCGGGGTTGGCAAACCCACTACAACAACAACAACAGAACTATTATTTGCTTCTTTCGACGGGCTTGGCTTGACGCGGACATTTATTGAGCCTCTATTCCATAGCTTTCGATCTACTGAAAATTAATAAAATCTTTTCAATTTTATTCGCGTTTGGAACAATTTAGCCACGCTGTTTGAGAGGAGCTGAACTCGCTGCGAGCACCTGAAGCCACTTCTCAAACATCTGAAGTGAGAACTCTGTTGGAATTCTGTTCGTGGTGTTGATCATTTTCAGTTGTTTATTTGGTTCTTTGGTTTTTTTCGCTTCTCTTTCAAAATATACACATGGTACATAGTATATACTGGTATGCATATATTTATTTATATATGGCTTTACACACGTATGTATGTACATATGTATGTATTTATAGACATTTGATATAGCGCGAATAAAATCTCTATCTTCTCTGTTTGTTTTGCTATTGAGCGCTTTATTTGCCGCACTTGATTTGTGTGCTTGTTTTGAGCTTTTCGAGTTTCGCTTTTATTTTAGCTCTCATTTCGCTATGTTGCTGGTAGTGAATGCATATATACATATATATCTATGTATATACATTCTCGTATTTATTAGCGAACATTGTGAGTGAGCGCCAACTAGGTGGGCCTTGGTAATTTTGCGATGCGAATATATGAATTTAGTCGTTACTTCACTTTCGTCGTGTATGTGTTGGCGATCGAAGCGAGTTGTTTTTCGAGCGTTCGGAATGCGCATGCGCGTGCAATTTCTATGATTTTATTACATTCATACATGCATACATAGTATGTATGTGTGTGAGTGTATTTAAAAACACAGTCTGGTTCCAATTGATTACGATCGGCAAATATAAAATCGAAAGGCAGTGATTTTGTGCACAAAAATTTGCAATAAAAAAAAAAAAGCATACAAATGCATGATAAATATAATTTCAAATATTTCCCATATTTTTTGCTGAATTAATATTAAGTGGTTATTTATCTAAAGTATAAATCTGTTATATTTTTTCGATTTTTGTGTTAAAAAAAATCCCAAAATAAATAATTTTATCCGGAAATATTTATAAGTTACTTGCATATCTGTCTTCTTGTCGGGAATCTAAAGCAGTTAAATATATGTCTGTACATATGTACATACTCTCAGCTATCTGTGACGTCACTTGATTAAGTTTTTTCTGCGTAGCCACTACGTAGTTGACGTAATTGAAGCGCGTGCGACAAACAACAATATATATCAGCAAAACAAACCAAAAGGCAAAAAGTAACAATACAACACATACAGAAAACGACATTGTCGAGATTCCAAAAAAAATCAGCAAATAAAACGATTATTGTGTAGCTCAACACCGCAGCGGTAAATGCGACAAGTGATAAAGTATACACATACATACATATGTACATAGAACATGTATACTACATACATATGTGCATATATTTAAATCAATAATAAAAGGCAATTAGCAAAAAAAAAGTAAAAAAAGTGAAAATGAAAATATAAAATTTTAATGCGAAAATTTTGTTGTTTAGCAAAGAGTAGATACAAAAAAAATGAATAAATATTTGTCTCACCTAACCGAAATTGAAAGTGATTTTTTCTAAATATCTAACCTATATCGTTAGGTTTTTGTGGCTGTTGTATATGCATATACACAAAAAATAATAAATAATAAAAGTGAAATAGAAAGTGCAAAAATTGGCGCTGAAATTTACCGTTACGTAGAAAGGTATAAAAATGGGATTTAAGGCATTTTAATGTGATTTCATTATGAATTTTAAAATATTTTTTTCTCTCCTAAATCTACATATTTCGTCACCTTCAAAACAATCTACCGATGCTATGCACATATGCCAAAGTAATATTTTCCAATTGTTGAAACAATTTTTATATCAATCGACTGAAATCGCCTTCAATTTCAATCATTATTAGTCTTGCTCAATCTTCTCAGTCGAATCAAAATGGTTTCACCGGAGCGCTCTTGTGAACTTGTTGAATAGTTAGAAATCACACGGCGCCAACTATGGTGTTGGAGCAAAATGAGCAGAATTTTTTGGGGACAACTCACAAAGAATCAACGTAATGTGAGACAGTGCATTATGAAATTTTTTTTTCGCTTAATACACTATATAAGACCTTAGATGCGATATTAAGAAGGCTTATCCCACAATAGTTGGCGCAGACCGACGGCCTCCCTTTTTTTGAATTGAGGAGGGCGTACTTGGGTTCCATTCGTCCGACAATACTCTGCAAAGAAGCTTAAGCATGTACCTTGTCAGTTCTTTGCCGCTGTATTTGAATAGTACTGCCGGTAAGCCATCGGCTCCAGCCGCTTTGTTATTTTTTAAGCGGGCAATCGCTATTCGAACTTCATCTTAGTCGGGTGATGGAATGTCTATACTATCGTCAACGATTGATGTTTCGGGTTCCCCATCTCCCGGTTTTTCATCCTCACTACCATTAAACAGGTTGCATAAGTGTTCCCTCCATACACTAGTATACTCTGGACAACAGCAAATTTGTCCTCCTTTAAAAGGCCACTCTAGAAGATTTTACAAGAACCCACCTTATTCCGTCCTTGTCCCGCCCATCGCATTTCTTGGACAAAACAAACAAATACGCCCTTCAAACAAAGCTCATTAACTTATAACCACAAGCAATTATAGGCCGCAATAAACAGTTAAAAATATTTATTAAGTAAGTAGGTACATAGGTACATACATATGCATTAAATAAATCAAAATCAAACAAAGAAAATGGATGGGAAAGTTTTGTCGAATTTCGTGGGAAATTAAAAGCAAATGAAAGTCAAATGAAATATACTGAAGTAAAATAAAATCTAGCGTATTAAAAAACTCTCAATAGCTCATTGAAGAAATCTAATTAACCAAAATTAATACAAAAAATAATTGATGCAAAATCAAAATAAAATACTACGAAAATTAAGTAAACCATAAAATTCAAAAAAAAAAAAAATGCAAGAAAAAAGTCGACCAATTTGAAATGTGGTTGTATTCATCTCTCCTCGCTTACTTTTATTTATTCAATTTGTCTTAACATTATTCGCAGATTTATACAAAAATAAAAAAAGAACATATTAAATTTATATAGACAAACATATACATATGTATGTGCATACATACATACATATCTCTCTACATATTTCTTGTTGTTTTTATAAGTTGTTACTGCTTAATTGGATTTTGTTATTTCAGTTTTGAATTAGAATATATTTTGTTATTCACGCATTAGCAATTTCGCAAACAAGTATTTGGAAAAGAATTGCAAAAAAAAATGTTGTTTAGAATATTATTAATATTCTTGATGTTTTATATTAGTAATTTTATTGTTTGCTAAATTTGCGCTGACAGCATGTCGCCGGCCATCAAATACATATCTAAAAAAAAAGAAACACGAAGAAAAGACAATGCGTTAAATGCCGAAATGAAGTATATGTGTATGTATGTACATACTACGCATATATTTTATGTATTTTGTGGTATTTTGTTTATTCTTTTTTATTCCATTTAATTTGACTTTTTACTTCTTTCTGTTTTATGTTTATTTATAGTGTATACATACATATTTTTATCTATTGCTAAATGAGTGACAGTTCAAAAATAGATTGGCATACTCGCATAGAGATACATGAATAGGTATTGCAGTACATATATACTTAACCATAATATAACATTTGAACGTTTATATGTGCGTATAGTGTGCTTTTAAAAGACAGTGATTTCTCTCAAAATTGGGATTTTCAACAGTATTGACTACGAATTTTATAAGTACAGGCATAATAATAACTAATAGAATTATAATCCACTCTTAAAAATATTTAATATTTCTATTTTGTTTTTTATATTTCTCAAACGTTTTTTATATTAAAATAAATTAACTAACTACCAACGCTTACTCTCTCTTTCGTTACAGCTCGATTATTCTCGATACAAAACAACAGATTCGACATAAAAATGACAACAAAGCATTATATTAAACTTTAAATAGCTCGATATCGATAATATTAAAAAATAATACTCAAGCAGTGAAAATACACCAATTGCAGAAAATTGTGTAGTGTTACTTTTTTTTTTTTAAATATAAAGTAAAAGTTTTTTAAATGATAATTTTTGTGGTTAGTTAAATTAAGAAAAAAAATAAGATTTTCCTGAAAAGTTCTTAGAAAACCGTTTAATAAAATTTGTTCCTAATTGAAATGATCACAGCTTTCCAGCGAAACCGACAAAAAATAAATTTAAAGTCAACGGTAATCCGGAGCAAGCAGAATGCTGAACCTAGCCGAATGGACTAACATCACAGTGTAGAAAAGGTAGGTTAATTTTATTTAGAATATCTAGGAGTTTGCTCAAGTTGTTTACTTAATTAAATTTATGTTAATCTTATTTATTTTATTTTTATACTTTTTTAAATATATTTTATTTATTTAATTTTATTATTATTTTTTATTTTTTGTTTTTTGTTTTTGTCTTTTAAATTTAATTTATTTTAATTTTTTATTTTTGTCAACTTTTTAATTTAATTATTTTATTTTTTATTTTATTTTATTTTTTAAATTTCGTTTTATTATATTTTGATTTATATTACTTCATTTTATTTTATTTTATATTTATTATTATTGTTTTATTTAATTTAATTATATTGTATTTAATTTTTTTTCATTTTAGTTCATATTATTTTATTTTTATTTATTTATTTGGTTTTTGAAATTCTTTTTAATTTATTTTACTTAAAACTTTTATATATTTTTTTAATTTCATTCTATTTTAATTTAAAATAAATTTTTAATTTTTTTTTGTTTTATTTAATTTTATTTTACGTAATTTTGTTGAAATTCTTTATTTTTTTATCTCATATTATTTTAATTTTTTTTAAAATAATTTAATTTCTATTTTTAATTTCTTTACTTTTAATCTTTTTATATTGATTTTATTTAATTTTAATTTATAATATATTATTTTTTTTGTTTTATTTAATTTTAAAAATTACGTAAATTTTCTTTTATGTTGTTTATTTTATTTTATCTCATATTATTTTATTCTTTTTCTTTTATTTATTTTAATTAATTTTTTTTTTAATTTTTTAATTTTTTTTAATTTTTTTTTTAATTTTTATTTTTTTATTTTTATTTTTTTATGTATATTTTAATTTAATTTTTTAGTTTTATTTAATTTAATTTTTTATTTATTTTTTATTTTATTTTAATATTCACTTTTATATATATTTTATTTTATTTCATCTTAATTTATAATATTTTTTGTACGTAATTTTATTTTTTTATTTTTTATTTTATCTTTATCTCATATTTTTTTATTTTATTTTAAATTATTGTTTTTTTTAATATTTCATTTAAATTTTTTATACTTATTTTATTTTATTTTATTTTATTTTAAGTTTTAATATTATATTTATTTTTTATTATTTGTGTTTTTTTTTAACTTTATTCTACGTAATTTTTTTCTTTATATTACTTCATTTAGTATTTTACTTAATTTTTGTATTTTATTGAATTTTTTTTTATCTTAATTTTTTTTTTAAATTTTAATATTAAATTTTTTTTAATATTATTTTGTTATTTAATGTATAATATTTTATTTTATTTTTATTTTTTGTTTTATTTAAATTATTTTGCATATTTTTATTTTACTTTCTTTATTTTATTTTATCTCATATTTTTTGTTCTATTTCTTTTATTTTTAATTCTTTTATTAATATTTTTTTTACTTATTTATTTATTTATTTTATTTAATGTTTTTAATTTTATATTTTTAATTTGAAATTTATATTTTTAATAATTTATGCCACTTTACTTTCCTTTTTATATTAGTTTTTGTTTTTATTTAATTTAATTTTATTTTATTTTTTGTTTAGTTAGTTATATAATTAATTTTTTTAAATTTATATCTTATTTTTTAATTTGAATTTACTTAATTTTTTTTTTGGTTTTTAAAATTTTGAAATACATTAGTTAATAAAGTTGTTAATTTAAAAAATTCTGCTGAAATGTAGACATATGTGTATGTTTGTGTGAATATACATGCGCCACTGTCTGTAGGTCATTGCGCCAGACAATAGGTAATGCATTCATAAGTTTTCAATATACATACATACAAACATATACTATTACTCACTTATACACAAACACACAACTAACATTCAAATATGTGCATTCAGCAGATATAAGAAAACAAAAAGTTCATCCACACTCCAATATATAATTGTTTATGTACACTCATGCAAAACTAAATTTGTCTGTATAGATTTATTTATTTATTATTCCACGTGGTTTTTTTTGCGGTTGCATGGCAGGGAATCTTTGTAGATTCAAGCGACTATAAAAGTTGCACCCAACCGCACCATCGTCATCACCATCACTAGCCATGCTGCCCGTCGCAACAACAACAACAACAACAAAAACAAATAGTGCAAAACTGCAACAATCCCACAACTAAGGCAACAACAACGAGAGTAAGCCAATGCCATTATGCACGCCAGACAGCAGCAACAACAACAACAGCAGTAGCAACAACACCGTCAGCGCGATTTAACAAATGCATACCGCAAAAAAAAAACAACAACAGCAACAACAGCAAAAGCAACAACACTAGCAGACAGTCATGCAATGCAACAGTCGTCTGAGATGTGGTAAATTTTTGTTGTTGTTGTTGTTGTTGTTTACTTAACTTTTTCAATCGGTTTTTTTTGTCTCCTTGCACATGCTACTATACATATTTACCATTTGAAGCATTTTTATATCCGCATTTGACTTCGTCCGTAGACAATGCACCCATCACCACCAACAATCCCAGACAATTAACAACAATAACAACAATGGTAAATGAAATATCACTAATAACGCTGGCAACAAGTCATCACGAAAATATGTAACAATAACAAAATAATAACGCAAACAGAGAGATATTTAATGCACACACACACGTACACAACAACTATAGTTAATCGACTGTTCAGATTATATATACCAGGGCATAATCTATGAATGTACATACAATTTACTTCAGTTGTACTTATTGCAAGCATGAAAACCAAATAAGAAGTAAAAACATAAAAAAATTTAGAAGTGGTGGCATGCAACATCGGCAGGAGCAGCAACAATAGCTCTAGACGGTACAGTAAATGTTTATTTGGCGGATTAAATAGTTGGGTTGTTGTTGGCATTGAAAAAGGTAACAAAGTGCGTTATTGCACTGCTATTAAGAAATAAAATAAAATAAAATAAATAAAATAAAAAAGAAAATAATATAAAATAAAATAAAATAAACTAAATAACTTAAAAAAAAAATAAAAAAATAAAAAAATAAAATAAAATTAAAAAAAAATGAAATAAAATTAAACAAAATAAAATAAAATAAGATAAAATAAAAAAAATAAAAAAATAAAATAAAATAAAATAAAATAAAATAAAATAAAATAATATGGAAAAAATATTTGAAAAATTATTATTATAAAATTAATTTCAATTAAAATTTATAAATTAATTTAAAATTTTTTTAAATAAAATATACCAATTGAAGAAAAACACAATTTACCTAAATTCTTATACGCAAACATTTTTTGTTATGTATACAAATCGAGTTTCTGACTATGCAATTATTTTACAAAGTAGCTTGGATTAAAATACTTCAAAACCTGAAAACCTATTTCAGAATCCAGTTTACTGACTCGGAATTATGCTTATATAAAATTAGTATATAAAAATTTTCTTGTTGTTAAATAATAAAACGTAAATTTACCGCCAAATAATATGTATAGTCCTGCTATAGTTACATTTATGTTATTTTTGATTTCTTTCAATTAAATATCCATATTTGAATATGACTTTCCAGCCATAAAATCTTGTACTGCGCAAATTTCATCTAATGACACAATTTAAAATCATAATTTCGTAGATTATTTTTTATATTTTCTCAGTCCCTGAGGCATACAAGAAAAATAGTAACGACAAGAAATGAAGATATAAACACCTGCCCGCCTATTCGCTGTTATTGTTTATGAGTTTTCCAAGAATTCATCTGATGTTGCAGGCAAATGTTCGTGTTGATTGTCAGGTGGGCAGAAACGAAAACAACAACAATGACATGGTTTATTTGTAAACGTGCATTCTGATACCAGTTTCGATGTGTATTTATATACATAAATGCAATTGAAGTTATTTGAGTTCAGCATATGATGATGCTAATTGAATACTTTACTGGCACAGTAAAGACTCGATAGTATGTATCCACTCCAAATATGATCACAGCTGTATTTACTCATAATTTTGTATCTTCTAAATGGAGCAAATTGCAAAGATCTGCAGTTGTTTTGCAACAAAATCACAATTTTCTAATTTTTGGTATTAAGATCAAAATAGCTATGAATACGTTTGCCAGCATTTCACAAATTTAACGGGAACAAATAATAAAAAATAGAACTTCTATTGAGGAATAAAAAAAAAGTGAAAGCATAACAGTTATTAGCCTTTTTTGTTTTTGGTTTGAAAATTCGGCTGAATTTTATAACTTTGCAGTTTTTTTAAATATGAAAAATATGAAATATTTGAGTTCTTGATGGTATAAGTACCCTGAAAAATTATCAATTTTAATTATTCCCATTGTTAAGAATAACATAAATATTATTACAAAACCAATTTATCGCTATAAAAGCATTAAGAAGCATACACACGCATAGAATAACAGACTTTTAGATGCTTTCATACAGACCCTGCTGGGAAAACATAGCAATCTTTGACCCTATTAAAAACACCACATATGGATTAACGGTAATTTTCTTTGACCAAGTGAAGAAACATACAAAATTTTTTGCCTGAAAAGTATTATATGAATAGAAAAAAAAAAATTGTGCAGCATCAAATAGAATTGTTAACCAAATTCCAGCAGGGCGTCAGCACTTATATAATTGTAACATGCAACAGGTAATATATTTATGTTATTTACATTAAACGGCAAAATGGGTTAGTCATCTAGAGAAACCGACAAGCGTAGCAAACGTAGGGTAGGCCATATTAAAAGACCAGGAGTCGGGTTATTAAGAGAACAGCAGGGAGTTGCATGCAAGTTTCTAAGTTTGCATGTAAGAGGCGGGCACTGAGCCAATTGTTCAACAACAACAACGACACTGCAATGACTGCAAAATAGAAGATATACATATTCGCATATGTATTCTAGTATACAACAATGAAATTTAATAAAATAAAATAGCTGTCTGACAGCTAGACATTCGAACTGTCGGAAGAAGCAAACCATGACCGGGCGTGTCTAAATGAAATTAATGCGCATAATTTTAATCACACTTCATAATTCGCCTGGCACTCATGTCAGTGTCTGAACGTATTTATAATTGCAAGAATTAAAACCCTTTCTACTAACTAAAGGCAGCATAGCCCATTCTCTCCTACACCTCTTCCCATCTGTTGATTGTATTGCTGCACGATTTATTATACATATTACACTAACAAAATTTATTATTATTTATCGGTTAACTGCCTAATTAATTTTATATTATTATTTTGAATTTAATTTGTACTTTTCACTGTTTAAATACAACTTATGAATTTTGCAAAGCATTTATTATAATATAATATTATTTTCTCTATTACTTATTTGTTGTTTTATTCTGTTAGATTGAAAATTATTGTGCGTGTACGTGTCTATATGTCTGTATCGAATATTCTATCTATTATATATGGCTTTGTAGGCGGCCAACGAGATTTCTAATTGGCTTGCTAAATACTCAAATAACTGCGAGAATAACGGTTGTGATAATTAATTTAGAATAAATGAAGTGAACACTTAACAAATTATACTTCATGGGGATTTTTATAAGCTCATTTGTTAGGTAAAAGTTCTTAGGCATTCAGCAGGCTTGTCATATAAAAACCGTGCGCTTAGAATTGCGCGCGATAAAAACACTTCTCAGCATATTTTTTTATAAGAATATAGTATGCATTTAACCCTGCAAACATTTGTGGACCATATGGTTTATTGGAGTACCTACAAATATACTCCTCTGTGTGAACTATTGGACCAACTCATGTTTTTACACGAACTTAGTGCGGTACGACTATTATTCGTGCTTTACCGATCGCAATCACTAAACGAATTTACAATTGCGCAATAAGTTTTATACTCGTATACAGAAAATATGTGGAAATGAAACGGAGTCATTTTCGTTTCGCTGGTGAGCTCTGTTGGTACACAAAATGCCAAAAATAAAATATAATTTGTTAACAATAAACTATTATTAATAATATACATTTATACGATAAATAATATGTTTTAAAAGCTTTTCACCAATGCGGATTGTATTCGAAACTAAAGACTACGTTCGAATGTCATTTTTCGCAGACACTCCATAACATAATCCTCTGTAGGTACACAATGGTGTACTCAGATGTTATGCAGAGGTGAAGCATATAGTGCAGCCTCGCGACATCACAATGTTAATAGGACCATATTTTTGGTATTTTTGTCACTTTTGATAACTCTATTGGCCGCGTGAATTATTTATTTTACGTGTGCATAGAGTACTCGTTGTTTGGGTAAATATTGAATTTTTGGCATTCAGAAAACTTCGTTAATTTAATTTTTTTTATATTAATTTGATTTGATTTAATTTAATTTTGTTTATTTTATTTTTAATATTTTGTACATTTAATTTATTTTATTTTTATTTTGTTTTAATTTGTTTTATTTAATGTAATTTAATTTTAATTTGCCTCTCTTTTTTACATATAATTTTGTTTTATTTTATATCATTTAATTTCATTATAGTATTTTATTTTATACTATACTATTTTGCATAATTTTTTTTTATTTTACATTATTTTATATATTTTTTTCCATTTATTTATTTTTTAATTTTATTTAAATGTATGTTACTTTATTATATATTTTTTATTTTTATTTTTTAATAATTAATTTTTTTTTAAACTTATTTTATTATCTCTTTTATTTTATTTCATCTTTTTTTATTATATTTTTTTTTTAATTCTTTTTAATTTCTCTTTAAATTAATTTTGTTTTATTATATTTAGTGTAGTTTATTATATTTTCGTTTTGGTTAATTTAATTTTAATTTTTATTTTATATTTTATATTTTTTTATTATTATTCTATTTTCTTTTGCACTTTACTTCATTATATTTTGTGTAGCTTACTATAAATTATTTATTTATTTATTTATTTTTATTTATCTAAGCTATTCAGTTTATTTAAATTATACTTTTTAATTTTTAATCTTTAAATAAATTTTTTAATGATTTTAAATTAAGAAATATTTTATTTTAACTAATTTAGTTTTGTTATTTCATTATTCTATTTTATTTATTAATTATTTTACTTTATTTTAATATATTTCCTTTTTTATTTGATTATATTATATATTACTTAATTAATTTAATTTTGCTCTACTTCATATTATTCCTCTTGTTTAATTTTTATATTTTAATTTTTATTTTATAAAAAAATTAGTTCAAATAAATAACAAACATTTATTTAAGGTAATTTTTTATTATTGTTTTGTTGTAATTTTTATATTTTCTTTTTTATTTCTTTTTATATAATTTAAATTTTTTTATTTTCATTTATTTTATTTTTCACTTTATTTTATTTTTTACCTTGATTTTTACTTTTTTATTTTATTTTTTTAGTTAATTAAAGTTATTTTAATTTTCTTTTATTTACATTTGATTGAACATTTTTTTTCATTTTGTTGTGTTTTATTTTATTTTTTAAATCTTTTTAATTTATTTTATTTTATATTTTGTGTAATTTATTATATATTTTTTTATTTTATCTTTATTTTTAACTTAATTTAGTTTAATTTAATTTAATTTTCTTATTTATGTTAATTTAATTTTTCTTATTTTTTTATTTTACTTAATTTTTTTATCATTATTATTTTTTAATTTTTATTTTGTTATTTTATCTAATTATCATAACCATAATTGGTGCTTTGTTACCGCTGAAGCGATTTTCGGCCGAAATATTATTTTATTTATTGTAGTATAGCTAAGATTCAAGTTTGGTTGTTCGATTATTTGAATGTATTTTCAATTTATATTAAATGATTCTAAAGCAGATAAACATTCCGCAACGAGAAGTCACACTCGATTTTGACATCATCGGATTAAGACGACAGCTCTGCAAACACCTGTTTCTTCAAATACGAATATGCGTAAAAAGACACAGAAAAAGTAAAAAAAAAAACAAAAAACAGATATGACCGCCTTTGCTTGCTCTGGTTTTCGCATGTTAATTAAGATAAATATATTAAAGCGAAAATTTTTTACTTTTGGCGCATTAGCTCATGTTTGAAAAATGCTGAATTGCGTTACTAGACATGTGCATTTAGGAGCAGAGCCGCTGCTTAGTAGACAGAGTAGTTAATTATACATATATACATATATTCAAATATTATCTTAAACAAATAGAAGTGTGATTATCCACAAATTAAAATAATGAAAAATATTTTAGTATTCAAACGGAAACGCTCTCAGGCGAATTTTTTGAAAGTTTTAAATATTTTTATTTTCGACCAGAGGGCAGGAAAGAGTGGTGTGTGCTTAGCAACTCAAATCATTCGCTATATCTATTTATACGCGCATAATTTAAGTGTTCATAGGCTCATTAATAATCGGACTATTTCATGTTTTTCAATTCTTTGCCCAATTATTGAATATCTGGCTTATTAACATACATAGCTACCCTTTCTCTTTGTTCACGCACACATTGTAGAATTTAGCCAGTTTTGTTGGCCACGAATATAAGCAGCTTATATAATTTTCTTTGGCTATTAATTGTGTTGAAATCATTAAATTTCCGCACAGACACTATGGCGACCCCAACGGCCACAACAGATTTTTTTGAACACGTATAAAATCTAGTTTTGGAATGATTTGCTGGTACTTTTTTTTTCTTTTTTTTTTTTGTGTGGAAATATAAAGAAAATGAGCTTTAAGGTTTATATTTGTAAGTATTCGTATAAGTTAAGTGTCTACATTGGAGGAAGATCTGTTCTCGAAACCAGGGAAAGCTTCTGGGAGTATGTGCCCTTGGCTTTAATGCCTGTAAGATTTCGTTACTCTCACGCGTTATTTCAATTATCACTATTTTCTAAAAACAAAAGAGAGAAATAATAATTCCCTATGCTAGATTTCATGATATTAGCGGCATACAAAGTTGCGTCGAGCATCTTTTTTGTAAACGCTATTCAATAAGCTAGATATTATCACGCGTCATGGCAGTGAAAACTATCTGTATGGTTAACACTCCATTCCGTCAAACACATTACAAGTTTAACCTTGAGTCATATGTGTATATTTTTGGGTTCAATAAACTAGTAAAATTTTATTTAAATTTACTTTAATGTTATCACAGACGAAGTCAAGACTTTACTACCTTTTCAAGATCGTGACTTAAACAGATAGTTATTTCAAAATAGTTAATTAGAGGAGAGTAAAACTCAAGTACTTGTGTGCGGGTTTTGCATTTGAAGCAAGCATTAACTGTATTTTTTTCATAATAAACTAATTTTCAAAATTCGCATTCTATTAATAACATAGAGGATGATCCAAGTAGAGGTACTTTTTTCAATAGCCTTTCTTTTTTTTTGATAGATCACGCGTGAGTCGTGCCAAGCTGTCATGTTATTTTTGTTCAGTACTATTTGTCATTTCATCATGGAAAGATTTACGCCTCAACAACGTTTACAAATCATTCAACTTTCTTACGAAAATTCACGTTCTGTGAAGAATATGTTTCGCGCGCTTCACTCCACTTATGGTCAACATAATCGGCCTACTGAGCGTACTATTCGCAACACCATCACCCATCTTGAGACCCAGCATTCATTGTTGGAAAATATTTGACCGAATAGACCACGTGACAATATAGCGGCCGTAGCTGAGAGTGTAAACGAAGACCGTGGAGAGTCGATTCGACGCCTTTGGCAGCAACTCGGACTGATGTATGGAACGACTTGCCGCATTTTACGTCGAGATCTTAAATTGAAAGCGTACAAACTACAGCTTGTGCAAGAATTGAAGCCGCTCGATCTTCCCAACCATCTTATTGTATTATTGACCTTTCCACATATTTATATTACCAGAGATAATCAGAGACTAGTCGTCGCTACTTAAAGTCAAGCTCAATAATGGCCGAACGCTACTACTTTGATCTACGCTTGAGCACAATAAGATTAAACGATTAATTAAAATTATTAATTAAATTAAAAATTAAAATTAAATTAAAATTATTAATTAAACGATTAATTAAATTAACGATTTGCGACCAGAAGAAAGAAGACGTATCGTCAACACAGACAATATATTAATATGATGCAGCGATCTACGAATGATCTTACTCAGGTGCTCTTTTGACGAATTTGTGGCCCAATACCACATTCCTTAACAAATCGATTCGATGATTTTTGCTATCAATATTAATTAGAATTTACGTGTGGGGAAAAAATTTGTTTGCGGTTGAGGAGAAGAAAAATGCCTACCGCATCGTCAATTTGTCGTCGCAGCAATGGTATGTGCCACTTGCAGGTCACTAAAAACTCTCTCCTAAGGAACCGTCGCTCACCATGGAACAGCTTTCACATTACTTTAAAATATCCGTGCCCGGATAGCATTTGCGTGACATAAAAGTTTACTTCCCCGAAGTCTCTGCTGATCCACACATACAGGTTTTTAATTAACTTCTTCGGCCATCTGATATTTTGTCATTTTAATAGAGTTTCTGATCTCACCTCTTCTTTAATGTTTATAATAATTCTATCTTGCCAATGACTTTTTAGCTCTCACATATTTTTTCGCTCAATAACCAGGAGAACGGTTCCTGTACGGTAGGCTGAGGACACTCTTAGGGCTGCCAGGTGTTGTACTCTGCTTAATATTTTACATCGATGGTTGATTTTCAGCGCTTATACCAAGACTTCTACAACATATAGCAGGATGCTTGTGGTGGTCGATAAGAGCAATTTCCCCTTTATTTTCAGTGGAATGTTTTCCGTGGCTAGCTTGAGACCGTGTGAGTCTTGCCAGATTTGAGTTATTATCATTACTTAATTTAGTTTCCCACGCGCGTCTTTGGTGTTTTCAGTAGTTATAACTGCAGCAATATAATCTGGAGTGTTAATATCCCATCGTAGCTTACGTTCCAGAGGATTGGGCCGAGTATGGATCCTTGCGCTGCCCCTGAGGAAAAGTCTTTTTTTTTTTAAATAGCTTCTTGTAATTTTCATAATGTAGTTAGGTATCTTGAAAACCTTTTCTAGGACATGGGCCATTTCGCTCCACTTAGCACTGTTGAAGCTATTTCGAGCGTCCAGCATGGCCAGGAGTACAATTCGTTTAAGAGGATGACATCCACGTTGGGCAATTTCCAGACTTTTCATATTGTCTTGTATGTTACCTAAAGCTGACATACCAGGTCGGAAAACATGCTGTTTTGGGGAGAGGCCTCCTGTATAAGGGATAGCTATTTCTATGCTGGACTTGATTAATTTCTCAAGCAGCTTTCCTGCTGTGTCGAGCAGGCAGAGTAACCTATTAAATTTCACGCATTTTTATATAATATATAAATATAAAAATAATTCTGTGTACAAAGTTTGGTTGAAATATCTCAAAAACATACGTACAAATGGACATGACTCGTTGGATCAACTTAGCTCGTTGCTCTGTCGCGATCGGTATAAATTTTGTTGGGCCTAATTCTTCTCCTCTTGGTATTTAGAAACTTCGGATGAAAGTAATATATTTCATAGCAGAAAATTATGACCGTCAACAGAGACTTGGCGTAGAGCTTGCTTCTTATCGTGCTATAGATCACTGCTGAAAATAAAAGAAATATAGAAATAGAGAAATGGAGAATTATATTAATTTAGAATATTTTTTTTTCAAATTTTTCCAAATTTCCTTAGAATATTTTTGTAAAAGAAATCTATAAAAGTATTTAGTATGAAGTGTATTTACGACATAAGAACTAACCCAAATAATATTTTCTAAAATCCATTGACGCGTTCCGAATGACAATTAACCACATATTTTGAGTATTATGTTCTATTTAAAAAACAATGCATCTAGATTTGGTGTGAAACAAATAAAGATTATTATAACCTTTAGGAAAAAACAGACTATGAAATGCTTTGCTCATTTTTTGAACATAAAACTGGATTTTATAGCTATTTATGTTTCTGTTTTGTTGATTCTTTCCCGTTCACGGGTTTGCCTGGTCGAAACATACTTACATTTTACACTTCAGTTAACAGCTATATTAAATTTGTGGCTCATAGCTTCTGATAATTTATTGTATTTTTTTGACAAATCGACGGTTATTTTCTGTTAGTTTCTACTCCTCAATGGTTTTGTAAATTTCTTTTTATTCTCTTATTACCAATGTTTTCTACTTCGCCCTCCGAAAAAAGTTGTTTCTTTTGTTTAATTGACGGTATTTTATGTCAGCTCTTCGACGATAGCTGATCTTGAGCAGGGCTCATTAAAGTTTTTATTAACTGAGCTCTTACATATGTACTCATATGTATGTACAAGTATATGTACATATAGAATTCATTTGTAATACATTTTGTAACACACAAATTTATGATCTTCCCTTTTTTATATTTTTTATGATTTTTTTTGCTTGCTTGACATTTGAGTGAATTTTGAATTCACTTCTACTACACATTAATTTAATTCCATTTTTGTTTGTGGCGCTGTGATGCTCTACATTCAATTAATTTATTTTTGTTTTGCTTTCCTTGTGGCATGTGGCAATTTTAGTGCTCCCTTTGTTACAGTTTTCGTTTTTAATTTTTACTACTTTTAAATTGGTATTAATTAATTTGTACTGCACTGCACACCCTTTAGTACTTTATGAAATGCAAACTCATTTGTACTCGTACATACAGTTGTATATATGTATATATGGATATATACATACATACATATGTTTGTGTGAGTAAGTAAGGTGCGGTTGAAGGCCATAAAAAATACAGAGTAAATCTTTCCCTTTTTCGATTTACAGACAACTGGTAAACCTTTTTTCCGTGTACTTTAGTAAAGACTTAATAATAAAAATGAATTTTTTTTCCCGAAAAATGTTGAGTAAAACAATTTGTGGGTAAGAAAGAAACAAAATTGAGTGCGCAATGATATATTTTAAGCATTTATCGAGTGTCTCGTGCCAAAATTCTTTGTTAAAGTCCACAGAACGTTAGTGATAGTGAATCGACTTTTTAAGGTGTTATTTTAAGAAATGTTTGCAACAAAAAACCTTCTTCGATACTACAAGATCTTTACCATTTCTTTTTCTTCTTTAGCGTAGGCAAAGCTTACGCGATTATAGCCGAATCGACAATAAAGCGTCACTCGTTCCTTCTCTACGCTGTTTATCACCAGTTTGAAATATCAAATGAAATCAGATCGCTCTCCACCTGATCCTTCTATTAGAGTGGAGGTCTTCCTCTTCCTCTGCTCCCACCTCTGGGTACTCCATCGGTGGAGCGCTTTCATTCGAACGGAATGATCAAACCGTAGCTGCCGTCTTTTTATTCGCTGAACTATGCCAATGTCGTCGTATAGCTCGTACAGCTCCTCGTTCCACCATCTACTGTATTCGCCTTTGCCAACGCGAAAAATACCATAAATCATTCGCAAAACTTTTCTCTCGAAAACTCCTAAAGCCGACTCATCAGATATCTGCACCATATGTCAGGACGGGAATGATGAGCGACTTGTAGAGTTTGGTTTTAATTTTTAATTTATCGAGAGAGGACTTTACTTTTCAATTGCCTACTCAGTCCAAAGTAACACCTGTTGACAATAGTGATTGTGCGTTGGATTTCAACGCTGACAGTGCTAGATAGACGTAATTATCTACGACTTCGAAGTTACGACCGTCAACAATGACGTGGGAGCCATGTCGCGAATGCGATGACTATTTTTTTGATGCCAGGAGATATTTATTTTCTCTCGGGTCTTCTACAAGATTTGGCTCAGGGTGAATATCTGGTCGATGGTGGAATGGTGGATCCCACGATAATTGCGTAGACCGTCTCCCTTTTCTTGGTTTGGGCATAACACATTTCGGTTCCATTCGTCGAGCGTGCTTTCTTCCAGTTCTTCGCCGACGTATTTGAATAACTCTGCCGGTAAGCCATCGGCTCCTGCCGTTTTTATTTTATTTTTACGCGGGCAACCGCTATTCATACTTTATCATAATCGGGTGATGGGAAGTCTACTAGTACACCATCGTCATGGATTGGGATTTAGGGTTCGCCATCTCCAGCTTTTTCTTTTTCACTGCCTCCATGCAGTAATTATGCTCTGAACATTTGTCACCAGATTACCTCCTTGATCCCTACATGAGCTTGCTCCGGTCTTGAAACCTTCTGTAAGCCGCCGCATCTTCTCATAGAATTTTCGAGCGTTACCCTTGTCTGCCAGCTTCTCAAGCTCTGCATGCATGCTGACGCATTTTGGCCTCTTTCTGTTTTCGTCTGCAATTACGTCTCGCTCTCTCTTCAGGTCTCGTATCTATCCCACCCCGCCCGTGTTGTAGTCGATCGCAAAGTTGCGAAGCAGCGGTAGAGTGGAAAACTTGCTGGCTGCTACAAGAAAATGATCAGAGTCGATATTGTGTGTTTTTCATGCCGACGACAGCCCTATAATTTGATGAATTTTCATGTTCTGAAATTTGGTACTACGGGCAACCATCCATATTTCGGGCCACGGCGAAGTCATTCAGCCACATCCCGGTTGGGGATGTTTTTCTACCTTTTAACATTTTTAAAAAACTTTAAAAATAATCACAAAAACTTAAAAGTATTTTTCAGCTGTTTATGATTTGATTAATTTAAATTTATTTAAAAAAAAAAAGTTATTTAAAAGTGGAATTTAATAATTTACTTAAAAGCATCTAGAATTAAGGATTTTTTAATATAACCTTTTAAGAATGTTTCTTTAAAAGTCATATTAAAAATTTAAAAACCTTAATTGTTTGTTGAGTGTTGTGTAGCTAAGAGCTATCTGGTGACAATTTTTAGTCAAGTATTAAGTGTATTTAAGAAGTGTTTTTGTAATATTTGAAGAACTTTTCGATAGACAGTAATTACTTATAGTTTATAACTCTAGAACACCTGGACCGAATTCGATTATTCGTACCAATTCGGAATGATCTCCATACAAATAAGAAGAATCCGTAAGAAAAATCCGGGAAGTAGACCAAGAACCAACCTATTCGTAGCTAGATCAATAATGTTTATAATACAATACAACTATAAAATCTGTATTGAGCAAAATACAGAAAGTCACAATAACATGGGGCGGCTTTTCTAGATTTCTTGGTTTGAAAAAAATTTAAAAAAAATTGTCTTTTCAAAATATTAGGTATTTAGTTTTTTTTCTGGGGTGATTCACTATACCTGTTGTCTTATAGAGTCTTAACAAAAATATATTTAAATTTTTATACTTTCAACTGAATTTAAAACACGAATTATCGGAACTTTTTTCACTTTGTGGAACTGACTTCAAAAATGTTTTAAAGTCAAAACCAAGCGCCAGTCATAAAAAATGTAAACATTGCAATCACAGAATTTTTTTTTTTTTGCTTTTGCTTTTTTTCCACTTATGTACGATCAATGAACTTAAAGGGTTTAAAGATAACAAAACCGCAAATCACAAAAAATACATTTTTAGCAAAAAGACTTAAATCGGATGTGCATACCCACAAGCATAAATATACAAATATACACACATACATTTGTATACATATATGTATTTCAGAAAAAATTAAAATTTATGCTATACAAATTTGGCAAATAGGCGGAGAATTTAAATTATATGCGAATTTTGGCATACAGGATATGACCTAATCGGACAATTCCGACTCTGCTTAAATTTATTTATTTTTTGAGTACCAACTAAATTTTGACATAAAAAACTATAGATTTATAAAGGGTGATCCATTTCGAGGTTCCCTAGCACAGAAAATTCAAATGTAATGGGGAATGTTTATTATTATTCGAAAGAACACTCTTTGGAATTTATATTTTGAAGATTATGTTTTTCAAATGTTGACCGAGGCTACGTCTCAGATGGCCCATCCGTTGATTCCAATTTCCGATGACTCCTAGCATTTCGACTGGTAACTGACGAATGACACGCGTGATGTTTTGCTCCAAGGCCTGAATCGAAGCGGGATTATCCGCATAGACTTTAGACTCTACATATGTCCACAGGAACAAGTCTAACGGTGTGTTATCAGACGATCTAAGTGGCCAATCGACCGTCCCAAAACGTGATGTTATCTCCTCACTGAAGTGTTGGCTCAATAAATCCATCGATTGATGCGAGGTGTGGGAGGTGGCGCCGTCTTGTTGAAACCAAATGTCGCGGAGATCACGAGTTTCAATTTCAGGCATCAAATAGTCGGTTATAATGGCGCGATAACGGTCGCCATTGACGGTTACGTTCTCGGCGGCATCATTTTGGAAGAAATATGGACCGATGATTCCACCGGCCCATAAACTACATGCTTTTGAATCTCTTGAGGTTGCTATTCATTTCAAATGCGGCTTGTTTACATCTCGAAAACGTCGGATCTTCTTGGAACTTTTCAAGAGCCCATAGAGCGAAGCGATGTCGCTTGGGAAGGTTGAGCGGTATCAGTTCTTGCACAAGCTGTATTTTGTACGATTTCAATTTAAAATGCGCCAAGTCGGGACTGACGTATGGACAGTCCGAGTTGCTGCGAACGGCGCCGAATCGACTCTCCACGGTCCTCGTGTACACTCTCAGCTACGGCCACTATATTTTCTTCACTGTGTGCTGGACGTGGTCTATTCGGTCGAATATTATCCGATAATGAGCACTCAGTAGGCCGATTATGTTGAGCATAAGTTGAGCGAAGCACGCGAAACGTATTCTTTACGGAACGTGAATTTTCATAATGAAGTTGAATGATTTGTAAACGTTGTTCAGGCGTAAGTCTTTCCATGATGAGATGCCGAACCATACTGAACAAAATTGACATGACAGCTTGACACGACTCATGCGTGGTCTGCCAAAGTAAGGCTATTGAAAAAAGTGCCTCTACTTGGATCACCCTTTATGTATGTTTGTCTGCATATATGCCTTAATGTGCAAATGTTTCGTGGAGAGATTCATTCAAAATGGCAATATCAATGTATTTTGTGTTTATTATTATTATTATTTAGACATTTTCGATGTGTAACCACCAAAGCGAATTTATAAAGTTAAGAGCAGAAGTACAGAAATAAAAAATTACCGTGTCTTATTATGTTTTTGCTTTTTTCGTTGTGATTGTCAAAATTATGGAACTGCATGAAGTGATTTCTGCATTATATAAATTTACAAGATTATCACGTTTACAAATAAAAAATTCAATCAAATTCAAGCTCAAAAAGATACAAAAAAATAATTTTGACAATCTTTGCAAACAATGATTGAAACAAAGTTGAATTCGCTGCTGTTAAATTCGCATTGGTGATGGTGTTATTTCCCGCTTTTTATTTTTTATTTTTTTATTTTATTTTGTGTGCTGGGAGCAATTTGGTCAATTAACTGAATCGTTGTCTGAATAAAAGAATCTGCAACAATGTTGCAAATGATATTTATCTGATACATTGCCGTAGGCATTCGCAATAATTTAGCGTCTACACACTCCATTTTTTATTGCTTGCAATTGTCATTCTCAAGTAAATTGTCTGTCGAAACACTAAATTGAAGGAAGTTAAAAATGTATTGGTTGAGATATTGCTTGCCGCATATTGGCTGCCAAAAAATTTCATTTGTACGAAAACGTGCTGATTGTACCTTCATTGATTTTTTAAGATTAAATGAGGATGAGACGATCAACGCGGAGATGTGCGGTAATAATCGACTGTATGACACCGTTGCTTATTGAAATCAACTTCAAGTAGTCCTTTGGAGTGCTTACCATTTATATAACCATGCCTTAGTAAGTAACCACGAATAAGCGGCGGAAATTTTTCGTGAACAGTCTTATCTTCTTTGAATATCTATCAATTGCTGTGTGTGTAATAAAAATAAATAAAAAAAATAAAAAGCTTGGAAATTAAACCTTCATAAGGGTATGGCAAATAAGAGTAACATCTGAAAGCGCTAAAATATTCTCCCTCAACCCAAATTAGTGCTAGAAAAGCTAGTACGCACCTCTATACTGAACTTGTTTCGAAGTATCTCCGGCTGCTACAAAATATGCACTTAAATGAACCTGAAATAATCTCGTTGTAGACGGATCACAGTACTCAAGTGAATCTAAAATAATCTTGAATTTACTTCAATGTGAAATAAAATGATTTTATAATAGTCATTAAGTAGTACCCGAAGAACTGATATCGAAATGGTTTAGAAAATAGTCCTAAACTGAATTACAATGTAAAAGATCCTCAATTATTCTGTTACTGATTGTAAAATTATTAAAAAAACCTAACTTAAAAACGTCCACAACTTAATCCAAAGTACCCTTAATAAGTTTGAAAGGCCTTAAGATGAGACTTAACTGCGGTGCTGAGCTTGCTTTAAATAATCCCGCAGCTTATCCGAAATGATCTTGGAAATATTCTAGAAATAATCCTAAGCTAATAACAAAAAAACCCTTAAGGGTTCTGCATCAGCCCCTAAAAAAATTCGCTCAGAATTGGTTTCGAAATATTCACTGATCTCGAAATTATTATGAAAATAACACTCTTTTCCTGTAGCCGTAGTTGGTTTACCGAATTTGTACAGAACTAAAAAAAGTTTCTTCAATTGGTCTGGGAATTGGAAATAAGAGTCCCTCATCCTTTCCAGAAGTGGTGCAGTACCAAACTATGATGAAATAAAATTAGTAGAAAGATAGTCTATCTAACTTAAAAACGTTCAGAATTTAATCCAAAGCACCCTTAATAAGTTTGGAAGTTCTTAAAATGATACTTAACGACAGAGCCGAACTTTGTTCAATTAATCTCGAAACTGATCCAAAATGATCTTGGAAATATTCTAGAAATAATCCTGAGCTAATACCAAACAATTCCCTTAAGGGTTTTTAAGCAGTTCTAACCTTGTACAGCTAGCATACCTACAAATAGGCTCTACAAAAAAACATCGCTCCGAATTGCTTTTGAAATATTCACTGATCTCGAAATTATTTTCCTTGTGGCCGCAGTTGGTTTTCTAAATTTTTACGGAACTAAAAAAAGTCTCCTTAATTGGTCTTGGAGTAAGAAAAAGGAGTCCTCATCCTTACTAGAAGTGTTTCAGATTCAATTCCTAATTAGTACTAAACTTATGTGGATATAGTCTCTGAAATAATCCACCTAATTCAATGAAAAAAAAGAAAGAATAATAAGATAATATCAATCCAAACTTGCCATTCATGAAGCTTGACAATTTCAATTCTACACTAAAAATTAGATTTCTATTATCTAAACAAAACCAAAATTAAATTAGAAGTTTTCAGCATGCTCTTAATTGAAAAAGTTCTCGAAAATGTTTTCATTTCCCCCCTTTTCAAAATTTGATTTTGTTTTAAATGGCAAAAGCGTATTTAGAATGTGAAAAGAGCGAGTCATTTTGGATCATAAAAACAATCTGCTTGCCATTATGCACACAAATTTATATTTTCTTACCTAAATGTTATGTTACAATTCCGTTAAATCTTTACGCACTGGAAAACAAATTAAAAATACGCACTTCTGATATTCTTCTGATGTATTTGAATATGCTCTTATTTCATATGTATTAGCTTTGTTAATCTCCAGCGTCAACTCTTGACGAACTGACGACAGACGGTCTTATGTTGACCCATGTTGCGCTGCGTTGCCTGAAATCAATATTTTCACACACAAAAAAAAAAAAAATCAATTCCAACACCTATACTTAGCGTGCCTTTCATAAAAATAAAAAAGAGGGGGAGCACAAAGCAAAAAAAAAAAGCACAAACAGCAAACAAATGCAGGGCTGCTGGTTACCCCATGACCTTTTTTCCACATCTAATAGTATTTCAAAAACAAGCCTGCAACATCGATGTTGCAACATCAATTGCCTAGCAAATACCAAAAGGTTCTATGAAATTTTTAGTTGAGAAGATGTACTAGTATGTATGTAAATTTCATTAGATCTATGATCGTGCTTCTGTGGCTGTATGAAGAACATGCGTAGTTTCAACTACAACAACTACAACTGTTGCTTTAACATGCGTCAAATGCATGTTTTCATTTCTATTTTTAGCTAACGCCTCACACCCGGCCATCACTCATTCAGTCACTCATTGCATTTTGTCCATCCGCCCTCGCTACAAGGGGGGGGGGCACTATACAATTAGTTGAAAGTGAATTTGAAATGGTTCCGGATGTGTGCCGGAACTATTAATGAGCACCACCCCAACCCAAAGAATTTGCTGAAGATTGCGTGCACTCGCAGGGAGATGGAGCAAAAAAAAAGAAATGCCTGGCAGGAAAAATTTTATACATTAACTCTTGGTACCTTTAAGTTGTTTTCAAAATTATTCGAAACATTGTTAATAATAAAAGTCAATTTAGATAAAAAATGTTCTTTTCATCTAAATCTAAAGTTAAAAATTTTTTTTATATCTTATTTCATTTTTTTTTTTTTTAATACGATATTACTGTTATTTTTTATTATTTTATTTTATTTCGTTTTATTGAATTTGTTCTATTTTATTTTTATTTATTCCATTTTGTTTTATTTTATTTTTTTTTAATTTTCTTATTTTTATTAATTGTAATTAAGCTTATTTTATTTCATCTTATTTTTATTTTTTAATTTTTTTTCTTTTTAAATTCTGTTTTCTTGTTTTTTTTTTTTTGTTTCGTTTTACTTTATTTTATTTACTTCATTAATTTAATTTAGTTTTTTTTTTAATTTTTTATATATATTATGTTATTTTATTTTAATGATTTCGATTTTTCTTTATTTTATTTTATTATAATTTATTTTATTTTGTTTTAATTTATTTCATTTTGTTTTATTTCACTTTATTTTTTTTTTTTTTAATTTAATTTTATTTTATTTTATTCTATTTATTTTAATTTTATTAAATTTTATGTTATTTTATTTTATTTTATTTTCTTTATTTGATTTTATTTTTTTATTTTATTTTATTTTATTTCATTTTATTTATTTTATTTTATTTTTTATTTATTTTTATTTATTTCATTTGTTTTATTTATTTTTTTTCTATTTTATTTTGTTATTACTAATTTTTTTATTTTTTATTTTTTTTTTTCTTTATTTTATTTTATTTTATTTTATTTTATTTTATTTTATTTTATATTATTTTATTTTAATTTTTTTTTTTTAAATTTCTTTTATTTATTTCATTTGTTTTATTTAGATTTTTTCTATTTTATTTTGTTATTACTAATTTTTTCATTTTTTATTTTTTTTAAATATTTTTTTTTTAATTTTATTTTATTTTGTTTGTTTTATTTTATTTTATTTATTTTTTCTATTTTTTTTTTTGTTATTACTAATTTTTTTATTATTATATTTTATTTTGCTTTATTTTACCTAATGTAGTGTTTTTATTTTATTTTATTTCATATCTCCCTTTGAAAACTCAGTTTTTAATTTTTCTTCAACTCAAAATTTCTCTACAGGATATACACATGTCTTCCTTCATCGTACATGGTACATATATATCATTAGCGTATGTTATAAGTGCACTTACAGTTCTTGAGAATTTCCAATTTGCAACATCAACACTTCCTACAAAACATGGGGTTCCCTTTTTTGTTTAGAAATTGTACATATTGGATATGAGTTTATAGTCGATAGCGGTAAGCAGGGAAAATGAATTGACAAGCAAGAAGATAATTTATGTATTTTCCCAGAAACACGCACATATACTTATACACCTATTTACGGTAATTGAAAGCATAGAAGATTTATATAAAGAAAACTAAAAGTTTGGCCATTTTCACTTCGGGTGTAATTTTCCACGCTGATTCTTACCGAATTTAAACGTATGCGTTTTACCCTGGGACTCAGTAGTAGTGGTATAGTCAATAGTCTATAAAATTGTTGTAGTTTCTTTTGATACTACGATACGATTTTGCCATTAACTAACTCGGAGTATAAAAAATTCGCGACGAAAAACGAATTGAGACGGACAGCTAATAGCGACCTTTAGCTAGAACACAATGAACGAAATCTTTTTTTTTTTATAAATGTGTTTTTTTATGTTGATGAATGATTTTTTACTTGCAAGGCCTGGAAAAGTGGTGTGAATTTTTAAAGGCGTGTAATTTTTTTTTTTATTAACTTTTACATAAAATTTAATATGTTACTTTCTTTAAAATCGGTTGAATCTCCTGCACTGTAAGAAGTAAAAGGAAGAGCAAAGAATCCTAGAAAATAAATTAAAATTTATAAATTCGTTCATCACATGAAGTGATTATCAATAGGTTTAGTACCTAATTTTAAGTCAGAATTTTCTATTTTTTTTTTCAAAATTTTTACTATACCTTAGTCACCGCAAACTATCAACTAATTTATTTTTATCTTTAATTTTTCAGGTAATTTCACTTAAAATGTTATTGAAATTAATCAAGATATATTTTATGGCAAAGAAACCTCCACATTTTCAATTAAAAAGGTAAATTATTATCCAAATAACTTCCAATTTATATATGTGCATATGCATGTACACGAATTCCAGTGAAGCTCGAATTAATCTAAGCTTGGACATGTTTTATTATTTAATTGTTTATGAAAATTGTAATCAGGAACAAAAGAAAATAAGAACTTGTAGAGCAGCAAATAAAGTGGCCAGGAAAATCGATAGCGGTTGAAAATTTAAATCACGGCAATGTACTGTAAACAGGAGAAAGGTTGTAATATAGTTAGCCCACATACATGCATTCTCTATACACACAAGAATTCATTAATTATAGAAGCAAAATATAACAATAAAACGTTTTGAATGATAATCGTTATATAACTCTGTCTCTTACTGAAGCTAACGGCCTCAGCGAATAAGCAGTAAAGCAATAACTTATGCTCTAATAGCTCACAATTACTTCTAGTCAAATGAGTGTAAAGATTTTCTGTAGGCAACCACAGAGAAATGTTGCTATAATTTTGTTCCAAGAGTGTCAGAAAGTGCAGAGATAAATACCGATCGATTTCTATCGATATATTAATTAAGTCATTCTCAAACATCACAACACGTAGTAAAGGGATGGGAATTTCATTCGATGATCGCGCCTCGTCGCACCCGAAAACAAAATAAGGCGATAAGTGATCCGCCGTCTGCGTAAACTGCAGAGATGAGGTTAAGAGGCTCTAACTTTATCGGTACCAACGGACCAAGCAAAATATCTGATTTCCACCGTCTCTGACTATTCTAACAATACCCTATATGTGTGAAAAGAGGTTACTATGGTACCGCTAGTAAAGCCGTGTGAACCAGCAAATAAAGGAGAATCATAACCGTCCAATTCCATCTCTCCCCAACAGCGGAGACGTCCATCTTCCTCTTACTATCTGAGTCCAGCAGAACTTCAGCATGCCTACCATAAAGTGTACGGCACCACAGTTGCACTTAACGCCATTAACATTCATATAATCCGTAAACTTCCTTGATGGCACTGATACTATCGAAAGCCTTTGATCAATCACGTAGTGCTACTATCAAACATTGAGAGATCCTCATCACCGCCGTAGTTGAAGAGGTGGACTGTACATACCATACATACCATACTAGTCTAGTGGTGGTCAGCTATCATCGGAATAATTTTGAGGTCAAAAAATTAAACCACTAAGTTCTGTAGGATGGTGTTCCCTTCCCGCTATTGTTTAATTTTCATTTTCGAAACCTCTCTTGCTTTCTTGTCCCAACCCGTCGAAACAGATCGCTTCCTGTACGTCACTTCAGGAGATCTCATGGCATAGACTAACTTTACCTGCTCCTAGACGTGGTTGAGCAAGCCGCTACAGCAGCAACCGAATAACAAGCTGAGCTGATCTAGGTTTACCTAACTGTTTGCCTGTTGTTTATTAATCTGAACTAAACTAATCAAACACATTTTTTGGGAAAACGCTATTGTGAAAATCATAGGATTTCGTTCAAAAACTTCTAAACAAAAAATTATTTCGAGTCATAACCACAACAATTACGGAAAACAAGAGCAGTCGCGCGGATAACAAGACTTCACCAGCCCTGTATATTTTACTAGCGCAATCTCTTGCTCGGTTCTTGACATCTGGAACAGTACAAGTCAAGTTTATCGGAAAAGATAGAACTGGTGTAACTCATGAGACTCCGCAATATATTAGAATTAAAAACTGTAATAACTCATGAGACAGCATTTTAAGAGTTACAAACTTGTATAACTCAAGGGCCCCAATATTATAAAAATTACACAAACAAAAACTGGTATAATCCTGAAACTGACGATTGCAAGCATTATATAAAAACTAGTATAACTCATGAGAACTATAAAAACTAAACACAAAAACTGGTATAAATCATGGGACTCAACATTATAAGAATTTACTAAAAAAGCACATATACCTCATGGGCTCATCATACTACATCATAGCTACAAGTTAATATTTTGCGACTCTTACTGCATGGTATAAGGCCTTCAGCATGGTCTTTTTCCGTAATTTAGCACAATGTTGCTTGACGTTGGGTGTCTGCAGCAGCATGTGGAGAAGGTCGAACGGTAATGGTAATTTAGCAGCAATTTATCGCATACCAAACATTCCAAACAAACTGCAAAGGCCGGTCATCAAATGGTCATGCAGTGCGACTGTAAGCCACACTGTTATTACCTTTCACTTCTTTATTTATGCGAGAGAGTCAATCCAAGCGACCAGAGCCATCTCAAATCAGACGAATTGAGAGATATTTTGTTAGCAGAGAATTGTGAGAAATGTCGAAAGCACGTTCGGTTGAAATCTAACTGTGTATAAGTATGCAGTTGCATTTCTGCAGACGGGTCGTTTTCCACTGATACACTTGCCTACAATTTTCGCTCTCTCTCTCTCTCTCTCTCTTTATTTTATATGCACATATAAAATTGTCAGCTAACTGGTTTCTTCCAACACATTCTAGCTTGCCTCTCAATTTGCATTTTTTTTTCGTTCATCTAGTTGTGGCCAAGGCGTATATATTGACTTTTATGGCCGTGGAAATGGGCAATAAAACTTAAATATACTTAAAAGGTAAATTTGTGACAATGAGACAGCGAGCCCTAGAGAACAACTACCGCGCATTTCATTGCATTTCTTCTCAATTTCAGCGAGCGCGACAGAAATATTGCTTTGTTTGTGGGGATTTCTATGCAGCGCATGCGCAAACGTTTAGCGAATAGCTTCGGTTTCATTGATATTTTTTTAGAGTTTTTATACCTTTCATGTATATTAGCTTTGGTTCGAAGTATATAAGTACCAGAAGAAGAAGAAGAAGAAGAGATAGATCCAACGAAATTTATACGGCTGGTATCAGAATGAAGAGCTGAGTTGATTAAGCCATGTCGGTTTGTCCGTCTGTTCGTCTGTCTGTTTGAACGCAAACTAGTTCTCTTCGTTCCGAAGAAACAGCTGCCTTAGGAATGAAATGTGAATTTTTCAGTAAAACTTTTATAGCTGGCACTTCGTGGCTATCCGCGATATGTGGCATAAGTTGGATTTTGAGCCCTAGTTAATAATTTGAAGCAGCCAATCAGATACTCTACCGAATCGCGGACAACACTGATGTCGAGCCTTTTTAAGAAACGAATCGTTATTACAAGTGACAGAATTTGATTTGTTTCGCAATACAACATTGGGTCTGCTTGGGGTTTCCATCAACGATTTTAGAGGTAACTGGTCATGTTTTTTTGGTCAAGAATACTCTGAAGGGCTGGAGCTTATATTCTTGATAACTCAACATACGAAATGTTTGCCAATTTCATATCTGACTTGTCTGTCAGCCGTTTATAACAACTGATAATTGAGGCCACTAACATTCAATATGCCAATTGATCGACTTAAACTCTCTCTCTCTCTCTCTCTCTCTCTCTGTCAGAAAGGGTACGAGTATACGCAAAAACTTTTGTCATATCTACGATAAAAGTTGTTGAATAAATTGCATTCAAAAGTAATTTTAATATTGAATTGATTTCTTTTAGGAATTTCTTCCCCGCAGAATTGTAACCTCTTTACCTGAGTACTCGCATTAAAGGTTAGCCTTTCTCACGCTCGCTGAATTCTCTTTACCACAATCGCCAATCAATTTCGACTTCTTACTTTCTACTCCTTCTCCTCCGTCAACGAGCCGCATTTTGTATTTGATTCCAACGATTTTCTCACTCATAAACTTTGGATATGAATTGATTTCGATTTGGTGGCAACTGCCGGCGACAAAGTCGTTGCCCGCGCCTTCAACACTTACGCTCATACATACATATATATGTATATATACTTCTTCGTATTTTGCACGAAAGCGTTCTTCTTTCTAAGTGTGTATGCATATAGTGAGTGGAAAGAAGTCATATGTAAGCGCCGCGCCGTAACGTGATCGTGGTCACAACAACAACAGTACGTGTGCGATCATCGCGATCAGCACTTCAAGGCGCAGTGCATTTTTGTATCTACATGCATACATACTTATATATATGTATGTACGTACTTTTTGTGTGATATGTCCACTTGGGCTCGTTTATAAGATATGGTTGGTAAAAGCTGTAAGACAACTTAACTGCAACAATAAGATCGGTGGTTTTGCATTGATGTGGCGGCGGCAAGAAAGCATAGGTAGCACTCATTATATGTTTGTTGTTGTTTGCTTAATTTATTCACTCACAAATTTAATTTTCTGGAAGGTTGCCAATAATAATGTGAAGTCAAAACTGTTTAATACAAAAGAAAAATAAAAATAAATAAATAAAATAAAATTAAACGGGAAAAATTAAATTAAATTAAATATTTATACAAAAATTAAAAGGAAATAAGACAAAAAAATTAGCTATATAAATTAAATAAACGCAAATCAAAATAAAATGAAGTAATTAAAATAAACCTAAATAAATTAAACTATATTCAAATAAAAGTAGGTAAAACAAACTTAAAAACAAAAAATAAAAAAAATAAAATAATTTGAAATAAAATAAAACAAACCAAAAAAATTAAATAAATTAAAATGCAAAACAATATAAAACAATATGATACATAGTAAAATGAAATATAAAATAAATTATATAATAAATAAAAATAAAAATATAAATAATATAAAAAAATGAAATGAAAAATATAAAGTAAAACCAAAAAAAAAATTTAATTAATGAAATTAAAAAATTAAATTAAATAAAAAAATAAACTAAATTAAGAAAAGTAAAAAATAAAAAAATTAAAATATAAATATAAAGGGTGATCCAAGTAGAGGTACTTTTTTCAATAGCCTTTTTTTGACAGATTACGCGTGAGTCTTGTCAAGCTGTCATGTTAATTTTATTCAGTATTATCACTGTACAGCTTTACAAGTATGGAAACCGAAATCTTGTTTGTATACATTCGAAAACAGCTTAGATCACCTGTTTTTTTTTTAAATTTCCAAAAGCAATATTCTGTCATTTGTTAATTTTTTCATTGTCTTTGTATTTATTGCGCAATTTTTCCATTCCAACGCCATTTTTATTTTTTATTTGACAGTCAATCCTGAGATTGACCGGCAAATACGGGTTTGACAGTTTCCTGCAATATACAGAAGGTTCCATACTTGTAAACCTCTACGGTGGTATTGTTTGGCGTGGAAAGACCTACGCCTGAACAACGTTTACAAACTTTATTACGAAAGATAGTGTTCTGTAAAGAATATGTTTCGCGCGCTTCACTCCACTTATGGTCAATATAATCGGCCTACTGAGTGTACTTTTCACAATACCATCACCCATTTTGAGACCCAGCATTCATTATTGGATAATATTCGACCGAACGCGGTGAAGTACGCGGTGAAGAAAATATAGCGGCCGTAGCTGAGAGTGTACATAAAGACCGTGGAGAGTCGATTCGACGCCATTCGCAGCAACTCAGACTGACGTATGGCACAACTTGGCGCATTTTACGTCGATATTTCAAATTGGAAGCGGACAAAATACAGCTTGTGCAAGAACTTATGCCGCTCGACCTTCCCAAGTGACATCGCTTCGCTCTATGGGCTCTTAAAAAGTGCCAAGAAGATCTGACGTTTTCGAGCCAAATTTTTTTCAGCGATGAAGCCCAATTCTGGCTCAATGGGTGTGTAAACAAGCAAAATTGCCGCATTTGGGACGAAGAGAAGCCTGAACAGATTGAAGAGCTGTCATTTCATCCAGAAAAAACAACGGTTTGGTGTGGTTTGTGGGCCATTGGAATCATCGGTCCAAAAATGATGCCGGTGAGAATGTAACCGTTAACGGCGACCGTTATCGCGCCATGATAAACGACAATTTCACGTTTTGGGCCGGTCGATTGGCCTACAAGATCTTGTGATATCGTACCGTTAGACTTTTTCCTGTGGGGATATGTAAAGTCTAAAGTCTATGCGGACAATCCCGCTTCGATTCAGGCCTTGGAGCAAAACATCACGCGTGTCATTCGCCAGTTACCAGTCGAAATGCTCGAACGAGTCATCGAAAATTATACTCAACGAATGGACCATCTGAGACGTAGCGCGGCCCACATTTGAAAGAGATAATCTTCAAAAAACAAATTTCAAAGAATGTTCTTTCGAATGATAATAAACATTCCCCATTAAATTTGAATTTTCTTTAAAAAATAGGGAATCTCGAAATGGATCACCATTTATAGGAATAATTGAGTTAGAGCAAATTAAATTAAATTCAATCTTTATTTAAATAAAATAAAATAAAATAAAAATAAATCAGCATGTTTATTTTGCAAACACCCTAATACATATACATTTGCTTCAAGATAGAGACACCGGTAACATTTTAATGGAACCGATAAGCAGCTTTTTGCATTGCTTGCTGGCATGGATGTCGTTTCCTAATAATTTCACTAATAATTGCCCTTAATATATTTAACCTTTACCCTGTTCATTGATATTTCTTAACATATAACTATTCTCGTTAATTTAAATAAAATATGTATGCAATAAGTATATACACTAACAACGACAAAAACAACCGAATATTTGTGTTGGCATTAAAGTTCGCTAACCGGATGGTGTTCCAGGAATTGTAAGTGAATCTAAAAATAGCGCACGAGTTTCGTTCACATGATTCTATGTATGCATATGGGGCTGTTACATTTACAATTATGTGGGTATATACAGTGAATAGATTGGCTATTTTACAAAGAGTAAAAATTCAAATTTTCCAACTAAAATAAGGCACTACGACCTCATTTTTATCAAGGTTTCATCATAGTTTTCTTCCTGTGTAAATATTCGAATAATGATTGAATTGAAAGAGATTGCCTGACACAACTCATCGCAGTTGTAACTTAATTTGAAGACAGTTTTGAGTTATGGGTTATAGCGAACGCAATTCCTCATATTCTAACCAAACACAGTTTTTCTTTTGTGTGGAGAGTTCGCCTACTGTTGCTACTAAAAAATTGTGTTAACAAAAAAAATTGTTTCTTGTATAAGTATACAAAAATATTTATTTTCTCTTCACTTCAAATGATCTACATCAACTAAGGCTGAACAATCCGCTCAACTTGCTAATCGTAGTCACCAGATTTGTTTTTTCTTTCCTGCTTTCCTCTTTCATTTGTCTTCTCGTTTCCTATACAGATCATCATTCCGAAAATGCAGAATATTCTCAGAATTTTAATAATAATCCACAGCTTTTATTGTCGCTGTTGCTAATAAATGAGCAAAGGTAAAGGTAAATTAAACACAGCCATAAACATAAAATTCTCGCTTTACTACTTATTCACCTCACTTCTTTTGCTGCTTCGAATCTTGCCCCAACTTGCTCCTCGTATCTACCTACTCCACTCTTATTTAACTCGGCATTTATTTTTAGAGAATTTACAAATAATGTTTTGATTTCGCTCTTGTTGTGGTAGTTTGGAATGTGACTGGATCACTGGCATAGCATAGCTCAGCATACCAGTTACCAGTAATAAAGCAGCGGCGCAACAGTCGATCACTGTTTCAAGAAATACATTGATCACAAACAAGTAATACAACAACAGCAGTCATAACAATCACAGAATCTTACTTGCTAGCTAAGTTAAGCAAAAGACCGAAATACTAGTTTAGCCCCATTGGGTTTTTGTGGAGTTGTTGGGGCTTGTGATGTTGTTGGTGTACATATACGTACATATATATGTATTTTTGTATGTTTGCTGGGTTGCTTTAGTTTAGCGGATCTCTTTAGGTTAGTTTTGTGGTTTCTTGTTTAGTAATTATATCTTCTTTTTTTTTGCTTTTTTTCTTGTTGTTGTTTTTTGTCATTCCATTCAAATCTGATTATAAATATTATTTAAATTATCTATAAATATTTTTGTGTGTTTTTATATTTATAAATTTTGTTTTTTGTTTTAAATAAATAATTTATTTTGATTTTGCTTTTTTCGTATTTTTTCTCTCAAAATTAATTTATTGACCACTTGTGATGAGGCGGCAAGTTGATTTGTGAACTTATTGATAGCGTATTTTAGGTCTGGTTATACATATGTACAGTAATAGCTGTAGCCATAAAGTCTGGTTGGTTTACTAACAGCCGAGTGTAGCGGTCGTCGTGTTTTATAAATAATTGAATTTTGAATTAATATATAATTATGTATATTTTCTCTTCATATCGTTAAAACGAAGTTATCGAAATTTTACGAAAAGTCACAATAAAGCATTTAAGAACTAAGTTTTTGCAATTTTTTCGAAGGAAATTCGTTTTTTTTTTCTTCTTTTGGGGTAGGCACCACCTACGGGATTATACTCGCATCAACAATAGCGCGCCACTCGATACTTCTATTCATTGTTGGGCGTAAGTTGGAAGTACCAAGTGAAACCAGCTGGCTCTCCACTTGATCCTTCCAACGGAGTGGAAGTCTTCCACTTCCCCTGCTTTCACCAGTGGATACTCCATTGAATACTTTCATAACTGGAGTGCGTTCTTCCACTCGGTCGACATGACCTAGCCAGCGTAACCGCCATTTCTTGATTCGCTGAACTATGTCAATGTCGTCGTATAGCTCGTACATCTCGTCGTTTCATCGTCTACGGTATTCACTTTTGCCAACGCAAAAAAAGTTTTTCGCAAAAATTTTCTATCGAAAATTCCTAAAGCCGACTCATCGAATGTCAACATCGTCCAGGCCTCTGCACCATATGTCAGGACGGGAATGATGAGCTACTTGTAGAGTTTGGTTTTGGTTCGTCGAAAGAGGACTTTACTTTCAGTTGCTCACTCAGTCCAAAGGTAGCACCTGCTGGCAAGAGTGATTCAGTGTCGGATTTCAAGTTGACATTGTTGGGGTTGTTGATGTTGGCTTCAAGATAGACAGGGGATATTTCGTATTGTCCTAGGTCTCTAGTCGCTTAGCTTCTTTGTCTTGGCAGGAGAAACCAGAACTGACGGTGCGGTTATTATGGTCAATGATATCAATATTGTCTATTTAACCCTGTGATTATTATTATTTTTTCCAGCATCAGGTTGAAGAAATCACACTATAAAGAGTCAAATTGTCTGAAACCTCGTATGGTATCAAACAGCTCCGAGAAGTCCTTCCCAATTCTGACTGTGCTTCTGGTGTTATCCAGGGTCAGTTTAAATAGCCGTATGAGTTTTGTAGAGATATCGAATTCATACAGAGCGGCGTAGAGGTAGCTTCTTATCGTGCTGTCGAAGGCGACTCTAAAATCGATGACAAGGTAGTGTGCATATCTGGCCAATGGTGGATTTACCATACACATAAGTCCAATCAGTTCGTTGACGGTGTGTTTTAACATAATATCTCACTAAATACGCTCGATAGAACCTTGGACGCGATATTGAGGAGGCTTATCCCACGATAATTGGCGCAGACCATGAGATCCCCCTTTTTATGGATTGGGCAGAGCACACTGAGGTTGCAATCGTCTGGCATGCGTTCGTCCGACCATATTCTGCAAAGAATCAGATCCATGCACCTTGCCAGTTCTTCGCCGCCTTATTTGAATAGCTTGACCGGCAAGCCGACGGTACTCGCCGTTTTTTTTTCTTTTTTTTTTTTTTGAGGAGGTAATCGCTATTCGTACTTCGGCATAGTAGGCAATTGGAATGTCTATTCCATCGCTGCCATTCAGCATATGCCCTCCATAAACTCTATATGCACTGAAAGTGGGTAACCCGACAAAATTTTAGAGTTTATCAAGCAAAACCACCAACAAAAAATATATCAGACATCAAAGCTTAATAATTTGAAATGTAATTTAATTTGAATTGAGTTAAATTGAGTTTATCGATATAATAGATGGCGGGTTTTCAAGCACCTGCAAAAATTACTATCATGAGTCCAGTAACGCGATATCTTCTCGTATATCCTTAAAGCTCGGTTTCACACTATAAGAAAAACTCGAAAAGTTCAATACTGTGTGAGCACTCAGATCTCAGACCATCCCAAAACTGTACAACCTCAAGAATAATATTAAATGGCATCTGGAAAAAGAATTGCAGTAATATCAACCAAAAAGAAATGGAATAATGTGAACGATAGAAAGTGGTGTCGCCACATTCCATTGCTGGAGATGAGGAAACCGCATCGAGTCACAACAAAACAAAACGAGATCGAGACTGATATATACTCATACACACAAATATCAGAACCTAGCGAGACGGAACGGGAAAAACAACAAAAGCAAAATAATAATAATAATAATACAACCACAACCACAACTATTTGGTTAGTCCCCGAGCCGCAGACCGGCCGGCCAAACGACCAAACGGCCAACAGACGAAAGGGCGAACGGTCGGACGTATAGAGAGAACTAACAATTCGCCAACAATAGCAATAACCATAACAATAACCAACGCCACTCTACGCGATACAACACAATTATTGGCTACAAACAATATTGCTCGATGCGACGAGAATGTGTGGTGGAGAGCGAGCCAAAAAAAAAAAATCAAACCAAATTTAAATAAACATGCAGACGTGAAGTAGAAACAATAAACAACAAAAGCCGCAACAGTAAGTTGCTGTGGGAAACAAGCCACAAAGATGATAAACAGCTTTTAGGTACAATGACGCCTGACACATAGTCGCGGTTGGTGTTGGTGTTGGAGCTGGAGCTAGAGTTAACAAAGCAAAGACGACGACGATGGTAATAAGCTGTGTGGAGCATGCGCCGCAGCGTATCCTTTACTCTCTTTTGTAATGCGCACACATTATTCGAGACTGTGATAGACTATCTACATACATATGTAGTACACGAAGCCAGTGTCAGCGATGGAGTAGCAATATCATACGATACGAGAAGGTAGCAATATCGACAAGTTAAGCTGCTTCTAGTTCTATGTGCTTTGCTGCCATATTTAGTCATTAATATTGTGTACTAGTGACAAAACTGCATCCAATGGTGCTTACTTCCTTATGCGAATGTGCTTAATACTCTGCCGACGAAGTGTATTTCTCTTGTTTTTCTTTTTATTTCCCACGCTTTTTGGATTTTTGCACCGAGTTTTTCAATTTATGTAAATCAGCTGGTAACTCCGATCAATTTATACGGGCAAAAACGCAATTTAGCTGAGCTTAGATTCAGTGACATCGGTTGGCCGCATGATGATAGCAAATGGACTTAGGCCATTGAGTAAGATTTGTGCCACCTACCTAAGGTGTTTTTGAGGATGATATGTCAGCGGTGGCTGTCATCTCAATACATCCACAACAACATTAAGCCCTTTCTTGCTTAGTGCAAGTCCTTAATCCAAGCCACCATATAGAAGCTTTGGGTAAGTCGTATTTTGGAAGTACACCAGAACCTTAAGTGTTCCTCAAGAATGTACTGCTTTAGACAGAACTTGCAGACGCTGAAAATATTCAACTACTTTACGATGGCTACAGTCTCGCCAGCGTTGCGAGCCAGCTCATCCGCTCTTCCATTGCATTCCATATCCGTATGATGATGGTGATGCTTCTAGTAATTTCTCTTGAAAATTTCCTAATTGCCTCCCTATATGTTCTCACAGCCTTCACAGCCATAATATGCAAAATCTCTGCTTATAGCATAGAATTTAAGCTACCTTTAATTGGAGAGGTCAGTCCTCCGATATAAATTCTCACGAAAACAACTAATCAGGTGACGTAGATCTAATGCCAAAGAATCATTGTAGGTAATGTCCAGTTAAACTCTAGTTTTTTGAAAGCTTCCATTTAGTCATTCTGAGGAGCTCTAGACTTCACTGCTATCAGTCTCCATTTTTGGCTAGAAAATTTTCGACGACGCTTTCCACCATGCCCTGAATAAATGCAATGCTCATAGCACATTATATTGTTGGCAGTTCTGCGATCGATGAGTTCACTATTAGGCTCCCAGAAGTTGGGCGCTTCGTCGACTAGGACACGACACTTTGCTACTCTCAACACCGTATCTACGAGCTAATGCCTTTGGCGGTAGAATCAGATATCGCTTGCTATTAAATTCAATTTAAATTTGCAGATGAATTTCAGATGAATGTCACCGGCATGGGGATTCATTCCGGCGGAACAATACATGCGTAAAGGACGTTTTTATTAACTTGGAATTCTGTTTCAGCCTTGAGCTCACGAAATTATAGATGTCAAAGGGAGCTTCCACGATGAGTAAATTGCGGAAATATTGTTAAGGTTTTTATGCTCATATCATTATAAAGAGTGATCCATTTCCAGGCTCCCTACGTTTATAAAGAAAAAAACACAGAAAATTTAAATTTAATGGCGAATGTTTATTATCATTCGAAAGAACATTCTTTGGCATTAATTTTTTGTTGAATTCTCGATAGCTCGTTCGAGCATTTCGACTGGTAACTGACGAATAACACACGTGATGTTTTTCCCCAAGGCCTGAATCGAAGCAGAATTGTCCGCATAGACTTCAGACTTTACATATCCACACAGGAAAAAGTCTCACGGTGTGATATCAGACGATCTTGGTGGCCAATCGACCGGCACAAAACGTAGAACCATCTGCTCAACGAAGTGTTCTCTCAATAAATCCATTGATTGATGCGATGTGTGGGAAGTGGCGCCGTCTTGCTGAAACCAAATTTCGCGGAGATCACGGGCTTCAATTTCAGGCATCAAATAATCGATTATCATGGCGCGATAACGGTCGCCATTGACGTTACGTTCTCTGTATTAAATGCCAGCTCTTGAATATCTTCAGGTTGCTCTTTGTCCCAAATGCGGCAATTTTGTTGGTTTGCATACCCATTGAGCCAGAAATGGACCTTATCGCTGAACAAAATTTGCCTCGAAAACGTCGTTCTTGGAACTTTTCAAGAGCCCATAGAACGAAGCTATGCCGCTTTAGAAGGTCGAGCGGCTTCAGTTCTTGCACAGGATGTATTTTGTACGCTTTTATTTTAAACGTAATATGCGCCAAGTCGTTCCATACGTCAGTCCGACTTGCTGCGAACAGCGTCGAATTGGCTCTCCACGGTCTTCGTGTACACTCTCAGCTACGGCCGCAATATTTTCTTCACTGCCTGCTGGACGTGGTCTATTCGGTCGAATATTATCCAATAATGAATGCTGAGTCTCAAGAAGGGTGATGGTGTTGCGAAGAGTATGCTCATGATAAAATGTCAAACAATACTGAACAAAAATAACATGACAGCTTGACACGATTCAGTCGTAAGCTGTTAAAAAAAGGCTATTGAAAAAGTACCTCTACTTGGATCACTCTTAAGTTTCCTTTTTTCTATCATTCATTAACTGATGTCTTAACTACCAAACAGATCTTTTTCATCCCGAGCAAAAATCAATCAAAATATGTTGTCACACTTGGAAACATTCAGTTCGGCAAGTATTCTTTTCTCTCTGCCGTCGCGAAAATTAAGTTAAAATTTTCTATTTTTTTTCTCCTTTTCTATTTATAACAATATTTTATGGGCAAATGAGTTAATTCAATTTGTTTTAATTGATTTCCATTAATTCCTTTAACCGCAAACAATCATCTTTCCACCACTTCGATTATGATCTTTCGCAATATGCGTCATCCAGTCAACCGCGAAAATGTCCAATGGAAAAACAAACACAATTTACATATAAAAACAAACAAAAAAAAAGCAGAAAAAAAGTGATTTTAAAGTAAGGGCGAACGAAATGTGTGTGTGCTCGACTGGAAAAATATTGCCAACTGGATTCGAAGCAAGAGAAAGAACAAATATGAGCGACAGCACAGCGCACAAACAATGAAAATGCAGGCTGTTTGTTGTTAAAACCGAGCCCACGCGAAATTCTATTTTAAACTCAGATACTCGCATGCCCTTATGCATATGTACATACATTTTTGAGTTTTATACAAAACAAAGCAGGAATATTTTAAAAATTTTTCTTGTGAATCTTAAATTGCCGGTCTACGAGTTTACACCGTTTTGCCACACCTCTAATATTTATTTGGATTTTGAAATTGTTTGCCCTCAAAATATATAGGTAGGCGCCCTCTCTCTCTTTTTCTCTCTCTCTCTCTAATAATGCTTTGTAGCCTTTGACATATGTATAATGGAGTTGGAGCCCCCTCTTATTATGTCGCCTGCGTATAGCTGGGGATCTATCCTTTGTACGTCTAAACAATATGGCGCACTTGTTGCACGCTTCACAACAAAACATATTCTACGGTCCCCTGAAGGGGATAAATGTTGACCTTTGATATTTTCGTTCTGCACGCATCAAAAGTGTAGTTAAGAATGAAAGTAAAAGATTGTAAGTAAAGAGAAAAAGAAAAGGAGTTGTGGGGAGCTAATTTTACTAAAATTCTTATTGATCTGCTCATGCTTTCTTACATGACTGTTACTAGTTAAAGGATTTTAAAAGTTTTTGTTTAGTTTTATGAAATAAATATTTTGAAATATACTTAAGTGGGTTTGGCTTTTTTTTTAAATTTGTTAAAGGACAGTTTTCCCGATGTCAATGCCTACAATTATTGTTGGGAGTGTAAGAGTAAATTGCCTTTCAGTTGATTTTTGATGTTTTGGCGAGTCTCTTAGCTAGTTGAAGTCCCCACCTGGGTTAATTTCCGAGTTCTTTTTGGAACTTAGATTCAAATTTTCCAAATGTTTGCGAAAGATCTGAAAAAGATATTGGATTCTTCGGCATGATAAGGGAATCATTTTCCGACCACAGTGACAGCTTACCACCAATCATTGGTCCAATCAATAACCGCGCCGCGGCCAACTGATACTGAGCGAGTGATATGATTTCTTTAGAAAAAAAAACACACTAATTGTTAAGGAAATTCAAATGTTTTTTTATTTAATGCAAAGAACATTCGATACAATTAAGTTCTGAATATAACAACATTAAAATAGCCACCACGACTTCTTTTGCAGGAATTCGATGGACCCAATTTTTGAGCAGTTTTTCCACTAAATCAAGTCGTATCTCATGAAAAGCACGTTTAATATTAACTTTTCAAGCTTGAAGAGAGTTTGGTTTATTGCTAAAGATCAATGACTTCAAATAACCCCACAAGAAGTAGTCTGATGGTGTTAAATCACAACTTCTTGGGAGCCATACAATGTCAAAATTTCTTGAAATAATCGAATCTCCAAACCTTCTCGCAATAATTCGGTTGTTGCTCGTGTTGTGTGACACGTAGCCCCATCTTGACGGAACCAGATGTTGTTAAGATCAACTTCTTGCAATTGTGACCATAAAAATTTGGTTATCATCGATCTATACCGCTATCCATTGACAGTAACTGTGCTACCAGCTTCATTTCGAAAGAAGTACGGACCGATGATTCCACCAGACCAAAAACCACACCGAACTGTCAATTTAGGTGAATGTAATGGTTGTTCATGAATAATTTGTGGATTTTCTTCGGAGAAGATGATTATCTTAATAAAATCGTTATCGTTTTCAAGTTGTTCCAAGGCAAAATCAGCAAATTCACGACATTTATGGTTGTCCAATGATGGAATTGTAAACATTACTGAATGCAATGGAATAAAAATTACAGATCATGACATATTAAAAATGGCCAGATTGGCACTTAAAAATCAATCATCTCTATTTTAAAACCCTTTATCTTTTTTCATCGAATAAACAGTCAAAGCTCTCGCGTCTTGACTCTCATATCACCGCTGAAAGTCATAATCGCCGAAGCAGGCAAAAACATAGCGACTCAACTGGAAAAATATGTATTATGAGAGCGGCATGTAAATTGGTGATTTTTTGATTGACTGATCCAGCATCTAGATCGAAAGAAGACTTTAACCATTGCAATTCGCTTCTTGTGCTCCCCCCAAAGCGTACGTTAAAAATTTGCTGGATTAAACGAGTTTCCTAATAAAATAATAACAAAGTTAAAAGATTTTTGAAAAATTTCCCTCTCTGTGCGGAGAAGGTGAGTAGCCCGCCAAGATATTATTCCAGCACTTCATCTTTCTTATAATTTTTTCTGGCCTCCGTTTCATTAGATTTGTTTTCCTGACATCACCTAAGAAGACCTAAAAGTTCCGTCAAGACAGGCGGAGATGCCTAGTTCACTGTGAGACTTAGGAGCGCGGAATGCTTTGCGAATGTCCGAACTTACGTCGTGTGGTCTGTTATTTGCCAATATTTTTAGGACGATATCAGTCTCTGGCGGCCTGTACTAGTGTTTGGAATATCTAGTTTAGCTCTGCTTAGAATAAAGGTGCCGTTTGACGTAACAAATAGCTGATTTTAAATTACATGTCAAAATGAAAAATTTCGAAATTTAACTTCAAAAGCAGTCACGCGAAGAATTTCAGCACCTAGAAATTAGACTAAGTGGTCATCACTCGAAATTAAATTTCTTTGATAATTCTCAAATTCTTTGGTATTAATTTCAAGAGAAAATAATTTTAGGAATTGGAAATTTAATTACAGAAATCAAATTGCAGACAAATGAGTGCTGTAAGACACTGTAATTTTATTTCCACAATTATGTGAAATTAAATTGCAGAAATTAGTTTCAGGAAGGGCACACGGTGAAATTGAAAATTTGTAACAACAAAAGGTGTAAACGAAATAAAAATTCGTGAAAGTTACTACGTCAGATTTCCGCTACTATTTTTGAAAACAGGAGTAAAAGGATAAATTCCAACACGGCGCTTTTGTGCGCACACACACGCACATCACACCCATTTCCTTTGAGTTTCATAATAATTTAACAGATTGATGAAACCGCACTTAATGCAATCATAAATATGAAAGTATAGACGAACTAGCGGCCGAACGCACGAATGCTTGTACACTTTTATAAAAACAACAATAAAATTAGAGAATTCCTGCGACAGTGCGTAGATGTGATCCACCTCCATGAGACTTACATATGCTATACGAGTATATGTATGTGCAATTTGTAAACGATGCAATATGCTCGCTACGGCTGTGGCGCTGTTGCATATTTTTCATTATCCCAAATGTTTCCATGGAATTTTCCGCAATGGGAATCGCATGCAGCTACGGCTGCTGGCGGATGCATCGAGGTGGATGCGGATACGGATAATGTGCATAAGTGCAATGCCATTGTTGTTGCCATTGTCAGTGTTGTTGTAAATTCTTGTTTTTTTTTGCTGCTTTACATGTCCATATGCAGCGCTTGACTTTGAGTATCCGCTCACAGAGCGTAAAACGTACGCAAACAGGAACTGCGAATGGGCGCAAAATGTGGGAAAGGAAAAAAACAAAAACAAAAACTGCCTAGTGCTATGTGTGAAAGCAACTCCAATAAGAACAACAACCGTACATACATGTTGTGGAAATAAAAAAAAATTATAAAAACAGAATTATTTTTAAAGCTATTCTGCGCCCCTGAGCCAAGCAAAATGAAATGTGAATGCTTTCAAGCACAATGAATTGGATTAAAGGCACTTACATACCTACTTACAAACATGTACACCAATATTTCTACCATAATGCGTGTTGTGTTAATGCAGAGGAATGCAGTACGCATTTGCCTGATGGAGGACAAAGTGCAACCAATTCGAATGCCATACATACATATATGCATGCAAGTGCATATGCGTGCGTGGTTAAGTGTGGCTAACAAAACCAAAAAAAAAAAAAATATATATGTGCAGCATTCTTCTGGAGATAAAAGTCATACTCCAGTGTATGTATTTAAATATAAATATAATCCTCATATGTGAGGATTATATACATTTGAAGAGTACACGTTGAGAGAATCACCACTTAAAATGTGACAGGTGAATGGGATTATAACCCATTAACATTGGAAATATGTTATCAATATTATAGTTATGAAAATAATATTTTTTTACATTAAGTGATGTAGCGCCAATTGAAGGCACCAAGTGCTGTTTCCACCAGCGGATACTGTTTCGAAAACTTTTAAAGCTGAAGTCCTTTCATTCATACGGATGAGCGTATGTATATCTTTTTCCATCATCGAAAAAAATCTTTTTCGAAAATTTCTATTGCCCGAACATCTGTAGTCATCGTAGTCCATAAAATAGGATGGAATGGTGGCGACTTATAGAGCTTGTTCTTTGTTCGTCTAGAGAGAACTTTACTATTCAATTGCCCACTCAGCTCACCACAACAGCCAAGTGTTTAACAGTGCGTTCTGCCATACGGAAGATTAAGGGTGCGAGTTTTGCCCGGCCAACTTTCATTTTAATAAAAGTAAAAAAAATTAGTTTATTTTACAAAAGGCATTCGTTCCTCTCCGAGTGTATTTCTGACATGAAAGAAAAAGCTTCTCATAAAAATCAATCAGCCATTTCGAGATGTCTTGAGAATGAGCTGTAAATCACACAATTTGTTGGAGAAAATATCAAGACGCACACCACAAATTGCAGGAAAAGCTCTGCCGAAAATTGGGTCAGCAGCTTCAAGGCGTCACTTATAATAACTCCGTCTCGTAAGTAGCAGCTGTAGAGTGTTTCTGTGTTGGATTTCAAGGCTGACATTATTATTGCCGTTAATGCTGGTCCTTAGGTAGAAGAACTTGGCTACGACTTCAGAGTTATGACTCTCATGGTGTGAGTCGATTATGCTCACCATCCTTTCGGCGATTTAGCTAATGGTGTAATAAAATCTGATCAGTTTGCCAGAACTTTCTCACCATATTTGAGTAGAAACTGCCACTTTGTGCTTTTTCAAGCGTACAATTTCTGGCTTGGACTAGTTTCTGAACCCTACCCACAAATTTCAGTCCCTCTCTTTTTTCTGTCTGGAAAAGCGGCCCGATTTACTCTTCAGCACACGGCACGCACTACGGTCGAAAACAGCCTCGCGAGTTAGCCAGTCTGTTTTCTGTCCACTACCACGTTACAATACTTATGGTATCAGCTCTTATCCCATTGCTTCCGAAAACAAATAATTTCTACTCCGAGTTGCTGATGAGCTCCCTCAGAGAGTATGACTGCAAAACGAGTGAAAAGCTATTTGGCAGTCTACTGTGATTTCATCTTTTCTACGTCCAATTTTCCTAGTCTATGTTGACGAGCATTCTGTGGCTCACAGAGATGGGTGCTTATCTTTGCTGCTACAAGATAGTAGTCCGAATCGGTACTAGAACCTGGGTAATGAGTACGCACATCTAGAACACTAGACTAGAAACTCGCTTTCCAGCCATACCAATGCAATATTCGCTTCAGCCTAAGTCAACAATTCACTTTGAAATACAAGTAATTACTTAGCTGATGGTATGGGGTTGGTTGGCTAGGCTGTTCAAAAGCCATTAGCGCCAACACCGTAAACGCCATCACAATAATTTTTCATTAATTCGTTTAGGTTTGTTGTGCAGCCATATGCATGGAAAAGTCTTAAAGTCAAATCAAAGTCTGATTTTATACACTTCAAGCACCTGAGGAAGCTGCCCGACTCTATCTATATCGCTATGGTTGAGGGCTTGTAAGGAATATTGGCGCCGCATAATTCTCACTTGTGCGAAGCCGACCACCTTCGTCGTTGCCAATTTCATTATCTACGCGAAATATCTAGTAGCACTGACTTGTGCCTACACTAAAAACAACAATATGTTCATACATAAATACATACATACAGTAAGCTAACAAGTACAGTGTAGAGAAAAAAATATATATAGGGTATAGGGTTTAAGTTGGCATTACTTTTCAAGATGGCGACCGATTTAACAGCTGTCAAGTGATTTATTCTCAGTTTGGTTTGGCAATTCATCATAAATAGACTCACGCCTGAACAACGTTTGCAAATAGAGCAATTTTATTTCGAAAATAATGGTTCTGTGCGGAAAAAGTATCGCGCACTTATATTATATTCCTATAATTTTTGACTGCTGGTCAGACCATGACTCGAAGCCTAATCTTTCACAATGCTAACCACTTGCGGGCGCCGAATCGAAATACTTTTCTGAATTTTTATCATTAAAATATCCTTAATAGAAAATTTCATTAATCAATATTTCAAATTTGTATAAAATTTAATGCTTTTATGAACTTTGAAGTAGTCAAAATTACTTTCATACGAAATATTGGAAATTAGTTTGTTAGAAGAGTATTCATCAGTAGGTTAAAATCTCTCTAATTTATACAAAATTTAATGGGTTAAGCATATTGTTTTAACTGCTGTCCTTTTTCGATCAAAATCGTGTACCAACAAGCCAGCTAGTGGTTAAAAAGCTAAAAATATATATGAACAACAAAATCTTTAGTACGGATAATTGTTAAAGCATTTGAAAAATAACCGAGACGTACTCATTTTTCTCATCACTGTATGTATTGTGCACGTCTTGGCTCTAACACACACTCACAGAATGGATTGCCATGGTTGCTCCTCTGACTGTTGCTTGGTGGGCGCATACACATAGTTAAGATGATATCAAAGATAGTTGCACATAACTGTCTAGAAGATCAACACTCAACCTCTCGTCTTCTTTTCTAGTCTGTATTATTCCTTTAATTTAAAATAGAAAATCAAATTGACGAAAAAATACCATACGATCCTGTTGCGGTTTCGAAGTAGAAGTTGCTGGCATCTTAGGCACCGAAATAGCTATGAAATTATGTATATGTCTATATTAGAAATTGTAGCGCAATAAATGTATGCTCAGATTGGCATAATTTTCTCACGAAACGCGTTAGTGTATCGCTTTATCCGTTAGAGCAAGGCGCTGGATTAAAAGTTTAAACAGTAAAAAGTGTGGTATTGCAGGGCGAATAGATATGTATGGAAAAAAATACCAATCTACCTTCAAGCTTGGTGTCCGTGGCCTCCTCTCACCTAGTGTATGGCGACACAATGTATATGAGTATAATATATATTTGTTTGTTTTTTAAGCAGCATGTTCTTTACGATTATTTGCATCATTATTTTCCATGGACTTTTCGCCTCTTATTCACTTCAACGCAGGAGACGGCAGGACATTATTTGTTAGTACTTCGTAAATATATTTTTATTGTGCATTTTTACTTGCCGATTTTGTCTCACGCTGAATTTTACTTAAATCTACTGAATTGTTGTTATTTTTTCTGCATAATCAAAAAATTTAGCTATAATAAAGGCTCCAGAAGTCAACAATATAATGAAGTGTAATATTTATTGTAATTGAGTGAAACTTATTTTACCACTTTATGATCGTAAAATTGATGAATACATAAACTGAGAAGAGTGAAATATAATGAAAATAAATATAATTATAAAAGTACCGTTAAAATGAGGGCGAAATTAAGTTGGCTTCATTACAAAGCTAAGCAATAAAATTGTTTTTATTTTATTTAACGGGCTTTGTATAGGAAATACTTCTTCAGCATGCTCAAATGTGTTGTTGTCGAATTCGAACACCAATCGATGGTGACATTCCATAATGAATTTCGAAATAATGAATTATAATATAATGAATTTCAAAAATCAGTTGCACGCCTGAAGAACAACAAAGCAGTGCGAGCCCTGGCCCGTTGGCCTATCAGCTGAGCTCTTCGAGAAGCAATTTTCGGCCGAGCTCCTCTTCTAATTTGTTGTGTGCGTCTTTACTGTTCCGATAAATGGAAGGCATACAGTTTATTCTAAGCCGTAATCGAACGGTTGATTGTTTTTTAAAAGGAACTTTTTGTTTCACGTCAGAGATACACTCGCCAGGGTTAACATTCTCTGCCAAGAAAAAATTTAAATTTATTTTATTTTAAATTAACTTTCAATAATTTTTGGATATTAGTCGGACTAGGGTGCGAACCCTGACCTTCCGAATGGTAGCACGCCGTGCTAATCAGTTGGTCATTGCGGTGGCCGCTTGCCGATATGAGCCCATTGCTATGAGTTAGTCTTCCTCAACATCGCATATAAGGTTTTTATAGCACATTGTGCCCACAGCCAACGAACCGATTGGACCTTATTCGTATGGCTTCAGATCTGGCAAATCTGCAATTGACCAGATATTCACCATGCAAAAAATCTTGGAAAAGAACTGTGAAAAAAGGTTCGACATACATCACCTATTGGTCGATTTTAAATCTGTCTTCGACATCATGAAAAATAGCTGCCGCTTACCTCTTGGTTTTGTATCACCACAAAATTTATACGGCTATATAAACAGAGCAGCACCAAATATACTGTCACATATCATCAACCTCTCTAGATTCTATAACTAGGCGAAGCAAATGGGTCTTATGGTTAATGAGAATAAAACGTAATAAGTCCTTTCATCAAACTCACAGTCAGAGCACTCTCATCTTGGCTCTCACACAACTCTTGATAGTCATAAAATTTAAATCGTGGACAACTTTCGACCATTTGTGGGTTGTTTGGCATGATTTATATCGTAGTGATTGGTGCATTTTACAGGGTTGTCATCAAAAGGAAGGATTCTCATCCAGTAAAAACACATTTACTGATGGATTTTTATGAGGGGCACTTTATTTCATGCCAGATATTTCTTTCATGCCAGATATGCACTCGGAGTACTAGAAAGTCCCTGCCGAGGTGCGACCACAATCTCTATGATTTTACTTGTTTTTCTGAGGATCGATTTTTTACTAATCTGGTAAGAGTGGGCGCAGTTTCTCTTAACATACGAATATTCGTTTTTGACACGATCGAGTAACACCAGAAATCACCGCAAACATTATCAAACATTCTTTAAATTTTATTTATTAATGTTTTTGTCTTGAATAAATAAATATTTTTCTTTATATACGTTTAAACGATCATTTGCCGGAACCGACCAATTTTTCATTCAATTGAAATTTTGGATCATAAACTCGTAAAAATAAGTGTCTAATAACGTGGGGCTTTGGTCAAAACTCAGTTAAAAAAGCATCTAGGAGCATGAAATTTTGTATTCTGTCTGTACAAGGATTATGAATCGCATATTGATACTGAAAATCATCTACATCGGACTGCTATATCATATAGTTCCTACATAACCGATTTGTTCAGATATGAGATTTTGCGTAAAAACATCACTACTAAGGCATCTGGGAGCGTGAAATTTGGTATTAGGCACATATATTATGAATAACATATTATTAATGAAAATCATTGAAATCGGACTGCTAAAACATATAGCCCACATACAACCGATTTGTTCAGATTTGAGGTTTTGAATCAAAGATCTGTTAAAAAAGTATTAGAAGCTTGAAAAAGGGCGTTATGCAGACATATTATGAAATCCATATTGGTAGTGAAAATAATTTAAATCGGAATACTATATCATGTAGCCCCCATAGAACCTTTTTGTTCAGATATGAAATTTTGGTTTAAAAAATTCGCCAAAAATGCATCTAGGAGAGTGAAATTTGGTATTATCTACACATATTGTGAACTGCATATTGGTAGAGAAAATCATCGAAATCGGAATACTATATAATAATTCCAGATATGAGGATTTGGGTCAAAAATCCTCCAAAAAAAAATAGTCTAGAACCGAGAAATGTGGTGTTCTACAGACGTAAATTCAAGTTGATATTGGCACTGAAAATTATCAAACTCGATTTTGGCAATTTTCAATAAATGAAATATGTTCTTTTTTTTTTCTTACAAGTATTTTATTTTTTAGAGAACACAGCTGTCGAAATTCTAAAGATTAAGTACTATTTTTTAATATTCGAAATAAAAAAATGAGTTGAAAAACCAAGTAAGTAGTATCGCAACAAGTGCAACATTGTGATTTATTATTGTAATAGCAACGTAAATCATGTCGCTGACAAAGTGACCACTCTCAATTAAAGTAGCGAGGTGAATTGAATATTAATTTTCGCATCACCGAGAACGCAGCCAGCACACTATAAACAAATAAATTAACAAATTAATATATAATTCAAAAAGTAATACTTATAATAATAATAAACTATTTTAAAACCCAACTCCATATATGTATTGTACACACATAGTATGTATATATGTATATGTACGTGAATACTCGTATATGAGTGACGAAATTAATGAATGAATGTATGAAACAATAAGTCAATGAGTCATTGAATCGCTGTATAATCACTTGAGTGTATGTATGTATGCATGTGTCTAGACATTTTTTAGCTTATATGTGTGTGCAATGTGCATATGTAGGCTGGTAAACGTGTCAGCGTAAAACTATGCCAAAAATGTCCAACAAAACCGCAGTGCGGCGAAAAACACTTAAGAGTCGAGTGATTGAATGAATGAATGAACTATTTTCGATTTGGAGCTTTATTTGTACATGCGCATGGGGATGTGTATGTGTGTGTGTTTGGCGTTTAAACTGAGCTAATAGATATGTAAACAAAGTGCAATTATGGTCATGCGATAGAGACGAGCATAATAAACAAGAATAGAATGTGAACATTTGCGCATGTGTGTGTGTGAGTGTATGTGTAGGTGATTGTTTGCGTTTTTATAGTAGCGTAGGCGCAGCGTAGCACTGTGATTTGCTAAAAATGGGCAACACAACCAAAAAGTGATGAAAAGGCAAACATAAAGTCTTGAGGGGCAGCGCTAGCCAGCCAGCAAAAAGAATGAAAATATAATCTAAAAGAGCTGTCCGTCTATTAAGGCAATAAATCCAACATACATACATACATACGAGGTATGTTCAAAGGAAAAGGTAAATTTTGATTTTTTTTTTTTTGAAAAGTACTTATTTATTCATCAATATCTATTTTGTCCCCTACACTTGTGCCAACGCCTTTTCCAATCCTCGAAGCACTTTTCGGTAGGCTCATCAGCTCTTTCTTCGATTCCGACTTCATCTCTTCAATTGTAGCAAAACGCTTTCCTTTCATTAGTTTCTTTAGTTTTGGGAATAAGAAGAACTCGCAGGGAGCCAAATCTGTTGAATACGGTGGTTGAGGCATGATTACGATTTTGTTTTTGGCCAAAAAATTGCGAAAAAGCATTGATGTGTGAGCTGGTGCATTATTGTACTGCAGAATCCACAATTTGTTTTTCTACAATTTTGATCGTTTGAGCCGTATTGCTTCACGCAAACGTTACATAACTTGCTTATAGTAACTGTACGACCTTTTCGCAGGAACACATGATGCACCACACCATTGTTATCAAAGAAAACAGTGATCAAAACCTTCACCTTTTCCTTTGAACATACCTTGTACATGTCTACTTAAGTATGTCTGAGGGTATAACCGACACCGGTCGCACAAATATTCCTCTTCCGGTGTAAACAAATCGACAAAGCAGCAAAACAGCAACAAAAACCGAACTCACAGTCAATTAAATGCTTCTATGGGCATATACATATGTATATATACATACATGTGTTAATGTCATATGTGGTTAGTTAGTATGATATGTACACATTCATATGTATTTGCATGAGTATAAGTATGGAGTGCAAAAAGAAATAATTCATTAAAAGATATTATTACTACTTCCGCCCACGAATTGCGCCAGCCAAGCAAATGCGCTACGAACTACCAGCTTTCGAACGGAAGAAACAGTAAAATAACTAAAAACCCATACCACCATATGCATATACATATACACATATTTTATTATATTTATATATTAGTAATATGCAATTAAAGATACTCTTCATTTGAATTATCAAACTGACACTGCCATTGAGCGTAGCACGAAAGTTACTTATACGTCATGTCGAACATTCAAGCGACTACGTGCGAACGTAGGCACACTAATTAGCTGTTGTCGTTGTTGTTGCTGTGTTCCCCCTCATGTTTCATACATTCATTCATTGATTCATTCATTCAGTTCATTCACAAAAATCTACAAATATTTTAATTGTTGACATTTCAGTTTTGTGTCAAGAATGAATGCAGAAAAACAGCAACACCAATAACTGCAACTACTACTCGTACAAGCACTACAGTAACTGTTATTTAGGAAAAAAAAATGCAATCTTTTAATTACAACATACAATGTACATATGTACGCAAGTAATTTTAATAACGGATAGAAACTTATGTGGGAGTGTGAATACATGTGTACTCGTATACACATACTTACACATGTATGTGCATAAACTTTTATTTGTAAGAGTAAACGTACTCGTATGTAGTTATTAGTAAATTTTAGTTACCAATTAGGTTGTATGTATGTATATTTATTAACATTTGCAAAACTTCCACAAACTTTTAATTCTATTTTACTCATTAAGAAGATTTTATAAAATTTGTGCTTGGAAATTTGAAATTATTAAAGTTTAGTTTTTATTTTACTATTGCCTGCAGTTTTTTCGAAGGAAATTCAAGAAATAATTAACTTAAGGAAGCTTAAATAATTTATAAACTTTTCCAGGCCCTTTTACCTGCCGTGCACAAATTACAAGTACACCAAGGTATTTTTTTTTTTATATACATTTTAAATAAAATTGTTTATTATTTAGTTTCATATTTTTTTAAATTTGCCGATTTTAAATATATATATTTTAATTTTTTTTTTTTTTTTTTTTTTTTTTTTGCTAAGTTTCGCTCCATTTCATATTCAATTCATATGAATAAACCATTTGCTCCGTCAAAGCAATAATATATTGTTGAAGTATTCTCTTGAATTATATTGTATGAGTATATTGCTGAACTATATTTATGATATTCATATGTTTTATATATGAATATATGCAATTTAAAAGTAACTTCATACAAGGCAATGGAGTACAAAGTTTTTATTTTTTTTTAAACTCAATAAAAGCTGAAAAAAACTAAAAAATAAAATAAAATAAATAAACAGAAATAAAAATAAACAGAAATAAATAAATGTCAATATAAACTTGAATTTACGTTGGTAGAATAATAAATTTCACACTCTTAGATGGTTTTTTGTCGAATTTTGGACGCAAAACCTTATTTCTGAATAAATTACTTGTATAGGAGCTATAGGATATAGTATTCCGGGGTTCGACAATTTTCAGATACTTTATTTAAGTATTTGTGAACTAAAAATCCACATCTGGAACTGTATGATATAGTTGAACGATCTTCCTGGTTCTGACAAATGACTAAGTTTTGCTAAAAGATCATCATATCTGGGAGACCAGTTTTCGTTCAAGCATATGGACGGTCAATCGGGCAGACAGACAAAGAGACATTGAGACATTGATAAATTAACTCAGATCGTCATTCTGATCATATCCGTATAAATTTTCATTTTCTATCACTTGTCCTTCTGGAACCTACATACTTTGGAATCGAGTTAATGTACCATTTCATGTTCAGGAAAGGTAAAAGGTTTTCTAATATGATTGATATGATTTCTAAGTTACGTTTTGGCCATTTTTAATATGTCATGAGCTGTATTTTTTCTATTGTATTCAGTAGTGTTTACCATTTCATCATGGCAAGATATACGCAAAAACAACGCTTACAATTTATTCAATATTATTATCGTTCTGCGTTTGCAATTTTTTTAAGAAAATCATCTTCTCCGATGAGACTCACTTTAATCTGAGTGGTGTGGTAAATAAACAGAACTGTAGATTCTGGTGCGAAGAAAATCCATAAATTATTCATGAACAACCATTACATTCACCTAAATTGACAATTTGGTGTGGTTTTTGGTCTGGTGGAATCATCGGTCCGTACTTCTTTCGAAATGAAGCTGGTAGCACCGTTACTGTCGATAGAGAGCGGTATAGATCGATAATAAGTGGATCTTAACAGCATATGGTTCCAACAAGACGGGCACGTGTAACAACCGAATTATTGCGAGAAAGGTTTGGAGATTCGATTATTTGAAGAAATTGTAACATTGAATGGCCTCCAAGAAGTTTTGATTTAACACCATTAGACTACTTCTTGTGGGATTATTTGAAGTCATTGGGTTTTAGCAATAAACCAGACTCTATTCAAGCTTGAAAAGTCAATTTTGAACGTGCTATTCATTACATACGTTGTACGGAGGCTATTTGATATACTATTTCGATATCGATGATTTTAAGTAGTAAAATTTATTTAACTTACTTGTGTAGGATACCAAATTTTACGCTGAGAGCTGACTTTTTAACTGAGTTTTCATAAAATCCTCAGATCTGAACAAATTGGTTGTATGGGAGCTATATGTAATAGTTGTCCGATTTCGATGATTTTCCTAAAATTTCAAATCTGAAAAATCGGTTATATATGTGCTATAGTATTATGATCTGACATATGATACTATGCTATGTACGCTATCAAAAACTGAGGTACTAGTTTACGTTCAAACAGACAGACGGACAGAAGTATAAAATAAATTAAAATTAGAAAATAATTATATAAAATAAATTATTATTTAAAATAAAACATAAATTAATAAAAAACAATAAATAAAATAAGATAAAATAATTAAAATTAATAAAAAATGAAACAAATAAAATAACAATAAAATAAAAATGAAAAAAAGCGAAATTAGAAGAAATGAAATCAAATAGAAAAAATAAAACATAAAAAAATTAATTAAAACAAACAAACGATAATATAAACTAAATTAAAACTAGAAATAGTATAAATAAATTTTAAAATAAAAAATTTATTCAATTCAATTAAAAATAAAACAAAATATAACTAGAAAGAAAGTATATAGAGAAAGTAAAAAATAAAAAATGGAACAAAATTAATTAAAATAAAATAATATTAAATAAAATAAAATTTAATTTAATTTAACCAAAAAAAAAAATAATAATAATAAAATAAAAATTCTAAATATGTAGAATAATAATATAATTATTTGTAAAAAAAATCAATAATGAATCTTATTTGAATTTTAAATACTTTTCATGTAACTGAAATGATAACAGGTCAATTGAAAAGCCTCCGGCCTACTTTAGTAAAATACATTTTTTTTTGGCAATTTTTTTTTTTTAATTAAAAATAATTTCCTTCAAGGGTGATACACTGTTTATGGCGGCCCTCCAACTTTTCGATACCATTTTTGTAGTACGATTTGTCCTTTGCTTAAAAATAGGCCTCATTTTCGGCGATCAACTCTTCATTCGACGAAAATTTCTTCCCAGCGAGCATACTTTTGAGATCTGAGAACATGAAATAGTCCTAGGGGGAAGCATTTCGAAGCCCAATTCGAAGACAGTACATTGTCTTGGTGAAGCAGCACTTTTTTCTCCAAATGCGTCCGTTTTTCGGCAATTTCGTCCTTCAAACGGTCCAATAACGTAATAATCGCTGTTGATGGTCCTTACTTTTTCAAGATAGTCAATGAAAATTGCTTCATATGCATCCCAAAATACAGACGCCATAACCTTTCTAGCCGAATGTTGCGTTTTTCTACGCCTTGGAGCGGGTTCATCGTGTACAGTCCACTCGGATGATTGTCGATTGTACTTCAGAGGGAAATGATGGAGCCATTTTTCATCCATTGTCACATAGCGATGCAAAAACTCGGGTTTATATCGCTTGAACATCTCCAAACACTGCTCCGAATCATCACCACGTCGTTATTTTTGGTCAAAAGTGAGCTCGCCCGGTACTCACTTTTCACAGAGGTTTCTCAAATCATTTTGTGGATATTTTTTGATATTTTCGTCGGTAACAACTTCTTTTGGGCGTATTTAGCATACCAATCCCTGGTGATTGATTTTCTTGGGGCGATGTCTGTAAACTCGCCATCAATTCAAGTTTTTGCTTCAAATGCATTTTTTCCCATCCAAAAAGCAATATTTTATCAACACGCGGAATTCCTTGTTGTCCATTTTTTTCACAATAACAAAACACTCCAAATGCCATAATTCACAAACTAATAAACCGACAGTTGTCAAATTTATAAACCCGTTTGTTTAAGGTTAGGGTTAACTAAAAATCTCTAAAAAATTAATGCTAGTAGCGCCGTCTATGTGTCAGGCCTGGGACTTTTCAATTAAGCGCGATTCCAAAGTATGTAACCACAAGAAAGAGAAGAGATAGACCGATAAAAATTCATACGTATATGATCACGATGATGAGCTGAGTTGATTTAGCCATATGTCTCTCTCTCTCTGTTTGTCCGATTAACCGTTCATCCGTTTTAATGCAATTAGTCTCCGCGATTATTTGCGATATTTCAGAGAAACTTAGGCATTAGTCGGAACCAATATAATCGATTTGTCCAGATGTGGAATTTTAGTATATAAATAGTTAAAAGAAGCAACTGAGCATATGAAAATGAGTATTATATTCACAGGTGATATAGTTAACATTGGTACTGAAAATTGTCGAAATCGGAATACTATATCGTCAAGTCCCCGTATAAGTAATTTGTTCAGTTATGAGGTTTTGCGACCAAAATTCGCCAAAAAATCATCTAAGAGTGTGAATGATTTTAACACGCATAATATATGTACACTGTAAAATTCATCGAAATCGAATTTTGGATTTTACAAAAAAAAATTGGAAAGGGTAATGAAAGTTGTAAAGACTCCGTAGACTTGACTTTTTCTTTTAAGGGGATATTCTAGACTAGAGGACCGAATTTCGAGCGTTTTTTTGGCAATAGATAAAAAATACATTTGAAATTTTAACTAAACATTTTTTATCATTTGATTATTTATATTTCAAAAGTACACAAAATAAATTTAAAAAGAATTAAATTTTTTCATTGAGTTATGAGCCCTTAAAGCAGAGAGGAAAAAGGACGTGTCCTCGCCGCCATGATTTCTACCCTTGTGGTTATCTGAAAAATAAAACAATAATGGATTCTAATGGATTCCTAATTAGTGTGAATGTCCCCATCTCATGAACTTGCAAAAATGAAAAAAAAATGGCGGCTGCTCAAAAGTAAAGGTCGATTTTTTCACTAATTTTTTAACTTTGTCACATTTTTTAAAAATATTACAAGTTTCAAATTTTCAGTTTTTGTTATGTGATAGAGAGATATTTAGAGAATATTCGTGCCAAATTTCAAGTAAATCGGCTGATTATAACTTGAGATATTGTGGTTACTGCATCGAAAAAAGTAGTTCCGAAAAAAACGCGTTTAAAGTTCCGCGTAAAGGCCGAGCCGCATTAGAAAAAATACCTGTATCTCCGAAAATAATTTGAATTTTGACAAATCTTCTTACAGACATATTTTTAAATAGCTAAACTTTAAAAATATGCAAAACAAAAAAGCAAATCGAATTTTCCAAAATTCTAGACTAGAATACCCCCTTAATTTATCAATAAGTGGTTGCATTTCAGATAGTCTCAAAGTATCTTTTAGAATTTTCGATAAAACTTCCATACAGGTAACAAGGAAATTAGACTAATTTTCAAAATTCATAACTATTTTTCTTAACTTTTTTTATTTAAATAATTAGGAAAAATTTGATACTTAAAATAAAAACCTTAACACTTTCTAAAATTATTTGAACTAATATTAGATTTATTGATTATATCACAATATTTGGTATTAGACCAGCGAATCAATTTTCTTTATTAAACTATATAGGTGTAATTGAATAAATTGAATACTCTTACGCTAAGCCACTTGAAAAATAACACAAGCGGTATTTTTGCACAATCGTTTTATGAGCCCATTTTGCACTTCAGTCGCTGATTATTTAATTTCTTTTCACTTTTTATTCACCTTTTTTAAATATTTCTGCTATTTGTGACGTCATTCAATAATAAATAACTCTATTTAGAGTGTCTCAACTATGTGTTAATGGCAATGATAATACAATTATGTCTGAAAATATATAGATAAATACATATGCACATAACATACGTAAAAGCAAGTGGTGAGCGTTGGTGTTATCATTGTTTTGTTTTTAAATATATTATGATTATATATGTACATAAAGGGTGTTTTTATAGAGGTATAGAATTTAAGTTGCAATAAAACAACGATGGATCATTCGATTGACATGAATTTTATTTATCCGAAAGATAATCTTGTGGCATTACATTTTAAATATGATTTCTGGCATATGACCGCCGTGGCTGGCGCGGACGTAGTCCAATCTGGACGTCCAATTTTCGATGACTTTTTCCAACATTTGTGGCCGTATATCGGCAATAACACGGCGAATGTTGTCTTCCAAATAGTCAAACGTTTGTGGTTTATCCGCATAGGCCAATGACTTTACATAACCCCACAGAAAGTAGTCTAGCGGTGTTAAATCACAAGATCTTGGAGGCCAATTCACAGGTCCAAAACGTGAAATTAGGCGGTCACCAAACGTGTCTTTCAATAAATCTATTGTGGCACGAGCTGTTCGCCGTCTTGTTGAAACCACATCTCCTGGACATCATGGTTATTGAATTCAGGAATGAAAAAGTTAGCAATCATGGCTCTATACCGATCACCATTGACTGTAACGTTCTGGCCACCATCGTTTTTGAAAAAGTACGGACCAATGATTCCACCAGCCCATAAAGCGCACCAAACAGTCAGTTTTTCTGGATGTAACGGTGTTTCAACATACACTTGAGGATTACCTTCACTCTAAATGCGGCAGTTTTGTTTGTCGACGTAGCCATTCAACCAGAAGTGCGCTTCATCGCTAAACAAAATTCGCTTATGAAAATCGGGAACAACGGTAACCTCGTTTTGGGCCCATTCGTCGAATCTACGCCTTACTTGATGATCGTGAGTCTATTCATGATGAATTGCCAAACCAAACTGAGAATAAATCACTTGACAGCTGTTAAATCGGTCGCCATCTTGAAAAGTAATGCCAACTTAAAGTTCTATACATCTATAAAAAACACCCTTTACTTGTGTTTATAAATTGTGGACTGCAATTATTTGCGTTTACTTGTTTTGTTAACTGTGGCGCCAGCAGCTGTATAACGAAGTGACGAATATCTACTTTAAATACATACGCGCGCGCATAGTTAAGTGATAGGTACACATTTTTCAATTTTCAAGTACTTTTTCTTTATTATTAATTTCGCTTTATATGATTATTCATATATATATTTTATTATGAGTTTCGTTTTTGATAAAACTTAACGGCGGCGCCATCTCCACATTTCTGTGTGTACAAACAAATAATCTATTTCATAGAGTGTGTAATGAAATTAAGTTAACGCCTCAATGCCACCCATTTGTAAATGCTAAAGGCGTCAACGTTAACAGTACGGAATGAAGTACTCAATCAAATGGTATTTTTTTGTCGCTGAAATGTTTTCGTTATTCAAAAATTCATTACCTAATTGAGTATTTATGTCAATCTTTTTAGACGTGGATATTAGGTTTTCTTAAATTAGACTTTCTTAAACAAAGTACAAATTGAAAAATGAAATATATAGAAAATTAAAATGTTAAACGTCAACTCAAAATTAATATATGTGTATGTATGTATATTTGATAATACAATAGAAATAGAAATAAAACTATTACTAACCGAAATTGCGAATCTTTTCATCAAAAGAATGCTGTTCGACTTCATAAAGACAAACACAAATTATCATCAAAAGTAAGAGAATCGCCCGACACATCACAACACATCAAAAAGTCATGTCGCGGACATAAAAATGCTTAATTAATGGTCAAATGAATTAATAAATAAAGTAAATAAATTAAATTAAAAAGCGAGCTTTTGGTGAAATAGCGAAATGACAAACCAAAAGAAGAAGAAGAGGAAGAAAGAAATACCACTAATGCAAAATATAATAAGTTACTTTAGCAAAGAAGTCACATAGATACGCACCAATATATGTACATATGTATATGGATGTAAAAAATAGCAGCAACATTTCCTTAATAAAAATTTACAAATTCAGACATCAGTTTTTTGCTTGCCAAATTTTAATTAAACATTTTTTCAAAAGCACTTTTAAAGAAACTCCAATGAAAGCTTAATGTAGTTTCGGATAACAACTTTAAATTTTGTAAACGGCCACGCCATTTTACTAAAGGTTATGATTTGAGGGCATGCACCTGTGCTGTCCGCTCCCTTAATTTAGAAAGTGTCGATGCTTCAACTGGTTGAGGGTCCTTGGTAAGGTCAAGGCTGACAAAATCACCGTCCAAGAGACGCAACAGACGAGAGAATAGCAGTGTTGTGGATATGTGGTAGAAGAAAGACTTCACCGCAGAGTACTATCGCTTCGCCCAGTGGATGAACGTCTTGCTTCAATCCGCATTAAAACGATATGTTTCAATATGACGCTGATTTGCAACCACCACTCCCTGATGGAAGAAGTAGGACAATATGTTCAAATATGCCTTTTTTTGGCAATTTTGATGCCAAACGAGGCAAAGAGGATATCTTTGGCACAGCAGTTGGTAAATTAAGCCTCCATAACGAAACACCCCCAAATGGGTTGAGGCCGATCGACTTCGCAGTGGCCGGCAATATTGTTATCTTACATTAAGCTACGGTATTGTCACCGCTTCGGAAAACTCGTTACTCAATTTAGTAGTAGTCATGTTGTGAAAGCCTGAACACATGTCTCCAGTGTTCTATATGTGTATATGTATATGTGTCCTCAAAAACCATATTATTTACGTTTCTCCAGACTTGATGAGTGCGAAGACGGTCTGGTACTAAACGAAGACACGATCTTCATCAAACAAAGAGTCATGGCATTCTCAATTCGGCTCCCACGTCACTATTGACAGTCATAAAATTGAAATTGTAGATAATCTCGGCTATCTACAGGCCGACATCCGCACCAACAATAATGTCAGCTTTGAAATCATTTTGTTGAAAACGAGATAAAATTTGTTGCAGCACGACGCGATTGCTGCGCTGGTAGTCATGCATTCTCGAGTTTGGCTTCACGTATTCCTGCATGCTCCGCGGTATACATTTGAATTAATCTTTACCTGACGTCATCGTTAATGGCTGCTGATCGTCAATTTGATTTGAAAGAAATCGGCATTTTGCTACATTTTTGTTCGTATGACGACCTACATATGTGCGATTATGACCCCAAAAACCAATAACTAAAATAATTTTATACATTTTTCAATCAAATATAATTTTTACTTTTCGATTTTTATATTTTTGCTCAAAAATATTAATAACATTTATTTCTGATCTAAACTTTTCAATCAAAACTAACGATTTCCTTTTGATTTATCTTGTTATCATCAAAAATTTTCATTGTTTTTTGCTTTTTAAAATTCTCTGCAGAAATAGTAATTGTCTTCACTTAATAGAATTAAATATTCTATTGGTTTTCTATAAAATATTGGTGTAAAATTATAATTAAAAACGGTTTTTGGTACTTCTTATTCAAAATAAAATACTCAAAAATTCCTCTAATAATCCCAAAGATTTCAAAGAGCGGCACTGTTCGGAAATGTTATAAAAAATTACGATTTTTGAACGCTCTCATAAAATAACGAGTTTCTTATCTAGCCAGCTTTGGTATGCATGTACTCGTATGTACGCAACAACGTGACATGTGACTTGCTGTGCTCTGGGAATATATACATACATACAAGCAAAAAAACAAACAAACATTTGCCATTTCTGTGGGAAAATACCGAAGAAGGCCGTTAAATGTCCAATAAAAGCGCCTTATGATTCAGATTAAATTTCACACTTGCATATTATATATAAGTATGTAAATGTATGTATGTATTAACATAGTTATTGTGTGTGAAACTCAAATAAATAGAAGAAATTATAAAAAAAAAATACAAAGTATATATATGTATACCCGAAAGACGTTGGCCTGTCTTAACTATGAATGTGAATTTCGAGTTGGTGTAATTAATAAAAAAAAATATATTTAGGAAAGAAAGTGTTTATTATTTTAATGCTTTATGATATACAACATTCTTTGTTTGTTTTTTTCTGGGGCATATATAAATAGTTTTGCTGGTACTCCGATACGAAAGAGGCGCCATACATATGTATGTACAACTGGTCTTGTGAAAAACATGGATATTCAATATTAATGCCACAGACACCTAACGACTGGTCTTGAGATTTATTTATCGATATAGTAAATGTTAGCCGCACTCGAAGTTGTAGCCGTTTAAAGTCGAATGACATGTCGTTCGGAAATAAAGGTATACGTTGATTAACAATGCCTTTGCATGGGAACGTTATAAACAAATAATATATACTGCACAACAGCGCATACTTAACGTAACCATGAATATATCGCGGACTTCCGGCCTACATTGCTAGCTGAATAGTTGTTCTACCTATCTTCTTTGCATTTCCGTCAGCATTGGTAGCATTCTGAGGCTGAATGTATTCTTCAGAACACAGTTTTGCCTGGTTCAATCTGATAAATCTTAATCTCAACGTGCATATCCACAGCATATGGGTGGAAGATATGCAAACCTTTTATGATATGATTGTCCTCATTTTCCCAAATCATCAGGATGTTTGAATAATAATTCAATTAACTTACTTTTTTTTTAGTTTCGAAAGCTGCAACTGGATTTATCATCTTCATTGAAAAGTGATACCCATCTTCAGCTTGTCAAAATAAGACAGAATATTGTAACGCATCGTTACAATTTTACGTTGGTTATCTCGACTTCGTTCAACTTCATTCCGTGCTTTGCGTTGCTCGTCAAATCGACTTGCTCTTATACCTTTGATTTGCAGCATTGCGAGCTCTACAACATAAATTTGTGAATCTAATTGTTGGCATTTTTTTAAAATGAAGTTATTGTATATTAAAAAAAAAACCATTTACCTTTAGGCATTTTCTTTTGCACCCGACCTGCAAAAGAACACAGAGCTCGCTTATAATATACATTAAAACCCTGGTGCTTGCCTTCAAGATATAAAAAAAGGTTGTTTCTGAAATATTTCAGTGAAAAGCAAAGCAAAATGAGTTATTTCGAAGAATCTTTGGTTAATAAATATAGGGTTATCCTTTAAGTGGTTTCGAAAATGCAATGCTGTATTTTGATATTTGTCAAACTCAACCGACAAATCAAACATATATGAAAATGGATCGCTTAACAACCGCACAACGCGTTAAAATTGTTTAAGAGGAGATTTTGTGCATATAATCGTCCAACTATTTTGCACTTAGACTCACATCCATATAAAATCATGCTTACACAGCAACTGAAGCCAGCTGACCATTCACAATGCCGCAGTTACGTCGATTGGGCGCTTGAACAACAAGCAGTGAACCGCGATTTTTCCAACAAATTTTGTTTTCAGTGACGAGGGACATTTTCTTGGTTCATTGGTTAGTACACAAAAAAAAAAAATTACTGTCTGGTGCGCTCTTTGGTTCGTAGATGTGATTTTAACTTACTTTTTTCAAAACGATCACGGTCAATCTGGAGTGTTATGATCTTATAATAACCGAATTTTTTGGCCTCCAGTTGAGAAACATGACTTTCACAATATGTGGTTGCAACAAGATTGTGCTACATGCCACACAACACGAGGGAATATGGCTTTATTGCGATATAAATTTCTCGGCTGCGTAACCGTTGATACCGTTGGACTATTTTGTGGGTCTACTCGAAAGACCGCATTAATGCGGATAAACCTTTAACTCCTGAGCACTTGACAACCGACATTTGTCAATTTATAGCTGAGATACCGACCGATATGTTCCAAAAAGTGGTCGAAAATTTCCTCAAACGCATCGAAGTTTGCAAAAATTCACGAGGCGTTCATTGGAATGATGCATGTATTTTTTTTTATTAACTATGAGGCGCGATTTTACTCAGTGTTCCATTTTTAGGTGTCACTGAATTTTGAAGTTTGACAAAAATTGCCCAACAATTTGACGTTTATTAAGAATTTCTCTTGGGTTTTTTAAGTTGTATATTTTACCGGTTATATTAACACAAGTTTCTTATTTTGTGTTGTTATTTTCCAGGTAATTCGCTAACCTACCTAACGTTCTTTTGCAGGTCTGGTGAAGAAGAAAACACTTTATATTCTTCATTATAGACAAGCATACCACGTGTTATATCTTTAACGTGTATGATAGTCTGCCCAAACTTACCAAAACTCCATAGTAAATTGAACTTACAATAATAGGCGTTATAGCCCTGAACTAACCGTGACTTTTTCTGAGAAACTCAGTTGTTTACATCTTCTTCAATATTCATACTTTGTCTGCTTCGTTTTTTAAATGCCTACCATTTTCATTTTCGAAAGGATCTTTTCATTATTATTTTAAGTTTCAAAGAGTAACATATAAAATTTTTAACTTAAATTTTTGAAATATATACAACACTTTGTTTGCTTTGTTTTTCTTAGATGCTTGATCTGTGCTCCCCTTCCGGAAAAGAAAGTACATATATATACAATAATCCAAGTGAAAACTTAACGACGGACTAAATTTCAAGTAAATGGGAAAATCATAAGAACCTTTTCATGACAATAACAAAAAAAAAAAAAAAAGTATTATCAAAATCGGTCGCTCAGGCCTGATGCCGTGACCAAGGACACTAAGATAAAACAACAGTAAAGAGACGGCACTCTGTAGGTTTGAACTCCTTTAAACCCATATATATATAGTGTATTATAACCGCTGAAATGATTTTCGTTCGAACTCCTCCTCCAATTTGTAGTTTCTGCACCTTACTGTTTCTACTAATAAATGGAGGGGCGATGGATTTTTATGAGTAGCTTTTATTTCATGTCAGAAATACATTCGAAGGGCTTGACCTTTCCTGCCGAGGGTCGATCCCAATTAGAAAAACAAATTTTCTATAATTTGGCATTTGCTCGAGCCCAAGAATTCCGAATCGTAGTACGCAATAATAACCACTCGGCTATTGCGACCGCCATCTATGAATTCTTCAATATCATTGTTTCTGAGGGCATATGAATTACTTTTGACATGTAATTAGTCCGAGGAGGATTTTCTCTGTGTAATACACGATATTTTACAGACCTTAAGTCTGAATATCTTCACTTTTGATTTCTATGAAAAATATTAACATCCATGATACACAGAAATAATATGATGATAACCATGCACTCACACTTTATATATGGGTTAGATATAAGCGGATCAATAACGTTTGTACCATGGAAAAAGAGATAGCTGAAATGTAAACGAAAAGTTTATGCGAAACACATTCAAAACCCCTATTTTTGCTTTATCCATCATGATAACGAAGGACCTGCAATTTTAAAAATTAAAAGATCTGAGTTGGGTACCAATGTCACATCCACCCTATTGCCCTGATGTGTATAATAAGTTTACCATTCTCTTGAATACATCTTTGCTCATATGCACTGTTGAAGAAGCTTCACCAACTATAATTAGCGCAAAATGTGGAGTACTTATAGATTGTACAGAGTGCTCTCAGGTTCTAATCACGAGCTTAGCTTTCGTTCGTCAATTCTTCGCCGCGCTGCTTTATCTGTTCGGCTGCTAAACCTTCAGAATTCTAAGATAATCTACACTCATTTTCATCATCGTTGTTATAACATACTCGTATAGCTCGTATTTGAGACAAATATTTATCCAATAATTTCAGTTACAAAAAAATTAAATATAAATAAAAAATACACAAATAAATAAATCAACAAATAAATAAAATACTTACTTGCATATGCACAATAGCAACTGTATGTATAATATGTTCGTGTGATTGTCCACACATCCACCCACTCATGACAATCACAAAGTTTCGATTTTGATGAGTGTCCGTTCGTCGAACAAATATATTTGTCATGTGTTAATTTTATTCACACATCACATTCATCTCACATTGTTGCCTCCACTTGTCGTAGGCGTTTTGTTTTTCAACGCGAACAACGGTGGCGCTCGCTTACTCGCCCACCATTCATTTATTAATAGTTTGTTTACTATACAATAATTGACATTGCGGTAGACACACAAATAATCATTTAAAAATAGTATGATTATTATCATATTAAGAATCAATCAAATTTGTTCAATTTGTTGTGGGTTTCTCATTATTTAAAGCCTATTTATAAATAAAAGCGAAAATTACTATAAAAAAATAAAAAATAAAAAATAAAAAATAATAAATAAAAAATAGCAACGCGATACAGAAACAAGAAAGAAGGGCAGTCTTCGACATTGCCGAAATATTTATACCTTTTATGAACATAAAAAATTTATTGAAAATTTCAAAATTCGATTTCGATGATTTTCAGTGGCAATATTAACTTGAATTCACGTCTGTAGAACACCAAATTTCACGCTTTTTTAACTGAGTTTTGAAACAAAACATCGTATCTGAACATATCGTTTATTAGATTTTGATGATTTCAGTGCCAATATGCAGCTCATTTTATGGGTCTAGAATGCCAAAATCAGACTGTTAGATGCGTTTCTGAAGGATTTATAACACACAATTTTAAATTGTGAAAAATCGGTCGTATATATGTTGTGCTACAGCGGCCTGATCTGACCGGTTCCGTCAAGTGATCCTTTACATCTACCTACCAAGTTTGGTTGAAATATCTCAAAAACTACGTTCATACAGTATATCAACTGAGCTCATCATTCTGTTATGATCGGTATAAATTTTGGTCTCTTCTTCTTTTGGTGCTTACATAATTCAGACCAAATAGAAGATTTTAAGATGCCTAAAGGCTTAAATTATCACATTAGTGTCTTATACGGCGGTTAAACGATGGCCATTTAAGGCTGTTTTCGTTTATGAGAAATCCCACGCAGAGCTATATTTCGCGAATATAGTGGGCTGAGGCATCATTACAGTACTGTTTTCGGTCCAAAACTCACGAAAACGCAATGAAATGGGAGAAAGTGCTTTATAATGATACAAAATCCATGAACTGTTTTCCCATAAATCTGGGGGTTTTTCGGATTTCTTTACCGTTTGACCTGCTGGCAGGAATCCCTAATGCACAATGCCATTAAAATAACTAAAAGAACACAGTGAATATAACCTTCATGTTCGACCATCCTTAACAGTATTGGCGAGCCAGAATCACAGTCTAGGAGGATTCATTTCTTTCAAAAAAATGATTTTTCTTCAGTTTCAACAAAACAGCTATTTTTCCGAAAGCTATATTTCTTTACTTTTCAGCATTAATGTTATAATCATTAATGAGACAGCTCATAAAAAGATCTCTAGTCGGACTCTTTTCGAAGTCTTCAGAGTATTCTGAAAATTGGCTGGATATTTATCACGCTTGAGTTAGAAATAATCTTTCAAATGGCACAATAGATAATCATATCTTTGAATTACAATACGAAGCTTATCATATGGCACATACACACGTAGATCAGAAGAATTTAATTTTGAAGAATTGTTTCTACTATACCAGTGGGGTTTGAACATTTTTTGCTGATAGGGAAAAAAGAAAAAAAAAATCAATGCATTTGTGAGCATTGGGATGGTCATAAATATATTTGCTAAAGAGAAAAAGCAGAAATATTTTTTGGTTAGTCACGAAAAATCGATAATAAATAAACTTAAAGTGATTTTTAATAAATTAATACAAATCGCACGTCAGCGGTTATATATAAATAATTCAAAATGTCATTTTTTACCTATACTTATATATACTAAGCAATTTTTCTCAGTAATCACATTTGCGATTTGGCTCCCTGTCACTGTTGTCAGTCATAACTTCGAAGTCGTGGATAATTTTGTCTATCTAGGAACCAGCATTGCCAGCCTTGAAATCCAACATAGAATAACTCTTGCCAAGAGGTGCTACTGGGAAGGCAACTGAAAAGTAAAATCCTCTCTGGACAAACCAAAACCAAACTCTACGAGTCGCTCATCATTCATTCACGCTCTGCTGTATGGCTCAGAAGTTTGGACGAAGTCGACAACCGATGAGTCGACTTTAAGAGTTTTCGAGAGAAAGTTTTCCTTTGCGCGTTGGCAACGCCACTATGAACGACGCCATTGACATAGCTCAGCGAATCAATAGGCAGCGGGTACGCTGGCTAGGTCATATCATCCGAATGGATGAAAGTGCTCCAGCTTTGAAAGTATTCGATGGAGTAGCCGCTGGTAGAAGCAAAGAAAGAGGAAGACCTCCACTCCGTTGGAAGGAGCAGATAGAGAGCGATCTGGTTTCACTGACGCCAAACAGCGAAGAGAAGAAATGAGTGAAATTGAAAAAAAAAAAAGCAAATTAAAATGGAAACTAATTTAACACATTTCTGATCCAGAGTTTTTTAAGCAAGACATATACTAAGAAAAAAAATTTTTATTTTTCAAAATAAAAAATCAGTGGCTAGTAATATGTAAGGAAGGAGAAGGCAAAGTGTAACGTAGCAAACGGCAGTAACATTGTCACACAGGCATTGACAATTTGAGAATGTAATGAAAGGGAGTATTCAAGCGGCATATCCTTCCGGTCTGATGCCAATAATACAAAAAGCGATAAAAGCAGCAACAAGTTACATACATTCATAGTACATATATTACTAGGCAACATTACAATAGAAAATCGTTAGTATGTACCCTACAGATACACTAATATGCGGAAATTCTAGTTGAATACTAGTGTTTTAAAGATGAATTTATTTAAAGTGCAAAAATATATTGATTTTTTTAGAATTATACTGGTATGTTTCGGTAATATCTGAATTGGCTTGCAGAAATCGTAGTTTATGAACGGTATTTTGGGTACAAAATTCATACCAGTTCGTGCTTTTGCAAAAATAAAAGCAGAATTCATAAATGACTAGAAGATCCGGATATATCTTTCAATTTAGATATTATAATTGGTTTTTTTAAATGTGTAAATGGGTAAAGAATGATAAACAGTACTAATTCATATACATAGATCGGCATTTATAAACACTCAAGCGGTTTTCGGCCGATCTCCTCTTCCAATTTTTAGTGTGGAAGAAAAAACTTACTGTGTATTCCAAACCGCCTCTGAACGTCCCATGGGTTTTTTATGAGAAGCTTTTATTTCATGTCAGAAAAACACTCGGTGAGCTTTGTATTCTGCTGAAAGGCGATCGCGATTACAAAAAAAATAATTTTCCATAATTTTAAATATTTGTCGGATTAGAATTTGAAACCTGTTCTTCCGGATGGTAGTACATATTTCTAATCTCTCACCTATTGTGGCTGCATATAAGTATATTTTTATACAATGTAGAGCATGACAATTAATGCAAAGGGTGATCCAAGTAGAGGTACTTTTTCAATAGTCTTTTTTGACAGATCACGCAAGAGTCGTGTCAAGCTGTCATGTTAATTTTGTTTAGTATTTCATTATGGAAAGACTTACGCCTGAACAACGTTTACAAATCATTCAACTTTATTATGAAAAGCCACGTTCTATAAAGAATGTGTTTCGCGTGCTTCGCTCAACTTATGGTCAACATAATCGGACCTACTGAGCGTTCTATTCGCAACACCGTCACCCATCTTAAGACCCAGCATTTAAATTAAAAGCATACCAAATACAGCTTGTGAAAGAACTGAAGCTGCTCGACCTTTCCAAGCGGCATCGCTTCGCTTTATATTCTCTCCAAGTTCCAAGAAGATCTGACGTTTTCGAGCCAGATTTTGTTCAGCGATGAGGCCCATTTCTGGCTCAATGGGTATGTAAACAAGCAAAATTGCCGCATTTGGGACGAAGAGCAACCTAAAAAGGTTCAAGGGCTGCCACTACTTCCAGAAAAAACAACGGTTTGGTTTGCTTTGTGGGCCGATGGAATCATCAGTTCATATTTTTTCAAAAATGATGCCGGTGAGAACGTAACCGTCAAACGTGACCCTGATCGCGCTATGATAACCGACTGTTTGATGCTTGAAATTGAAGCTCGTGATCTCCGCGGCATTTGATTTCGACAAGACGGCACTACTTCCTACACGTCGCATCAATCAATGGATTCATTGAGAGAACACTTCGGTGAGCAGATATGTCCACGTGTCGTGTGATATCACACAGTTAGATTTTTTCCTGTGGGGATATGTAAAGTCTAAAGTCTATGCGGACAATCCCGCTTCGATTCAGGCTTTGGAGCAAACCATCACGCGTGTCATACGCCATTTACCAGTGGAAATGCTCGAACGAGTCATCGAAAATTGGACGCAACGGATGGACCATCTGAGACGTAACCGCGGCCAACATTTGAAAGAGATAATCTTCAAAAGATAAATTCCAAAAAATGTTCTTTCGAAAGATAATTAAACATTCCTCATTAAATTTGTTCTGTTTTTTTTTTCTTTAAAAAAGTAGGGAACCACGAAATGGATCACCCTTTAGTTTGCTCAGTATTATTTTTTTGTGATTTGTCTTAAATCCACATTACCAAAGCTTTTTCACCTTTCTATTTTGACATCATTCCTTATGTGTGACAATGCTTCGCACTTATTTTCATTTCAGAATATACCGATTTTCGGATTGCAGTTTAATTTTTATTAAGCATTCTTACGTTACTTTCGTGCTACGGATCCTGCAAATTTTTCTGCTTGCTATTGGTCTAAAATTTCAATTTTGTATTTACTCCGATCGCCTATTTTTTTAATTTTTTATTTTATTTTATTTTAGAAATTTTCGCAGAAAAAATTCTTATTTCTTGCAATTACATATATTCCTCTCTACAATTTTTTATATACATATGTTTGTATGTATAAAAATACACTATACAGCAAATACTGCCGGCCTCTGTGTGTGGAAATCCACTTGCCACACAGAGCCAATTTGCAACATTTGGCGGCATTTTTAATTAGATTTACACAAATTACCACAATCAAGTGGCATGAAATTAAAAAATTTCTCATACATAAATATTTATTTTTAGTATTCATATGAATGTACGTAAATTTTTGTATTTCCACCAAAACGCATGCCTCAGTCTTACTAAGCGTACTGAGAAAAAATGCAAGTCTAGTAGACGGTAAAACGAAACGAAGAAAAAAAAACAAATAAAAACAAAACAAATTTGCATTTCCGCGTTGCAAACACACATACATGTAGTAATAAAAATATATACCCTCATATGCATGTATATAACATATATACATATATGAAAATGCATGCAGGCGGGCGGGACTATCACTGCTTGCGTTTCAAAGCTCTGCGCGTGTCGGCACCATGACAATTTCAGTTGAGGCGTACATTTTATTGCGGTCAATATTGTATTGTTCGCAACTTTTACGAGCATAAAAATTTTCAAAACAAAAAAATTATTTTATTCGCGTTATATTTAACTTACAGGCATTTTATTAGCAATTTTATAGCTTCTGCATTTTTGCATTTTTGTTGTTGTTGTTGCTGAAATATTTGGCGCGTGTTGCTTTTGCGTCTGCTGTTCGTTCGACTTTTATTTTTATTATACCTTTCATGTAGATGAAACGGTATATTAACTTTGGACCGAAGTATGTGAATACGGGTCGGAGGACTGCATATATTTGACCGATTTTTCAGATTTACAATTTTGGTTCATAAATCCATAACAAAAACACCTAAGAACTTTGGTAAGTAACTTTTTGGTATGTTGGTATCCTGCACAAATGTTATGAATTGCACATTGGTACTGAAAATCATCGCAATCGCACTACTATATCATATAACCCCCATACAACCGTTTTGTTCAGATATGGGTTTGCGTCCGAAATTCGCCAAAAAAAATGCATATAAGAGCGTGAAATATGATATTCTACCGAGACGCAAGTTCAAGTTTGTATGAACACTGAAAATCAATAAGATTGAATTTTGAAATTTGCAAAAAAATGAGTATTGTCATGAAGGGTATAAAGACTTCGGCATGGCGGAAGACTGCCGTTCTTTCTTGTTTTTATTTTATTTCTTGAATGCATACAACATACCTCTACACCTACACATAAGCAAATATATGTACATACATGTATAATTTTGCATAGCTGAGGAAACGCTCGTGAACTCATTAAATCTCAGCAAGTTGCGCGTGCAAATTTCATGTTGACGCGCTTGAATTCAGCTCGAACAGTAGGTCGCTGCTACATAAATGGAGTGCAAAAGTCAATTTTTTTTTTTTTTTGTATTTCGGATGCTAAGATATGTGTCTTTTAAAAAATTAAGTGATGTTTTCTTACATGGTAAGCGATACTTTAATGCACCTTCAGTTAATTAGTTAATTAGTTATTTATAAACAGGTAGCGAGAAAACTAGCAACATTAAAAGATATGCATTTTTGCCACTGTCAAGAAACTCTTTTCACAAATTAATTTAAATGTTCTTAAAACAAAATGAGCAACAATATGTAACAGATTAGTCATATGCAATTGGGATCTTATATCACTTTTTCAGTAAAATATTTTCAAAAAAATTGCATTCGGATGAACGTCTCAATGAACTTGTCACAATTCCCAAGAAGCTTAGACCGTACATTAATCTTTTTATATTTAACATAGTAAAACTTTGTATCTTTAATATCAATGAAGACAAATTTGGCTGCAGTTGTGTTTAAATTCGTTTTCAAAATTTGGAGATACTGCGCCGCATTCATGATCGTCTTTACAAAGGCCAGATCTCAAGGTTCTCTGCTAAATATGTACTTCCAAATTCATAACCGACTGAATATATGTCAAACTTTACAGTTAGAATAATTTTTAATGTATAAGATGAATGGTCCATTTCGAGGTTCCTACTTTTTTTAAGAAAAAACCAGAAAATTCAAATTTAATGGAGAATGTTTATTATCATTCGAAAGAACATTCTTTGGCATTTATTTTTTGAAAATTATCTTTATATTATTATATTTCAAATGTTGGCCGCGGCTACGTCTCAGATGGTCCATTCTTTGAATCTAATTTTCGATGACTCGTTCGAGCATTTCGACTGGTAACTGGCGAATGACAGACGTGATGTTTTGCTCCAAGGTCGATACAGGCCTTGTCAGCGGGATTGTCCGCATAGACTGTGGACTTAACATATCCCCACAGGAAAAAGTCCAACGGTGTGATATCATACGATCTTGGTGTCCAATCGGCCGACACAAAACGTGAAATTATCTGCTCACCGAAGTATTCTCTCAATAACTCATTTGATTGATGCGATGTGTGGGAAGTAGTGCCGTCTTGTTGAAACCAAATGTCGCGGAGATCACGAGCTTCAATTTCAGGCATCAAATATTCGGTTATCATGGCGCGATAACGGTCGCCATTGACGGTTATGTTCTCTATGTTTTTGAATATGGACCGATGATTTCACCGCCCAAAAACCCCACGAAACCATGTTTTTTTTTTTTTTTTGATGAAATGGCAGCTCTTGAACCTCTTCAGGTTGCCTTTCGTCCCAAATGCGGCAATTTTTCCACAAATGAGCTTCCTCGGTTCTTGCACAAACTGTATTTTGTACGATTTCAATTTAAGATCTCGACGTAAAATGCGCCAAATCGTTCCATACGTCAGTCCTAATTCCTGCGAACGGCGCCAAATCGACTCTCCACTGTCTTCGTGTACACTCTTAGCTACGGCCGCTATATTTCCTTCACTGCGGCCTGTGTGTTCGAGAGCGGCCTATTGTTTGGTTTGCTTTCAATGTTCAATGGCGCCTCTAGAGATTTCACCTACTCTTCCAAAGTGACGGGCATTCGCAAAGGAATCAAATAAGGTCTCAGGTTCTTCCTCCTCTCCACAACTTTTACAGAAGTCATTTGATGGTACGCCCAGCATCTCTGCATGCCTACCCAATAGATATGTCCTGTAAGAAGTCCCTTCCTTGTAGATATCCCCTTCCTTTTTTAACCTCCCGTGACCCTCCTTTATCTCCTGCTGGCCACATTATCCTGGTCACATCGCAATTCTTTAGACTTTCCCACCTTAAGTTTGATGAATAACTCAAAAGCTCTTCCATGATGATGAAAGTGAACCAGCACCAGCTTTACCTTCCTTGCAAGCTTAACCGTCATCTCGTTACTCGGTATTTTATTATGTCAACGCACCCTTACTGGGTTTAGAGCAAACTCTTGTTACCGATTCTAGGGCTTTTTCTGCATCCTATCCATCCGAAAATATAGAGAAGCTAAATCCTGAAATTACCTATTCCGTCAGTTCCGTTTATACTGCAGTGTTCAGTTAAGCAAGCGGATTAGCTAATAGTAAGCTCACTTGAGTAGACTACGCCCTCACTACTACTCACCCTATTTCTAGCTTTGATCCAGCCGTATAAAAATGAATGGTGTTTAAATTTGCTGGTACTATCCTACCTCATTGGTTTCTATTCGGCATATCTACAGCCTGTGTATGCTGTACAAAGAAAATATCATTCACTTTTATGGGAATATCAGGAGTTTTCTCTACAGACACTGCACATCCGTCGGGCGTACCGGAGTAGAGCGAGGGGAACTGTGAGGGTACTTTCCTAAACCTACTCCGCTTTGATGCTGTTTCCATATTACTGCGAAATTCTCTCCACGATCTTCTTTTTGCCCTGTTTAAGGACGTCGCAAAAAGTCCTTAAAGTGTCGCTTATATCTGTCCCAGAATACCTCTTGAGAAGATTGAGTAACTGCCTTAAATATAAGTACTTTTTTTAAGTTTACCTTAGTTTTTCTAGATTCGAATCCAACATTCGTAGGCGCTTCTTGCTCCTAAGTAGCTTAGCTAGGCAGGCTATATCCAGAGCTTTGTTATATCTCTCTCTCGCTCCGGATCTTTAATTTTGGCAAGTTTTGACAGTATCAGGACTACTGGAAGAAATTACTCTAGATTTTACCTATATAATTGTCAATCTGTGTTTTTCAGATTTCCCATGATATTGATCTTAACAGCCAGCCAATCTATGTCTAATTGCATATTGCGATGATCGGAAAAGGGGGAGAGGGTTCCCTAAGGACCCTCCCATTTCTCATCTCTAGATATATTGACGATACCTTAAGCTTACGTACTTCTACTTCAAGAGAAACTAATCTTCAATGTTTCTTCGTCTTTTTATTGAGATAGAAACCAGACTTTCAGGTTAGAGCCAGTAAGAATCCAGGCCCCTGGTTTGCCATTTAGTTGTGGATTTAAATTCACAGATTTTATGCCCGATCAGCAAAGGCTTCTGGATGAGGACTATAGCCGCAGCCCTGATGACATAAAGAACTTTTAAAGAATTATATTTTAAACTATATAAATCTTACCTCGGTGAGCTGACGAAAAGGGTTGTCATCTAATCGAAATTCGGTACAAAGTAGAATGAATTATCATCACAGTAATGTGTCAAATGTGTGGTGTTTCTAAGAGAGAATTATTTAGCTGTTTTTTTTAAATGAAAGTTGCCCTTTTTTTTTTAAAGTAATAAAGGAAAACTTATTTCATAGAAAATTTTTATGCAATAATGCAATTCTTTACTAACGGTGAAACAATGGCTGCGGTACATAGTTGAGCTCAATATTTTGCTCAAAACATTTTTGAGCAAGACGAACATTAGAGCAAGGAGCACTCGCACACTTGTTCAACTGCTCATTACTCGAAACTTTTCGAGCACGCGCACGAGCATTTCTTTGTATTTTGACAAAACCTTGACTTTTTTCGCAGAACATTTTCTTCTAATAATTTGAAATTTATTTATGCAAAATATAAAAATCATTGAAACGCCAAAGAAATGTTGACAAACAAAATTGAAAATTTGTCGTTCTGTTGAGCAGTTGAGCAATGAGCGAGCTTCGAGCTGCTCGCAATGCTCGATACCCGGGTATCTTGAGCTCTGTACATACTAAGTCTATCGCCTATGGTGCGTGCACACTTGCCATGTACTTTTAAAATCTATTCCAAACATATTTTTCTACATTTATTTATATAAATTATGTATGTATAAGCGCATAAAACAATGCGAGAGCAATATTATGCAAAGCTTAATTTGCACACTTGGAAACTGTGAGGCAGCAACATCGCGAGTAGGCGATATTATTGCATTTACTTACGTCAGTTTAAGTTGAGATATTAAACTGCAAGGCGTTCTACATTTGAATTTTATTACTGTTTTGACGGTGCACTTTTATTACATTCCGCCGAAAATATTTATAACGAGCCCACATACACACACAGCTTCAGCTGGCTGTGTCGATTGCCATTGGCTGATGTCTATCGTTGGGGTTTAAATTCTTGATGCGGCTGTGGTCATGGTCAGGGCATGTTTGCGAAATTCTCATTGGCTGTGTGTGTGTGTGTGTGCGTTTTATGACTTGCGGTTTTTCGCCTTCCACTTTTGTGCGTATCTATAAATACATATATGTTTTTACAAGCGAATTTTATTGCATTTGTGTTAGGGCTTACCGGAATGCCAATAAAGTTTGCTCAACATTGACCTATATTTCGTCAGCTGTTCTTTAATTATTGCGTGCGAAGCTTACATAATACGGTGACTTTTTGAATAAAAATTTTTTTTCCGGCAAATTAGCGTTTTATTTTTCAATATAGTCTCCATTTAGTGAACATTCAGTCAAGCGTTTTCCCAGTTTTTGCATTCCTTCCAAATAATAGGTGTTTTCAAGGCCTTCAAAATAGGCATTTGTTACTGTGATGACCTCTTCATGTGACCCGAACCTCTAACCACCCATTTATCCAGGTCTGAAAATAAAACATATTCGCAGGAGGCTAAATCTAAAGAACATACTGCATGGGGTAGTAGTTCGTAGCCCAATTTATGAATTTTTACCAGTGTGACTACACACGCGTGCACTCGTGCTTTGTCTTTTGTTCTTTGATCTCCGGTATGGTGTGGTGAAACCATGTTACATCTACGGCAACGAAATGGCGCAAAAATTCGTTGGGATTGCGGTTGCACATCGTTAAGCACTCCTTTGTAGCGCGGTCTCGAGAATAGTTTTTCATGTCCAAATATTTATGTAAATTTTATGTGCCCGCTGAGTTCAGATGCCTGCAGCCTCACAATCACTTCACACACTTTAATTCTCCGATCGTACAAAATCATTCCATGGATTTTATGGATGATTTCTAGCGTGGTGACCACTTGTGGGCGACTTAAACACTCAGCGTCACTTGTACTGGTACGACCATAACGAAACTTGGTAAACCACTTCTTAACTATGAAGAAATTGATGGTGCAGTGTCCGCTTAGTATTTATTAAGTCTTTCGTCGGTTTCGATGATGTATTTTTACGCAAAAAAAAGCTTAATTAGCGCACGAAATTCACTTTTTCCCCATTTTCATTAAAATACTCTGCTGGTCGTCTGCTTTCAACGGCTGTCAAACACAACAAACTAAATGGTGCAGCTTACTCAAAATTTTAAAGAAATCTATTAGTCGATAACAGTTAACGGGAGCAGCATTGTTTTTACAGTAGCTGCGCGGCAAAATCACAGAGTCACTGACTTATGCAAACAGACCTCGATAGCGATAGACAATTTTCGTACACCATATGATATACCAAGCGATTCAGAAGCTTACTACAAGGTGGCTATAGCCGAGGCCAATCTTGATGAAAATTCCGAGCACCTAAATGAAAAGTAACATAAAATCACTCTCTCAAAATTATCATTGTTTCTTCCCTCCAAATGTATACTGGAAGATGTGTCTTTCAGCGACTCTCACTTGAACGAGTTGAATATATAAATTGTGATCCATTTCGAGATTTCCTAATTTTTCAAAGAAAAGAACACAAAAAAAATTTAATGGGGAATTCGAAAGAACATTCTTTGGCATTTATCTTTTGAAGATTATCTCTTTCAAATGTTGGCCGCGACTACGTCTCGGATGTTCCACCCGGTTCCCAATTTCCGATGACTCGTTCGAGTATTTCGACTGGTAACTGGTACGGTACGGTGTAATATGACACAATCTTGGTGGCCAATCGACCTTCCCTAAACGTGACAATATGCTCACCGAAGTGTTCTCTCAATAATTCATTGATTGATGCGATGTGTGGGATGAGGCGCCGTCTTGTTGAAACCAAATGTCATGGAGATCACGAGCTTCAATTTCAGGCATCAATAACGGTCTCCATTGACGGTTACGTTCTCACCGGCACCATTTTTGAAGAAATATGGAGCGGTGATTCCACCGGCCAAAAACCACACCAAACCGTTGTTTTTGATGAAATCACAGATCTTGAATCTCTTCAGGTTGCTCTTCTTCCCAAATGCGGCAATTTTGCTTATTTACATACCCATTACCAGAAATGGGCCTCATCGCTGAACGAAATTTGGCTCGAAAAGTCGGACCTTCTTGGAACTTTTCAAGTTCTTGCACAAGCTGTATTTTGTACGCTTTCAGTTTAAGATCTCGACGTAAAATGTGCCAAGTCGTTCCATACGTCACTCTGAGTTGCTGCGGACGGCGCCGAATTGACTCTCCACGGTCTTCGTATACACTCTCAGCTACGGCTGCTATATATTCTTCACTGCGTGCTGGACGTGCTCTATTCGGTCGAATATTACCCAATAATGAATGCTGGGTCTCAAGATGGGTGATGGTTTTGCGAATAGTACGCTCAGTAGGCAAATTATGTTGACCATAAGTTGAGCGAAGCGCGCGAAGTTTTTTACGGAACGTGAATTTTCGTAATAAAGTTGAATGATCTGTAAACGCTGTTCTGGCGTAGGTGTTTCCATGATGAAATTCCAAACAATACTGAGCAAAAGTAATATGACAGCTTGACACGACTCAAGCGTGATCTGTCAAAAGAGGGCTATTTATTTTTAAGTATTTTTGCTTTGAATAAAATGCCTAAAAATTAAAAAAAAATTCTGAAGAACATCCTGTCTTCGGTTCTGCATACATACATGTATATATATTTTTAATCATACACTATTTTTCTCATTGCTGTGGAGCATTTCACTGTAAATACCAATATGTATACCAGTGCAAACTTATTTACATAAATATGTGTGTATATACCCTTGAGCACAATTAGATATCACCAGTCAATTTATTATTAGCAAATGCCGCCAGGGAGACAACCAAAGCTCAATGCTCTTACATAAGATCCCTGTTATTACCTTTTCATATGTAAATTGAAAAAAAGGTGTAAATTACACATAATGGCTGCACAATTGCACACGTGTGGACGCATATCACGCACTTACATGCATTAAAACATACGTACATACACACAAGTAACAAAGTATGCAACTGACCGATGCCGTAAGTGAGAAGACGATCTAAATCTACTACTTTTGCATATACCTCTATTAGAGGTAAATAATTCTTAATTTTATTTATGCGTAGCTAATAATAGAAGCGTAAAGATACATTAGGGTAGTACAAGGAGCTCTTTGTGCACACTATTCGGGCTTTTTTCCTATATCTAAAAATTCAACAATTTCCAATCAAGAGATCTTAATTTAGCTTCGACCAGAATTAAATTTTTTTTGCTGTCTAATTATCTATCAAACAACTCGATAGACCGTAAAAAAAAAAGATGTCCGAAATTTGGAAACCCAACACTATAAAGAGATGTTCGATCCCCTTGAAGGTGAGATATTTTTTTTTCTCCCTATCACTTTTGCTGCTCTTTCAGTATTTTTTAATACCTCACAAAGGAATTTAATTTTATTCGGTATAATAGCCGGTATAAAGTTCTATCGGCTAGTTGAAAAATTTACACACAAATGACAAAACAGCCTGACAGGAAATTAAGAATTATTGATTGTAGAGACAAAATTGTTCAAATAATATTATAATCGATATACATATACAACGAAGCGTGTCAACTTTGAAAAGCTGTTGCACGCTTGGATTGTGAGTCCTTAAAAAACTTGTCGACCTCCCGAACATATTGTAAAATCATTTTGTTTGATCGTATGTCACGGATTTTGAAATACTACTTTTCATCTTATGTGGAAACAGGCTATCACCGCAACATTTTTTACTGTTTGTTTACAAGTTCCAGACAATGAAGTTCTTTCATGTTCGTCTTTAGAGTCACCAGAGTCATTGCCACATAGAGCATGATTTTTAGACAATTCAAAAAAAACATTGAAAAACGCTATGAAATCGTTTCTTTTACAAGGCCCAGCTGCAGTAGATTCGATATAGCTGAGTATGAGATTAACCTCCATCAAAACACATCAAAACACATCTTCGACTTCATTCATATTGGAAAAACATATTTTATGTATAACATTAAAATTCATATAAATATACCAGAACAGAAAGATTAGTGTTCAAAAGGAAACACGTTAAATTTATATATTTCCTGCGCTTTCTCTGACAAATCTGGGGACTCATCGAAAATCAGCGCATATAACGCAGCTTGAGGTTGTTGGAAGTTGTGTTTGGCGGTATTCGTCCATCTTCTCTGTGTCCATGGGATGTATTATTCTGTTTGCTTTCGAAAGTAATTGTTTTATATTTTCTTGTTTCTCCGCAGCATAGTTTTTTTCGCTCTGTGGGGTTTTGGTAATTTCTAATAAAGTCTTTTCCGGTCATAACGACATTTCTATGACATTATTTGAAAGAAAATTTATAGAATTTCCATCAAAGATCTTATTTTTGCTTGTATCAGCATTTCAAAAGATTCTCTCTTTTTTTGAATCGTTGGTCCACAGCGAATTGTTGGTATCTTTCCAAATGATTCCAAAGCAAATTTCTGAATTTATTTTATCGCAAATACAGAATATCTTATTACTTTAAACGAGCAACTCCTCTATATATAGAGCTAACTCGAAAACGCCACTAACGATTTCAATGAAATTTTGCACACGTATACTGTTTAACATTCTAAGGTAATCTATTTAGGTGATGATGCTATGGGCATCGCAGTTGAGCAGATACATCATATTTTACAAGAGTATTTGGACTTGAAAATACTATCCACGCGATGGGTGCAGCGATACACGGCCACAATCGCAATTGTGTGACCAGTTCAAAAGAGTGTTTGGCGTTGTTCAACCGCAATTCAATTGAATTTTTATGCCAACATACCACACCAAAGTCCAAAGAAGAATCAAGACTGTATATTATTTGGAAGGAACACAAAAATTGGAAAAACGCTGGAGTAAATGTATAGGGCTAAAAAGCGACTATGTTGAGAAATAAAAAGCTTATACGAAAAAAAAAACTATATTTTATTCAAAAAGTCACTGACTTATCAAATCCTTGGGTTTTGGTATGAAAAAGTTTCAAGTATGGAAAAAATGTTTAAGACAAGCTAATTTTTTTTTTTAGTTTCTTTTTAGCTTAAAATTTCATAAATATGTATTATTCACATTAATAGTGGTTGCTTATTTCCATTAACAGTTCCCCTCGCAAAAGAAAATCCTCGCCATACTCGATGTCGTTGGGAGAGAAGTATTTGCATAGGTCTAACTACTTCTTCTAATTTTGTAACTAAGACAAATTTTATATGAATTAATAACATAAAGTGAAAAATACTTTAAACTTTAAATATATATTTTTTTAATAACAATAAAACCTACTGGCCTACTGCAATTCGGAAGGTCTGGGTTCGAGCAACATCCAAAGTTATAAAAAATTATTATTTTTTTAATTGCGGTCGCCCCTCGGCAGGGAATTTCAAAGCCCTCCGAGTGTATTTTTGACATGAAATAAAGCTCCTCATAGAAATCTATCGGCCCTTCGCAGGCGGCTTGAATAAATTTTAGGTCACTTCATTTGTTGGAAAAAAATATCAGGACGCTAAATCACAAATTGGAGGAGGAGCTCGGCCAAAAAACCGCTTCAGCGGCCACAAGCCGCCATATATATATATATAAATATATAAAAATAAATATATATATATATATAGCCTTGGATCCTTGACTGCTCTGTTATAGGAAAGCTCCGCCTGAAAAACACTGCAATGATGCAGGGAGCTCAATGAAAGTTCCACCGGAGAGTTTCGTGAGAAAATATCATCTCTGACTCTCTGTATATACTTCGAGATGGCGAATCTAACCAACTGAGAATTGGGACACTACAGTTGTTTTCAGTAAATGATATTCAACCACAATGGTCTAGATGCCTTGATATGAAAATTTCTCTATAATATAAACTACTAAATTTTTGTATGAAAAAAAAACACTGTGCTGTGTTCTATGGAAAATGTAAGTAAGCATATACATACATACGACTAATATTATAGAGAAAATTTTCATACCAAGGATATGATATTATTAACATTCCAATAACAGTTATGAAATGATTTTCTTCACTTATTTTTGGAATTTTCAACGTGGCACCATTGAATATTTGCCAATTTTAAAACAAAAGAAATATACAAATTTTTATTCCATACAGGAAGGTGACAAAAAAACTTTTTTTTTTGTACAACCCTAATATTTAACCACACATCAATATGCTTTACGGCAACGCTTGACTGCGCGCCATCCAGACAGTTGGCTGATTTGGTAGTAAATTAATGTGCAGCTTTATTGTACGCGGCGAATTCACTTTAAGAAAAGGGTACATAAATAAATAGCCAAGCGGTGCTGCCAGTAAGTGCATGCCTTTATTACATACATACATACATATGCATATAATAGGTTTGCGCATACACATTGAAAATCGGAAATGCACTAGACAGCGAGTGGCAAATTATAGCGATTCTATGCAAAAATTACTCGCGAATGGACTCAACGCTAGCTGCCGGCTTGCCTGAAGTTGCAAGCAATCTACTTGTAACGTATGTGTGCATGTTCGTACATAGAAAGAGTATTGAAACAGCATACATCAAAGAAACTCAGTTTAAACGATCTGAGCCGTATTAAAGGCAAAGGCGCCGGGTTCAGTAGCTGCAAGCTATTTTATTTTCAAAACGTTTGCATATAACTAAATGTGTGTTCGTTGTGTGCGTTGTAGCCATGTTATGTGGGTTTTTGTGAGCCATTTGACGTTCAACACCTAATTAGCATAATTGCACTGACTACTTTTAACAGCACAGCAAGCCAAAGTGGTGCAAGTGTGATGGAAAAGTGTGTAAAATTTATGCCCGTGAATAGATTAATATTACTTCATTTCACGGAGCTTAACTGGTGCTAGGCATGGATTATATTAAATCCAATTAAATTATTGCTTACAATTAGTTGAAAATTTTTTAAATGGGAGAATGGCTTTTACTAGAAAAGTAAATAACTTACTGTTTCCTAAAGTCATATCGTAAGCAAAATAATTTTTTACTAGGCTAAAATATCGACGAAAACTTGTGGGTGACGCTCAAAAATTTTCAGGAAACAAGTGGTATCTTAAGTGTATGAGTACTCTTCTGTTGAGCTGCATATTGCTCTTTGGAGTAGTGGACTTTGTGCTTACGCCTAGTTGAGTTATCGTCCTAGTTAAGTGCTAACCACTGCTGGCTAAAAGGTTGTTGCGCTCTCCAGGATATTCGCTAATTTACGTGGACGTTTGACTGACCAATACTCGATTAAAATTTATGCTTTGAGACTTGGATGCGAATTAAATAAAGGGCTTTCCAATAGGGATGATATGATTTCTAAGAGTCGTTATGGCTATTTTTAATATGCCATGATCTGTAATTTTTTTCATTATATTCAATAATGTTAATAATTTCATCCATGAACTACCATAAACGTCGTGAATTTGCTGATTTTGCCTTGGAACAACTTGATAACGATTTTTTTTAATCATCTTCTCCGATGAGGCTCACTTTCATCTGAGTGGTGCGGTAAATAATGAACAACCATTGCCTTCACCTAAATTGACAGTTTGGTGTAGTTTTTGGTCTGGTGGAATCATCGGTCCGTACTTCTTTCGAAATGAAGCTGGTAGCACCGTTACTGTCAATGAAGAGCGGTATAGATCGATGATAACCAACTTTTTATGGCCACAATTGGAAGAAGTTAAACTTAACAGAGCAAGAAAGATTTGGAGATTCGATTATTTCAAGAAATTGTGACATTGAATGGCCGCCTCCAAGAAGTTGTGATTTAACACTATTGGACTACTTCTTGTGGGGGTTTTTGAAGTTATTGGTCTTTAGCAATAAACCAGATCCTCTTCAAGCTTTAAAAGTCAATATTGAACGTAATATTCATGACATACGACATGATTTAGTGGAAAAAGTGCTCAAAAATTGGGTTCATCGAATTCGTTCCTGAAAAAGAAGTCGTCGAGGCCCTTTGAATGATGTTATATTCAGAACTTAATTGTATCGATTGCACTTCACATTAAATAGAAAACATTTGAATTTCCTTAACAATTAGTGGGTTTTTTTTTCAAGAATTCATATCACTTTTAGTGGAAACCTCTATATGGTCAAAACTCTTTGACTTTTTCTTTTTTCCTTTCTGCAACTGTTAACTACTTCTAAAACACCGTGCAATGCCACACCACGACTTAGAACAACAACAAAAATTAGAATGTTCATAAAATTTTTTACTCTGCTGACGCTTCTTCTTCTATGTACACCCCACTCGCATTGCTAGTCGAACTTAGCTCAAAGGCTGTTTACCTAGGGTAGGAGTGTAAGAAAAATACGAGAAAAGAGTATCAAACCTGTCGATAGACGCTCGTAAATTTAATGAAAGTGACAAGCGAACGTTGGTAACCACCACTTGCAACTGGGTCGACAGGTGAATTTTGCACCGGCAGTGAGCACGAAAGGAGTAAATAACCCGACAGTCAACACAAGAAACAGATGGTTTGAGCTGTCTACATATATATGTGTTTTTGGTTTTACAAACTCACATACGTATACGTATGTATATATGTTTATGCACTCACTATCTGTTTCGTTAGATGTAAACACTTAGTTTGGCGTGGAGGTCGAATTTCAAATTTCTAATAGCTCAGACTTTGATTTGCAAATTATATGCTATTTTTAGAGCATTATGTCTGTAGGTGTGCGTATAGATGTGTTAATCTCACATTTGCAACAAAGTAAACAAGATTTTGTGTAATTTGGCTAATGTGATTTGATAAGGATTTGTAGGTATGTTAGTTGTCTATGAAACTAACATAACACTAATTGAAGCTCCATAATGGGGGAGCGAGTACTTCACTCCAAATATACTCGCATCAATAGACATCAAAAATGTATTTAGATAATTTGTTTGAAAACAAGAATTTTTTTCGTGACAATATCAAATTTACCGTATTTCATGCTTTTTTTTTTTTTTTTTTTTTTGAAAGGAATGCTTGAAAATCGGGTGTATGGGGCTATCTGATATTGTCTTCAGATATCAATAATTTTCAGTATTAATGTTTAGTTCATTATACATATGTGTGTAGAATTCCGAATTTCATTTACTTTATTAAAGTATTTTTTGCCCAAAATCACATATCTGAACAAACCGATTGAAAGGTAACAACTAAAATATATAGACTGCTTCTGACAAATTCAAATATAACAAAAACTCAGCGACTAGTTTGCGTTCATCATTCATGTAGTTACATTAACTATACGAAGTATGTAAGTACCGATATGAGAAGAGACTTATACCGAATTTATTTAGCCATTTCCGTGTGTCCATAGGCTAGTCCCTTAATGTTTGAGATATTTCAACATACATTTCTCGAAACTGGCTAGGTCGGACCACTATAGCACAACCGACTTTTTAAATTTGAAATTTTTCGCCATAAATCTGTCAAAAAAGCATCTGTGAGCGTGAAATTTCATATTGTGTTCATATCTTCATACTAAAAATTATCGAAATCGAACGTCTATAACACCGATTTGCTCAGATAAGAGGCTGTGGTCAAAAATCCTTCAAAAAATCATCTATGAGCGTGAAATTTGGTAATATGCACACGAATATTTCAATAAATATTGACACCGAAAAATATCAAAATCGGACGGCTACATTTCATAGCGCCCATACAACCGATTCGCTCAGATTTGAAGTTCTGGACCAAAATTTCCTCGAAAAAGCATCTACTAGTGTTAAATTTGTTAAGCTACCCACGTAAAATCACTTAGATATTGACACAGAAAACCATCGAATTCGAATTTTGCGTTTTGCAATAAATTTTTCAAAATTAGTCGGTAAATGTGCAGAAATTCTAAAATTAAAAAAAAAAAGTTGAATTTTAATTCAAAGACGACAAATACATTTGCATATACAAACAAACAAAATTTGCATTTTTTGGAAATAATAAAAAAGTACTTTTTAGACAAAATTAACCAACAAGAAAAACAATACTTTAAAACGTGTTAATGCAATTTTTTGATATTTAATTTTCTTTAATACGTGCACATTAAAATATTACAGTACAATAAAAGAAATTCGATTTATTATTTAAATTTTTTAAAAAGAATAAGTTCCCCGGGTATCGAGCACAGCGAACAGCTCAATGCTCGCTCGCTATTAGCTCATTGCTCAACTGCTCAGCAGAACAAAAAAAATTTTAATTTCTTTGTCAAAATTTCTTTGACATTTCAATGTTTATTACACTTTGCATAAATAAATTTAAAATTAATAATAAAAAAAAACTTTGGAAGAAAAAGTCACAGGGTTTGTCAAAATACTCGAAATGCGCGTACTCGGCTCGAAAATTTTCGAGTAATGAGCACTGAGCAGACGTACAAGTGTTCGTTGCTGAAATGCTCGCGCTGTTTTAATTTTTAAATATCTCCGCTGCTGAAATCTAGGAGATTTGTTAGAATTCTATGAATGCTCTTCTTTACAATTTACTCAGTTAATGCGTGAGTTATAACGTGACCAGAATTACATCACTTTGCTTTGGTCTTATTTTCAATTGTTTTTGTAAATTTGAAAATGTTTACAACTCCCTCCGAAGCGAGTTCTTTGACGATTTCCTTAACGGGAAGCGTCTTTAGGAACGTGGTTTCTTTTTCAAAATTGAGGTTTTCGTGATATTTGCAGTGAATTTCACATAGCCCAGTAAGTTGTTTGGAAGATATAAACTTTTCAGCGGAGAGGTAAGTTACCTTCTCTGAGCTCAGATATTTTTTCAATATCCTCTCTTATTACATTTAAAGATATTTGTACTTCAGAATGGAAATAAAGTGATAGCGGCTTTTGTTTGTTAGCGGTAGTAGATCTGGAAAATCATCCACAAGACTGGCTGGAGTTTTTTTTTCGTTTTGGGACTGGATTATAAGGCGGCGAACCGATTTTCCCCTACGCGTTGTAGCCCCTAAAGGGCATGGTTGGAAAGCCTAATTTATACTTTCAATTTGGCAAGTGGTTGACAAATATGTAAAACGAGTCTATGGGCTAAACGTGGTTGTTGGTGGGTGTATAACTGCACACAAAAATAAACAAAGAGAGGTCTACAGAAAAAAATCGTCGATGATTGCTGGATATAAACAAATATGTATAAGTCATGAATTTAAATAAATATTGCACAGAGACGATCTCTTTTGCTTAAATTTCTTTAAAAAGATTGCACATTCCCAAACGTGAACTGTCTTGGGTTTTATATAGTTCATTTTACGGATTGGTCTTCAGCAAAGCATGAAGAATCCGAAAGAAAAATCCGGGAAGTGGATCAGCGGCTAATCTATTCGAAAAAAAGGTTTTTTTTGTTTGATTTTCTTGAAATTTTGTAAGAACACGACATTTTCTTAAAAAAATTTAACATAGCAAGCACGTTTGCTTTCGGGAATTAGATCTGAGGTCGATCTCTAAAACAAGCAAAAAATTAAATTTATGGCTCAATTTACCTGAATTTTGGTATGAAAGTGGCTTTTAATAAATTTAATATGCGGCCGCGATAGCCGAGTGGTTAGCATTGCGTACTGCCATTCGGAAGGCCTGGGTTCGAGCCCAGGTTCCGAGCAACATCAAAAATTATGGAAAATAAATTTTTCTAATTGCGGTCGCCCCTCGGCAGGGAATGTCAAGCCCTACGAGTGTATTTCTGGCATGAAATAAAGCTCCTCATAAAAATCCATCAGCCGTTCGGAGGCGGCTTAGAATAAACTGTAGGTCCCTTCATTTGTTGGTAAAAACGTCAAGACTTTCACAGCTTTTATCTAGTTTAACAAGTAGCATAATTTATTTCCGAAAAGGGGATCCCAGAACAATAGTTTGATGAAAATCGGTATGATGTTAATATAATGCGGCTGCAGGTTGTTTTTGAGTTTTACGCAGCTGTAGTAGCAATTGAAAGCTATGCTTATATGAAAATATGTTTAACGTTATTGTGAAGTAGTATATGTTAGATCAGAATAGTGGAGGATTCTAAGAAGCGAAAAGACAACTAATATCTGACTATATCTCGCATGCGCCTTCATGAGTGGGCAAAAAAATAACTCAGCCGCTGTAATACTTAAACGTAACTTTCCATTAAGCGGCGACCGAGGTGCCAACTATACCAACTATAAAATCCTCAATGAAATTGTGTTTGTTTACTTTTACTTTAGAAATATGCCTTTTAAAACCCATTTTGTTTTCCAGTCATAACAAAAACAACGCGTCATACATAACTAACACAAAAATTCAAGTGTTTACGTCAGTCAAATCGCCTCAACGCGTCACCAATTCTCCAGCACTTGGCTCAATTTCAATTACTCACTTGATAGCCCATCATACTCGTTACACGTATATAAATTTATATTAATGAATATAGTTATATACATATGTGTGTACGTAATAGATCCAGCTAATTGAAAATATTGCAATAAAAATTAAATTTTATTTATTTAAGTTTAAGTTTAAGTATTTCCGTGGCATTTGGGCGTTCATCTAAACGTTTACACAAACACATACAGATTTAAACATGAAAAGTCTAATAATTTTTTTTCTTCATTTCAGGTAAATTTTCATTTGGATCATCCACGTTATCTGTTAAAAATATATATCTGTGAGTATGAAAATATTTACTTCTAATATTATTTCTTCACTTTTAGCAAATAAAATAAATATCATTTATAATGTTTTAATATAAAAATATTTAATCTGCATTAACGGTTCTAATTATTGCCCACATTCAAATGACTGAAAGCGCTTTGACAGATTTAACATGCTTATCAAAAACTTTCAGAACGAAAACTTTCTATAATACTTTTACTTACTATGCCATCAACATAAAGATAAGTCAAAATGTAACGCGCGGCCGCGGCTACGTCTCAGATGGTCCATCCGTTGAGTCTAATTTTCGATGACTCGTTCGAGCATTTCGACTGGTAACTGGCGAATGAAAAGCATGCTGTTTTGCTCCAAGGCTTGAATCGAAGCGGGATTGCCCGCATAGAATTTAGACTTTACATATCCTCGCAGGAAAAAGTCTAACGGTATGATATCACATGATCTTGGTGGACAATCGACTGGCTCACAACGTGGAATTATCTGCTCACCGACCTGTTCTCTCAATAAATCCATTGAGTGACGCGATGTGTGGGAAGTGGCGCCGTCTTATTGAAACCAAATGTCGCGGAGATCACGAGCTTCAATTTCAGGCATCAAATGGTCGGTTATCATGACGCGATAACGGTCGCCATTGACGATTACCTTCTCACCGGCATCATTTTTGAAGAAATATGGACCGAGGATTCCACCCGCTCACAAACTACACTACACAAACCGTTGTTATTCTTCTGGATGACATGGCAGCTCTTGAATCCTTCACGTTAATCTTCATCCTAAATGCTTCTTTACATACCCATTGAGCCAGAAATGGGCCTCATCGCTCAAAAAAATTTTGCTCGAAAATGTCGGATCTTCTTTGAACTTTTCAAGAACCAATAGAGCGAAGCGATATCGCTTGGGAAGGTTGAGCGGCTTCAGTTCTTGCACAAGCTGTATTTGTACGCTTTCAATTTAAGATCTCGACGTAAAATGTGCCAAGTCCAAGTTCCATAGGCAGTCCGAGTTTCTGCTAACGACGCTGAATCATCTCTCCACGGTCTTCGTGTACTCTTTCAGCTATATTTTCTTCACTGCAAGCTGGACGTGATCTATTCGGTCGAATATTATCCAATAATGAATACTGGGTTGGGTGATGGTGGTGCCGATTATGTTGGCCATAAGTTGAGCGAAGTGCGCGAAACACATTCTTTACAGAACGCGAATTTTCGTAATAAAGTTGAATGATTTGTAAACGTTGTTCAGGCATAAGTCTTTCCGTGATGAAATGCCAAACAATATTGAACAAAAATAACATGACAGCTTGACATGACTCACGGGTGATCTGTCAAAAAAAGATTATTAAAATAATTGCCTCTACTTGAATCACGCTTTAGTATCCAATTCGATATTATAAAATTTATAAAAGTTAAAAAAAAATGTATTAACAATTTTCAAAATAAATATAATAATTGAAGTTGTTACTTAAATCCACAACCCCTCTTCTTTATTACACAGCCAACCAACAGAAAAGAAAACGCATTCATATATCTCTAAATACAATCCTTTAAAGTCAGGCGGGCAACCGAAAAAACATATTTCTGATGCTTCTAAGCTTCTTGTAGCAGCAACCCAAGCAAACAATAGTAGTTGTTGTTCTCTTTATTGCTGTTTTTCGCGACCCCAATGTGGTAATATAGATGCTTTTAATAGAATTCTCATGTTTGTTTAGATATTTAAGAATATAAACAAAATGCCAAATAAAAATAGCTACAGAATGAAGCTTTGATGCGCATAAGAGAAATAGAAAGGAAAGAAACGTAAAAAAAAAACAAATCGCATATCGAAGAAAGTCACATACATACATATGTATGTAAGTGTAAAGCAATTTAGATCCCCAAATAAATACATACATATGTATTTACATATGCACATATGTATGTAAATATATTCGAGCATATTGCATTGATGTTTCGAACCCAACAAGAAAATCTTTTTAGCTTTATAACTTATATTTTGAAATCGGCATTTAAATGCTAGACTTGGAAATGTCCGGCGTTACTACAAATACAAGAAAATTGTAAGATCAGGCTCATTTGAAAATAAATATGTATTTTTCTTTATGACATTTTATCCAACTCTCTCGTTTCGAAAAAAAAATATTTGCGATTTATTTATTTTGAATATATATACAATATAAAGTGTATAAACCAACGTCATCTACAATAACACCAACAACCGTACTTATGATTACAAGCGACACAGACACACACACACACAATCATACAACATTCGGTGACATCCGCGATAGCTGTGACAAGTGAAAAACAAGCAATTTACGATTGCAACCAACAAATGACAGCGACAATTGAAATTGCAAGGAAAATTTTTGTGAGAAATTGTAAACAGCAACAACAACATCAATAATATCAACAACAACTACAAATCACAATCGCAACAATGTAAATAAACAAAGCTCGACTTACACATCGTCACATGCACACAAGGCATATGCATATGTATATGTTTATGTATGTAAAGGGTGTTTTTTAAAGAGGTATAGAACTTTAAGTTGCAATAAAACAACGATGGATTATTCGATTGACATGAATTTTATTTATCCGAAAGATAATCTTGTGGCATTACATTTTAAATATGATTTCTGGCATATGACCGCCACGGCTGGCGCGGATTAGTCCAATCTGGACGTCCAATTTTCGATGACTTTTTCCAACATTTGTGGCCGATAACACGGCGAATGTTGTCTTCCAAATGGTCAAGCGTTTGTGGCTTATCCGCATAGACCAATGACTTTACATAGCCCCACAGAAAGTAGTCTAGCGGTGTTAAATCACAAGATCTTGGAGGCCAATTCACAGGTCCAAAACGTGAAATTAGGCGGTCACCAAACGTGTCTTTCAATCAATCTATTGTGGCACGAGCTGTGTGACATGTTGCGCCGTCTTGTTGAAACCATATCTCCTGGACATCATGGTTATTCAATTCAGGAATGAAAAAGTTAGTAATCATGGCGCTATACCGATCACCATTGACTGTAACGTTCTGGCCACCATCGTTTTTGAAAAAGTACGGACCAATGATTCCACCAGCCCATAAAGCGCACCAAACAGTCAGTTTTTCTGGATGTAACGGTGTTTCAACATACACTTGAGGATTACCTTCACTCCAAATGCGACAGTTTTGTTTGTTGACGTAGCCATTCAACCTGAAGCGCGCTTCATCGCTAAACATCGCTAAAATGGACGTAGTTCGCGATACGTTTTCCGCACAGAACCATTATTTTCGAAATAAAATTGCACTATTTGCAAGCGTAGTTCAGGCGTGAGTCTATTCATGATGAATTGCCAAACCAAACTGAGAATAAATCACTTGACAGCTGTTAAATCGGTCGCCATCTTGAAAAGTAATGCCAACTTAAAGTTCTATACCTCTATAAAAAAACACCCTTTATATATATTTGCACGAGTATAGACCCTGCAGGAAAAACAGTAGTTGTGATCTAGAAACCAAATAATTGAAGTGTTTGCATTACCAAAACGTGGTATTTTTAACATTACGAACTGCATATGAATCAGATTTTTACTAGTTCATTAAGGAGTGCTGAATTTCTACTTCACCAAAACTAAAAAAAAAAATAATTTGTATTTAAATAAAATTTGTTCGTAGTAGTCTGCCTTTTTTTGCTGCAGGGGAGAGGTAAATAAATATTTATGTATATATGTATGTACGTATGCATGTTATGCACTGTAATTTTAGTTAAGCTGTTGATGCAGTAGTTTGAATATATACAATTAGATGCTACCGTTACAAGTATGTGGACAGCAGATGGTTGTCGCGACATTTTTTTTTTTGCTATTATTATTTCACTTTTTCTTTTTTTTTTTTTTGGGTTTTACATATACATACTTGTTGTTGATGATAAACACTTTTAGCGTCGTCGCAACTGTCACATGCCGTTCATTGCGTCGCTCATTGAAATTTCACTGCAAATACATGCGAATGGGACCGTACTCGCTTCTATAGTGTTATCCATTTAGTGGTTTCGAATATGCGGTTGATACGTAAATAAGCAAAATTGTCGGAGCTGGGGCTCCGAGGACCCTCAAATAATTTAAAAGAGGTCATTACACCCAAAAAAAAAACCCCAATTTCTGGTGCGCTCTTTGAAGAACACTACTTAGACAATATGTGGTCCCCACACGATGGTGCCACATGCCACACTACATGAATGAATATGGCTTTATTAGGATATAAATTTCCCGGCTGCGTAATCTCTCGTCTTGGCGATGTCGATTGACCGAGATCGTCTGATTTGATACCGGTATTAGACATTTTTGTGGCGCTACGCGACAGACCGTGTTTATACTGATACATCTTTACCTCTTGACCACTTGAAGAGCAACATTCGTCATGTTATGGCTGGCATACCGCCCAATATGTGGCAAAAAGTGATCGAAAATTACCTCAAAGGGATCGAAGTTTGCAAAAATTCGCGAGGCGGTCATTTGAATGATGTAGTGTTTCACACACTATAATGTCAAGATTAAAACTTTTTAATAAAAACTGAATTTCATGAAAAAGATTATTTTAAATGCATTTTATTTACGTTTATATTGGTAAACGCAAAATGAACTACCATGTATTATTGCAGCTGTCAGTGGCTTTTTGACATTCCTCAGTCGCCCTGCTTGCTGTTGTTGGAGAGTGGGTTGGCTAACACTTCTTGACTTGAAATAATAAATGCATGATGAATCATATGTGCATATGTATGTACAGAGTATATATGCAGATGTACCTACATACATATGCATACATACATGTACAAGTATATATGTATTTATTCAAATATGTTTCTGAAACTGAAGGATTCTCTTTTTGGGAGAGATTTTGAATTTTATTACTAAATCTTTTGAGACTTCTTCATCTTCTACTAATTTGGAGTAGGTGCCCCTTACACGCTTATAACCGTTTACTCATTTTACCGTTTGGCGCCAGTTGGAGACACAAAAGTGAAATCAGATTCTTCTCCGCCTGATTATTTCTCCGCAATGGAGATCTTCCTCTTTCTCTGCTGTTGCCGATGAGTACTGCACCGACTACTTTAGAGCTAGAGCATTGCTGTCCATCTGGACGGCGTAGCCGCTGTGTCTTAACTGACTTTGCCAATTCGCAAAGGTCCATAAACCATCCGCAAAATCTTTTACCTGAAGATTCCCAAAGCATACTCATCGGATGTTGTCAACTTAAACGCTTCTGCAACATGCGGGAAATTTGAGCGACTTGTGGAATCTAGTCTTTGAATGATACTGTGTTGGATTTCCAAGCAGATATTGTTAAATGGTGTTTATACTGATTCCCAAATAGAGGAGAGATAAAGAAGAAATGAAAGAGAGCCACCTTGTCTGCAACCTCATTCGTTCAGTATCCAACGGCACAGTGAGGTCCTTCACAGCCAATTTATACTGCTGTAGTCAGTCAATGTCAATTTACCGCAAGGATTTTAAAGTCAGACATAGAAGCGTAGAGGCCGCTCCTTCTCGTGATATCGAAGGCTATTTTAAGATATACAAAGAGATGGTGTGTGTAGATCCTTTCTCACCAGTTTTTTTCGTGATTTTTCGCATGGCGAAGATTCAGGCAATGATAGATTTCCTATGTTTGAAGTCACACTGATAGGGTATAATCAGATCGTTGATGGTGGGTTTCAATCTTTCACACAGTATGCTCGCTAATATCTTATATGTGCTGACGAAGAGGCTTATCCAACACAATAATTGTAGGAGATTGCGGAGTCCCCCTTGTTATGGATACTTAGATTACAATCCTCGCGTATGCTTTCATTCGACCATATTCTTCAAAGAATCTGATGCATGTATGGCTTTTCAGTTCTTCGCCGGCATGCTTTAGAGGCTCTACTAGTAGATCATTGTCTCCCGCCGATTAGTTATTCTTCTCGAGAGAAATCGCAATTCGAACTTAATCATATTCTCTTGATGGAACGTCTATACCATCGTCTCCGATGGAGGTTTCGTGTTCGCCATTTTCGGGTGTTTCATTTTCATTACAATGAAGCAGGCTGGTGAGGTGATCCCTCTATAAACTCAGTATGCGCTGGATAGTGGTCATCAGATTACCTCCTTGGTTTCTACATGGGTATGATACGATCTTGGAACTTTTTGTCACCGTTGAATGAGCGCTTTAGTCTTACTAGTACATTAATCAGCTGACATTCCGAGTGCATAACCTCAAATCGTAATCCTTATAACGTTTACAGGTATCATCATTACAAGGGAATTTTCCATCCACGACATTTTTTTTTATTGTAATCAATTTTTATGTAGTAAATGGTAGGTAGGAAACAGGGTACCTACCCTGACCATACCTGATCTAAGACCAGAAGTGATGAAAAATCGATAAATTTCAATCTTCGAAAAGTTTTCACAGCAGTGATGCTAAAATTATTTTAAACCAATAACATCCCTTACATGCATATGTATGTATGTATGTGCATACACGGAACACTGACCAGATGTTTGCATTATCACCTCATTTTTACTGAAAACAATACATTTTTTGAATGCTTTCTGCATTTTCGCGTATTCAATTTGGCGACTTACGAACACCTTTAGCACAACCTAAAGGTGCCGTCAGATGTATGAATTTAATTTCATATAATTGCAGATAAATAAATTACAGTGTGTGACTGCACTCATTCATCTACAATTTGATTTCTGAAGATTTCCAATTGCTAAAGTTGTACTAACAACTTGTATTTTTCTTGAAATTGCTGTCTTAGTAAGGTGGAAGGTAATAGTGCATGCAATTTTTTTTTTTTGCAGATTTCGGTTATTTACTTTATAAATATTGTGAAAACAAAATAATAATTGGAACGTTTTTCGTAGCTACCCTCGATGATTTCCCAAACCCTTGGAGTCCGATCACTAGATTGCTAAATAAAATTTCCAAGATTTTTTCGTGTGGCCTCTTTATCGTCAGGAACGTTTACTTTGTTATACAATAATTACAATTTTCTTCTTCAGTGAGTCTTCAAATCGATTGCCTGCAATAGCTGCTGCCTGCGCCTTTTATACCGAACGATTTTCCAAACATTCCGTTCACGCGCTCAAGAATAATGCTGATTGTTCGTTTGCCTGCGGTAGCTGCAGCCGTTCCGTTTATCCTTAACGACGTGGAATTTCCTTTTCACTGTCGACCCTTTTGTTTGTCCTTAGTACGGGCAATTTTGAACCATACTGCCGCATCTTTTGTCTGCCCTTAGTACGGGGAATATTCATCACACTGTCGCCCCTTTTTTCTGTCCTTGTATTTGGAATTTCTGTCACAATATTATAAATTTTGAAAAAAGCTCATTTTGGAAAAAAAAATTTGTCTTTAAATTGCACACACTCTCATTGACTTTGAGAGTTTAAGCATTAAATTTTTAAATTTATATATATTTTTCAAATTGGAAAATAAAAAATACAATTTTCACTCCCATTGAGAACTAACATCTTCAAATTCAAGGGCTATTTTGTTATAAATATTAAAAAATAAAGTTCAGTTTTCAGGTATCTTTATTTTCTATCGTCTAAATTCTTCTTTCTTAATAACGGTATTTATTTTTTAGGTACACAAATTGTATGTATATATTACATTCTCTGATATATTTCCAAGTTCAAAATTCTTCTTTAAACTTTATCCGTAGTAGAGAAATGTGATCAAACAGGCACTATACGTAGGAATAAGTTATGTGTGCATTTCGAGATTAGTGTCTGTTTAAGAGCGATTAAGTAACGTGAAGTGCATTGGGGTTATTTTTTTTCAGAATCTCGGCAAGTAAAGGAATTATGTTCATCTTTAACATAAAATATTTATATTAGATATGGTTTTTAGGTTAAAATGTCAAGATGTACACATTTATCAGAGGAGAAGCGTGGGTTGATTAAAGCTTTGCATGAATCGGGAAAGAAAATTGCCGAGATTGCTTCCAGAGTGAAACGTCATATACACTATTTAAATTTTTTTTTTAAATCCCGAAAGTTATGGTACATTTAAGCGCAGTGGAAGACCGACTAGAATTGATGACAGATGTAAGTGTGAGCTACAAAGTCGAAAAACTAAAATTTTTTGGACAGAAGAGTTCAAAATTATTATTTTTTCTAAGGAAAAAATAATTAATTTGAACGGTCCTGATGACTGCCATAAGTGTTGGCGTAATGTACAGCAGCCTCACCAAATGGTGGAGGTTCACTGATGATTTGGGCAGCCTTTAGAATTGATGAAAAGTCTGCGCTGTATTTCATACCCATCAAGACGAATGCAGAAATATATGCATATTAAGCTATTGGATGAAGTACTGATCGAGTTTGCTTGTAATCTTTATGATGGTTCTTGAACTTTCCAGCAAGACAATGCACCAATCCATACTGCGCGCACATATCTCTTTTGGAGTGGCCAGCAATAAGCCCAGATCTGAACCCTATTGAAGAGTTGTGCGGGATATTTTCAAACAGAGTTTATAGAAATGTTAGACAGCGAGACCATTAAACAACTTAAGGAGGCTCTATTGATGGCATGGGATGAAATTAATAATTTAACGTTAAAATAGTTGGTTGATTCCATGTCAATAGAGTTAATCAAGTTTTTCTACAAAAAGAAAGCAATTCAATTCTTAACTAAATGTTTACTTGTTATACATATATATTTATATACATACATATATTTATTGCCAAAGAAGCGCAAATGTTATGATTTTCATTATTATTTAAAAAAAAAAAACATATTTAAAATTTTTTTTTGATACTAATAAAAACTATAAAAATAGTTGAATTGAAATAGAAAAAAAGGGTTTTCCTGCTTTACCTGCTGTTTTATTTCAAATAACGTCCATGCTCATATACTGCTATATATCCTTGAGTGTTTTTTTTTTCAAATTAAATTCAAATATTTTCCTGTTATTGGTAGCAACTCTTAGTGCTGATGTCATTGTTTCTGTTTTATTTTTTGAAATTCCAAGACCTACATATTTCAGTTTAAGAAACTTCTTCGGCAAAAATATGTTTTTATTCTGTATTCGGCAATGAATTCCAGTGTCACAAATTTTTTATTATCTTTTCATCTTGTGTTACGATCCATTGCTTTGAAATTTGGTAGTTTTGGAGTAAGTAAAATTGGATCTTTTTTCATTTTACGATAAACCAGAATTCTAAAACCATCGCATATTGCACAAGGAAGATTTTCTTTAAGTGCTCCCGAATTTGTAACTATTCTCCTTTTCATTTTTAGACGAAATAAACAAATTTTAAAACGTATTGCTTTGTAGGTAGGCTTGTCACAATGACAAAAGTGTGAATATATTTCAAAATTTTAACAAAATACAAATAATTTTCTCATAAAGGGTTTTTTTTTCAAAAACGGCTCTGCAAGTTATGGGCAATAATTTTTTTACACATTTCTTATAAAGCAAATAATCGATATCTGCAAAAAAATTTGATGTGATATGACCTTTGATTTTAAAGCTGGTTTAGATTTACCGTGAAAAGATTTGAGTATTATCAGTGAAATTTAATTTCGAAAAATTGCCGCTCAGAAGCTGAAATTCAATTTCTATGAAATTTTGATGCTAGATGGGACTACTCTTGAAATTGAATTTCGAAATATTTCATTTTCGTATGCAATTTAGAATTAATTTCGTCTGACGGCGTCTTAAGAATATATCCAATAGTGTTTTTTGTGTACATACATATATTGAAATATATGTATATTGAAAATTCATTTTTTTTTTCATTTGTCTTCTTATGTCGCCAACATGCACGAGATTGCAAAGACACACATATACATATATGCACATGTGAAATGTATCAAAACAAAGCGATCACAGAGCCAACAACGCCGCGTGATACTTTCAAAATATATGCATTTGTTGTTATGTTTAGGAAATTTAAAAATAAAATTGTAGCATCATTATAAAATTCATATAAAGGGTGATGCAAGTAGAGGGACTTCCTTCATTAGCCTTTTTTGACAGATCACGCGTGAGTCGTGTCAAGCTTTCTTATTATTTTTGTTCAGTATTCTTTGGCATTTCATCATGGAAAGACTTACGCCTGAACAACGTTTACAAATAATTCAACTTTATAACGAAAATTCACGTTCTGTAAAGAATGCGTTTCGCGCGCTTCACTCAACTTGAGGTTAACATAATCGGCCTACTGAGCGTACTATTCGCAACACCATCACCCATTTTGAGACGCAGCATTCATTGTTGGATAATATTCGACCGAATTGACCACGTCCAGCACGCATTGAAGAAAATGTAGCGGCCGTAGCTGAGTGTGGACACACACGTAGACCGTGGAGAGTCGATTCGGCGTTGTTCGCAGAAACTCGGACTGACTTATGGAACGACTTGGCGCATTTTACGTCGAGATCTTAAATTGAAAGCGTACAAAATACAGCTTGTACAAGAACTGAAGCCGATCGATCTTTCCAAGCGACATCGCTTCGCTCTATGGCCTCTTGAAAAGTTCCCAGAAGATCCGACGTTTTCGAGCTCAATGGATATGTAAACAAGCGAAATTGCCGCATTTGGGACGAAGAGCAACCTGAAGAGCTGTCCTTTCATCTAGAAAAAGCAATGGCGACGTTATCGCGCCATGATAACCGAATATTTGATGCCTGAATACTTCGGTGAGCAAATAATTTCACGTTTTGTGCCGTTCGATTGGCCACCAAGATCGTGTGATATCACACCGTTAGATTTTTTGCCTGTGGGGATATGTAAAGTCTAAAGTCTATGCGGCCAATCCCGTTTCGATTCAAGCCCGCTGAGCAAATCATCACGCGTACCATTAGCATCAGTCGAAATGCTCGAACGAGTCATCGAAAATTGGGCTCAGCAGATGGACCATCTGAGGCGTAGCCGGGGCCAACATTGGAAAGATATAATCTTCAAAAAATAAGCGCCAAAGAATGTTTTTTCGAATGATAATAAACATTCCCGATTTAATTTGAGAATTCTGTGTTATTTTTTTTTTTCTGTAAAAAGTAGAAAACCTAGAAACGGATCACCCGTTATTTATAAATTAACATACTTCCACATATTTTTTTAGACGAATTTTAGAAACAATTAAAATTAATTAGTTTATGCAGTCAGCAGATACAAACTTTTTTATATAAACTGATTGTTTTTTTTTTTTTTTAAATTTCTTTTACGAATCAGTATTTTTAAAAAATCTTCAAGCTTTTGATTAAATTTGAATCTAACCGTCCGTTTTAACCCACACCGATTTTAATGCATTCACACATACTCACATGCATTAGCAACCGCTGTCAGCGTGGCAGCACAGTGCTGAAAATAGATAATGCAAGGCATTCCCCACCATGATGGCCTCTTTTTTATCATCCAATAATAGCGCCTTGTTTTGGTTTGGCTGCTGCGATCAACAATCGCATGGTCAAACTGTCTGACGCCACGCCTTACCTCGTTTGCCTACTGCATTAGTCTGCATGTGCGTATTTTTAAATTTGCTCACTTGTCTGGCATTGATGTGCTACGAGTTACCAAGCAGTCTTTAAACAAATTTAACTAAATTGTACACATTTTGAGGAAACAATAATAAAATTGAGTATTTTTAATATATAAGAAATTATAATATAAACAACAACTATCGAATTTAAAAAAATAAATATTTCCGAAACTTCGGAAGCATTCATTGTCAATATCAACTTGAATTTACTTCTACAGAAAACCAAATTTCACAGCCTTAAATGCTTTTCCCAAAGCGTCATATCTGAACAAATCAATCGTATGGGGGCTATATCATATAATATTCCGATTCGATGATTTTCTCTACCAAAATGCAAATCACAATATACGTGTGTAGGATACCAATTTTCATGCTTTTTTGACTGAGTATTGACCTAAACCTCATATCAGAAAAAATCGGTTGTATGGGGGCTATATGATATATAGTATACCGATTTCAATGATTACATGTTCATCTTCATAAAGAGTTTGGTTGAAATGTCTCAAATTTGAGGACTAGTTTGCGTTCAAACAGACAGACGGACAGATGGACATGGCTAAATCAATTCAGTTCGTTACTCTGATAAGAGCGATATAAATTTCGATGGGTCTATCGCTACTTGGTGGCCAATCGACTGGCCCAAAACGGGAAATTATCTGCTCATCGAAGTACTCCCTCAATAAATCTATTGATTGATGCGATTTGTCGGAAGTGGTGCCGTCTTGTTGAAACCAAATATCGCGGAGATCACGAGCTTCAATTTCAAGCATCAAACAGTCGGTTATCATAGCGCGATCAGGGTCACGTTTGACGGTTACGTTCTCACCGGCATCATTTTTGAAAAAATATGAACTGATGATTCCATCGGCCCACAAAGCAAACCAAACTGTTGTTTTTTTCTGGATGAAATGGCAGCTCTTGAATCTCTTCAGGTTGCTCTTCGTGCCGAATGAGGCAATATTGCTTGTTTACATACCCATTGAGCCAAAAATGGGCCTTATCGCTGAATAAAATTTGGCTCAAAAACGTCGGGTGTTTTTGGAAATTTTCAAGGGCCCAAAGAGCGGAGCGATGTCGCTTCGGAAGGTCGAGCGGCTTCAGTTATTGCACAATCTGTATTTTGTACGCTTTCGTGCTGGACGTGGTCTATTCGGTCGAATATTATCCATTCATTATTGGCTGGGTCTCAAGAAGAGTGGATGGCGTTGCTCAGTAGTAGTTGAATGATTTGTAAACGTTTTTCAGGCGTAAGTCTTTCCATGTTCGAATGCCAAACAATACTGAACAAAAATAACAGCTAGCTTGACACGACTCACACGTGATCTGTCAAACAAAAAGGCTATTGAAAAAAGCACCTCTACTTGGATCGCCCTTTACCATTTCATATACATAAAAGGTATAAAAGAGCCTTTACCAAAAGGAAAACCAAAAATTTTAAATACAGATAGATTTGTATTGCCTGTGCGTTGAATGTGAAAAAAGTGTACAATGGCAGAGGCAACTTGACTTTCGCTCGGGCATATTGCAACAATGTTGCAAACTTTAATTTTTAATGTATAAGATATACAAATATATACGCATATATACCAACATCAACGCATTATAACGAACACAATATAAGTCACGCACAGACAAATGCAAGCGATGATTCCCTCGGCACAACTTTTCAACCTTATTTACCTAATTAAGTCACTTGGCGTCTTTCATTTTGCTAACTTGAATGAACGAGTGTCTTTGTCCTCGATGCCGCTTATTTTTTTCATTTTTTTTTTTTTTTCAACATTCGAGGTATAATTTAGTAGGCTGTTTTGTTACACGCAAATGAATGCAAGAAAATAACGAAAAAAAATCCCTAATAATTGAGAGCTGAAATCGATTAAATCAAGAGTATAAGAAACTCAAGATCGTAATGAAAAACATGAAATGTGTGCGTTAAACTCCAATTGTTGCAACATTGGTTCAAAAATATACTTGTTTCAGCGCATTAATTCAGCAACATAAGTTCCGACTCACGGCAAACGAGAGTGCTTAGATAAGAAAGAAAGAAAAATCTTTTTTTTTTATCAAAATCTTTTGATTTGGAAGTATTTTCCTTCTGCTTCGTTGTAATACTTTGAACAATAAATTTTGTTCTTAAATGTCTTGCCTAAATAAGAAAAAATACTAATATAATAAGCGTCCGGCATCCGACAGCTATGCCCCCAAATCAAGCTTGTAGCGTGCGACATTATATGGATTTAAAATAATATATTCCTTATAACTAAGAGTAATGTTTAAGGAACGGAACGGAAAAATGTCCCGTCCCGTGCGACAGTAAATTGATCTTTGTAAATTTAAAATTTTTGGATGCCTTAATCAATCAGATATTTAATTGAAAAAATGGCTTTTCTTAGGCTTCTTATGGATTTTTTCAATTATTTTCATTTAGTCCAAAATTAGCTTCAGCTCTGTTATTAAAATTTAATTTTGTCAAAATATGAGGACATAATAAAGGGTTTTCCAATAGGGATTATATGATTTCTAAGTGTCGTTTTCGCCATTTTTAATATGTCATTATCTGTCTCTTTTTCATTGTATTCAGTACAATTCCAACATGGCAAGATATACACAAGAACAACGTTTACAAATTATTCAATATTATTATCAGAATAATCGTACTGAATTTTAGATTTTTTTAAGAAAATCATCTTCTCCGATGAGGCTTACTTTCATCTGAGCGGTGCGGTAAATAAACAAAACCGTCAATTCTGGTGCGAAGAAAATCCACAACTTATTCATGAACAACCATTGCCTTCACCTAAATTGACAGTTTAGTGTGGTTTTTGGTCTGGTAGAATCATCGGTCCGTACTTCTTTCGAAATGAAACTGGTAGCATCGTTACTGTCAATGGAGAGCGGTATAGATCAATGATAACCAACTTTTTATGACCACAATTGGAAGAACAACATCTGGTTTCAACAAGACGGAGCTACGTGTCACACAGCACGTGCAACAACCGAATTATTGCGAGAAAGGTTTGGAGATTCGATTCTCCACAAAGTTGTGATTTAACACCATTAGCTTACTTCTTGTGGGGTTATTTGAATTCATTGGTCTTTAGCAATAAACCAGACACTCTTCAAGCTTTAAAAGTCAAAATTGAAGGTGCTATTCATGACATACGACTTGATTTAGTGGAAAAGGTGCTCAAATAATTAGATTCAGCGATTGTACTTCACATAAAATAAAAACATTTGAATTTCCTTAACAATTAGTGTGTGTGTGTGTTTTTTTTTTTTTTTTAAGAAATCATGTCACTCCTATTGGAAAACCCTATATAATGTTTTTAGAAATGTGACGTAAAGTCCATGTTTACTTCTAATTCCTTTTTTTTCTCTAATGAATTTCTTTTATGTGTAAAAACTTCCATTTGGTCTTCAAAACCAAGCTTCTTTACATTTTTTTGTATAGATATTTACCAAATAAAACTTTACCAATCATGCAAAAGATTTTTCATATGTAGCATTTGCGTCGCTGGTCCTCTTCAAAATTAATTTTTAAATCATAAATGAGCAAAATTTCTCTTCATTGCTTCCTCTAAAGCAATTGTTTTTTTCAGAATTTTCTCTCATCAATTAATTTCAACTCATTTAATTTTTAAATGCTTTAATGCTCGAAAAATTCCACACACATCAAAATATTAATCGCTGTGGAATTTGTGGGCGTGGATGACTCAACGCCACAAAAAAAAACACACACAAATTTATACTGTATAGAAAAACTACAAAAAAATGTATGTAGCATTTCTATTAGAATTAACACATACATATGTGCATCTGTATATGGCAGGAAAAATCAAGATACTCTACGCACTAGAGAATAGTATTGACAAGAAAATTAAATCGCAAACATTTTCGCGCGATTATCTTTTATAACTTTCGACGTGGATTAACTCAGCAACAGTGCATCGATGCACTTAATTAAATTCTTGGGGATGAAGCTCCATCATGGGCCAGTGTTAATCAATGGTATAGTAGTAAGACGAGTTTCTTGAAGGTCTTCCAAAAGCCGTTGTTGTTCCGTAAACTATTGACGCTGTGCTCATGGCTCCTGTCGATTGGTCGAGAGAAATGTGAAATAAATACGATAGCGGTGCTTTTCGAAACACGTCTTTGACATCGTGGCAGGTGATGAATCGTAGATAATTACGTATGAGCCCGAAAGTAAACAGCAGACGACTATAAAGTGTTTTAAGATGAGCCGAATTTAACAAAGGTTGTTCGCACTCGAAGCACTTCCAAGCAAATGGTTGGGTTTTTTTTTTTTTTTTTTTTTTTTTGGGAAAAGCTGGATGTGTAGCAAACGTACCATCTTAACAAAGCAAAAAAAAAAGGAAGAAATCAATAAAACCAACGAAAGAAAGCCAAAGACGGATCACTCTTCACCACGACACACATAGACTATAACAACTGCATTTTGAAGAAATCAAAACATCGATTTGATAAGCCTTCCACCGTATAGTCCTGACTTGGCACCAAATGACTTATTTTTATACCCATAGGTGAAAAGTTAACTGAAAGAGGTCAACATTTTTCAACACCTGAGTGCGTTCAGAACGTAAAAGTGGCAAAAATGCTTCGACAATTGGTTCAAACGCATACAAAAGTGTATAGATCTTAATAGGGAATTTAAGTGTAGCCGAAGACCCGAATGTGTCTACTTCTCGACGTTCTCAAGAGTTTTTACTTTCTTACGACACATTATGGACTAAGTTAAGTTAAGTTAACTTACATCTCCATCCATATTAAGTCCAGCCTGCACAACAACTGAACCTGCTGACCATTCACAACGCTGTAGTTATGTCGATTGGGTACTTGAACAACAAGCAGAGAACCGCAATTTTTCCAACAAAGTTTTCTTTAGCGACGAAGCACATTTGTCACTCGATGAATACGTAAATAAGCAAAATAGTCACATTTGGCGCTCATAGAATCCTTAAATAATTAAAGAGAGGCACTTGAAAGCCAGCATTTGTCAAGTTATAGCTGAAATACCGCCCAATATGTGCCAAAAAGTGGTCGAAAATAACCTCAAACTGTTGTGAAGTTTGAAAGAAATCAAGAAGCAGTCCTCTGACTAATGTTGTGTTTCACATAAAATGCCAGGGTTCAAACTTTATATTAAAAAAGGATTCATGAAAAAAATTATTTTGAATGTATTTTTTTTGGTAACCGCAAAATGAATAACCCTGTATAAAAGAGAGCCCTCAAATGTGTATATAATACTTATTTTAATATTTTCAGATGCTTTCTTTAAATAGTTAATGCCCAAAATAGCTTATCTTAACAAATCGGTTGTATGAGAGCAATATGATATAGTCGACCGATCTGTGTGGTTCCAAGAAATTACTAAGTTTCGTTTAATTATATCAAAAACTAAGAGACTCAGCTCGTCATTCTGATTAATCTATAAAAATTTTGGTGGGCCCTGCTGGTAGTTACATACTTTGGTATAGAGCTATTATATTATATAAAATTCAAGTAAGATTCACTATTCATTGAATTTTTTTAATAATTTTTTAATTATTCTAGATTTTTAAAATATGTTTTTTCTTTTATTGTATTTAATTTAATTTAATTTAATTTAATTTAATTTAATTTATTTTATTTTATTTTATTTTATTTTATTTTATTTTAATTTAATTTTTTTATTTTATTTTATTTTATTTATTTTATTTTATATTATTTAATTTCTTTTTTTATTTTATTTTGTTTTATTTTATTTTATTTTATTTTTATTTTTTCTTATTTTTTTTTTCGTTGTATTTTATTTTATTTAATTTTTTTTTATTGGTTTTATTTTATTTTTATTTTATTTTATTTTATTTTAATTAATTATGTTTTATTTTATTTGGTTTTATTTTATTTTATTTTATTTTATTTTAATTTTTATTTTATTTTTTTATTTGACATTCTTTTTTATTTTATTTTATTTTATTTTAATTTATTTATTTTATTTTATATTATTTTATTTCTTTTTTTATTTTATTTTAAGTTATTTTATTTTATGCTATTTTCTTTTATTTTCTTTTATTTAATTTTTTTAATTTTTTTTTATATATTTTTTTAATGTTTTTTTTTTATATTTTTTATTTTTATTTTTTTTAAATTTTTTTTTTTTTTTTTATTTTATTTTATTTTAATTTATTTTTTTTTTTTTTTTTTTTTTTACATTATTTTTTAATTTTATTTCATTTTATTTATTTTATTTTATTTCTAAGTTTTTATATAATCTAATTTTATTTTATTTTAATTTAATTTAATATAATATGTTTCCTTACTAGCAGTATCGGTATACATATGTATTTGTACATTGATATTTCCAAGTTTCGGTTTTGCCCTGAAAAGACCTTGAAAGTGATTTTATGTTTCGTGATTTTGAGTTCAATAGACTTTTTATAGTATTGCTCCCATTTCTGTCGCTCTTGAAAATCAACAAAAAAAAACTGAAAAACATAAAAAAGCTAAATTTTTGTTTCTTTATTTCTTCTTTTTCGCATATTTGCTTGTTTTCACTTAGACATTATCTCATAGTCTGGAAGCAACGAATGTGTTCCTTTCTTACACCTCTCGAAAAAAAGAACATAATCGTACATGCATACAAATGTATGTATGTATGTAGGTATATTGTTTTTTCACAATTTGCCTAAACGGTGGGTTTCACGCATAATTTCTTCATTAGTTCTATAATAATGAAGTAATTCGCTGCTGACGTTAGTTTGGCCCTTGACTTCGTATTAAAATATGTATATACACACACATACTTATATATGTACACATCTGCCTACATCAGGCAACGCCATTTCATTGCACAGTTGTGGCGTCGCTGCTCACACAAAACCACTTATTCTCGGACCACTGATCTAAATGTTGTTAGAAAAAAAATCTATTTGAAACAATGATTGCCAAAATTAAAAAATGGGGGTGTAAGAGAAAATCAACTAGAAAAGCATATGTAGATTCGTTAAATTAATTTTAAATTGCCTTTTTATTGAAAAGTCGTAGCAACAGCGACCATAATTGCGCTAAGAAATGGCGACCACTGATTTAAATGTTTCGGCTTGTTTACATATTTTATTTTTTAGTCTGCCGGTTCGATGTTACCGAATTTGCCGAATAGTTGTTATCTATTCGAAAACATATGTATGTATGTATGTATGTACCATATGTATGGATATGTATATTTCCATGTAGACAGATTTGTTTCCAATTTTAGCATTAATGCGTCATATGTCATTAATAATAAGTTAACAACAACAAAAAAATTTTCCTGAAATAGTATTTTGCTGAAAAGGAACATTTTTTATATAAAGCACAATTTTTTAATTACATAGTGTAGAAAAAAATATATTTACATACATAATTTTTACTTCCAGAATTTGGTGTAATCGTTTTTTACAGAAATATGTACAGTGGCGGACAAAAGTCTACATACATCCCCTATTTTCGTTAAATTGAAAGTCCAAAAAGTTTATTGGAAAATTTAAACTTATTTTTAACTTATCTTAGCGCAAGAGCTTTGGTTATTATCAGGTAACTTGAACTTTTTCGTATTTACTTGGTCCACCGTTCGCATCAATAACAGCTTGAAGCCATCGTGGCATCGAATCTACTAAATTTGTCAATTCAATAAGACATTCTTTGAGTACTGCTGAGCTGGAAATCTGATTTTTTCTAATTGTTTCCTCAAAAATCTCCCAGACATGTTCAATAACATTCAAATCTCGGATTTGATGTGGTGCGTATAGTTGCCTTGGAGCATGATAAAACAACCAATCCTTAGCAGTATGAGCCGTGTGCTTTGGATCGTTATCCTATTGAAAGATCGAGCCTGCGCCAAGCTCCAAACTGTCCACCGAAGGCTTCAGATTAGCTTTCAACAATAACTTATATTGGAATCGATTCATATTACTCTCAATAAAAGCCCACTTTCCAACTACAGATGCCGCAACGGCTCCCCAAACCTTTACGTTGCCGCCATTATGCATCACAGTTGGTACTATATTTTTGGCGTTAAATGCAGTATTTTCTTTTCTCCAAACTTTTGCTCTTCCATCGCTGCCGAATATATTGAACTTCGATTTGTCTGTAAACAAGACTTTTTCTGTCTAAATGAGCTTTAGTGAACTCCAAGCGAAGTTTGCGGTTTTTTCAGAAATAAGAGGCTTTTTACGTGGCGTTCTACTGTGGAAGCCGTTATCATTCAGAGCTATTCAAATTGTTCTTGGATGGGCACACTTTCTTGATGAGCTTGCGATGTTTTCGGCTAATTTTGGAGCAGTAAATTTAGGATCATCATTCACTTCCTTCAGAATAAAGCTGATGTCTCTTCAAGTTAGTTTCTTCGTCAAGGACATTTCTTTTGTCAAGGATAGTTCTGCGTTTTTTCGCCATATTTGTTTTATTTTATGTTAGAGAATGGACTTGTTTTAATATATGTGATTAGAAAAGGATTTAAAATAGAACTCTATACCCACATTTTCAGCAAAGTGATAGTACTTTCTGCACAACGCATACAGGCGGTATATTTAGACTTTTGTCCGCCACTGTATATATATCCCTCAATTTGTTGGTAATAAAATCAAGACGCAAAACCAATTTGTGACCTACAATTTATTCTAAGTTAATAACTTTCTATAATTTTCGATATCGGGCGAACCTAGGCTCGAACCCTGGCTTGGTACGCAATGCTAACCACGCGGCTATAACGGCTGCCAATTATCTTCCTTATGCAACGAAATTATTAATGATCTTTTCCATATCAAAGGGAAAATGCTTTGTTTTAGGAATGCATTAAAGAGGTTTGTCAATGGCCAATAACATTTTTTAGTTAAGTTCAAAGTACTTAAGGGGTTAGGCCACTCTAGAACTTTCGGAAAATGGTTTTTTTTCTTCTTTCAAATGATACATTATGGTCTCGAAAATGTTATCCCGAAAGATTATGACAAATAAACATTTCTAAATGCCCCATTTTCATTCTCTAGTTGAAGCGCCTGTTTCCGTCAGTAAGGAAATACTCAAAACTTTAAACGCGTTTATCTCAAAACTACCTTTTTCAACATTTGAACAATTTTTTAGGCCAAATTGTTACTTTTTCCTTTAGAAACCCGCCATTTTGTCAAAACTGCATATATTGAACAAATCCTACGTACTTCTGTAGCTATTGCTATTTACAAGCGGAGACCGTTCAACAACTTATTAAAATAAAAAAATTACAGGAGCTGTGTGTCCGGCCGTGATTCCCGAAAAAATGGAGACATCCTAGGGAGAACGCTGTATAGCCGACATTTTTAAATTAATTTTTCTTAAAAAAAAATTCTTAAAAACTGCTTATAACTATTATTTATATGTATAATAAATGCCTTTTATCAAAAATCAGATTTTATTCAGTAGTTTTCCCGAAAAAAATTTCAAAAAGGCCTATTATGTGGCCCTCTAGAGTGGCCTAACCCCTTAAGACGCAGCATTGAGTATTTCATATAGTACAAACTACACTAGCACGTTTGGATTTAAAATTCTCAAACAATTTGAAAATGTTATTTTTAAAAGGAACAACATTTTCCTCGACATTAAATTTATAGTCTGGCCAAAATAATTCGGATAGTTCTTAAATTAACTTTTTATGTTAGCATTCGCAAAGTTAAAGCAAGAACTGGAGCCAAATAGAGATGCTGTGTGCTGTCAACCCGAAAGCTCTCCATGATTTCAAAAGTTATCTCCATGTTTAATAATTTCCCACAAAATCAATCCAGACGCATCGTCAGACAAATTAGCGTCTGTAGTTCAAATAATTCTCCAAAATTGAAACGGCAGTTTCCAGTACACCTCCAAAAAAAAAACCATTGCAGATTCCGGTGTATTACCATTGTCCAAAAAAAAAAATTTTTTTTTAATATAAATTTTTTTTTTTAAATAAATTAAATCCTGTACGCATAGCAGTCGAGAATAACAGCAGCACCACTGAAGAGAGTTTATGCTAAGAAATAAATAGAGAAGAAGAAAGACTAACAAATTAACTATCACGGAACTTCATACAACACGCACTTGTATAAATTTAGCCTTGAAATAGATTTTTAACCTTTTTGTTTTCCTTTTTAACATATTTGTTTTCTTTTCTTTTTTTTTTCTCTTTTATTATTCTTCCCCAACATTCCCGCATTCACAAATCTTGTTTTTGTTTAATTTTACATACATTTTTGCGCACTTCGTTCACACATAACCAGAGTGAATATGTGTATACAAACATATGTACATACATACACATATATGTATGTATGTATATGGCGACACCAACTCGTCCGCTGCTCTCACAAATTTGGCAGCGTCGTTCCAAGTTTTATGGTCATCAATGCAAAAGAGCGAGTGTGTATGTATTTATGTGGGAATCCAACGTGTAGCCGCTCTCACCTTATACGAAATAGGGGGCTCTCCTATCACAAAGCCTCTTCGCTTTCTTACGGCTGGTCCATAATATTATGATCTATATATATGTATACACAGATGTACATATTCCCCGATCAGCTTTTTTTTAATTTTTTTTTTTTTAAATAGATTACTTGCGCTTCGTAAGCCGGCAGTTTAGTAATCGTCACATTTGTCAACCGCGAATGTTCTATTTTATTCTTCGTTTTTCGGTGAAATATGCATATTCTGGGCATAGGTTTTGACGATTAAAATTTCTGCATCAGTTTAGCTGCCGTTCGGATTTTACGACCTCACACATTTGTTGGTTCAAAGTCGATTTTCAACACTTTTTCGATATTCTCGCACGGCTATATCTGGGTTAACCCACAAAGAATATTGTTTTAGTGTATTCAGCAACGATGTAAATATTGAATGAGAGAAAAAAATTGCGAAATCAACTTGCCCCGAAAAGGTGCATCTAGTCCCTAAAAATCATAAAAATGTCCATTTATTTCACTATCTTTCGCCATTTTTGGTTAGTAACTCGTCATATATTGTTTTTTTTTTTTTTTAGTTTTCTGAGCTAGATAAAGGATTCAATGGAATATCTTTTTCAGTATGTCCTTCATATCTAGAGATATTGTGTGGGTCTACAGTTCATTCATCTTCATCTTAATAACTGCTGAATTTACTTGATCACCAATATACTTCCACGAGTAGTACCTCCACCTTTTTTTCCTTGAGCCGTGTTGTTGATTTAGTAAAATCGTTCACGTTGTTCGTCCGATTCATGAGGAAATTGTTGCGAATAGGCCACAAGGTGACAATGGCGAAATCGTAATTTGACTCTTCTCCTTATTTCAACAGCCTGAACTTGATTCTTACCTAAACGCCCTGCTTTCAACGCGTTCAGGGTTCCCAGATGATTATTGTTAGTATGTTTGTGAGCCCTCTGTTGTGCGTATGCTTTGGGACCACCCACCACATGAAAACCTGCCGCAAAACAATTTTCCAATGAGATTTTTGAGGACGACCCCTGAAAACGTTTTAAGGATTACGATTTGAGGGTAGCAATTTGGAATGTCCAGTTCCTGGTCCTGGTCAGCTGATTGATGTCCTAGTACAACTAAAAGTTGGATCACCGCCGTACAAGAGGTGCGATGGACGCTATAAGGACTGAAACAGGTGGGAACATGTCTCCAGTGTTCTAGACGTGCGTACGTTTCAAAGGCCAAATATCAACTCGGATCAATGTTTTGTAGCAGCAAAGATATGTAACCGCCCCTGTGGAGTATAAAAAAGCGCCCGTCAACAAACACAAAAAATTTTCAAGATTGAAAGACTGCAATTACAATATACACCTTGGCAGTTTTCTACTCGAATTGACTCCCGCTCCCGGAGAGAACTCATCGGCATCAACGATTGTCCGCCTACAATATAATAAAGCTGCCACAGCCGTTGGCCTACCGGCCGAGCTTTTTAAATGCGGTGGTGAGAAACTGACAAGGTACATGCATCAACTTCTTTGCAGAATATTGTCGGAGGAACACATGCCAGATGATAGGAACCTCAGTGTGCTCTGCCGAATGCATAAAAAGGTGGATCTCACGGTTTGCGCCATATATCGTGGGGTAAGCCTCCTCAATATCGCGTTCAAGGTCATATCGGACGTATTGTGTGGGAGATTAAAGCCCATCATCAACAAACTGATCGGACCTTATGAGTGTGACTTTAGACCAGGTAAATCCACATTATAACATTTCATATATTCATCACGCGCTAAATCTTGGAGAAGACAACTGAGAAAAGAATCGATACACACCACCTTTTCATCGACTTTAAAGCTGCCTTTCACAGCACAAAAAGGAGCAGTCTCTAACCCCCTATGGCTGAATTTCGTATCCCTGCCAAGCTTATACGGCTTGCAATAACACAAGCGCAGTCAGAATTGAGAAGAACCTCTCCGATTATCAATATCATTTTTGTAGTACGATTTGTCCTTTGCTTCAAAATAGACCTCTGTTTCGGCCGATAACCTCTTCATTCGATGAAAATTTCTTCTCAGCGAGCATTATTTTGAGATCTGAGAACAAGTCGCTGGGATCCAGTTCTGGGAATATTCTAAGCCCAATTCATGGATTTTTCCCACCAATTTCATTGACTTGTGACACAGTGCATTGTCTTAATGAAGCAGCACTTTCTTCTTCCCTGACCCCATGTATTAATCGCTGTTGATGGTACTTCCTTTTTCAAAGCAGTCAATGAAAATTTTTCCATGCGCATCCCAAAATGCAATCGCTATAACCCTGCCAGCCAACTGTTGCGTTTTTCCACGCTTTGGAGCGGGCTCATCGTGTGCAGTCCACTCGGATGACTGTTGATTGGACTTCGGAGAGAGTAAAATGCTGGAGCCATGTTTCATCCATTGTCACATATCGATGCAAGAACTGGGGTTCATTACAATTGAACATCTCCAAACCCTGCTGCGAATCACCAACTCGTCATTGTTTTTGGTCAAAAGTGAGCTCGCGCCTGCTATATCAATCAATTTCAATTTACGGTCATTCAAAATCATTTTGTGGTTTTTTATTTATTTTTTTTTTGATTTCATTTCACCACGTCTAAGCTTAGCTTACTAATCCTTGATGGTTGATTTTCTTGGGGCAGTGTCCGGAAACTCGTCATCAAGCCCTTTGAAAAACAATATTTTATCAACACGCGGAATTCCTTTCTATCAATTTTTTCTTTTCACAATAACAAAAGTTGCTTCACTCAAAACGTTATCTTTCACAAATTAATTATCCGACAGCTGTCAAATTTATACACGCATCGTTTGAAGGTTAGGGCTAACTAAAAATCTCTAATTAATTCAATTTATGTGTCACACCGGGGATTGTCCAATTGACCTGTTATATCTCTCAATTAATTTTCAAGAATGAAAATAACCGTTAAATGTGCGAAGCTAATAAACCCAACTGGTAAAGCCGAGTAGCCAAAAAATGTTTTTTTCTCTTTCGAGATTTGATCTTGCTTTTTGCTTTGGGTGGAACTCTAACCTACTGACTTACCTAGTCTTGCAATAACTGTGTCAGAAACTTATCAACACATAAAAATGGTATCGTTCATTCATGCCATTTGATTTTAGCTCGGAGTACAAGTTTATTACCCAACTCCGCTGCTACCAACTACTTGTTTTCTGCATGTTTTTTTGTTCTTGTTTTTTTTTTTTTCGTTTATATTTATTATCATTCACAACTTTGCTTGTTAGTTGGTTCGTTAGCTGTAGCAATTGTCTGCATTTCGCCCCTCCAACCACTTCGTCCCGTCCCCATCGAGCGTTCACTGTCCTTAACACACTTCCCTGACGCTTGTTGAGGGATTTATTGCCCGCTGCAAGTTGCTGAAAATAATGTGCACCTATTAAAATGCAATAAACCAGTGTTAAACAGTGGCGGCAAGCCACAACGCGCCACCATGACACCATGCATCCATGCCATCATAAAACCAATACAATTGTTCAACAGCATAGCGCCAAGTCAACACTTTGCCACACCAATCATTCACTCATGTATCCATCGACAAACATTGGCAAACAACAGACAGTAACTCATGGACGATATATAGGAGTAAACATCTTTGTGTATGTATGTATTTATGTATGTATGTATGTATGTATGTATGTATGGCTGGTGAAGCATTTAAATGAAATGAACAAACAGTTGTTGGAGAAATGCATTGTTGAACGATGGAAGAGCGGCAGTGCTCCTCATGTTTGACCAGCTGCTGTCTCTTCGCTTCATAGCCAGCATACGTACAGCCTCTTATACATTTTTTGTTATTGCATTGTAGTATACAAGGTACTATTTTGTTTGTGGCTGTATGTATGTATACACTGAAAAGCTCATAACTCTGCGGCCTTAAACGCTTCTGTTTGCCATTGGGAAGGGCTTGTTTACGGTAGAGTATCGGAACTCGTATAATTTCGTGATTTTATGCCATTACAAAACTCTACATGCGCATATATATGTATGTATATGTGCATACAAACAAGATCAGACCCCCTGAAAACGATACTAGAAAAATGGCATATTCTGTAGACCGACCTTACCGTCACTGTTAGCCCCGGTTTTATAAACGCTTAAGCGATTTTAAACCGAGGAGGCCACCATTTTAGGCTGCCTCCTAACGCTTGTTATGGTGAGTTTCTAAGAGGAGATCCTATAATTTTCTAGCCTCAATATAGAGCCTAATAGAAAATAAATCTGAAATATTCCTTTGTCAATGTGATATGATTGTTGTATTTTCAATATGATCTATAGATAAAGGGTCAAAGTGTCGAATAAAGGCATCGAATCGACCAAGTAACGAAATGATTCAAGACAATTTAAATTTTTTTTCTACACTTTCCACTGAACCAACTGCTAATGCAGTGTTTTATCGTGATGTTGTGGTTTTTGTTGTAAACGCTGAAAAATTCCCCTAATTATGCTTCTAGGAATATTGTGGAAGTGGCAGTCCTTGGCCGGATAAACATCCGGGCCGCTCCGGTATGATAAACATCCGGGTAGACCCGACTGTCGCGGGAACTATTGGATTTTAGTTGCTTCTTACAACAGGCATGCCTTACCGCAGAAAAATTCTTGAACGCCTAACTCGCAGGGGGGCATAACGCAGTGTCTCATCAATCCAGTTTCGTAACAATATCGGCTCTACTACGTACACATAGTACTTATATATTAGGTTTGTTTAACTAACCGCTGCATGTAACGGCAAAATATAATCCAGATTAATATCAGCCACTCACCTGACTTAGCGCCGAGGCACTTCTATCGGTTCGAACAAAATTATTTCGTTGGGGAAAATCTGCTTAACCGATTCGGAAATCAACGAGCGACATTTTGGAAACAAAAGATGCAGTCGAACTGAAAATATCATTCGACAATGTATTGTAAATGATTGTGCAAAAATATTGAATTGAATTAATCAGAGAGAGAACATAAAGAGTAAATCTCGTTTTCTGTGTGACAAAGCATAGGAGTACGTCAAAGAAAGGAGATTTTCGGTAGCTACATTTTGTGTTTGTTGCATTTACGTGCCAGTTGAGCCAAATATGTATTTGTATATTTTGAATTTGTGTTTATGAGCACTTAATCGTATGTTATTTGCTTGTTTTTGGTTAAGTTTTAATACATTTATAACTTTTTAATAGCTGCTAATAAAAACTTGTTGCCACATACGAGTAAAAGTCGTGGTCTTTTGCGAAATTTTATATTGAGCTGGCCTCTGGGCTCAGTTGCGGTTGCTTTGGTTGCAGTAATAAAAAATTTAATGACTTTTTATAAAACTATACAATATAATATATACATACATACATACATGGAAATACATATATAAAAGCATAAGTGTTTTCATAATATTAATTGATGTTTTATTACAATATATTTTTATTATCTCTTTCAGGTAAGTGATCATGTAAATAACAAAGTGTTAACAGGCGCCATAAAGATACGGTCTTCAGAGTAATGAAAGCATATATAATTACCGAGATTTTAACACATTATTTTCGGTAAGTGGGTGGTCTAAGATTATGCCCGTGTATAAGGTGGTGAACGAAAATTAATTAAAATGTTGTATTGGGTTTGTGGGTAATATGTATGCGTGAGTGGGTGAAAAAAGAGTCTTAAAAGTTCGTCTCCAATTCAAAGGCCCTAGTAATTTCAGTTAAATTTTTTACCTTTTTATACATTTCATATACTTGAAATGAAATATTAACTTTGTTATGAAGTATGTGAGTGTCAAATGGAGAAGAGACGAAAATTTATACCGATCATATCAGAATGACGAGCTAAGTTGATTTACCCACTTTTTTTCATTCCAAACAAAACTTAGTGGCAGATGCACTGGTACATTGATACGTACATTGTCGGAATCGGCACATCACACATTGAAGGAGAACTTCCGCCGAAAATCGTTCCAGCAATTATTGAAACGATTAATAAATTGTCTTGCAGAGAAGTATATAGGGAAGGCAAGACCATCGGTAGTGGCGAAGGTAAGTACATCTGTACTGGTATGTCTAAATGCCAAGCAGGCACAAGAACATGGCTCTCCTGTGACTGTGTGACTACAACTCTGCCTTTTCTGAAGGCGCCACAATGCAAACAGACATTAAACAAACTATCGCGGAAAAATACAGTGAATATCACTTGGATCTAGAATGAAATGAAAAGACGGACGAGCTGACTCGAGCTGACGCCGCTACAAAGGCTGTCACCATCCACTACCACAGACCTTTTTAGCATCTTCAAAATGTTGGACCATGAAGGAATATTTAAGGTCGTGGAACATTTTCAACATTGGACGTACCACTAAATTATTCTGAGGCAGTGTGGATCGGATAGAGGCCAGACTGTTACTTGCATTAAGCAAAATAGAGCTTAGTATTTTTGTGTATGTATTGATGTGGCATCTTCCCCTGAGATATCATCTCCATAGGATAGTGGAATTAGCTCTCTGAAGAGCTACCCTTGACAGTGTCCGGTATAGATATTACCACAAGACAATCTTTTATCTGTCATGTCTTAAGTCAAATCATGTCAATAACAACCACTTTTCAGGTCTTAAAGCTACATCTCTGGCACCCCTCTCTCTCTCTCTCTCTCTCGCTCTCTCTCTCCCTCTCTCCCTCTTTCTTGTTTTTGTTGTTGTTGTAACTGCAAAACTATTAGCCAATTTGTTTTTGGGAGATATTGCTGAATTGACCAGATAAAAGTCCGGTGCGTTTCGGTTTTAAAACCTGAATGTCGCGGAAAATATTAATTTTAGTCGTTTCTTACGACGAATATGCCTTATCGCGGCTGAATTCTTGTACCACAAGCCCGCAGGGATTAGCCCTCTTCTTTGTCTATTTCTCTCTCTCTCTCTCTCTCTCTCTCTCTCTCTCTCTCTCTCTTTGGTTCAACCCATTAAGAACAGTTAATTTTCTATATTTCTAATTTCTATCAAATGTCACTTACAACGACTTAGAGTCCAGCTTTTCAGAGGATTATATGTACCTTTACTCCATCTTTCTTCATTGTTCTAAACACCGAGTATTTTTTAGAACACAATAAAACTCAAAAACACTTAGCCTGAAAAAATGTGCTCTTAGTTTGTTTGCTATGATACAAAAAATAAAAATAAAAAATAGAAAGTAGTATTGGCAAGAAACGATAATAGCAAAATTGTTTTCTCAATTAAGATTTGCCATTTTATTAGCAATAAAATTTTTACATTTACATTTACATTTCCGATTTACTACAAAGAAGCACACATTTTTCTATATTTATTTCTTGCCAACCATTTTATTTTATTTATTTTATTTTCTTTTTTTTTTTTTGTGCTAAAAAACCCCCAAAAAAGCCAACAAATATAATTTTCATACAACAAATTTGCCGCGTTTCATGTCAGTGGTAATTTTTATATGAATATTGCATTATTATTGGTAATAAAATTATGATATTCAGCAATTTGCGAAAATAGTCATTTATGGGCAGGCATGCAAACGTGAATTTACTTGCATACATATACACATACATGTGTGCATACGTATGTAAATTTATTATTATGCTGACAAATGTGAAAATTGAGAGGGCGCTATGTTAATAGTTGGAGACTTTTACACGTTTTACCGCAAAGTTTATATTTACATACATAAATACATGCATACACATTTCACTTACAGAGATACATATTTTCGTTCAGCAGCGAGTATTCGCAATTTTTATACCTTTCATGTACATGAAATGGTATATGAACTTTCCTCTGAAGTATGTAAGTACAAAAAGGAGAAGAGATGAACCCACCGAAGTTTATACCGATCATATCAGAATTACGAACTGAGTTAAGTAGCCATGTCCGTCCGTCTGTCCGTCTGTCTGTTTGGACGTAAACTAGTCCTCAATTTTTGAGTTATTCCAAGCAAACTTGGTAGGAAGATGCGCCTATACGTTTAAACGATAATTTGCCTTAACACGCGAGATCGAGCCACTAGAGCATATATACGACCAATTTTTCAGATTTAAAATTTTGGTTCATAAATTCCTCAAATAAGTACCTACGAGCGTGAGTAATTTGGTATGCTGCACACTGAAAATCATCGAAATCGGACAACTATATCATATAGCTCCCATACACCGTTTTCTTAAGATGTGAGGCTTTGGTAAAAACTTAAAGAAAAATCATCTAGGAGCATGCAATTTGATATTATGCGCACATATTATGAATTTCATGTTGGTGCTGAAAATCGTCTACATTGGACTACCATATCATATAGCCACCATCCAACCGATTTGTTCAGATATGAGGTTGTGCGTCAAAAAGCCGTTAAAAAGCATCTAGGAGCGTGAAATTTGGTATTTTACAGAAATAAATTCATGCTTATATTGACACTGAAAGTCAGCAAAATCGAATTTTGCGATTTGCAAAAAAATTTATATAACGGATTTTCCAATAGGGATGATATGATTTCTAAGTCTCGTTTTGTCCATTTTTAATATGTCATGATCTGTCATTTTTTCATTGTATTCAGTAATGTTTACAATTTCATCATGGCAAGATATACACAAGAACAAAGTTTGCAAATTATTCAATATTATCATCAGAATAATCGTTCTGAAATTTAAATTCTTTTAAGAAAATCATCTTCTCCGATGAGGCTCACTTTCATCCTAGTGTTGCGGTAAATAAAAAAAAAAACTGTCGATTCTGTTGCGAAGAAAATCCACAAATTATTCATGGAAAACCATTACATTCACCTAAATTGACAGTTTGGTGTGGTTTTTGGCCTGTTGGAATCATCGGTCCGTACTTCTCTCGAAATGAAGCTGGTAGCACCGTTACTGTCAATGGAGAGCGATCTAGATTGATGATAGCCAACTTTTTATGGCCACAGCTGGAAGAAGTTGATCTTAACAAAATCTGGTTCCAACAAGACGGGACTACGTGTCACACAGCACGTGCAACAACCGAATTATTGCGAAAAAGGTTTGGAGATTCGATTATTTCAAGAAATTGTGGCATTGAATGGCCTCCAAGAAATTGTGATTTAACACCATTGGACTACTTCTTCTTGTGGGATTATTTGAAGTCATTGGTTTTTAGCAATAAACCAGACTCTATTCAAGCTTGAAAAGTCAATATTGAACGTGCTTTTCATTACATACGACTTGATTTAGTGGAAAAAGTGCTCAAAAATTGTGTTCATCCAATTCGTTGCTGCAAAAGAAGACGTGAAGGCCATTTGGATGATCTTATATTCAGAACTTAATTGTATCGATTGTACTTCACATTAAAAAAAAAACATTTGAATTTCCTTAACAATTAGTGTGTTTTTTGTAAAGAACTAATATCACTCTTATTATAGAAAATCTTATGTTTCTAGCAAGAAGGGGATTTTTCGTAATTTTAAGAAATGTTTATATTTTCAATTCAAAACAAAAATAGTGGTATTTGTTTGCGGGGATTTTTAGTTTGAAATTTATATTTTCTACATAACGAATAACGTTTTTTTTTTACAATTACACAGTTGTAAATACATATGTATGTTGTATGTTATGTGCCTATGCGTACCACCTGCATGTAAATTGAATGAGTTTTGTAATTTTTCAAAAAGTTAATTATATTTAATGAAAGTAGTTAAAATCTGTGTATCATGAGTCATGTGATACACAACAAATAAGGGATTTGATGATGGAGTATTCCGTAAAATCACATTATTATATTGATTACCTACACACATATGTATCTACGAATTATTTAAAAGTAAAGCATTCCAAAAATAATTACTTCGAACTAAGTTAGTTATAACAAGATTTGCGTTATATTTTAATATATTTATTATTTATTTATTTACTATACATTTTTTATCTATTTCTAATTTTAATAATTTATTTTGTTTTATTTATTTTATTTAAAACAATTTAAATGTATTAAATTTTAATATAAATTTTTTTAATTGTTTTTTAATTTTTTTTAAACTATTATTTAATTTTATATTTATTTAATTGTTTTTCTTTGTATATTTTACGCTATTTTATATTATGTAATTGCTATTGTATTTAATTTCATTTTAACTTATTTTATTTTAATTATATTCAATTTATTTATTTATTTACAATTATTAATTTATTTTATTTATTACTTTTTTCAATTTCAATTTCATTTTATTTTATTTGTTATTCACCTCTGTTCCAGAAAAGTTGTGTAATAGAAATGAAAGAAATTCGAAAAATTAACTTTACATTTTAGGTTTTCTGCAAAAGTTGTGATTCGAAATTGCATTTTTCTTTTCGAAATGAAGTGTCAAATAGCTAATAATAGCTAAAAATGAAATTTTTTTATTGAGATGAATGAAATTTGCCTTAAATAAAATTTTAATAACAAAAATGGATACATTCATAATCCGTAAGCTTCAAAAAATACTGAATTTGAGGAAAAAATACAAAGAAAGATTTCACTTCAGCTCATCTGATCAATGTGATTTAGATTACGAAAAATATGATATATATTTTTGTTATTAGTCTAGCAGGTCGTTATAACACCTTATTTTAGATGCAGCTAAAGCTAATTGACTTCATCGAGGTCATCTATTTGAAACAGGGAAATTAACAGTTTTGATAAATTTTGACCGCAGAAATAGTTATTGCAAAGTGGTTAGTGTCGAACGGCGATCTGAAGTGCTCCAAAATAAGCGTTAAATTCATTTAAAATAATTTTTTTCGTGAAATTCCTTCTTTATTCGAAAGTTATTTGGCATTATATGTGAAACACTACATCATTCAAATGAATTTTTGCAAACTGTGATTCGTTTGCGGTAATTTTCGATCAGTTTTTGGCACATATTAAGCGATATCTCATAAACCAACAGTGTCAAACCGCACGATCTCGGCAGCCAATTGACATCGCTAAGACGAGAGATTATGCGGGCGGGAGATTTCTCTCGAACCACGTATTGTCCAAGTGGTGTTATTCAATCGCGGGTCAAAAAAGTCGGTTATCAACGACCATATCAATCCGAATTGACAGTGACAATCTCATCGTTACCGTCCGCACACCTCCGGACTAAACAGCGCACCATAATTTTGCTTATTTACATATCCACCAAGTTCGAACTGGGCCTCGTTGATGTATAAAATTTTGTTTGAAAAATCGCGGTCTACTGCTTGTCGTAGAGAAGTAAACACATTTGGGTCTTCGGCTACACTTTCAATAACAGCAGCGATATTTGAGGTGGAACGAGCAAAACGATGGTGCTCCCTGAGATCTTATACTGTCTGTAACCGATCCAGTCTCTTCATATATCTTTAATTGAGTAGTTGGACGATCATATGCACCATAATCTCATCTTAAAGCACAAAACGTGGCCATCTTTGATTCACCATTTTCGTAGTAGGTTTCAACAATTTTTACCCATTATGCGGTTATTAACCGATCCATATTTGATTTGACAGTTAAGTTTAACAGATGTCAGAATAAAGCCCTGCACTTTCGAAACCATTAAATGGATAACACTTTACGTACATACATGCTAATTTTATAAAAAATCTTATCATCCGCCAAATTTTTTTTTAAGTTGTTTTGAAACTAAGCATTTAGTGTGTGTACATGTTCGAAAACAAAATGAAGTCGAAATGAATTGTGTATAATGCAGAACACCAAAATGCGAAAAGGAAGTACTTTCAATCTACTTTTACTCGAAAGTGAAATGCAGAACATTTCTGATTGCTTTATTTTATTGTATTTTGTTTTATTTTCATTTTTTAAACCTTTTTAAGCTTCAAATGTATGCTGCATAACCCCAAATTTAGTTGTGTTTTTGCATATTTGTAATTTCATTTGTATGTACATATGCACCTGTGTTGTTGGCTTTATGTTTAGTATTAAGGAGTATATTTGGCTCTTTGTAATCGCTGAAGCGATTTTTTGCCGTTGGCTTTGATGAAAATATTGAATTTTTATTACATATGTCACGCTATGAGAATCCCGACAAAAGGTTAGCACGAAGTTTATCAATGGCGCCAACAACAGCAGCGAAACAAAAGTACAATTATGCTGAAAAAAATCAGCAACAAAACAATCGCAAATTAAGAGTAACAAAAAAAATAATAAAAATAAATAAATAAATAAAACACGACACGTCAATATACACAAACAATACCAGCCAGCTGTTTTTGCGAATATTTATCAAATATTTTCGAGCGCTGTTTTAGGTTTTGTTTTTTGCGTTGCTTATCAAGAGAATTTGCAACTTTTGTATAAATTGATTTTCTTATAAATAAATGCGAAACCGTAAAGATCACAATGAATTATTTCTGAATGAATGTTTTATTGTTGTACACCACAAGGACAATTCAGTCTTATCACTCTTACAACTCGCATACGTTAGGGCATATACAAGTATATGTAAGTATGTACGTAGATTAAGTTAAGTTCCATTTGAACAACATATGCTTAGCCAACAAACAATTTGTTTCTACTAAAGGGTGTTTTTTTATAAAGTTATAGAACTTTAAGTTGGCATTACTTTTCAAGATGGCGACCGATTTAACAGCTGTGAAGTGATTTATTCTCAGTTTTGTTTGGCAATTCATCATGAATAGACTCACGCCTGATCAAAGCTTGCAAATAGTGCAATTTTATTTCGAAAATAATAGTTCTGTGCGGAAAACGTATCGCGCAGTACGTCCATTTTAGCGATGTTTAGCGATGAAGCGCACTTCTGGTTGAATGGCTACGTCAACAAACAAAACTGTCGCATTTGGAGTGAAGGTAATCCTCAAGTGTATGTTGAAACACCGTTACATCCAGAAAACTGACTGTTTGGTGCGCTTTATGGGCTGGTGGAATCATTGGTTCGTACTTTTTCAAAAACGATGGTGGCCAGAACGTTGCAGTTAATGGTGATCGGTATAGAGCCATGAGATGAGATGTGGTTTCAACAAGACGGCGCAACATGTCACACAGCTCGTGCCACAATAGATTTATTGAAAGACACGTTTGGTGACCACCTAATTTCACGTTTTGTACCTGTGAATTGGCCTCCAAGATCTTGTGATTTAACACCGCTAGACTACTTTCTGTGGGGCTATGTAAAGTCATTGGTCTATGCGGATAAGCCACAAACGCTTGACCATTTGGAAGACAACATTCGCTGTGTTATTGCCGATATACGGCCACAAATGTTGGAAAAAGTCATCGAAAATTGGACGTCCAGATTGGACTACATCCGCGCCAGCCGTGGCGGTCATATGCCAGAAATCATATTTAAAATGTAATGCCACAAGATTATCTTTCGGATAAATAAAATTCATGTCAATCGAATAATCCATCGTTTATCGTTTATTGCAACTTAAAGTTCTATACCTCTATAGAAAACACCTTTTACATACATACCTACATAAAAATATGAATTTATATAGGTATATATGTATTTCAATAGCCTTTCTGGTGACGCCAGAGACTAGTTGGAGTTTTCAAAGCGCCGTACAAAGGTCAAAGCCAAAAATATGAAAAACCCTTAACAACAAAAAGTATATAAATTTTTGCACTCTGAAGTGGAAATGTAAACTAAAGAAAATGATCAAAATTAATTTTTAACGTAATTGCATACATATGTACGTATGCATTTTTACATTGCCATTTGCGAAGTGATTGCGATAAGCGTTTAGTGTGCGCTGAAATTTGACACTAGCGTAAATATATATATAAATACGTATGACGTCATAAAGTAGGGCGTTTTACCATCCATACCTCCTACTCTATGACGTCAAGTGGTCATTGCACTTTGGCAAACATGACACGCTCATCGAGTACTACAGTAATTATATGCATAATCATATGCTTAATACATATGTACTCTTATGTGCAATTGATATACATAAACAACTTGCTGATATAAATGTGCTTAACTTTGTTAGCGTTCTGTTCTTTGAATTCATATTATTAGTTTTTGTTTTCGGGAATTTCCTTGGTGTTTTTATCATGAAATATTTGAAATACATCTATTTAATGCCTACCTACAGTGTCGAACTAACTGATAATTATATGCTGATTAAATGAGCTTTATTCAATTCAATTTTTTTTTAATTGAATATTTTTGTTATACAGCAAAGAAAAATTAATAGAAATAACAGCTGTTTCGGAGATCACCACATCACCTCATCAGATTTCTTTTGTCAGGAAACGAACCGACGAATTCTGGCATCACAGGCGAGTGCTCTAACAATTAAGCCAACGTCTGCCATGTAATCTGTTGTAGTATTATTCACTTTTTTCCTAACCAATAACTATTATTTATTTAAATTATTCACTAAAATAACATAAATAAAACAAATTAAAATAAAATACTAAATTTAAAAAAATATAGTAAAATCAAATTAAAAAATTAAATAAAAAATAAAATTTTTTTAATTGTTTAATGAGGCCTGTAATTATTTTTGGTTATAAGTAAATGAGCTTTATTCAATTCAATTTTTTAAATAACAAACTAAAATGCAGTATAAAAAAATAAATATAAAATTTGAAAAAAAATAAATTAAATTTAAAAAAAATTAAATTTAAAAAAATTTAATTAAATTTAAAAAATAAACTTCATTAAATTAATTAAAATAAAAGGATGAAAAAAATTCAATTAAAAAAATAAAAATAAAAAAGTAAACTGAAATTAAATATAATTTAAAAATAATAAAATAAATTACGTAAAACAAAACAAAATGAAGTAAAATAAAATGAAATTAAGTAACTTAAATTAACATGAATGATAAAAAAAGCATATTTAGAAATATATGTTAAATAAAATAAAAATAAGAAAAAAAAAATTATTAACATAATATGAAATAAATAAAAAATACAATAAAATAAAAATACACCAATAAAATAAAATAAAAATTATTAATTGAAAGAAAATAATATGAAATAAAAATCAAACAGAATCAAATAAAAAAGTAAATAAAATAGAAAATTTTAAAATTAAATTAAATGAAATACAAAGAAAAATAAAAAAAAATGATTTAAAATTGACAAAAGAAAATGCAATGAAATAAAATAAACTAAAACAAAACAAAATACAATGAAATTAAAAAAATTAACAAAATACAATAAAATAAAATAAAATAAAACAAAAGGTCAATTGAAAGGTCCCCGGCTTAACATGGCGAAACAAATTTTTTTGGCAAAATTCTTTTTTTTTATTCAACGTAATTCCTTTCAAGGGTTATGCACTACGGGTATTCTCTAAGTCTTGGAAACGCATAGTACGTAGGATAAAAATTTCCTATCCCTGCAATGGCACAACAAAACACATGCAGAAAAAATATGCTACGATGGGTAAAATATCCCATACCAAAACCTATGTATATTTATTTCCCACAGATAGCAAGAAGGAAAAAGCAACCCTGTGTCTGTGTGGTTGTTATTGTTCCACTTGAATATGTCACAATTTTGCAACGGGGTGCTCTCGATCTCTAGCACAATTCTATAGGAAATATTTGCTTAGTATGCATTTTTTAGACATAGCGAATCCCCCTCCGATTTGTCTTTTACTTCAAAATAGGTCTCAGTTTCGGCGATCACCCTTTGTTCGATGAAAACTTCTTTCCAACGAGCATTCTTTTGAGATCTGACAACAGGAAATAGTCGCTGGGGGTCATATTTAGAAAATGCGGTGTATGTAGAAGCCACTCGAAGCCCAACTTATGGTTTTTTACCATCGATGCCATCTGGATGCGTTTTTCTACGCTTTAGGGTAGGCTCATCGTGTGCAGTTCACTCGGATGACTGTCCTTTGGACTTCGAAGGGAAATGATGGAACCATATTTTATCCATTATTACATATGGACGCAAAAACTCTGGTTAATTAGGCTTGAACATCTCCAAACACTGTTCTGAGTTATCAACTCGTTGTTGTTTTTGGTCAAAAGTGAGCTCGCGCGGCACCCACTTTGCACAGCGCTTTCTCAGTCTCAAATATTCGTGAATGATATAATGTACATGTTCAGTTGATATCCTTAGAGTGGCTGCTATTTCATTCAATTTCAATTTACGGTAATTCAAAATAATTTTGTGAATTTTTTTGATGTTAACAAGTCGGTAACAACCTCTTTTGGGCGTCCACTACGTTCACCGTCTTCGGTGCTCATTTCGCCATGTCTAAACTTTGCATTCCAATTCTGAATGATTGATTTTCCGGTGTCTGGAAACTCGTTATCAAGCCAAGTTTTAGCTTCGACTGTATTCTTTTCCTTCAAAAATAAATATTTTATCAACACGGGAAATTCCTCTTTATATATATTTTTTTCACAATAACAAAAGTTGTCAAATTTGTATAAGCCTCGTTCGAAGGTTAGGGCTAATTAAAAATTTATATGGATTTAATTATAGTAGCGACATCTATGTGCCAGGCCGGGGACTTTCCAATTGATCTGTTACAGTGAAGTTACTCCACAATTTTCAACCATTTAAAAATATATTTATTTTTAATTTAATCAATAGCTTTGTTTATATATTTGTTATGCTCTCTTCCTCTTGTCTTCGATCGTTTCCTATTCAAGTACTTTGATTATGAAATATGCATATTTTTTCGGTAGAAAATTTCCTTGGGAAATTATGTATACATACTTTTTTTTACTCTTTAAGCGGAGTCAATATTTTTATGTAATATTATATATATACTTATATATACGTTTAATTCGCTATCAGTATTCCCACATAAATTAAATTGTTATGAAATGTCAGCTGATTGGGCAGCGGAAGGAAAAATAATCACTTAACACCATTAATTCTCAAACCAAAACAGAAGTCAAATGACTTCACATATGTATAAATAAAAATATTCCAAAGGTAAACAAAAAACTTTTGCATGCATACATATGTATGCACATACACTATCGGTATTTATTTACTTACATGATCATTTAAACTCAAAGCCACCCACAACATAACTAACCATCAACGGCACATATAGTGTTCGTTATGTATGTATGCAGATTGATATGCTATTTTTGCCTCTAAATGCTATTTACTCTCATTTGCGAAATTTCCCTTTTTACATATCGTGTGCACTTGCTAATTTTTCAATATGAAGACTTTATAGCGAAGTCACACATAAACATATATACATACATAAGTAACAGCCACGTAGTGAAAAGTTAAAAAAAAAGTGTAAAGGTTCTAGTTATGAACAAGTATTCAAGTATTCAAGTATGCAACTATAAGTTGACCTCACACTAGTTCCAAAATTTTTTTGCAGAACTTTACCTTCAATGGGTATAAAACTCTTCGCAGCTATTACACATCGCTTAGTGCCGAGTGGTTAGAGGTTATTATTGTTCAAATGTAGTTACATGCTGCACTCAGCAAACTCAATATAAAGTAGTATTTTACAAGTAAGACGCATTCACATGCGTGAGTCATGATTGCATGAACTAGTCCATGTCTAAATATGCAAGCCAGTTAGTAACTAAAAGTTTTCATGCTGGGTATATTCAAACAAATTAGTATTTTTTTTTTTGCGAAAAAAGTGAAAAAGATAATAGGTCACGTGATTTTTATTTACTGCTATCTATCAGTCGCCTTTCTCCACTAAAGTTATTCATAATCACATACAATGGTACCGGGTACTTACTCGTGTTATGAAACTATTTATTTATTTGCGCTTTTGTATTTCGATTTGCATAAATTGTAGCCATTCTTCAGGAGTTAAGAATCGGAATTAGTTAGTGGCTTATGAGCGGGCACGTGGTGGCGCGAGATATGAATCACATTACTAAAATATTTTTTATGTACATTATATACATATATATTATTTATGTAGTACATACATACATACCTGAACATATTAAAGTAATAGATAAGTATTGATTAAGTCATCATTGCTTCCGCTTGCTGGCAACATCGCCAATCTTAAATTAAGCCTTGTTTATGTGCCTTGCAATAAAAATTTCAATCTGGTACATACAATTCTTCAGAGTTTGACAATTATACAATAAGATGGCTAACTATTCCCCTTTTTTCACTATACTCTCTGTCCTTTAAATGACTCTCTATCAAAGAAAATGGAATCTTTGAATTCCAAAAAAAATATTATATATACACTCCTTTATAAAGAACATCTCAGGATGTAAGGGTGAAAGCCGAGTTGCGAACCAAAGCTTTCTAAACACCCAACGAGCGGGCTACGAACTGGAGACGAGCTTGTTTCCTCTACTAGAACTAGCGAGACGATATTTGCGGTAATAAATTTCGGGATTTGAATGCGTAAGAGAGTCACCTATCATTATTGAATTGGAAATTGCTAGATTCTCAAGTCGCTAAAAAGTCGAAAATATGTTATGTCTCAAATTTTCATAGTTCCTAAGCTTTCAAAATCCAGACAGTGCATAATACATACAATTTCAAAAACATTTAAAATATACAGACAAGACAAAATCCCGATAATATAAGATTCCGAGAACTCTTTTTAACTCGACAAATAACTTACTTTTCGTTTTTGATCACATTTTTCCATCAATCTACTGAAAAAATTTAAAATATATATTCAAAATATATTTTATATATAAAAGCAATTTCATAAAAATACTGCAAGTTGATTAATAATGCACAAAAAAAATTATTCAGTCAAATTTTTATATCTCCTTCAACAACTTCCAAAGTAATACCAATTGAACAATCGAATCAGTCAAACCTTTTTAAACACATATTCTGCGTTGAATTTCAGTTCTTGCTGCGAATTCGCTTTTATCTCTTCTATCGACACGAAAACTTGTACCTAGAAGAGGTAATTTGTGTTTCGGAAAGAGAAACAAGTCAGTCTTAGCTATATCAGGTGTCCACAGTGGTTCACAATGGTAACCTTGTGAGTAGACACGTTATCATGACTTTTCTTTCTTTTTCAACGAATTTGGTCTCTCCAAGCACCGCATAACCCTCAGATAATTTTAATCTTTATTCACCGTCTGCCGCACACTGTGAAAATTCGAGCGAACAGTCAATAAATTTTGCTCAAAAATTTTCGAGCAATGCGGCCATTTGAGCAACGAGCACTTGCACACCTGCTCAGTGCGCATTACTTGAAAATTTTCGAGCCGAGTACGAGCATTTCGACTTTTTTCTCAAAACTTTTTTTTATTATTAATTTTAAACTTGTTTATGCAAAGTGTAAAATCAATTAAAACTTTTTTGTACTGTTGAGCAGTTGAGCAATGAGCGAGTAGTTAGTTATCTTGACTCTTGATTGAACTAGACATGGTTTTTCGGCCTCAGATTTAAATTCTGTAAAATACAGTTGGAGCAATTCAATTCAACGCCAGTAAATTATACAACAACAAAATATTTTTAATTGGGATTTTTAAATGATCAGTTCTGGTATTTTTTTTATAAAATTTTAAATACGTAAAAAAAATAATTACCTATTAATTTTTGTTAAATGTATACCAATTTAAATACCATTTGTAAAATTTATTCACAATATAAATATATCTACGTTCAAATATTAACACAAATGCCCCTCGAAAGAAGCTTTTGAAAATTCTTTAACATTTTTCTTTTAACAATCATATGTAAAAATGTCAATATAAATTTTCTCTCACACTTTTACGAACTCTAATGACCACACATTATGTGAAAAGCCAACCCTCAGCCAGTACTATGTTTACTCAATTCCATTACAAACAGTTGCAGCTACGCCGTGTTAGTCTCTGCGCTTGCAGTCGCGTAGACAAAATTCATTGTTGTCACCATCTCTATGTCATACATCATTTTCCACATCGTATATTTCACGCTGCCGTACACACAAGCGTACGATCATATATTTCATTTATTTTTTTTTTTTTTTTCAATTTTAATTTTAATAAGAAATTGCGACGCTCGGCGGAGTAACAAACAATGGGCGGCCATTTGACAATTGGAAAATTTCTCGATATTTTTCTAATTTTAAATTTAAAAAAATTTATGTGCATGCATGTATGCTTGTATGTACATATATAAAGGGTGTTTTTTATAGAGGTATAGAACTTTAAGTTGCAATAAAACAACGATGGATTATTCGATTGACATGAATTTTATTTATCCGAAAGATAATCTTGTGGCATTACATTTTAAATATGATTTCTGGCATATGACCGCCACGGCTGGCGCAGATGTATTCCAATCTGGACGTCCAATTTTCCATGACTTTTTCCAACATTTGTGGCCGTATATCGGCAATAACACGAATGTTGTCTTCCAAATGGTCAAGCGTTTGTTTGTGGCTTATCCGCATGGACCAATGACTTTACATAGCCCCACAGAAAGTAGTCAAGCGGTGTAAATCGCAAGATCTTGGAGGCCAATTCACAGGTCCAAAACGTGAAATTAGGCGGTCACCAAACGTGTCTTTCAATAAATCTATTGTGGCACGAGCTGCGTGACATGTTGCGCCGTCTTGTTGAAACCACATCTCCTGGACATCATGGTTATTCAATTCAGGAATGAAAAAGTTAGTAATCATGGCTCTATACCGATCACCATTGACTGTAACGTTCTGGCCACCATCGTTTTTGAAAAAGTACGGACCAATGATTCCACCAGCCCATAAAGCGCACCAAACAGTCAGTTTTTCTGGATGTAACGGTGTTTCAACATACACTTGAGGATTACCTTCACTCCAAATGCGGCAGTTTTGTTTGTTGATGTAGCCATTCAACCAGAAGTGCGCTTCATCGCTAAACATCGCTAAAATGGACGTAGTGCGCGATACGTTTTCCGCACAGAACCATTATTTTCGAAATAAAATTGCACTATTTGCAAGCGTTGATCAGGCGCGAGTCTATTCATGATGAATTGCCAAACCAAACTGAGAATAAATCACTTGACAGCTGTTAAATCGGTCGCCATCTTGAAAAGTAATGCCAACTTAAAGTTCTATACCTTTATAAAAAAAACACCCTCTATAAGAATGCGATGATTGTGCCCATTAAACAGAAACATTAATTTTTTTTTCTTTTTTATGTCAACCATAACGTCTGACACCAACTTCTTTGTCTTTTTAATATGTATTTATGCCTAATAAATTCTTTTCGTTGAATAAGTCAAAAGTATTTAATTGCGCCAATTATAACTTCATAAATCAAATCAATATATTTAACTCAACACTTCAATTCCCAGTGAAGGGGGATTTCAAAGAAATAGAAAAATATTCGAAAAAACTATCTGCTAATCCGAATGAGTGAAAGTAACACGTGTTTGAAAGCTGACATTTCAAGCAATATTTTTTGTCCTACGCAAATCGTCATTCGTGTGAACATTTATTTTGATTTGAAAATGAGTGCAATTTCCTAAGAAATACGTTATGAGCATGATGCAATAAGGAAAGAAACGGGAAAGAACGGGAATAAATTACGATTGCTTTTAGGGAAAACTTTGTATTTTCAGTTCTAATATTAATATTTTCGTAATCTTAACTTAAACTGTGTAGAGGTGGGATTGTCATGTAGTCTGCCCTCAGTACACATTACTCCAAAGTGTTCCAAAATATGTGATTAAATCGATGTCTTCAGATGTACTCTAAACCTTACAGGTGGTAGTGGATTCAAAACCTGACCAAACCAAATAAAAGATTATATAAAGTTTATTAAAAACAAGAAAGAAGTGCTGTCTTCGGTCTCTCGGAAATCTTTGTTTCTTTCATGAGCATACCAAAGTTTTTATATTATTATGTGAGAAATCGATTACAGAGGGCTATAGGTATAGTCATCCATATTCAATGATTTTTATTGTCAATAGTTATTGGAACCTACGTATGGAGAATACCAAATTTTCTGCGTTTAGAAGTTTTTCTGGTAGATTTTTTGAACCCAACCCGCATATCTAAACAAATCGGTTGATGATTCATTACATATGTGTTGAATATCAATAGAATAGCATGATCTCAGCTACTTTATTCAAGTGTTTATAACCCAAAATCAACTTAAAATACCTAAAAAAAACTGAGGTACTAGTAGGCGTTCAAACAGAAAGACTACAGACAGACCACTAGATGGACATGGCTAAATTGGCTCGTCTTTTTAATCATATAATATAAATTTTAATAGATCTGTCGCTTCTTCTTCTGGTACTTACTTACTTTCGACCAAAGTCAATATATAAGCTTTGAATAAAAATTTAATAAAAAAAAATTCATTGTTCTTTATCATATAATGTGAATTTTTCCGAGCGTATTTTTGATATAAACTAAAAAACTTTCGCGTAAAAAACCATTAAAATTAAAGTATTAAACATTTAAAACCCGGATTAAAAAACTGAAAGTTCCTCCATTTATTAGAAAAACATTAAGAGGCAGACCACAAATTGGAGCAGAAGCAAGGAAGAAAAGCTTTAGCGGCTAGCACACGCCATTAAGGGTGCTCCAAACCTCTCGATTATACTAACCAGAAAGATCATAGGCTGTTCTTTACTCTGAAATAAAGGATGATCCATTTCAAGGTTCCCTGCTATTTTAATGAAAAAAACACAGAAAGTTAAAATTTGATGGGGAATATTTACTATCATTCGAAAGAACATTCTTTGGCATTTATTTTTTGAAGATTATCTCTTTCAAATGTTGGCCGCATCTACGTCTCATATGGTCTATCCGTTGAGTCCAATTTTCGATGACTCGTTCGAGCATTTCGACTGGTAACTAGCGAATGATGTTTTGCTCCAAGGCCTGAATCGAAGTGGGACTGTCCGCATAGACTTTAGACTTTACATGTCCCCACTGGAAAAAATCTAACTGCATCATTTTTGAAGAAATATGGACCGATGATTCCGCCGGGACACAAGCCACCAAACCGTTTTTTTTCTGGATGAAATGGCAGCTCTTAAATCTCTTAAGGTTGCTCTTCGTCTCAAATGCGGCAATTTTGCTTGTGTACATACCCATTAAGCCAGAAATGGGCCTCATCGCTGAATAAAATTTGGCTCAAAAACGTCAAATCTTCTTGGAACTTTTCAAGAGCCCATAGAGCGAAGCGACCGTCATATTTTCTTCACTGCGTGTTGGGCGTGATCTATTCGGTCGAATATTATCCAATAATGAATGCTGGGTCTAAAGATGAAATGTCAAAGAATACTTAACAAAAATCTCATGATAGTTTGCACGACTCAGGCGCGAGCTGTCAAAAAAAGGCTATTGAAAAAAGTACCTCTACTTGGATCACGCTTTATATATCCGTTCTATGTGAGTTAATTTCAAGCCAAGGGAGCTTGTATAAATTAATAAAATTTATGTATTCAAAATTATTTATATGCCAGACAAGGGAGGGTAAATTTAGGTGGAACCGAGCATTTAATAACCTTTTGATGCTTGTTCATTGCTCAACTGGTCGAAGGTTTGTTTAAAATTTTCTGGCTTCTGAACTGTTCGATCTGCAGAAGAACAATTTTTAATTTGATGATTTAGATATGGCTTTTCTCGTTCAAATTCTCGGACTTTTGAAAATGTTCGAAATATATCTTGAGTTCTATAAGTACATCGGATCGTTAGTAAGTTCAAAGCTGTATAAATCTAGCCATTGGACTTACAAATTACAATTATATACAATTATAAACTTTAAACAGGACTCCGGAAGTCAGTTTCACCTTATTTCCGAACGTTATTTTAAAAATGTCAATATACTTTTGACCGACGTATAGCATGCTACAAAATACTATTTAGAAATAAATAATGAAAAACAAAATGAAACAGCGTTCCCGGCTCTTGATTTCTTCAACTTTTCACTATTATTCAACAACATCTATCCGAATCTCCCTTAAAATTGTAAAAGAAATGACATTGTTTTTCTAAGGTATCCAATATGGCGAAATTAGAGCGAGAAGCTGTCTACGTACTTTACCTCTTTTTATTGCATCATGCGTTATATGATGCTTTTTCACTATACAAATTGACAGAGCTTAGTTGGGAAATATTGATCCATCCACCATATCGTTCGCACCTTGCAGTATCTGGTTGTTTCGATCTCTGCAAAACTTTCTTGATGGTACTGAATTGGACTACCGAAGATGAAAATCATTTTTCCAAGTTCTTCACCTGCTTCTAAGGCGTTTTCTAGATAAGAAGCATAATTGTTGTTCCAACATCTCACTACTTTACATTTCGCTACTTTCCTGCTTTTCAGTACATTCTCTGACGTATTGCGATGTGAGATTGTTGTATTAATTTTCGCATGGCAATAACGCATATTTTTGCGTTGTTGCTCAGCGGCTTTCCTTACTGCGAAGATCTTTGCCTGGTAAATACCGCAATAATACGGAAGTTCAAGCTCAAGGGTTGCCTCAATTCTTTTTTTCTACTCATAACTCTTTGGTTTTATACTAGTGGTTATTACTTCAAATAACTGTGCTTGCTTGTGCTTCTCATTCTTCAAGTCCTTTCGGATACCGGAACGCAGTACTGGAATCATTTAAATAACTCGTCAACAAGCACGAAAAATTGTGTTCTTACTTCACGCCTACTTTTTCTTCCACTTGTACTCCCTTAAAGAATTTAATGCAAAAAATATTCAGTTACCAGTAATTTGCATGTGGTTAGAGGCATACCAATGCGTTCTTAGTCCAGAAGGATCTGCCTGGTCGCACTTTGCCTAGAAAATTCGTCTGCCCTGCTGTTCCCATCCATATATCTGTGACCATAGACTCAACCAATTGATCGTCTATTCAACCATTTCCTGAAGAGATGAGAGTTCCATTAACAGCTTACGGCGCCTCCACCCACACTATTATCAAATCTTGTACAATCTGTGTAAACTTCCATGCTCTCGACCGGAGTATCAAATCGTTTGACCAAATTTCTCACTTTATGAAAGTATTGGCTCTACTTTTAAAATTATCTGAAATTTATTTTAAATGAAAATGGTTTTTACTATGGATTATTTTTGTATTAATGAAAAATCCCATAATTTTTATTTAAATACAGACAAACAAATTTTACATTTACAGAAAATAAAATTCTAAAAATAGGGTTTCAAAAATTATATTTCACCAAATTTTTTAATATAAATTTCCTTCCTCCTTCTCCATTAAAATTCTCCAATATATTTTATTACAAATTCCCACTTGCGCTGTATCAAAAAATGTTTGAAAATATTTTTGCAAACAATAAGAATGGGGTAGGAATCGTACAGAGGGAAGAAAAGAAACGAAAAACAAACAATAAATAATGAAATCAAAAAACAAAACAAAAACAAATGCAAAAACTTATAAACAACAATTCGTGCAGCAAACACAACGGCAATATCAACAACAGCAACAACGTCAACATACCTACCTATGTACAGCGACATCAGCGACGAAAACAAAACGAAGCAACAACTGCATTCTGTCTCGACTGCCTCTCCACCATATCACCACCGTTACCGGCACCGCCGGCAACGTACGAATCGAATCCTCAACATGCCGCTCCAAGCAGCCCCAACAGTGTCATTGACCTTGTCGAGTCGACACGAATGCAACCATGCTAAGCGCCGCCACCGCCGACATCGCCGCATCACGTCATTTGGAGCCGAGCCAGCAACGCCAATCGACAAACACAACGCTACGCGAGAGGGGGCTGCAAACAAACGAGCGTAGCCGATGGTGGAAAACAACAAGAATTAAACACGGAGCACAACAAACAACGGCAAACAATAGAAAGGTAGTAAATTTGCGGAAATAATTTAAAAAAAAAACACAACAATGCAAAAAGAGCGCCGAGTGCATATGGGATTACACACATATGTACATTCATTTAGTATAAAGCCAGTCAGTTAAGAGCAAAAGTTGTTCACAATAAAGAACAGCGCAGAAGATAAAGCTCAAGTGTACTCTTAGAAGAGAGTGATGCTTAAAGAGATTTAAAATTTTCTCTTTTCGAATGGGCTAAATTTGTATTTTTGTTTGGTTGCTAAAAATTGTAAATAACTTTGGGCATACACATCTACACATACATTTATATACATACAGATATGCATTTGCATGCAATCGAATAGACCATGTGAACAAGAGGAGAGGAGCATGCATGGAATACGTACGAGCGTGCATATATACTCCACGCGAACAATAGATTACATCAAAACTAACCAAAATCCATTCAAAATATGTGCTCCAATTAACAATGTGATGTCCTAGGGTTGGACCATATACTCCACATCTATTTTCTAGAATATATATGTACATATTAGCTCCAAGTTCCACACGTGCCAGCAGAGCTTACCAACGAAACGAAACTGACTCAATTTCAATTCTTTAAAAAACGATATTTAAAACACGAGCAATGATCGATTAATAACAAGCTGATAACGAGACGTGAGTCGGTCCAACTCTGACTACAGTGGCGTACTCCAATAGGCATCCAATGAACCATATGGTTAACAAATTTTTGCTGTCGCACTCGCAATTCTAATCAGATCTCTCAGCACCTTCTTCAGTATCAAACGGCTCGAGGAATTATTTTTCAATCCTGAGGAGATTTTGATGTTACTCAGCTTCAGTTTTGGGGACACTAAATTCGGATGAAACGAAATTGGCGTAGCTGCAATTCGTACTATTTAAGGATGCCCTTTTCTCGGATATTTAGCTCATTGTGAAGGTCAGATTCGATTTCATTTTCACTGCTATTTAGAAGCCGAAGAAGTGTTTCCGCTTTGAACTCAGTATACTCTATACAGTGGTCCTCAGATCATATCCCTTGGGCAATACATGATTACATATGCTCGGTTCGACAATCTGATCCTCTTCCTCCTTTGTCGAAACCCAATAGTTTAATTGGGGACTCATTCTTCTTCTTCTTCTTTGGCGTACGTACCACTTACGCGATTATAGCCGCATCAACAATAGTACACCACTCGTTCCCTCTCTTTACTGTTTAGCGCCAGTTTGAAATACCAAGTGAAACCAGATCGCTCTCCACCTGATCCTTCTAACGGAGTGGAAGTTTTTCTCTTCCACTGCTCCCATCAGTGGGTACTCCATCGAATACTTTCAAAGCTGGAGCGCTTTCATCCATTCGAATGACATGACCTAGCCAGCCAAGCCGCTGTCTCTTGATTCGCTGAACTATATCAATGTCGTCGTATAGCTCGTAAAGCCTATCTTTCCACCATCTACGGTATTCGCCATTGCCAACGCGCAAAGGGTCATAAATCTTTCGCAAAACTTTTCTCTCGAAAACTCTTAAAGCCGACTCATCGGATGTCGACAACGTCTAGGCTTCTGCACCATATGTCAGGACGGGAATGATGAGCGTCTTTACTTTTCTATTGCCTGCTCCAAAGTAGCACCTGTTGGCAAGAGTGATTCGGCATTGGATTTCTAGGATGATATTTTTGATGTTGTTAATGCTAGTTCCTAGATAGACGAAGTTATCTATAACTTCAAGTCGCGAATGCGATGACTGTTTATTTGATGACAGAAAATATTTTGTCTTGCCCTCGTCCACTACCAGATCTATTCGCTTCGCTTCTTTGTCTACCCTGGAGAACGCAGAGCTTACGGCGCGTGTGGACTTTCATTAGGGATCTTGAAATGTCGTACTCTCAAAGTGTGGGAGTGCGTACATTCAATTATTGTAGAAATCGATTCAATCGCTATTGAATTATATACAGTTACTCCAATTTAAATGGTAAAATTTTTCAGTTACTATATTTCGACCCGAAACTAACTAAATACAAGAAAGAAGGGCTGTCGTCGGCCATGCCGAAATCTTTATACCTTTCATGGACATATCAAATTTATTGCAAGTTTGCAAATCAATTTACTAGTATACTAAATAACGAATTGCATATTGATTCAGAAAATCATCGAAATCGCACGACTATAACCGAAGACAGCACTTTTTTCTTGTTTTATTTTTATTTTTAATATCCTTAGACAGTTTCTTATTTCAAATATCTTCCTTGTCTTCATGTGTTTCTTCATTCAATCGCTGTTAGTATAGGCTCAGACAATTCACAATGAGGGTCAATGACTGGCTTTATTGAAAAAAAAATCGTAGCAAAAGCCGAATTCAAGTAGACAGACACATTCACATGTATATGCGAACAAAAATGCATTGCCAAAAAATACTGATGTACCTCTAGGAAATTAAAGCGTTTATTCTACAAGAGATGCCAGTGTTAAGTAAAAACATCAACAACAAAAAATTATAATAATATTTTGTAACTAAAAAGGAGATTTTTGTTAAATAAAATACATTACCATCTAATATAAATACAAATGAATGTTTGTCTTTATGTCCCATATAGACTCAGAAACTACTCAGCCGATTTTGTTCAATTTTTTAGGATAGCTTCTTTGGAGCCCGAAGTGTTCTCGAGAAATTTATTATGTATTGTTCAGTTCACTTGGAATTTCGGCCTGAAACCGATCTATGCGAAAGAATCTTATTTATGATTTCGATTTACTTAAAATACGATACACAGATAGCCTTTCACTTAAGATAAGACCAACTTTTCTTCTGGAAAGTGAACCTGGTGAGGGAATAACTGCATCTATAATATCGAAATTCAACAAGATAGCAAGGAGCTACAACAACGTGTGGCCGGGTATTGCTAGTCGTCTATAAAAACACATATAGAATTTTCTTCCCTTCAAGTTGGAATATAATTTTTTTTTTCAATTTATTTATTTTTTTTATACCTTATTTTTTTAATGGAAAGTATTTTATTTATTTTTATTTTTGTAAGACATTTTTTTATTTAGTATTTTTTTTTTTAATAAGCTCTTAACCTTACATATGAGCTTTTGAATTCAGCGAATTTCTGTTTATTTCCCTAGGGGGTATCTTCTGCATAACAATTCGCAGCAAAAACAAGAAAACGCACCTTTTATAACAACTTAGTTTGTATAGAATTATTGTTGTATTTTGATGTTTTATCTACTGCCTTTGTTGTTGCCTCTCTGCTTTGATATTGGATTTACTTGTAAATATAATGTGTAGGTTATTTGCCATTACTTTGCCCCTAATTCTTTCTTCCGACGGCCTGTCTGCTGTCCATTCAACACACATACACACATATACATATATGATATATACATATATTCGTTGATCAGTCTGTCCGTTTATTTGTTGTGATTTATTTGCTGCCGTTTGTAGCCATTGACTGTTGTTGTTCGCTTTTTTCCAAGCCAAACAAATTGAAGTTGAAAGTTTGCTTTAACTGAGTAATGATTATAAAAACTTATAAAAAAAACTCAAATGGAGTAAAAGACTGCTTAGAAGCATATGTATTTTTTATTTTATCCACTTGTATGTATGTAGGAATGCTCATATATTTTATAACTTCCTTTTTGCCTCCTCCTTCGATAGCGCCGCTTTACCATCGCTTTCAAGTGTTGCAACAAGAAAAATCTGTTAGCGCCATATTTTCGCGTTGTTCGTTAATGGAAAACTAATGTTTCTGGCACGATTACAATTTTCCACCAACATCCTCTGAAAGAGCATCAAACTAGTTTGAGTTTCGCTCAGTGTTGAAACAGAGTCCGTAAGAATTTCCAACGAATATTTCTTCATCATGAATAAGGTGTTTTGTAAGACTTAAATCCTAGGGGTATCCTTAAAGGGAAAAAACATTTAACGAATATAAAACACATAATATACTATATATTTAAATTATTATTAAATTAAGTATGTTCAGCACAAGCGTATTTATTTACTTATACATGTAGGCCGCGAATTGAGAACATTTTGAAGTCAAATGCACTTGCTGCTGTCTGATTTGACAAAACTTGTACGAATACCTACTCTCCTATATACTCCATTGTGTTGCATAACTATTGGGCATTTTCATTCTGCATAGTTACATACATTCCAGCATATGCACTAAATGTGCACATGAATTTATATACATCCTTATATCTATCAGTCAATATTTATTGCATTTGAGCACCATACAAAAGTCGCTGCAGAAAGAATGGCAACAATATGTCGCCAATCGTGATTGCATTGGCGCCAAAAGGATAATTTAGAGCGCAATGTTGGCCTAAAAGTTCATACAAAAATTATTAACGTCTAATCACCTTTCAAAAAATTAATTTAATAAAATTTTAAAAAAATGCAAAGAAATAAAAAATGAAACAAGTAAGCATTAATTGGGTTAAACAAATTAAAATAAAAAAATAAAAAATTAAAATAAAATAAAATGAAATAAAATTTAATAAAAAATAAATAAATAAAATAAATAAAAATTTAATAAAAAAATAAAAATAAAAAATATAAAATAAAAATAAATAAAAAAATTAAAAATTAAATAATATAAAAAAATTAAAAATTAAATAATATAAAAAAAATTAAAATTAAATTAAAAATTAACTGAAAGAAAAAAAAATAAAAAAAATAAAAAAATAAAATAAAATAAAATAAAATATCATAAAATGAAATGAAATAAAATAAAGTAAATAAAAAAAATATAAAAAAATATTAAAAAAATATAAAAACATAAAATAAAATAAAATAAAAATTGAAAAAATAAAAATAAAAAATATAAAAAATAAAATAAAAATATATGTAATATAATAAAACAAATTTAAAAAATAAAAAAAATAAATTAAATAAATAAATAAAAATTTAAAAAAATTTAAATAAAATTAAAATAAGAAATATAAGAAAATATTAAAAAAATAAAATATAATATAATAAAATAACTTATTTAAATAAAATAAAATAAAATAAAGTAAAATAAAATAGGATAAAATAAGATAAAATAAAATAAAATAAAATAAAATAAATAAAATAAAAATGAATAGAAAAGAATAGAGAAGAAAAAAATGAAATGAAATAAAATAAAATAAATAAAAATAAAATAAATAAAATAAAATAAAATAGAAAAGAATAAAATAAAATAAAATAAAATAAAATAAAATAAAATAATTAAAATAAAGTAAAATGATATTAAATCATTTAAAATAAAATAAAATAGAAAAGAATAAAATAAAATAAAATAAAATAAAATAAAATAAAATAATTAAAATAAAGTAAAATGATATTAAATCATTTAAAATAAAATAAAATAGAAGAAAATAAAGTAAAATTAATTTAAGTAAAATATAAGAAAGAAAAATAAAATAAATTAAAGTAAAATAATATAAAACAAATCAAAAAAACATATGAAAAACTTTCAGAAATTAAAAAAATGGAATAAAATAAATTTGAAATTTTTATAAAAGTTTCAATTAAAACCATTTAGAAATTGAGTTGATTTGGTTTTGTGTTTTTCCGACAGGGTGGATACTAGATTTATATCGGAACGAATTTCCGTCATCCCTTGTCAATTTTGGTGTGTTACTAAACCAAAATTGACAAGGGATGACGGAAATTCGTTCCGATATAAAACATTTAGAAATTATAATTTATAAAAAAATATAGATATTTTTCCAATAAGTATAAAGTATTTCTTAGTATAAAATATAGCAATGAAAATAGCGGGAAGGATTCTTCTAGGAAAAGTTACTAAACAGAATATTTTACTCTAACTAAAGGTTTTTAAATATGGAATTTTACTAAATGTGGGCGAAATATGGAAAATTTCGCAATCGTTCACCAGATCAGCAGTTTTCTGCGAAAAACAATAAGTTTAATCAACGAAAAATATTAAATATAAATTTGTAACTACTTATATTTTCACTATTAAAAAGAAGCCAAAGATTTGCTTACATGAAATGTTATTTTTTTTTTTACTATTTTAAAGTACACATAATGAAAAATAAATTAATGAAATAATAAGAGTAGCGAAACCAAACAGTACAGTACTGATAAGTAGCATTTCTATAAATATGTATGTACATATGTATGCATATGTAACTTCAATCATAAAATTCATCTTTTTGTTTGCTTTCATATAAACCTTTCATTGAGGATTTTTGTTTTCAATTACCACAAAATCGAATAACTTCGGTACAGCATTGGCTGATCTAATCTCCTTCAATTTTAGAATTTATTTTGTCTTCCTCTGTAATTTATGTATACATTTATGTATATACGTATGTATTTAATATGAAAAAATTAGTTCACCAAATCGACAGCTGCACTTGAAGAATCCGTTCGTAGTTCCGTATTTCATTCATATCTTATATGTTACTACACATACATATGTATTTTTACTACGTACGAAAAGCTCACCTGTCTTCCGGTATCTGGAGCGCTTGAAGTTATGAATACTTATGTACGAGGTATGTTCAAAGGAAAATCTCAATTTTGATTTTTCGCGGGCTGTGTACATTCGATTATCGATATTTTGTTTTTGTTATAATCGTATGTATGTTTCTCATGTGCTCGTATTAGGAGCCAATTTCGATTAGTAGTTTGTTTTTGACAACAGAAGAAGTTAGTCACATTTTTGTGTGCTTTTCGATTTTTGACTTTTAAAATAAACGGATCAAAGAATATGTATTAAATTTTGCGTTAAAAATGGAATAAAGTGCTCCAAGGTACTTGAAATGTTGACTGTGGCATTCGGTGAGTTCACTTTGTCTCAAAAAAGTGTTTATAATTGATACAAGCGCTTTACAGAAGGTCGAGAAGATGTTGCTGACGATGAGCGTCCTGGAGGTGCGACCACGTCAACAAGCGAAGAAACAATCGAAACAGTGAAAAAAATTATTCTTTAAATTCGTCGAGACAATATTAGGGAAGTTGCAGAGGATGTTGGCATATCAATCGGCTTTCAATTTTCTTGAATCTTTTGGATATGAAACGTGTGGCAGCGAAGTTTGTTCCGAAATTGCTAAAGTTTGAGCAAAAGCAATGTCGGATTAGTATCGCTCAGGAGTTATTGAATGACGTCAACAACGATCTGGGTTTGCTCAAACGGGTCATAATTGGTGACGAAGCGTGGGTATATGGTTATGAAGTCGAAACGAAGGCCCAATCAACCCAATGGAAACTGTCAGATGAGCAAAGACCGAAAAAGGCACGCAAAGTTCGATCAAATGTGAAGGGTTTGCTCACTGTTTTCTTTGATTACAATGGTGAGTTGCAATGAGAAGCAATACTGCTCAAACAAACGGAATTGTGGAAAAATAAATCGTGGATTCTTCAACACTATAGTGCACCAGCTCACACATCAATGCTTATTCGTAATTTTTTGGCCAAAAACAAAATCGTAATCATGCCTCAACCACCGCATTCATCAGATTTTGCTGCCTGCGACATTTTCCTATTCCCAAAACCAAAGAAACAAATGAAAGGAAAGCGTTTTACCACAATTGATGAGATCAAGTCAGAATCGAAGAAGGAGCTGATGGCCATAGCGAAAAGCGCATTTCAGAAGTGCTTCGAGGATTGGAAAATGAGTTGGCACAAGTGTATTGTATCCGAGGGGGATTACTTTGAAGGGCACAAATCAGATATTGATGAATAAATAAGTACTTTTCAAAAAAATTCAAAATTCAGAATTTCCTTTGAACATACCTTGTATATATGCATATATGTATGTATGTATGTATGTGAGTGATTATACAATTTTATTATTTTGTTTGATTTAATTTTTATTTCTTTTTATTTTTAATGTTAATTTTTTTCCATGTTAGTCGCTAGTCGCTGTTTGCTCTGCCTTTAGAGCCGCTTGTGTAAATATTTACCACCAAAACGCACCGGAACAAATAATTAATAAATATATATAGTCTTTTTTTTTCATTTAAAACACATTCACACAAATTCTTGTATGTACATATATGCAATACATATGCCGTTGTTGGAATTTGGGCTGCATATATGTACATACATGCAACAACAATAAAAGCAGCAAGTAGCGCAATCGCTTAATCGTAATCATAAAATGCCATAGTTCGAACGATCTCAAAATACAATTGCGGTATTTTCTTTATTTATTTATTTTTTCTGTTTTTCGGATTCTCAATTTCATTTATTATTATGAAATATGTTTCACTATATGCGCCTTATCGGCATATTAATCAAAAATATTGTAGCTTTATATGTACATATGTATGTATGGATATATGTATGTTTGTATGTATGATATTTGTATTTTAATCAATAAATCTATACTAATAAATTTCCATTGAAAAATTCGTTTGCTTTCTGGTTAAATGTCGAACTCTCCCTTCCATTCATTGGCTTCATAGCCATGCATTAAAAATGATTTATTGTATGTTACATGCATATATACATATATATGTACATGTGTAAATACATACAATATTCACGTTTCAGATTGTATCGCCAAGTAAAAGTGCATTCATTCACAAAAATGTTGTGAAATAAATAAACGAAAATAAATAGTCAAGTAGGTAAATATTGAAAATAATTGAGGCAGTAAATACTTACATATGTGTGTGTCGCAAGAGAGATAAGCATATGTATGTATGTATATTTGTACAAGCAACTCCCATTTTATATCATCAAAAATTTATTTGTGTATGTATGCACATATGTATGTACATATGCATACATTGACATGCCCTAAAAATTCAAAAAAGCAAATACACAAATTTTTCATATCAGTCTGCATTATTAAAAACAAATAATACGCAGCAGAGGAAGAAAGAGCAACGAAACGCTTTTAAATGTCGATTTCATAGCTTCCTCAACCATTCAAATTTTCTTTTTAATGTTTTTGTATGTATCTTTTCCTTATATGTACATATTTATGTACATTCACTGCAAACGTTTCCCTAAGATAGATACATATTTCCCGTGGACCGAATAAGGAATATTTTAGAAAGACTTTCTTCAATTGTGATTTCCTTTAGTAACATTGAGAGTGTTTTAAATACATTTGAGAGAGAATTATTCGATTTTTAATTTCTCTTCGAATGTATGTATATAATTATTTTACGTAAAAAAATAAGTGTATAATGTCCCTTTAGGGAAGCCGTAGAGAGAGGGGTTTAGAAAAAATTACTTTTAAAGTTATTCATTTTGAAGCCGCAAAAAAAGTTAAATGTGCGTATGTATATATAGGGCTATACATTTCGCGATTTCCAAAATTAATGTAAATAAAATGCATTTAAAATAATTTTTTCACGAAATTCCTTTTTTATTACAAAGTTTGAACCTTGGCATTCTATGTGAAACACCCCATTCAAATCACCGTCTCGTGAATTTTTGCAAACTCCGATCCGTTTGCGGCAATTTTCGGCTAGCTTTGACACATATTGAGCGGTGTCTCAGCCATAACTTGACGAATGTTGGTTTTCAAGTGCTCAAGAGTTAAGGTTTATACGCATAAACGCAGTCTTTCGTGTAGGCCTACAAAAAAATTCCAACGGGGTCAAATCGCCCGATCTCGGTGGTCAATCGCCAAGACGAGGAATTAAGCGGCCGCGAAATTTATTTCGTAATAAAGCCATATTCACTTTCGAAGCACAGTTCCACCTAAAAAAAACAACTCTCATATCTGAGAGAAATAAGCAACTTCGCTTCGAATTTGCAAACAAATAACAGGTCAATTGAAAGGTATCATAGTAAAACACATTCTTTTGACAAAATTTTTTTTTATTCAACTTAGTTCTATTCAAGGGTAATATACTGTTTAAGGCGACACTCCAGCTTTTTGATACAACTTTTGTAGTATGATTTGTCCTTTGTGTCAAAATACACCTTAGTTTCGGCGACCATCTCTTCATTCGACGAAAATTTCTTTCCAGCGAGCATTCTTTTGAGATTTGAGTACAGAAAATAGTCGGTGGGGGCAAGATCTGGAGAATACGGTGGATGCGGAAGCAATTCGCAGCCCAATTCATGGATTTTCGCCATCGATTTCACTAACTTGTGACACGGTGCATTGCCATTGCCAGCAGACTGTTGCTTTTTTCACCGCTTGAAGCGGGTTGATCGTATGCAGTCCACTCGGATGACTGTCAATTGGACATCGTAGTGAAATGATGGAGCTATGTTTCATCCATTATCAGATATCGATGCAAAAATTCGGGTTTATTACGCTTGAATATCTCCAAACGCTGCTCGGAATCATCACCTCGTCATTGCTTTATGTCAAAAGAGAGTTTGCGCGGCACCGACTTTGCACAGAGCTTTTTCATACTTCATTTCACCACGTCCAAACTTAGCCTACCAATGCTTGCTGATTGATTTTGCTGTGACAGTGTCCGGAAACTGATCATCAAGTCAAGTTTTTGCTTCAACTGTATTTTTTCCCTTCAAAAAGCAATATTTTATCAACAGGCGAAATTCCTTTATATCCATGTTTTCACAGTAACAAAAGTTGCTTCACTCAAAACGCTACAATTCACTGAACTAACAGCTTATACGCACGTATTTTGAAGGTTGGGGCTAACTAAAAATCTATATGGATTTAATTCTAGCAGAGTCATCTATGTGTCAGGCCGGGGACTTTCCAATGGACCTGTTGCAAGGATGTAGAGGAATATCCTTTTGGAGAAGAGTCCTGTTAACTGACGAATTCCAATTCAACAATGCCAAGGAAGCAATTTTTGTGTAAAAGGCTTAAAGCAGGAATAGCATAAAAAACCCAAAATCTAATACCAACCGTTAGCATGGTAGCTTTAGCGTCATGTTTTGCATAGCGATTGACGCAGCTATAATAGACAAATATTTTTTCAAAAGTCTTTGGAAACAGCATGTGTAGTGTTCTATGGATTGCCTGGATGCCGGAAGCTCTTGAATACTCCAAAAAGGCAGTTGCATTATACTCCTCCAGACATGAAGTCTGGAGCTATTAGCTAGCAGCACGTAAATTGATAAACCCGCTTCAACTAACAAGCAATCTTTGAAAGAAGCTCTGAAAAAGACACGCCGTGAAGCACGAGGGATACCAACAAAATACGCAGTTTTTTATGCTCTTCATTTTAGTTTAATTTAGTCAGAATATGTAACTCTATGCATTGCATTTGCAACTTTTTATCCGTAAAATTATATGTTTTTGATGAATTTACTGTTATCTAGAGGAAATTGAAAGTTTTTTGTTTGAAACAATTTTTTTAAAGGATTTCCACTCCTTAATTATTAAGCGTTTAAAACGTCAAAAGCAATTGCTTATTTTATATATTTGTATCCTTATTCATATATTCTGTATTTGCACCTCATGAATGTGCAATGTACTTATAAGGTGTTCTATCTGTGTATAACGAAAGCTTTCTTTAAGCCCATCCGTGAAGTTAAAAAAGGTGAGGCCTTCCTCATTCGTATCGGTGTACATCGATAAGATAAGGCATTCCCCATACGCTTCTCAACTGCTTACTGGCAAGGCAATGGACACGCCTGCTTATAGAAACGAAAGTGGAATCGCTTCAAACTTTTTTCTCGTTACCATTTTCGTTTCTGAGGTAGGCGAGCGTTTTGTGCTGTGTATATACATACTAGTAAATATTTATCATCATCTGTATGTACGTCAACCACAACGTAACATAGTCAATAGTCAACTATGATAATTTAAAATTTACACATAATAAATAATACAAAAACCTACATACGCACCGAGTTTTATAACACACTAGAATTGTTATTGTAAATTCCAGCTGTATTACATATTAAACTCTACGCGCCAGTACTACAATTACAGAATTTTTGATATACATACATACCTACATACATGCGTATGTACGTATGTAAATTATGTTTTCTTTTACGCCAGTGACTTCACTTATTTTTCGACATCAACAGCTAAACTAACAACGTTGTAGTTGTCTGTCAACACCAGCTCTCAGCTCCAGCATTTATTTCATTACCTACACCCAAGTGGGCCATTTTTTACTATTTTCATGTAGGCAAGCATACATATGTACATATGTGCGTACAAATAGTAAAGAAATTCTCTTCATAAATTGACACAAGTGTTTGTTTGTGTATGCATTTCTTTATCAGATCGTACTGTCAAACACCTTATTTTTTTTTTTTTTTTAGAAACAAATTTCAAATAAAAAACAAACGTGCTGGAATGCGTTGGGTCAATATCGTTTTCGGCATTATTAGCCCTCACTGTTCTCTGGCGTGGCAACATTTAACACATTTTTCAACGTTCACATTTTTTTTAATAAACTTTTAAAGTTGTTTTTGGCCTACATATACACATATGCATGCATGCATGAACGAGTATGTATGTGGAGCAATTTTTATTTAGTAAGTTAAGAAAATTTACATATGAATATCCAAAGGAATTTCCAATAGATTTCAATAGAAAACATGCCAAAGTGAGCCTGCCAAATGCTTGTGCAGGGTATGAAATAACGGTATCAGTAAATAGAAATTCAAATAGCTACGCAGAATTAGTTAATAAATTGGATTCCAGCGACATCGAGCGAAACAATTATTTAAAAAATGAGCAACATACTTGGAAAATAAATACAAGATTTTTACCATGGAAAAGAAGATTCAAAAACATACACACATATGTATGTATGTATAACAAAAAATATTCATTAAACATTTAAAGTTATTAACCGAGTATCGTTTTTCATTCCTCAGGGCGGGCATATACAGAACAGGTCAATTGAAAAGTCCCTGGCCTACCATAGTAAAACACTTTTTGCTAGCAATATTATTTTTTTTTTTTATTCAACATAGTTCGAAGGTGATACACTGATTATAGCATTCCCCAAATTTTCAATACCGTTTTTTAGTACGATTTGTCCTTTTCTTAAAAATAAGCCTTAGTTTCTTCGATCAACTCTTCGTTTGACGAAAATTTCTTCCCAGTGAGTTCTGAGAAATGGAAACAGTCGCTGGAGACCAAATCTGGAGATTATGGTGGATGCGGAAACAATTCGAATTCCAATTCATGGATATCTTCTTTTCTTCACTTCACTTTCTTTTTCTTCAAATGTGTCCATTTTTCGGCAATTTCGTCTTTCAAACGATCCAAAATTCGGTATGTAATAGTCGCTTCCATCCCAAAATACAGACGTCATAACCTTGCCAGCCGAATGTTGCGTTTTCCACACGCTTTGAAGGTCGGGGACTTTCCAATTGACCTGTTATATACACATTTTAATGATACTGTCAATAAACACTTCAAAATTTTTAATTCATTTTGTTATTTATTTGTGTTTGTTTTTTTTTTTAAACTTTATTTCATATTATTTAATATTAAGTTAGTTTTACTTCTTCTGTTTTCTTTTCATTATTTTCATTTATTTTATTCTCTTTTATTTTGTTTCTTTTGATTTATTTTATTTTATTTTATTTTATTTTAATTTATTTTATTTTATTTTTTTATATTATTTTCTTTTCAACTTATTTTATTTCATCTTATTTTATTTTATTTTTATTTTTTAATTTTTTGATTTTATTTTTATTTTATTTTTGTATTATATATTTTTTTTTCATTTTTTTTAATTTTTATTTATTTTAAATTATTATTTTTCTTTTATTTCATTATATTTTAATTTATATTATTTTTTTTATTTTTTATTTATTTTATTTTATTCTATTTTATATTATATTAATTTATTTTATTTTATTTTATATTAATTTATATTAATTTTTTTTATTTTTTTATTTTTTATTTTTATTTTTTATTTTTTTTTTTTCACTTTATTTTATTTTATTTTTTTCATTTTAATTAAATTTATTTTATTTTATTTTATTTTATTTTATTTTTTTTATTTTTATTTTTTTTTTTTTTTTTTTTTTTTTTTTTATTATATTTTAATTTTTTATTTTTTTTTTTTTATTTTAAATTATTATTTTTCTTTTCTTTCATTTTATTTTAATTTCTTTTATTTTTTATATTTTTTTATTTTATTCTATTTTATATTATATTATTTTATTTTTTTTATATTATTTTTTTATTTTTTATTTTTTTTTTTATTTTTTTACTTTATTTTTTTTGCTTTATTTTATTTTATTTTATTTCATTTTATTTTGTTTATTTTTTTATTTTATTTTATTTTATTTTGTTTTATGTTATTTTATTTTAGTTTATTTTATTTTCTTTTATTTCATTTTATTTTAAGTTATTTTATTTTATTTTTTAAATTTTAATTTATTTTATTTGCGTTTATTTTATTTTATTTTATTTTTTTTTCTATTAGTTTATTTTATTTTTGGTTACACTCAAGTATTAGAAAAATATTTTCCGAGGGGTGACGCCGCTTATTTTTACCCACAAGTATTTTCTTTGCCCATCTTGTAGTAATCATTTTCATATATCATCTGATTTACGCTAATCATATACTCCATATATGCTACAACAACAAAACGACGCTGTAAGTATACATAATAATGTATATATATATATGTGTAGGTGTCTTTAGGTGGGTGTAGTAGACACGAGAAAAATATTTACGGCAATCCAATGTAAACAAATACAAAATTTTTGTAGTTTCTGTTTCTATTTTGCAAGTGTCGGCGGAAAACAAATATCGTCATACATGCAAATTCAGCCTCCAGACGTCGTTACACATGTCAAAGCAACTAAAAAACAGGCATGCTCACAAATATATCCATTTTCATATACAATGTATACTATTTGCAACAACAACAACTACAACAACAACACAAATCTCATCATCTTCACCCAAACGAAAATAGTTAAGCAAATGCCAACATCTAAAAATAGAAGAGAATAAATGCAAAATATTGTTATCGTCAATGCATCATCATCAACAACACCAATAACAACAGCAGCAGCAGCAACAACAATAGCAACAACAACTGCGGCTAAAGCAAATTGCACATGAACCGGCTGTCGTTGAATGTGACTGCATCAACAACAAACGCAATCACAGGCACTGGCACTGGCAAAACAACAATACTAACAGAGGAACAACGGTATAAGTGCTAATTCCTGCACATGACTACATCATCAATAATGGCCAACGGTCGGTCGGTTGTTTGGTAGGTTGATCGCCATACCCCCTCCACCGCATTTAAGCGCAAAAATCGTAAACAACTACATCATCCTTATGAACGAAAATAACAATTAACATATGAATGTGTATGTATGTATGTTTTCACGATATGAAAATATTACTTGTAACCTCATCAGCGACCAAAAGGCGGTGATGACAGTAGTGGCCTGGATATTGCTGCGACGTCGAAAATTGGCACATTCAACGCGTCGGGGCTCCCAAACTACAAGTGCACGCAAATATATATTTTGGGATGTATTTATGTACAGTCAAGTGGTTATCATTGCGTACTAACACTCGAAGCGCCAGAGTTCGAGTACTGGTTCGATCAACATCAAAAATTATAGAAAATTAATTTAAAATAAACAAGCAAGAACGGCTGTATTCGGCCATGCAGAAGTCTTTATACCTTTCATGGACATATCAAATTTATTACAAAAGGCAAAATTCGATTTTGATAGTTTGCAACAGATGTCAATATGAACTTGAATTTGCGTCTGTAAAATACCAAATTTCACGCTCCTAGATGCCTTTTTGGCGGATTTTTGATTTCCAAAACGTCGTACATATGCTATATTAGTCCGATTTGGTTGAAATATCTCAAAAATTGAGGGACTACTTTGCGTTCAAGCAGACAGATGGACAGACGGGCATGGCTAAATCAGCTCAGCTCGTGATTCCGATACGATCGGTATAAATTTCGGTGGGTCTATCTCTTCTCATTTTCGTACTTACATACTTCGGACAAAAGTTAATATTACATTTCATGTAGATGAAAGGTATAAATATTAAGTAATTTTTTTATGTTTTCGGTCGCCCATCTGCAGGGAGTGTCAAGCCCTCTGATTGTATTCCCATCAGCCGTTCGGTGGCGACTTGGAATAAACTTTAGATTTCTCCGCTTGTAGGAAAACATCAAGATGCACACTACAAATTGGTGGAGGAACTCGGCCGAAAGTCGCTTCAGCGATTACAAGGTGCGAATTATAAAGGATGATCCAAGTAGAGGTACTTTTTTCAATAGCCTTTTTTTGATAGATCACGGTGAGTCACGTCAAGCTGTCATGTTATTTTTGTTCAGTATTGTTTGGCATTTCATCATGGAAAGACTTATACCTGAACAACGTTCAGAAATCATTCAACTTTATTACGAAAATAATGAAAAAGAAAAAGAATTAAATAATGTGTTTCGCGCGCTTCGCTCAACTTATGGTCAACATAATCGGCCTACTGAGCGTACTATTCGCAACAGCATCACCCATCGTGAGAACCAGTATTCATTATTAGATAATATTCGACCGAATAGACCACGTCCAACACGCAGTGGAGAAAATATAGCAGCTGCTGCTGAGACGGACTGACGTATGGAACGACTTTACGTCGAGATCCTAAATTGGAAGCATACAAAATACAGCTTGTGCAAGAACTGAAGCCCCTCGACTTTCCCACACGACATCGCTTTGCTCAATGTTCTCTTGAAAAACTCCAAGGAGATCCGACGTTTTCAAGCCAAATTTTGTTCAGAGATAAACATGTGCACTTGCAAATATCATACTTTGTTTTTGCATCATTTTTTATATTTTTTTGCTGCGCTTGTTTTTTTGTTACAAACCGCTGTACGCTGCTGCTTTAGTTGCTGTTGTCAGTCAAGTGACATTTCCACTCACTTCGGCCACGTTTTCTATGTGGTCTAGTAATTACTTCGAAATGCTGTTCGTTCTAATATGTTGCTTTGCTATAATTATATATATGAACTAAATGAATCCATGGGATTTTCGGGTTGCATTTAACATATTATTCATAAATGCAATTCGTAGACGGAAATTTTATGAAAGTTTCATTCTAATGAAGAGGAGACTACTAAAGAAATATATTCTTTATTCATCGTACGCTTACGAATATACGCCAGTCGAGAGAGGACTACACTTTACAATTGTCTACTCAGTCAAAAATAGCACCTGTTGATTTGACTTCAGAGGACGTTTAGAATTTCTTAGGGTCAGCGTACACAGGCGTATAGTTTCTACGTGGATACCAAAGTCAGGTACAGCGGTGTAGAGGCAGCACTTTTTCATTCTACCGAAGGTTGCTTCAAAATCTACGAAGAGGTGGTTTGTGTTAAATCTTTGCTCAGGTCTTTTCCAAGATGTTGTGCATGGTGAGTCAATGGTGAATTTATTAGGTTTAAAACCACACTGATATGATCTGATCCGTACATTGAAATTTTAATCTTCCACACAATTCACTCAATTAAACCTTATATGTGATATATAGTAGGGTTATTCCAGAGCAGAGCAGTTCTTTCTACTTCCTACGTGAGCAATGCTCCGGTCTTGCCATGAATATCTTCATACTCCCGCATTTTTACATCTTTCTTATGTAACTTTCGGTATCTTTCCACTTCAGACGATTGTTTCAATTGTTTCTCTAGCAGCAGTATTTAGGGAGCTTAAAATGGCGTTTCACAGCTCTCTTAAATCGAGTTGTTGTCGAATGTTGTAATTGCAGCTTTTTTAACCCAGAAACCAGCTGCATAAGGGATTCCCATTAGCAAAACAAATTTTTTTTTTAGCAAAATTCATTTTTATTTATTTATAGTTCCCTTCAAGGGTAATACACTGATTATAGCGACTCTCCAAATATTCGATGCCATATTTGTAGTACGATTTGTTCCTTGTTTCAAAATAGGACTCAGCTTCAGCGATCAAGAACAGGATACAGTCGCTGGAGTCCAGATCTGGAGAATATGGTAGATGCAGAAGCGATTCGAAACCCAATTCATGACACAGTGCATTGTTTTGGTGAAATAGCACTTTTTTTCCTTCAAATGCAGCCAAATTTTGGCGATTTCGTCCTTTAAACGGTCCTATGACAATATCTAATAGTCGCTGTTGATAGTCCTCTCATTTTCAAGGTAGCCAATGAAAATTATTCTATGAAATTCTGAGAAACAGTAATATATTGTATTTGTGTACAGTCAAAATATTTCGGCAACTTCAAAAATAGCAAACCAAACCGAAAATGGTGCATACCCTAAATATTTGTAGAAAGAGAATTCCACGAATTTGTACTAACATTTTGTGTCATTTAAGCATTGAGAAGATGTAAACAAAGGCATCTCATGTGTTTTATTTGAGAGAAAGGATAATTGTCACACATCCATACATACTAACAAACAGGACCTCGTGGGATCAACAACAGTTCCGCGCTCTCATCGCAACAATTTTAGATATATTGCTCTTTCTTCAAACCATGCGTTCCATCTCTCTCTCTCTCTCTTTCTCTCTCCGTCTCTCTATATCTATGTCTCTTCCTTCCAATGTGGCCAACAACTTCTACGCTCACTTGTGTGAAGCGCCGGATAGAGCTGATCGCGAACTCACCACACGGTCTTGACGTTGCCGAAGCCACCATATCGATGTTTATACATATGTATCTATGTACATATGTACATAGGGATGTTATTTTCATATGTATAAATATATACATATATACATTTTTGTACAAATGCCCATAAATAAATATAGTCATACATATATATGTAACATATATGTATCGACATTGCTTGTTGGTTGTGTTAGTGCACGCGCAGTTTTTAAAACGTTTAATAGTACACATTTGTATTTCTTTATTTTTCAAAGTACAAATATGTACATATTATAGCTCCGTCGTTTGATTACTTGAAATGTTTTTCATTCATAATTTGAACAACAACGCAGTGGTGCGCTTGGGTCCGCTTACACATACCGCACATACTCAAGTCTATGTATGTACATATGAGTATTCGCATGTGTTCTCGAACGCGTCATGAAAATATCAGTCGCCGAACCGAGTCGCGCTGTATCATTGCCTACAAGGGCGCATCGGATAATCGTCGTACGTATGATCAGTCAGTGAGTTGTGCATTCAAGCGCTCCCTCGGCGCTCATACTCTCAACTCAGGCGTTCGCTCACTTTTTGGAGCGTGGAAGCATACATATGAGCGTAAACGTGTATCGAATACAACTACAAAACCGCTGCGTTGTTGACGATAACAATGATGACGGCAACGACACTGCACAGTGGGGTGTTGCACTCATTTTTTGGAACCATGTTTAATTATCTAGAAATTATGAACATTTCTTCGCTCAGTCAATAATTGAATTGGAAAATGTTCTCTGAGTATTTTAAAGTATCTATTTAAAACTAGTTTCTTAAGCTTTCTGAATGTGGTGAAATTACTTTGCTGTGGGATTTTTCGTCTGTCCAAAGAGAGGTCAAATATATTTCAGTTCTTTATCATGACAAGGATTATTTGCGTCTGAATCCTGACTTGATTGCTTCTTTACTTAGAAACAACTTAAAAAGAATTAAAACAATAGAAATTTTGTGGTAAATGGCTTTTTTCACCGATGTCCCGATTGTTAGATTTTTGTTTGAAATTCCGAGTAAGATCACAACGCTTCTACAGGAAACAACAATATGTAATCCTTATCATACTCCAATTTTCAAATAAATTTAAAATCGGTTTTTTTTTTGTTAATAATGATTCTGACTTAGTTAATTATGTTATATTCTATTAACGAAATATTTATGAGAACTTATTTTTCGTCTCGTAGGAATTTTTAATTTTTTTTTTTTTTTTTTTATGAAAAACGAATACACGAAATTATTATTTTATCACTTTGAATTCTTGGTAAGTTTGGAAAAAAAGAAATGATCCTCAATAACTTTAGAACCTGTTGTGATAGAGTTTTTCTATATTTTCTGCGCTATCCAATGCCCCATGACTACCAAAATCAGTCATCAAAAAAAAAATCACATTTCATGCCTTCGCAATCGAAATTTGTTTTCAAGAAATCTGCTCACATCACAGCCGATTTAAAGTCGCTTTTCCTCGTACGTAGCTTCTTTGCCAAATTATGGCATTTCATCATTCAATATTTTCAAACGAAATTCAACTTATTGTAATTGAGCTTAAAATTATATATATATATACAAAATTCTATTTTTTGCACATATTTTGCATTTACTACATGGATATTGTGATTTCCAAAAGCACACGTTTTAAAATTACAAATTAGCACACTATAAGGATTGTTCTCTAAACACACATATGATGTGTTTGAGCTTTGGAATCGTCCAGCTGAGGGGAAACCGAAGAACCGTCAAACTGGAGCAATAGTTCTGGTCATATTGATTTTTTTTATTATAATGTGTTGTGCAACTAAATTCTTACACGAAGAACAGCAAGATGTAAAAAATATTAACTTAGTGAAATGCGAAACAAATTTATGGAAACAGACCAGATTTGTTGAAAGAAAACTCATGGATTTTGCATCACGATAACATACCATCTTACAAGACCATCATTGTGTACGAATGCCTGTCCAAAAATCAACAAATAGCGGCGAAAAAATCCTCTTTTAAACAATTTTTAATTTCGATTTACAGCGCTTCAAAAAAGCATAAAGATTTACAAAAATCACCAGATTAAGGAAACAAATTTCTCTCCGTAAATTATTTGCTAGGAAAAATTCCAATTGCTTGAAAACATTTAAAACATTTTAACAATAAATATTATATGGATTTTCAAAGAAGTTTGAACTAATTTGGAATCTTGTTTGAGCTAAAATCAAGAGCACTTTTTATTTCACCAGCGTTAATATGAACCGAACACCCCACTGTGCGTCGGTGGTGTGTTTTCATTAGTTTCATTTGATATTTTCGGCAGTTGCGTGCACGCCACTTCTCCACTAGGTTTTTTTTTTTTATGATGAGGACGATGATGATTCGTAGCACATTTTATACTATTCTGTTCTGTTCTTTTTATTGCATTCATATCCGCGCGCTGATCAGTCACTCGCTCGTCGTTATAGCGCCAGTACGTTTTTGGTTCGCATATGAAGCGTTTACATATCGCTTACGTTAAACGAGAAAGAGAAGAAGAAAAAAGCATATGCTCAGTTGTTGATCGGAGCATGCGATCGGTAGTAGGGCACGTCTCATGTTATTTGTTTACAGCGCCGTTTATAGCTTGTTAGTTCGTTCGCTAGCACGCTCGTTCGTTAACTGTGGCCGCCGCCGCCGCCGTTACCGTCACCGCTTGTTTTCTCGTAAATGCGCACCGTCATTCATTTACTGCGCCGAGCCGCGAGCTAGTTTTATTGGCTTTATTTTATTTCTGATTGTTTTTATACTGAAGTCAACCTGCGCACGCACATTACGTGTAGCGTGTAAAAATTATCGGCGTATTGAAATTAAATTCATAGTGCGCGTATCGATTAATTCATCATCGTTGTAGTCGATTCTGTGCGTTCGGCGGTAGGATTCCGATTTACAAGTTGCGTAGAATCAGGATTTTTGATAGCGAGTGACAACACTGACGTATTTCGACTAAGAGTGAAAATAAAGAAGAATGAATATATATATATATGAAATTATAATAAAAAATGTTTAAAAATGAGTGTCTTAATGTGAATGCGGAACAAAATTTACAAACAAAAATGTTGAAATTACATACCAGCAAATTAGAGTAATATACATATATGTATGTATATCATCTACATATCTAACTACTCACATAACAGCATAGTCACAAAACGCGTTCTTCGACACAGCTAAAAGTATGTACATACATAGGTACATACATAAGACATTTTATTTTATGGAAATATTAAGGGAAAAAAGTGTCAATATTTATTTAAAAAGCCATTACAAATGCGTCAATGAAGTAAATTGCGCTTGACAGTGAAATTCAAAAAGAAGAAGAAGCGAAAATCAGACAACATCATTAAGTGATTGTGTAATACAAATGTACATACATATATGTATGTATAAAAAAATTTACACATTTTTAATGTGCCTTTTTGAATTTTGAATTTTTTTATTCTATACGCAGCTTTGTGTGTGCACTTAAAACTGCCGTTCTCGTCACCGTGCACTGCCATCTTTCCTGATGTCGCCGCGAAGTCATCAGCATCGCTTGCCGCTTACCGACGGTCAAAACATTCTGGCCCTAAGTTTTATTTTATATTTTTTTTATTTGTATTTTATACAGCGTGTGTACGTCTGTTCACTCGTCCGCTCGTTCGGCCAACCATGCGCTACCGTCGGTCATATGATAATGAGCTGAAAATCTATTTGTGAGCGTTTTTATTGCACTCAAAGGCATGTGTGCGTGGAAAATTTACGCGCGTGAAAATTGTTGCATCAACAAATAAATTAATAAAGTGAAAATTGTTTTCATACGTTTAAGGCGTCTCGTTTTGCATGTGTTTGTTTATTGATTAATGTATGTGCATACAAATATACAAAAATACATACATATGTATGTATGTGCATACACGCTTACATTTGTGTATACCTACATACATTCCGCCACTAATTTTTGCAAATCATCTAAATAAGTGGTGCGGAATTTTAAATTTAGATAAAATAAAATAAAATAAAAAATATATACAAACTAACAGGCTTGTGTTTTTATGTAAGTGTAAAGATATGTATAAATAAATGTACATACATACATATGTACAAATAAATGCATATGTATATGCAGATAAATAAATTCATAAATTTTGATATCATCTCAAGTGAAAACAGCAGTTCAGTGTAAATCAGTGTTCGTATGGCAAAAAAAAAGCAGCGGAAATCTTAGAAGATTCTACGAAAAGTATTAAGTATTTTAAATAAATAAAAAAGTTGAGTTAAGCTAAAGCGCAAAATAATTATGTATAAAATATTAATAGTGATCGAATAAGGCAAATTTCCTATAATTTATGTTTAAAAAAAAAAAAAACACACACACACCAAAAACAAAAGCAATCAAAAAAGTACAAAATTCTGCATAAAGTTCAAAACAAAGGTAATGATAAAACTATTTTTTTGGAGTGAAACATACATACATACAAAAGTATAAATATTAGAAATTGTGATTTCTCACAAACACGCTTTTCGTACATGAAACATTGGCACAAATGTACATAGGGTAAATGTGCTAGTGACCGGACGATTAACTTTTTGGGAAACATTTCCATTATGGTTTCCCAGCATTGAGGAAAAATAATGATAGCGGATGGTAGGGGATTCCACTCGCATTCAGAAATTGAAAACCAAACCCACCGGAGACCTTTAGTTTTTTGCGATATTTAAAGTTTAAGTTCTGAAAATGTCAACTTTAGCTGTATATTTCAGGCATTTTCAATATTTTTTTAAACTGATAATAATAAACAACAATATTTAAACTTTGTAGTAATATTTTACAACTTATATTGATATAAAATTTCTTAGATAATAAAAAAAATTTTATTTTTATTTTTAAAATTGGTCCTGAAGTTGATCTTCTCAAAAAATTGGACGTTGGTGGCGCAGGAAATTTTGGCTCTTGTACTTATCTGAAACACAAAAATCAAGAAATCTACCCTGTACCAAGATTATAAAAAAAAATTTTTTTTTTTAAATAGTGAATATTTGAATTTCGATAACCGAAACAGGCAGCTAAAAAAGTACGAAGTTAGCAAGATGATAAAATTTGTATGCTATAGGACATAGCCACTAGGCCACTGAAAATTATATGCAAATTTCAGATCATTCGAATAAATACTTTTTTTTACCCGCGCCATGCAGAAAAAAATTGTTCCGAGAAATACGAGTTTACAGTTTGAAGTGTATGATGTCGAGCGGTCGGCCGCTAACTGTCTAAAGGCCTGTAGAACCGAAAATACTGTAGATATCATTACAAAATTTTAACAGTATATTCTTAAAAGACTATACTTTCGACATGTTCGAAAAAAAAAATCTCCCCTTAATAGCTTCAATCGAATTTAGAAAAAAATCATTTCTAAATTTGCAGCCTTCAGTCGCGCTATTAATAATAACCCTCAGCCATAATTCTCTAGTAAACGGAGGTTTTTTTTTTTTTTTAATGAGCGGACAACCTAAATCCAGTAAGCGGACACTTGCTTAGCAATAATTTTTACTAAAGATGATTAAAGTACCTTAAAGTATTTATTACTACAAAAACAAACATTATTACAACAAAAAAGCAACAACTTGTATATGACGAGGCAGGTTCACTCGTAAGATGCCAGAGTTTTTCACATAAAATGAATAGAATTGGAGATCATTTTGTTGTTATTGCTCACATACCTCTACATACGGGTACTAAAGGGAGATGAGTAAAATACCTTCCCATAGAGTTAGTTTATCCTCGCCACGAGGTTGGGAAATAGCCCTTCACCTTCACCTTATGCCTAAAATACCTGCCTCACATATTTGTTTGTGAGCTATCTATCGATGTATCAGTCCACTCACGGATACACCACGTTGTGATATATTTATATTACGAAGGTATTCATATAACTAAGTTGCTTTCTTTTACCGTTAAATATTGTAGCAGAAATCCCAAGTACGAAGGACAGACAAAAGGAGTAGCAATGTGATGGAAATTCCCTGTATAAAGGACAGACTAAAAGAGCGACAACTAATACTGCAGGCAGGCGAGTTAGCGCATGAAAGGAATGTTTCGGCCATCGTTAGGCATAAACGGAGCGGCAGCAGCTATCGCAGGCAAACGAATAATCAGCCTATTCTTGAGCGCGTGAACAGAATGTTTGGGTCATCGACAGGTATAAAAAAAAGAGACAGCAGCTAACAAGACGAGTAGAAAACGCAGTGGCGTTAACATTGCAGTGAGCTTTGTGTTTTAGTAACGGATAAACTGTGTGAAGCACAAAATAATTATGTTTTATAAAGAATTGTAAAATAAGCTATCGTGTATAGTAAAGAACTGTTATTATTTAGTACTAAATAAACGTTGAGTAGATTCCTGATGATTAAGAGGCCAGACGAACAAATTTTGGGAGTTTTATTTAGCAATCCAGTGATCGGAACCCGAAGGATTTGGAAAATCATCGAGGGTAGCTACGAAAAACGTCACACATATAATTTTGGACCCAAATAGCAAGGAAACTGTGATATTTTTCCTTTAAACGATCTTGTGTAGAACACTTCGGAGTTCTGTGTATACTACCAACTTTTGGAATGTCATTTTGGATATCTGCTAATGCCTTTGACATATTTTCATTATTATGAACTTGTTTCTTTCCGCACTAGTTTATTTATGATTCATTTTAATATAAATTTTAATTAAATATAACGATAAAAAATTCCGGGTACCGAGCACCGGGTTCCAGGAATTTTCACTTGTGGTACACGTTCATTTTCATTTCATTGGGCGAACTGTAGTTTTTTTAATATTTTTTTTTAGTAAATTATACATTCTGAATTAATTATTTTTACACAAATTCTTAATAAAAGTGAACACTATCAACACTATTTTTTAAGATTTTTTTTTTCACTAACAAAAAAGGTAACATTTTTACACTTTGCATTAGGTGCACCAAGTTAATCCATTTAAACAAAGACGGTGGTATTAGTTCATGGGAATGAAATTTGTTAAAAATTATCTTATTTTATATGAAAAAATCCTAGCTCTATTCGGTTCACTAACACACTTACCTTACTATGTATATATGTATGTATTTCTATGCAATTGTGATTTTGCTACATCCGCACCCGCGACGTACGTCTGTCTGCCAGTGACTCATTTCCGCCGAAAGTGAGATTTCTGCGCTATTTTGTGTATGTGAGTGTATGGGTGTTATATATATATACGTTAATGTGTTTAAATATAAAGTTTTTTGGAATTGATTCGTCATAAATGCTTACAATGAAATTCTTAATATAAAATTCTAAATATTATTATCATGTTTAAGGGAATTAGTTCTTATACGAGGCATATCCAGAAAGTAGAATAGCCAAATTTCTCTCTTTTGCAACGAGACCGGTTTGAAGTCAGTACCTTGAGAACCGTCGACGTGACAACACATTTCTTGAACAATTTTAATCCAGTTTATCTCGTTTGAAACTGAAAACGCCCGTTTGAAATTTATAATGAAGTGGAAACTACACGTAGTGATAGAGCCGAGAATCGTACGAAGTTTTGGCGCGAATTTAAAAAGTGTCAAGTCCTTCAATTGTGACTGATGAAATATCTGAGTGAAGTGAAATATTCTGTATGCTAGACCACACTTTATTTGGAAAAACGCTTAAGCATGTCACAAGTTTGCGTATTCATCTAGTGCTACAGTGTTTGTTAACTCTTCTGAGCTGGGAAAATTTACGCGGCGCCAGATTTTACGGTGTCAGCCTCGGAAGCTCAGGATCGTTTAGAAAAAAGGGAATTGATGATAAAACAAATTTTTCTTGGCAAAATCAATTTTTTTTTCAACAGAACTCTCTTCAAGGATTATACTCTAATTATAGCGAATCTCCAAATTTTCGATACCATTTTTATAGTGCGACTTGGCCTCAGTTTCGCCGATCACCTTTTCATTCATTAATTTCTTCCCAGCTAGCATTCTTTTGGGATCTGAGAACTGGAAAAGTCGCTTTGGAGCCAGATCTGGAGAATACGATGGATGCGGAAGTAATTCGAAGCGCAATTCGGGGATATTTTGCCACTGATTTTACTGACTTGTGCCACAATACATGGTTTTGGTGAAACAACACTTTCTTTTTCTTCAAATGCCAAATCCAGAACCGTTTCCTGTCTAGAAGTGTCTTTAAGTATTTCATTTCCACGGACAAAAGTAGACGAACGCCCTAAATGGAGGAGCGAACCTTTCCCAAGGTGATATACCTCCTGTCATATTGTTATCACATTTGGGTGCGCTTGCAATGAAGACTACTTCAGAATTTCCCCGATGGCCAAGAAGAGAAGAGGGGAGTTTTTTCTATTAACTTGCGCCCAAGAATTACGTTATTAAGCGCCCTCTCGAAAAATAAAAGTTTTATATTAGAGGGCTTTCCCAATCCTATGTTACAATACTATGTGTGTAGGTTAGTGTCCACCTACCTACCTGTGCAGTATTTACGTTGATTATACATCATGTAGCATCATTCTCACATCATCCATGTCATTATCTGTAATATTTGGAAACAAATCATCTCTCGGTATGTCACTATAACGATCGACTTTCTCATTTTTCCGAAGAAAAACGGGTCAATAAAGCCACCGGTCCACATGTCGCACCAAAAGATAACTAATTAAGAATACATTGGATTTTCCATAGCTACGTGTAAGTTTTCTAAGTCCTAAATGCAGCCATTCTGCCTGTGAACATGGTCGCCGAGGTGGATATTCAGCTTCATCGGAAAAGCTGATTTTTCGGTAAAAATGCTCATCTTTTGCCAAGCGATCTTCAGCCCATTTAGCGATGCGATATCGCATCGGGAGCTCATGAGTTCTTGGACCAATTGGACTTTGTAAGCCTTCATGCTACACAAGGAAGTGCAGGATATGTTTTGATTCCTTGGAACGATGTCGAATTGAATTAAATGTTTTTCCATCACACTTTAAGCCACAGCAGCAATATTTTGCGGTAGACGTCCATGTATAATTTGATTTTTATTGCAGCAAATGGATGACTGTTTATGCTAAGGCATCTTCGAATGGCTGATATATATTTTTTTTTAATTATTTTTTTTATATATTTTTTGTATTTTTTTTAATTTTTTAATTTTTTTTTTTTTTTTTTTTTTTTCATGTCAGAAATGCCCTCAGTGAATCGTGGAGTGGCGCAATTAATTTTATATAATTTGGAATTAATCTAGCCAAGGTTCGTACCCATTTCCTCCGCATGGTGGTCACAGTTTATATTAAAATTTCTTTACGAATTCTCACATTCCATAGTCGGAAAGTGGCACAAGGAAAATACACACAAAAATTTAACACACTTTATTATATATTATCTTCAAATAACTATCTTATGTATGCATGCATAATTAATCAAAAAGTCTCAACCATAAAATATGTTCAAGAAATAACCCATGATCAGTCATAGGGCGAGCATAATGCATTTGTATGGAAATATGTTACATATATATATATGTAAGGATGGATATATGTGTGAATATATGCATATTTTTGTATATATGTGTATGTTGTATATGTAAGTGTATGTATAGATATGTATGTAAATAATGGTATGCATTTCTTGTGACATTAATCGAAATTATTTAAGTCATGAATTTATATTTTCAACAAATCTCGTCAACAAAGACCCAAGAAAAATGCTTCGAAATCAAACCAATAAAAAGGTTTCAATTAATAAACAAACAAATCTCCAAAAGAGTCTGCAGTTATACTGTTGTACTTATCGTTCACACTTAATTTTCATATCAATAAAAAGAACAACAACAAGTATTTATGTGTATGCATACATATATTAATACGTATGTGTGTATGAATGCATAAGTATATGGGAGTGCAGTGCACTGAAAATCTAAAGAAAAAAATCAAAAAAAAAAATCAATTATTTCCCGCCGAAATATTTTATGTGTTACACATACACAAACATATACGAGGTGTGTTTAAAGGAAAAGGTAAATTTTGAATTTTTTTATTTTTTGAAAAGTACTTATTTATTCATCATTATCTATTTTGTCCCCTTCAAAGTAATCCCCCTCGGTTATAATACATTTGTGCCATCGCTTTTTCCAGGCCTCGAAGCACTTATGAAATATGCTTTTCGGTATCACCATGAGCTCTTTCTTCGATTCTGACTTGATCTCATCAATTGTGACAAAACGCTTTCCTTTCATTGGTTCCTTTAGTTTTGGGAATAGGAAGAAGTCACAGGGAGCAGCCAAATTCGGTGAATACGGTGGTTGAGACATGATTACGGTATTGTTTTTGGCCACAAAATCACGAATAAGCATTGATGTGTGAGCTGGTGCACTATCGTGCTGCAGAATCCACGATTTATTTTTCCACAATTCCGTTTGTCTGAGACGTATTGCTTGACGCAAACGTTGCATAACTTCCTTGTAGTATTCCTTATTAACGATGCCATCTTTTGGCAGGAACTCATGATGCACCACACCATTGTTATCAAAGAAAAGAGCAAGCAAAATCTTCACATTTGATCGAGCATGGCATGTCTCTTCCAGTTATGACCCGTTTGAGCAAACCCGGATCGTTGTTGACATTAGTCAACAACTCCTGAGCGATAATAATGCGACTTTGCGCCTGCTCAAAATTTAGCACTTTCGGAACACACTTCCCTACCACACGTTTCATGCCCAAAACATTCGAGAGGATTGAATGGCATGAGCCCATTGATATGCCAACATCCTCTAAAGCTTCCCTAATAGTGATTCGACGATTTTCAGGAACAATTTTTTTCATTGTTTCGCTTGTTGATGTGGTCGCACCTCCAGGACGCTCATCGTCATCAACATGTTTTCACCCTTCTGTAAAGCGCTTGTACCACTTATAAACACTTTTTTGGAGACAAAGTGGACTCACCGAATGCCACAGTATACATTTCAATTGCCTTGGAACACTTTATTTAAAAGTCAAAAATCGAAGAGCACACAAAAACGTGACTAACGTCTTCTGTTGTCAAAAAAAAAACTACTAATCGAAATTGGCTCCTAATGCAAGTACATGATAATCACATGTATGTACATATGTGTCCGATTATAACAAAAACAAAATATCGATAATCGAATGTACACATCCCGCGAAAAATCAAAATTCACCTTTTCCTTTGAACATACCTCGTATATATGTACATGTGGATATGTATTTTATTGTTAAGCCAATGAATGCAAGTGATAACGAAGTCACCGCTGCAGCAGACTCTGACGCTGTTATTGTTATTCTTGTTGTTACTGCCGCTGACGCTCAGGTAGAAACACGTGTTGTCTGCAAGTGCAGTATATATATATTTGTTCGATTTTTTTATGTATGTACATATGTGCGTTCGACTCGACTGTCCACCATTTCATTTGTGTTAATTCCCTTCTCCCACTCTCCACTGGTTTCAATGCAATTATTGTTCGTATTATTTCGTTTTTATCACCTCGACTGAAACGTGCGCATACAAACATGTACACACAAAAACATACGAAATAAAACTGTTTATCATATTGTTGTTGTTGTTGTTGTTTTTCTGGTATAATATTTATGAATGAAATGAAATTTTTTTTCATAAATATATGTTTTTGTTATATTTCCTAATATCAATTATTCACAGTTCCTGGTAATGTAGGCATAGATCAAGAAATACGAAAAAGTAAAATTAATTAAATGGAAAAATGTGCATTTGTATTTGTTGGTTCAAGAAAAATTGTTGGAGCATTTATTTTTGTACTGGAACAATGTTTAATGCAACCAAAAAAAGGAAAAAAAAATACAGTGGCGAACAAAAGTCTACATACAACCACTCTTTTCGTTGACTTGAAATTCAAAAGGGTTTATTGGAAAATTTAACGACTCAGTTTATTTCAATTACTTTCCCTTATCATAAAAAACCAACAAAAATAATTTTTTAACTTAAAATAGTAAAGCTATGACAAAAAAAGCGTAAATCCAACAATGACAAAAGTCTACAAATAGTACATACATTACATATCTTAGCGCAAAAACTTTGATTAATATCAGGTAACCTGATATTTTTAGTATTTAGTTTGTCCACCGTTCGCATCAATATCAGCTTTAAGCCGTCGTGACATCGAAGCTACTAAATTTGTCAATTCTGAGGATGTAATGCTGAGCTGGAAACCTGTTTTTTTTCTAATTTTTCGCTCAAAAATCTCCAAGACATATTCAATAACATTCAAATCTAGCTTTTAGTGGTATTTGTAGTTGCCTTGTAGCATGATAAAGCAACCAATATTTAACAATATGGGCTTTGAATCATTATCCTGTTGAAATATCCAGCCTACGCCAAGCTACAAACTGTCCACCGAAGGCTTCAGAATAGCTTCCAACAATGACTCATATTTCAACCGATCCATATTACTCTCAATAAAAACAAGCTTTACAACTCCAGATGCCGTAACTGTTCCCCAAACCATTACGTTGCCGCCACCATGCGTCATTGTTGGTACTATATTTTTGGAGTTAAGTGCAGTGGTTTCTTTTCTCCAAATTTTTGCTCTTCCATCGCGGCCGAATATATTGATCTTCGATTCGTCTGTAAACAAGAACTTTTTCCAAAAATCCATTCACTTGTCTAAATGTGCTTTAGCGAGCTTCAAGCGAAGTTTACGATTTTTTTCAGATATAAGAAGCTTTTTATGTGGCATTTCACTGTGGAAGCCGTTATCGTTCAGAGCTCTTCGAATTGTTCATCATTCACTTCCTTCAGAATAAAGCTGATATCTCTTCAAGTTAGCTTCTTCGGGCGGCCAACACGCGACTTTTTTTCGGTGGATCCATTTTATTTTTAAGGTTTTTTACAATGGTATGTATCTTTGCTAGACTTCAGATTAATTTTTTTTAAATTTCACCATAGAATTTCTACTCTTTTCTGTGCTGTATAACGAATTTTCTTACGTCAATGGATATTTATTTTCGCGGAGCTATGGTTGATGCTAATGTGTTTAAACCACAGCTAAATTCAATACTAGCAAATTAGAAAACATAATCTAAAAAAAAAAGTAGTAAAAATAAAGTTTACCTAACCGCCATAATAACACAGCATATCGACATAACTGCTAGTAAACCTGTGGTGTTTGTAGACTTTTGTCAAGGATATTTTTGCGTTTTTTCACCATAATTGTTTTATTTTATATTAGAGAATGGATTTTTGGACATTTTTCAGCAAAGTGATAGTACTTTCTACACAAAGGAAACAGACGGTGTATGTAGACTTTTTTCCACCACTGTATATTTGAAATATAATAATAAAATAAATATTTAAAAAATGTTTCAATTTTATGTTTTGATGTTAATTTAAATACATATTTTCTATTTTTTTTTTCTATTTCAAATATATACAATACATACATACAAACATTGGTATTTGATCGCAGCTCTAACCCACCCGTTGCACCGCTGGGCGCCATCATTCATGGTTTCTATTGCTCGTTTTCGATTGACTTGCTCAATCGTTTATTTTGCACTCCATGCCAACCTTATGCTATGGGAAGCGGATTCTTCTCTATTCTTTTCAATGTTCGCTGATTATTTTCGCTGCGCAATAAAAGTCAAAAGCAGCGGCAATAACAACGAAGAAGAAGAAGAAGAAGAGTAAAACGGAACAAAAATTAAATAAAAAACAAACCTCATACTAACATACATACACATACATACATATCTATGTATTTAGATATGTATGCATGTGTGTATCTATGTGTGTGTGCGTGTGTGTGTGTATAAAACAAATGTTCTGTGCATGTGTATCATAACAAAAGCAAAAGTCATGTGCATAAAATTAGAGAATAGCAATGCTCTAGCTACATATATTAATACAAACATACACACATTCATACGAACGGAACGCAAGAACTGACGATGTTATTGTTTTTGTTGTTGTTGTTGTTGTTGTTGTTGTTGTTGTTGTTGTTGTTGTTACTGTCACAACAAAAACTTATTTTGCGCATTTAATTTGTTATGCTTTTATATATTTTGTATACGAATACATAAGCAAACTCACATAAGCGGAGAGTCAGTGCGTATACGTAATATGCCGTCAGCTGAGCCGCCAGAGCAGTATGAACAGCAGTAACAACAAGCGTAAACCAATAAAGTGCCATAACGTTGTTTATTTGTGAATACATACATATGTACATATATATAAATAAATATATATATATATATATATATATATATAGAAATATATAGATATAGATAGATATTTATAGAAAGATACATACATAGATATATACATATATATACTTATATATATGTACGTATGGATATTTATAAACTTATATTGGGCTACAATTGTAAGAGCAATAAAAACAAAAACATTACAGTGGCAGTCAAAAAACAACTTAAATATGTATGTATGTGAATTTTTATAATTTCGTAAATATTTAAATATACATAGAGGCCATGTGTAGAAGTCCATGCAGGTGGGAAAAGTTTTAGGCTACCATTTACTGGTAGGTTCTCACGATGATTCAAGGGCTCACAACTTCCGGTCTTAGAACAAGTAGCCAATATCCGTCTGGAGGCGAGCTACAGTAAGAAGGCGAGCCCACTCATAGAAAATCTTCTACAATGAACGATAGAAAATATTTACGTTGAGTCCTCCAAGAACGAATCCCGGAAGAATTGTAATCTATATACATATATAAAAGTCTATCAGCCTTTCTGGAGTTTACAACAAAAATAAGGATAAAATAATTGGTCTAAGGTCTTTATGAGAGACATGCAAACTTCTTCCAGCTTTCGGAATGAATAGCACTTTGACTCTCCTCCTCACAATAGGAATGTGCCCTAGTCCCCCATAGTTCGCGAGGATAGGAGGACTCCTTACACTTTAATTGCAAGCTCCAATGAATGATAGAAACAAACAGCCTCGGATGAGAGATACGATACCCTTTTGATGACGACCCCTGCAAATTTTTTTAGTGTCACGAAGTAAGGGAATACACCTGGATTTTCCCGTTGGTATCTTCGTGAAATTGACATCACTGCCATACGGGAAATTCGATGGACGAGACAAAGACGGAAGGAGGCTCTTATAACTATAGTTATTATAGCGGCCATATTAAGGGAGCGCAAATTTGGTGTTGGCATTCTGGGAGGATAGAGACTCCGCCACCGAGTTTTGTGATTCACCCACCACAGTGGATGAGCGTCTCCCCACACAATCCACTTCAACGCTAAGTTCTTCAACTTATCGCGGCAACGCCACGGTGGAAGAGGAGGACAATGTGTTCCGAAACGCTTTCTATGAGCGCTTTGAATGGTCCCACCAATGGTCCATAATTTTGACAGCAATTGTTCTTGACAATTTTAACGTCAGGATGGACAGTGAAGGTATCTTTGGTAGAAATATGCTTGTCTGTAGTACTAGATTCATCGATAATCACGCAATCAAATCGATCATGTATGTTGGGATAGACGGCAGACATGTCTCCAGTATTCTAGATGTGCATACATACATTCTGAGAACCTAATATCGATTTGGAGTACTATTTTGTTGCATTCGTGACGTCAGTGTGCTGACTGTTGCTTTGATGTACCATGGATCACATCATTAATTCTTAGCAAATCCTAAAATCGTCCGCTAAAGTTTCTCTCTTTCATACAAATTTCATTTTTTAAATGCGCAAAAGAATTTTTTTTTTGTATACAAACCTTTTCGCAAGTATTATTCATCAAAAAAAAGTTCTATAATTATTTATGTATGTACATATTGATGTATCTATGTATGAAATTCGAGTTCAGCTTACTTTCGCACAGACAGAGAATATTTGCTATTATATTTTTACTCAGAACTATGGCATATCAACCAAAATACAATTATTGCCATTTAACCCCGCCGCCTCATCCTGGCCACATGCATACATATACATATATGTAATCTTGCATGTACGTAATATATATATTTTTTTCACTTAAATAAACAACGTGCATATGTACATACATACATATGTATGTAAAAGTATGAATTCTATGGAAAAAAATGCGTAGGTCCCATTATCGCATGAATAATCCAGGGGCCGGCGAAAGAAGAACAGCGCGTAGGTTGCCGTCGGCGCGCCAATGAAAATAAATAACGTCTTTCAGTTCCAAAGCGCTAATACTATAATGCTAACAAGTGTATTGGGGTGGGAAGTAGAGTTTACTGTCTGCGAGAGAAGAGACTCGAGTCTCTTTACCCCTATCCATTTCTCTACTTCACCCATTCTATCTCTCACTCTGAGTCATTCGCCTAGAGTTTCGAATTTTTATCTCTTTATATTTTAATTTAATTTGTATTTTTTATTATGCCTTGTTTTGGGTTCCATCGTAACCAACCGCTCTTCAATATTGCCATACATTTATTTCTACATATGTCTTTTCACAGTCACAGTTACTGCTGTTACTCTTTTGGCGTACTCTCTGCTTACTTATCAATTCTCTTTCATTTTGACAATTGAATTCCACGCCACAATCATTTGGTTGTTGGTGGTGCTGGTGGTGAAGGTGGTTGAGATGGTGTTGATCAAATAACGTTTAGGGTTTTCGGTGGTCGGGGACGCATACATACATATAAATATGTACGTACATATAAGAGTAGTAATGGATTCGGATGGTGGGGTTGCTGGGTTGAGGATGACAAACGCAATGACAGTTTGGCACTCCGTTTATTTAAATTTCTCGCAGGGACTTCTCCTTGAAACAAATATTAATATCTACATATGTACATATGTTTATTTTATTTTATTTTATTTTATTTTATTTTAATTTATTTTATTTTAATTTCTTTTATTTTATTTTATTTATTTATTTTATTTTTTCATTTTGAGTAGCAAGGTGTGACGCCACTTTGGCATGTGGCTATAAATATATGTATATTGATTAATACATATGTATTTTCTGGAACAAATCATTGCATGAATCTTGAGGAAAAAATGTTTTTAAAGTTTATGAAATTTACTATTCAATCCCAGGTAAAATGTGTTATGAGCTTATGTACACATGTACATACATACATATATATAAATATTTTATTATTCAAAAAAATTTACAAAAATGTATATAAAAAATGTTATAATTAAAGGAGCAAGAAAAAACAATTTAGTAACCATCAGAAAAATACTTTGACATACGACTTATCAATCGCCGTCAAGCGCCTAAAACTATGCAGAAATTTTCTTTTAAAAATTTCTATGCTCTCTTCTTCCAACTTTTTATGTTGTCCCAGTATACTTTTACGCGCAATATACGAGTTTGCAGCATGTCATAGAGACATGGGCTCGAACACTGACCAGTCCAACATTTAAAATATTTATATTTTTTATAAATTGCGATCGCGGCATTGCCTGGATTTTCAATACAGACTCACATATGTTACAATTATATTCATTATTTTCTCTTTTCTCTAATGAAGGGAAATATTCGAGAGTAGTTAGATCATAGTTTTTTATGATATTTTTCCGGGAGAATTTTTTGTTCATATTTTCTCAATATAAAGGTTCTGCTTAAACAGTCCGTTTTATTATACATTTTTTTTTTAAATTTATTTTCGGGCTGATGTGAAATTTTAGTTTTTAAACAATTTAAATAAAATAAAATATTCACAAAATTTACACAATTTTTTTTTTTTCAGTTGTAAGCTAGTTATTATTTTTATTTTCACACAGGTGGCAACCATCTACATTTTTTATTACTTTAAACCTGAGGAGAACTCAGTTTACGAATAACGTTTTCTTTTGCAGTGAATGTATCATTTTACTACCAAGTTTCACATTAACAAGAAAAGTTATTGAAATTGAATTTCATGTAGTTAATTGCAAAAATAAAAATTTCAGTGTGTGATTGCGTTCATTTAGCTGCAGTTTAAATTTTAAAATTCAATTTCTAATTTCCAGTGCTGCACTAGCAATTTTGCTTTTTTCTTTTGAAAGCGCTGTCAAATGATTTGTGTCATCAGGAAAAATAGCTTCGTAAAATACCTATTCAGACTAATTTCTAGAAGTTGAAATTCAATTTCATTGAATTTTTTATGCTGCGTGAAATTAAATTTCGGAAGTTCTGACTCTCGAATTGCAATTTGAAATTGAATAAATGCTACGCCTAATGCCACCTTAAAGCTTAGATTGTTTAGATGATACATATGTACATATATATTTGTATACATATTGAAATTATTTTATAGAAATTCGTTTGGCCGTCTGGCTCTTCTTCTATTGTAATTGTTCTGTTCTCCATCCATCTACTACTCTTTAACAATTGCCTAACTTTCTTTCCTCTTACATTTTGAGACTCTATAATTTTTTCTTTGAAGGTCCTCTTATATTTATTTATACCTTTCATATAAAAATATATATATATATGTATGCAAATGCAGCAGTTTTATTCCATAAAATTCAAGAATTGGTTTGTTTGAGAGAATCTGACCTCTTTTTTTACTATACATTCTCTTATGCCACAATTTGAATTTGGCTCTTAGCTCTCCTCATCTCTCTACTTTGTTGTTCAACTGTTTTTTTTTCGAACTATCCACCATTCGCATGTCCTTCGCCTCCTTCCTTTTGCTTCTTTTATACATATATATATATATATTTTTTTTTTTTTCGTTATAGTACTATTACGTAGTAGAATTTCTTTCTTTCATTGCGACGCATGCGCATTGGCTTTTTGCGTAGTTTGTATTTACGGCCGTTGTGTTGCTTCGTTTTTACCATTTTTTTTTTTTGCCACACGCCTTTTATGTACGCGTATTTTAAGGCATGCAAACATAGATATGTAAGTACCTATGCATGTATGTAGGTAGTGTATATATTAATAGTGTTCTTTTATTTTTTTAAATTTACTTTTCTAATTTTGCTTAATTGATACCATTTAGGTGTGTTCGCAAAATAACTAGTATTTTAATTTTTTGAACGAAATATCTATTTATTTATCTACATGGACGTTGTCGCCTTCAATATGGTTCCCATTAGAGTTTATGCCAGCATTTCTTCCAATCCTCAAAACACTTCTTGAACTCAATATTTAAAGTAATGTTTTTTTTTTTTTTTTTTTTGGTGGAGATGAGCTTATCATGCACATATAGGGCTATAAAACGTCGGCTCTAGGAGCTTCTGTATTTATTTCTGGAATTAGGAAAAACTCACACGGAGCCATGTCTGGCGAATAAATATGCTGAGGCATATTTACAGTATTGCTTAACGGCCAAAAATCACGAACAAGCAATCGAATGTGATCAAATTCAACGCCATCTCCGTGAAGCAATCCAAAAAAGTGCAAAAATATTTCGTAACCATTTTATCTGATCAGGCAGGAATTCATGCTGTACCATTAAACAATTAAAAATTAAGAATGTTATGAACCGTACTTGTCGGTCTTTTTGCGGTCTTGACAAGCCTACAATGCCTCCACTTCGATGATTGAGCCTTAGTTTCGACGTCATAATCGTTTCGTCAACTGTTATAACACGTTTCAGTAATTCTGCATCATCTTCATTTATGCACTCCTGAGCGACTTCCAATCGCAGCGGTTCTTGTTCATCCGTTTCATAAGGAAAACATTGGAAAAATGTCATGACATGATCCAACATCATCAATGACTTATCTAATTGTGATTCAGCGATCGTTCATAACTATTTCCATAACATTTCCCACGTTTTCATCAACGTCTAATCAACTAATTCTGCCAAAATAATCCTGGAAACCGTAGCTAGGTATTTTTTCGAATATTTAGAAGCATGTTTTGAGCTAAAGGGTGATTCCTTTCGAGGTTCCCTACTTTTTTTCAAAAAAAAAAAAAAAAACAGAAAATTCACATTTAATGGGGAATTTTTATTATCATTCGAAAGAAAATTCTTTGGCATTTATTTTTTGAAGATTGTCTCTTTTAAATGCTGGCCGCGGCTTCGTCTCAGATCGTCCATCCGTTGAGTCCAATTGTCGATGACCCGTTCGAGCATTATTTTGACTGGTACCTGGAGGATGATATGCGTGATGTTTTGCTCCAAGGCCTGAATCGAAGCGGTGTTGTCCGCATAGGCTTAAGACTTTACATATACCCACAAAAAAGTCTAAAAGTGATATCACACGACCTTGGTGGCTCACCATCCATTGATTGATGCGCTGTGTGGGAAGCGGCGCCGTCTTGTTAAAGCCAAATGTCGCGGAAATTACGAGCTTCAATTTCAGGCATCAAATAGTCGGTTATCGTGGCGCGATAACGGTCGTCATTGACGGTTACGTTCTCACCGCCATCATTTTTGAAGAAATATGAACCGATGCTTCCACTGGCCCACAAACCACACCAAACCGTTGTTTTTTCTGGATAATATGGCAGCTCTTGAATCTCTTCAGTTTTCTCTTCGACCCAAATGCGGCAATTTTGTTTGTTAACATACCCATTGGACCAGAAATTGGCATCATCGCTGAACAAAATTTGGTTCGAAAACGTCGGATCTTCTTGAAACTTTTCAAGAGCCCATAGAGCGAGGCGATGTCGTGTGGGAATGTCGAGTGGCTTCAGTTCTTGCATAAGCTGTATTTTGTACGCTTTCAATTTAAGATCTCGACGTACAATGCGCCAAGTCGTTCCATACGTCAGTCCGAATTGCTGCGAATGGCGCCGAATCGACTCTCCACGGTCTTCGTGTACACTCCCAGCTACGGCCGCTATTTTTTCTTCACTGCATGCCGGACGTGGTCTGTTCGGTCGAATATTGTCCAATAATGAATTAAGATGGTGATGGTGTTGCGAATAGTACGCTCAGTAGATCGATTATGTTGACCATAAGTTGAGCGAAGTGCGCGAAACACATTCTTTACAGAACATGAATTTTTGTAATAAAGTTGAATGATTTGTAAACGTTGTTCAGACGTAAGACTTTCTATGATGGAATGTCAAACAGTACTGAACAAAAGCAATAACATGACAGCTTGACACGACTCACGCGTGATCTGTCAAAAAATGGCTATTGAAAATAGTCACTTGGATCACCCTTTAATAGAGTTCTGATGTAAAAAATTTGACTCAAAACTCTGTAAGTATTCAGCAAAATGAAAAGAACTGAACTGACAGTTAATATTTCGTCACCCGATCTTCTCTCTCTCACTCTCTGCGGGTTTCGGAAACAATCAACCGTAAGTAAGTAGTTATTGGACGCCGTCCTGACTTATACTTTTACAAGTTACACTTTAAAAAGCCAGTGCAACTCAACCGCACAGCACAGAAAATACCGTCCGACCTACTTACAATACTGCTGGTGTGTGTGGTGTATGGCGTGCGGTGTTTGCTGTTTGGTGTAAAACCACATCACACTTTATTGAACTCACCCGATCTCTAACAGCCACTGTAAGCCATAAGGTCTGACTGTCACCAAGCAGGCACGCAAATAAATAATATATGTATGTGTATCGTGTATAGATATGTATGTGCGTATGCATATAAATATGTATTTATGCAGATATTTAGATATTTAGTTATATATATATACACATGTAGCTGAGAAATAATCAAGGTATATGTATGTATGTATATATGTTCATAGTTTAATGCCTATATTTGTTAGGCATCGATGTCTCGGTGTTAAATTGTTTTTGTTTTTCAGTTTTCTTTCTTATTTTCACACACTTCTTTTTACGTCTGCCCATTACCTATAATACTGTGCCACTTCGGTGCCAGCCACACAGCGGCAAGTCTGGCATGTAAACATAAAGTGTGACATGTCAATGACCACAAGCTTGCATACCGCGCACATCCAGCTCACACACACAATCTCTCGGTACAAAGTAATTCACTAATTCAGTCAGTATTGAGTCGCAGCATAAACTAGACAATTGCAATATTTGTTCAAACAGCTATTGGCAGTGCCACTGAGTAACGAAACAGCTGCACACAACGCCCCACGACGCCTAATGGAACAGTCGCTGCGTTGATTTTAATTTGATACTAAATTTTGAGTATGAATGTACGTGCATATGTACATATGTAGTTACATTTCGCAGGCTCCTCGGTTACTTTGTTTTACAATGCAATAACTCTTTATTAGTCTATATCTAATAGGCGTTTCAAACAGCGAAATGAGTTTCAAATGAGTCTAGTAACGGTTTGTAAATTTAATGCGACTCAATTTAACCCGTCTGACCGGCAAAAAGCCCTATTAGGGCGTTCTCTCCAAATTATGAAGCTTAAAGGAATATTGTACAATAAATAACCACTTCATTGAAACATGAAAAAATTCGCTCCTTTGACATTTTCTTTTCACAAAATCATATACAAAACGGCTTCATCCAATCGTTGTGTCGAATTCTGATTCAAACGTGGCCACGTTTCGCACTTTGGTGCACATAATCATCCAACTACTCAGGCAATTTTTAAAATTTTAAAGAACTTTTAAGAGATTTGATCGGTTGCAGAAATGGTAAGACATGGGCATCATCTTTTCACTCGTTTCATCTCAACTATCTAACTGCTGTAAGTGAAAGTGTAGCCGAAGACTCGATTGCTCTCGATGTTCTCAAGAGCTGGAACTTTCTCACGAGACATTATGGCGTTTGATATATTTGCACTTGGACATTTACATTCATATAAAGTCCAGCTTACATAACAACTGAAGCCATCTAACCATTCACAACGCCGTAGTTACGTTGATTGGGTGCTTGAACAACAAGCAGTGGACCAAAATTTTTCCAACAAAAATTTTCTTCAGCTACGAGGCACATTTCTCACTCGGTTGATACGTAAATAAGCAAAATTGTCGCATTTTGAGCTCCGAGAATCCTCAAACAATTGAAGAAGGCCATTACACCTGAATTGTCTGATGCGTTCTTTGGTCCAAAGCTGTAATTGGACCTTACCTCTTTGAAAACGATAACGGCGAGACTGACATTGCCAATTCGGCGCGTTATGGTCGTAAGAACACGAACTGGAAATATGCGGTTCCAACAAGGTGGTGCCACAAGCCGCACAGCACGAGCGAATATTGCTTTATTGTGATAGAAATTTCCCGGCCTTGTAAACTCTCGTCTTGACGATCTCAATTGGCCACCGAGGTTTGACATCGTTGGACTGTTTTTGTGGGGCTACGCGAAGGACCGAGTTTATTCGTAGAAATCTTTAACTCTAGAACACTTAAAAACCAACATTCGTCAAGTTATGGCTGAGATACCGCCCAATATGTGCCCAAAAGTGGTCGGAAAAATTCTTCAAACTGATCGAAGTTTGCGAAAATTCACGAGACGGTCATTTGAATAATGTAGTGTTTCACATCTAATGCCAAGGTTCAAAACTTTTTATAAAAAAGAAATTTTGCGAAAGAAAATTATTTTAAATGCATTTTATTGGAAACCGCAAACAAACCCGAAACTTTTTTTTATATTGGAAACCAATACTTAATATTGTAAAATTTGCTATAAAATTTTGGGCCGAGTTTTTTTTCTGTCCCGTGCGAATGTTATGTTTTTGGAATTAGTTTAAAAATGAAATAAAGAGAAAGAAAAAAATATACAGAATCACATTTAGAAATAATGCTGGAGCTGGTTAAGACTGCATTTATTATATAGTTTTGTATCGTGCTATATTTTATAATGTAAGGCAGATATCGTCCCATTTCTTGGATAAACTTGGAACAACATTTTTTCGAAAACAAAAATTTTCCGTGCTCTATATTTTTGTGGAACTCCTATTACGTAAAGCATAACCTAAAATGTTCATAATGATGATAGAATTTTTGTGGAAGAGGGGACGATAAGTACTTTCAGGCTAATTTTTTCCGATGCATACAGTTTTTTTCCTTTCAGATTAACCTAAATGCTTATGTGTGTCCCTTGCGTTATGACTATAATTTTTATTACCACTCAGTCTGTGCGCAGTTGACACAAATGTCGTTTCGAATATTGCCGTGTCTGGGGCACAACAGCAATTGAATTTGGGTCAATGAAATCGACGCGACAATTACACTCGCATGTATGTTGTGTACATATATGTACATACTTACATATATACAAGTACATATGTATATATTTATGCATTTATATACATATGGGCTGTTGTGTATAAACATAATGAATGCAATACACTCAGCTATATTTGCATAGTATCTATGTACACACATCTATATGTATGTATATCAAATTGTTTTCTTACATACGTACCTAATTTACATAACTGATTTGTCATTATTGCCTTGCCGGTGTCTTCTCCAACATAAACGAAGTAATCGTATAAATATTTTTCATTTCAATACACATATGTAAGTATAACGGCATTAATTCTACCCAGCTTCAACGCTTTTGCATTATCAACTCAAGCAAAGTTTTGTTTACCTGACACCCTTGTAGTTTCCCATTTCCCTCACACTTTCGAAGTTCACCGTTCTGTCTGCTGTACGTTCAACAAGCGGATTGCATAATTTAAATGCATTAACTATGTTGTAAAAGAAATGAGATAATAATAACAGGAAGACGAAGACCAAATGATGTGGAAATAAAGGGCTGTCCATTTAGTGGCTTCGAAAGTGCAAGGCTGTATTTTGACATCTGTCAAACTTAGCTGTCCAACCAAACATGTTTTGTTTTAATTAAGAGTAAGCATTTATGAAAAGCGATCGCTTATGGAGATTCAAACGTTGCCACGTTTCGTGCTTTTTCCTTTTGCTCACCACCTTTCCACCTTAAACATCGTTTTCGTCAGTGAAAATGTAGTCGAAGATCCGAATGTGTTTATTTTTCGAGGTTCTCAAGATCTGGTACTTTCTTACGGCACATTGTGACGTATTTTGTACTTGGACTTACGCTTGTGTCCATATAAAGTCCAGTACACGCAACAAGTGAAGCCAGCTGATCATTCACAATGCCGTAGTTACGTAGATTGGGTGATTGAGCAACAAACATTGGACCGCGATTTTTCCAACAAAATTTTTTTCAGCGACGAGGCGCATTTCTTACTTGGTGGATACGTAAATAGGCAAGATTGTCGCATTTGGAGATCCGAGATTCCTCAAACAATTGAAGAAAGGCCATTACACCCAAAACAACTTACTCTCTGGTGCGCTTTTTGGTCCGGAGGTGTGATTGGAACTCACTTCTTTGAGAACGATAACGGTGAGACTGTCAATGTCAATTCGAAGCATCATGGTCGTATGACAAGCGACTTTTTTTCAGCCTGCGATTGAAGAACACGACTTGGGCAATTTTTGGTTCTAACAAGATGGTGGCACATGCCACACGACACGAGCGAATATGGCTTTATTGCGAGAGAAAATTTTCCGGCCGTGTAATCTTTCGCCTTGGCGATGTCAATTTTCCACCGAGATCGTGCAATTTGACACCGTTGGACCGTTTTTGTGGAGCTACGCGAGGACCGTGTTTATGCGTATAAACAGTTAACTCTTGAACACTTGAAAACCAATATTCGTCAAGTTATAGCTCAGATCCCGCCCAATATGTGCCAAAAAGTGGTCCAAAATCACCTCAAATTGATCAAAGTTTGAAAAAATTCACGAGGCGGGCATTTGAATGATGTTGTGTCTCACATATAATGCCAAGATTCAAAATTTTGTTATAAAAAAGGAATTTCGGGGGAAAAAAATTATTTTAAATGCATTTTAGTTACGTTAATTTTGGAAACCGCAAAATGGATAATCCTATACATACGTCGTGGTCGCTGCATGAGCCACAGCCAATATCGATTTTAGCTTATGTTCATATCGCTTTATGCTTGGTGTTAATGCGTATTAATAATATTAATAATGATAATGCCAGCCGATTTTTCTGCACCTACAACTTACTTATGTAAGTAGTCTTGGTTTGTTTATTGTTGCTGTCCCATTTTCGAGTTTGTCTGGTGTCATATGTCGTCGAAGAAGCAGCAAACAGACAGCCTTCAATCTCAATTCGCCAACGTTGAACCTTATTTATTGGCTAAAATAGCCGTGCATGTATGTATACTTATACATATATATATATGTATATATTACGTACATATTCCACAACAACAACAACACCAACGTTTAACATATTCGGACCGTCAGCTGAGAGTCGCAAGTTATTTTTTTTATGTCAGTTGCAACGACATTTACAGCAACAACACGTTGTATAACAAAAAAAAAAAAAAACAACACTTTAATAGCAATTTAATGCACTCGAGACGCTCGAATAGCCCGGCTATGCGGAAAGTGCAACGAAACTGTGTCAGCACATTGCTGTTTGGCTGCACGCAGACGCGCGCAATTTTTTTACGTAAACAACAACAAATTGGCATGCACAACCTATGAGGGAAAACAAAAAAAAAAAGTAAAAAAAAACGCATGTTTTTTTTATTGTTTTGTTGTTGCTGCTGTGTTGTTTTGTTGTGAAATTTTCCGCTGTTGTTGTTGCAGCTGCTAACGCACAGTGCGGCGTGTACACCGCTTATACGATTATAGCTGAGTTAGTAACAGTGCGTCAGTCGTTTACTCTTTTAGCCGTTTGGAGCCAATCGGAGAGATCAAGTGAAATTAGATCCTTCTCCACCCGTGCCTTCTAACGGGTTGTAGCTCTTTCACTTCCTCTGCTTCCCCTTTGCGGGAAGTGCAAAAAATACTTTCAGAGAACTGGAGTGTTTTCGCAAAATCTTTCTCTTGAAAACTTTCAGAGTCGACTCAGCGCATGTCCAGGCTTCCGCATCATCGTACAGCAGAACGGGAGTGATGGGAACTTGTAGAGTTTGGCGTCAGTTAGTTGAGATAGGATTTTATCTTTCAATTGCCTACTCAGTCTCAAATAGGATCTGTTGGTAAGAGTGTTTCTTCGTTAGTTTCAAGATTGCCATTGTTGTTGTTGTTTACACTGGTTCCTAGATAGTTCAAAGTTATGACTGTGAACCGTGATGTCGGAGCCAAAATGAGAATGCGCTTGCTGTTTGTTTGTTTGTTTTCTTCTCGTTCATTACCCAGACCCGCGCCGCGCTACCTTATTAGGTCTGGAGAAAACAAAACTAACGTCGCGATTTGAAGCTCTTAAAGAGGATTGTACCTTCTTCATTTAACTCTTCAGCTTGTATTATTTTTTCTTGCATTAAATAAAATAAGTTAAACAATAGGAAGTCGCCTTGTCTAAGACATCGTTTGATTTGATATCGTACAACTCAGAGAAATATTTCCTGATTCTGTCGGAGCTTTCGGCATTACTCAGTGTTATTTTAAGTTTCACGGGAATACCCAGCTCGGATATGGCAGCATATTGGCAACTCCTTTCCGTGCTATCGAAGACAGCTTTGCTTTTCTCACGGGTCTTTTGCAAGGTTTGGCGCATGATGACTAATTGGGCCGGGGCTAGATTTCTTGTTTCTTCCGAAACATTTTTGTATAAAAGCTAATGCATGTAATTTGTCAGTTCTTTGACGCCATATCAGCTCTTAGTTATTCTTTAAGGGGGTATTCTAGTGTAGAATTTTGGAAAATTCGATATTTTTTGCATAGTTTTAAAGTCGAACTATTTAAAAATATGTCTGTAAGAGGATTTTTCAAAATTCAAAATATTTTCGGAGATACAGGTACTTTTCTTACGCGGCATCCATATCGGCTCGGCCTTTACGCGGAGCTTTAAGTGCGTTTTTCTCGAAACTGTCTTTTTCAAAACGATACCCACGATTTCTCAAGTTCTAATGGACCTATCTACTTGAAATTTTTTGTTAAATTTTTTTTTCTCAAACGGTCGCCATTTTGTGAAAAAAATTTCGACTTTTCCGTAGCGCCAGATATTGCGACATTCCTCTAGATTAATAATCTTTTTTTTCAGATTGCTAGAAGGGCTGAAATCGTGGGTATGGTCACGTAACAATTCTTCACGACCTCCCTGCTGTTAATTCGTGCAATTTATAAAAAAATGTAAATAAATAACTTAAGCGATCAATTGATTATCTAACCTTGTCATAGTCGGTTCCATACTTTGAAAATTGCGAAAATATTTAATTTTGTCATTTTTGTCAGTACAAAAAACACTGTGCGCCGTGACCGCGACTTGTAGTGCTTGACTTAACTTCTCTATGTTTTTTTATTGCTTTTATGTATGTATATATATATATGTGTGTATGTGTGAGTGTGTGTTTTATAGTTTCATTAGCAATTTTTTTCGATTTTTGCTGTCTCATTGCCGCAAATTATAAAATAATTGTTAATGTTGTTTTTATTGCTTTTGCACTTGCTCACTGTTTTTCACATTATTTACAATTGCTGGTGTTGTTGTTGTTTTTGACATATAATAAGCCCACTCTGTCAACACCCGGCCGTTTGTTTATTTATTTCTCACTTTTTTTGCACTTCATTCACTTTTATTTAAAAAAAAATATTTTTTTGTTGTTACTCGCTAAAGCTCAATTACGGTTTAAGTTTGTTTTGTTATTATTATTTTGTTGCATTTTTTGTAATTAAAAGAGGCAAAGTGCCCTCAAAGCGTACATACAAAAAATGGCCATTGAGTACAATGCCAGCTGTTGTTTTGTTGTATTTTCTTATTGTAATTTTTCCCACTTTTCGCATTGACGCCACAGTGACAACGTTGAACAACAACAACAACAACAACAACAACAACAACAACAACAACAACAACAACAAAAACAACAACAACAACAGTAACAGCAGCAGCAGCAGCAGCAACAAAAAGAAACAACAACAACAACAACAACAACAACAACAACAAAAAGAAACAACAACAACAACAACGGTAATAACAATAACAATAATAATAATAATAATAATAATAACAACAACAACAACAACAACAACAACAACAAACAAACAAACAAAAAACAACAACAACGCCTTAGCATAATGCTTTGCCAAACATCGGTGAACAACATGCGAAAAGCAACAACAAGAATGCACATGCACTTGCCATTTTCAAGTAGTAAACCAATTAAAAGCATAAAATGCGCAGTAAAACAATTATTATGCGAAAAAATGTAATGACGTCACAAAGCAACATCATCAACAACAACAAGAACATATTTAAATGCACGCATGCATACATAACAACAGTTCACAATATGTATATGGAACAAACTACACAGACAGCAATATTTAATGAGCACTTTGCCGCTTGACTTCCCTATTTTGTTTACTTAACTTGACCTGCTCCAATGATGGCAGCATCCGGTTTGATTTTAAGCTTTATGTACTTTTGAGCTTTGTGGATATTTCACTTTCGTTCTATTCTTTCTGTTTGTTTGTTTTTTGTATTCTTTTTACATTGTTAAGTCCAGTAGGAAACATCTAGCTCTTGGCACGCATGTTTTGTTGGTAGGAGAACGTCTACAAGCCATAGTTATATTATAGTCTTTCTATTATCCCTCTCTCCTTTCAGGTAACCTACCGAGACCTTCTATAATATATCATATCACTTAATAAATAATTAGTAGCTTGGAGGTAGGTTAGAGTATTATCCGAAAAATATTATGACTTCGGGCACAATTAGCGCTGGATGGACCATACTATCACAAGACCTAATTAATCCTTCTAGCAGGTTAGCCGATCTCAATAAAACTACTCATATCGGTTATACTACTTGGGGAGAGTCCTTCAAGCTCTGCCCTATGAGGCATTCCTAGTGTTCTGTAACGAATTTGTGAGAGAGCTAGGTACTCACAGAGAAAATTGATAATTGCTGCTCTATTCTCTTCTATTGCGCAGCTAAGAAAACAGTTATTATAAGGCAGACCCATTTTTGATGCATGCTCTCCGAAGAGATAGTAACAGTAAGTCTAAAATTTACTTTTCTTAAATCAGTATAATGGGTATTTTGTTTTGTTGTGGGCACCGTTATCTTTCAGTTGGATATAGATTTCCATCTATTGAGTGTTAATTGTTTAAGGTGTAAGTAAACCACACTCCTGAACGTTCATAATGTAACTAGCTTGGCTCTCATTTTCTCACCTGTCGCGTGGATAGTGTTTGCGGGTACCCCTTTTTCATTGAATAATCTTCAAATCTGGTGTTTTATTTGAGTACTTCTGTCTACACAACTGTCTGAGAAAATGGTTGCTTTCCTTCTTTTCTCATGTTATATTTTACTAATGCCATGCATGCCATCTCTTAAAGTAAGCTAACCGATATTTTACTAGTCCAATATTTTTGGAAATAAGTCAACTGTTAGCCCGAAGGCATGACTTCGGAGAGTGGTTTCAGAATAAAAGTCATATTGGCATATGTTCACATCGGAATTTCTGGAAATTACCGCTTCGTTAACCCACGGCAAAGCGCTTATATGTATGGGGCGGGCCACGAAAAATTAGCTTTCAGTAATACCTCATTCGGTCAACCCAATTTTCCCACACATTTTCGACTCTGTGACCTTCTATGGCTGCAATGCCGAGTTTAATTTTACTTTAATATTTTAAATTAGTGAATTTCACTAAAATCGCACTTCAGTGTCCGCAAAGTATCTAATCCATTAAGGACAACCCTTATAGACATACATATGTCGACAACGCATAAATTATATGTGTTATATGTCCGTATGTATGTCAATAATAATGTTTTTTTCATAAGAAATAATAATGCGTAAATTTATGTTGTTTACAACATTTGAATTTTGTTGCTGTCATTGTGGTGGCCTCCTTGCAATTGCAATGCACATTCGTATGTTATTATTATTATTGTAACCTTAGTTTCCTCGCCGACGACATTGATGTCATTCTTTTATACTTGCCGTTGTCAATACATTGCTTTTAAATGTAAACAAAATATCATTGACAGTTAATGCGATATAAAGAATGATTGATGGCATTGTTATTGAACATACAAGTACATACATATGTATGTGTAAGTACAGATATACATGCATACATATTTAGGTATGTAAGAGGATGGACGAGCATTTATGCAAGGCATCTACTACATGTGTACATATAAAGGGTGATCCAAGTAGAGGTAATTTTCTCAATAGCCTTTTTTTTTGACAGATCACGCGTGAGTCGTGTCACAAGCTGTCATGTTCTTTTTGTTCAGTATTGTTTGGCATTTAATTATAGAAAAGACTTACGCCTGAACAGCGTTTACAAATCTCTCAATTTTATTACACAAATTCACGTTCTGTGAAGAATGTGTTTCGCGCGCTTCGCTCAACTTATGGTCAACATAATCGGCCTATTAAGCGTACTATTCGCAACACCATCACCCATCTTGAGACCCAGCATTCATTATTGGATAATATTCGACCGAAGAGACCACGTCCAGCACGCAATGAAGAAAATATAGCGGTCGTAGCTAAGAGTGTACACGAAGACCGTGGAGAGTCGATTCGGCGCCGTTCGCAACAACTCGGACTGACGAATGGAACGACCTGGCGCATTTTAAGTCGAGATCTTAAATTGAAAGCGTACAAATTACAGCTTGTGCAAGAACAGAAACCGCTCAACCTTCCCAAACGACATCGCTTCGCTCTGTGGGCTTTAAAGACGATCCAACGTTTTCGAGCCCAATGTAGTTCAGCGATGAGGCCCATTTCTGGCTCAATGGGTACGTAAACAAGCAAAATTGTCGCATTTGGGACAAAGAGCTACCTGAAGAGATTCAAGAGCTGCCATTTCATTTAGAAACCCCAACAATTTTGTAAGGTTTGTGGGCCGGTGGAAAGTCAAAAAGATGCCGTTGAGAACGTAACCGTCAATGACGACCGTTATCGCGCCATGATAACCGAGTATTTGATGCCTGAAATTGAAGCTCGTGTTCTTCGCGATATTTGGTTTCAACAAGACGGCGCCACTTTCCACACATCGGATCAATCATTAGATTAATTGAGAGAACACTTCGGTGAGCAGATAATTTCACGTTTTGGGCCGGTCGATTGGCCACCAAGATCGTGTGATATCACACCGTTATACTTTTTCCTGTGGGGATATGTAAAGACTAAAGTCTATGCGGACAATCCCGCTTCGATTCAGGCCTTGGAGCAAAACATCACGCGTGTCATTCGCCAGGTACCAGTCAAAATAATGCTCGAAAGAGTGACTCAACGTATGCACCACCTGAGACGTAGGCGCGGTCAGCATTTGAAAGAGATAATGTTCAAAAAATAAATGCCATTAAATTTGAATTTTCTGGTTTTTTTCTTTATAAAAGTAGGGAACCTCGATATGGATCACCCGTTATGGATTATTTTATGGTCGCCTAATAGCAAAGGAGTCACAATTGATAAAAATATACAGGGTTATCCATTTAACGGTTTACGAACACTTTTTGCGCCAAAGAACCGGAAGTTCTTAAGATTGATATGAAAAGCATAATAAATTAAAAATCTTAATTGACTCTGTAAGCATTGAAGCCTAACCACTCGCAACATTAAAACATAAGAGATAAGGGCATGGCAATTGACAGACAAAGAATTGAAATTTGTGATTGGGTACTTGCCATTTTCTAAAGTAAAAAAAAAAGTACAATAACTTACAAAACAACGTGTTAGCTCCGCAAGTCGTACTAAACAGGAAATCTTCTTCTAGGGTATTAAATCTGGTTAATATAATGGATGCATATTTGAGTGCAATACGTAATTCACTTGCAATTGTGACTATCCGATTTCCACAATGAGTAATGGTGAAATGAAATGAATTTAATATTTGTATTCCATTCCCTTCTAAAGGCTAGAAGTACTTCATAAGGCGTTTTATTTTACACCCAACCTGCAAAAGTACGCCCAGCTTATTCTCGCTTGGTTTATAATTTGTATTTTCTTTACAACAGTGCTGTTGCTGCCAAAATATAAAGTAACTTGTTTGTGAAACATTTAAGTGATAACCAAAGCAAAATGAGTTATTACAAAGAATCTTTGGTAAATAAATTTAGTTAAAAATAATAAAAAAAATTCTAAAATATAATTCATATTTTATTTGATATTTTCGACGTTAAGCGAGAATTGAGAATTTCCCTTGGAGTTTTTCGTAGGCTCTTTCACAATAGTACTACTTTTTTTTGCAACATTATAAATCAGGTTGGGTATTGTTTTTTCCTTGCTATTCGATAAAATTGTTCTGTTGAACGGGTGTAAAGAAGTATGAGTATAGCTCAATAGCATGTACAGTTACTCACAGAAGTATTTTGCATATGAAGACGATTAAAAAAATTATAGAATTTTCTATTTTTTCACATTTATCTGATGATATAGTATATATGTTGTAGCTTATTTTTCTTATAACTACCCTTATAACTAAGTGAAAACGTATACTAGTACGCAAAAATTATAGTTGAATACTAGTATGAAATGGATGAAGTCATACCAGTTCGTTATTTGTATATCAGTTCACCAGTAACGGGAATAATAATAATTTTCACCACCACGCCATTCGTATGTTGTTATTATTTCTAGAACGCCACGACTGAGTTTCATTTCCTAATAAACTCTGCTGAAGTGAGCAGTTAGTCGTTGCTCTTTATATCACAACAAAAGCCGAGTAGTTGGAGTTTATCACAATAGCGTGTGAGGTTCTCGATCCGATTCTCGCTGCAGGCAAACTCATTTCTGTTTTTGTTTTTATTTTTGGTGAATTAGAAATTCAACACATACTTATGTATGACATTTCGTAGGACATCGCTGTGTTGAAAATACTAGTTGCTTACATGGGTAATATATGGAAAATGAACTAGTTGGTGGATTCTAGTTAACAACTGGGGTTTTACCCTGCAGGGTATGGCTTACTACTACAAAAGATTTAATTAAAATCTTATTTAATATTTGTTACGGTACTCATTCCATTTTTTTAGAGCAGCATGAAATATAACGGAAATAATATATGAGTTTCTGAACAAAGTACGGTGGTGTTTCTTTTTTCATTCTGGGAGCAAAACATCTTTGAATTCAATTTTGCATGTAACTCTGTGCTAACTGATACAATTCTTGATGATAGGCACAAGGAATTTGAGAAGGACGATGGATAAGTACCATCGAAATATGTTAGTAAGCGTTTGTTGTTAAAAAGATTCCTCATCTTGACATCTTGAGCTATGCGTTTTGTGAGTCATAAATAATGTTATAACCCGAAACATTTGTGACTTTTCTTAAAAATGGACAATAAAAAACATATTGAAACAATGTTCTTTAAAAACTAGTTTTTACACTCTTCGAGCGGATATAAATAGCAGAATGGCCGCCATTGATAACAGTGAACTTAAAGTTTTTAAGATACTGTAGCTTATATCGCTTATGTCATACCATGCGATGTTTATCTGATTCAAAAATATTTATCTTCCATTATTAGGAACTTAACGTTCTATCCATATTAAGGACAGTATAATAAAATAATTAAATTTAAAATTAATAATAATAAAATATTTTCCTTTTCAGCTGCTGCTAACTCTTTTTCTTTTGGCATTTGGAATGTGTTCAGTCAAAAAATATAAAAGGAAATGCATCTAATTGTAAGTAATACTAATAGCAATAGCCATCTGCTGCGCAAAAATTTCTTACTTTTTAAATCCAAATAATTTTTTGTCGAAAATCTTTATTTAAATAATAGGAAAAATACTTTTGTGAGCACGAACTTCCGTCGCTCTGTCGTTTATTTCCTTTCTTTTTAAATAATGGAATATAATGCAAATCAGTAGTCTACACAATTTGTTTTTAGAGCTACTATCCAGCAATGAAAATATACATATGTACCTTAAAATATGTACATAAAAGCCCATATGCGAAATACTTCTGTGAATAACTGTATGTACAAGATTTGCCCACTCTGAAAATTTTTCATCCGATGTACAAAAACGAAAAAAAAATTTTGGTTTTGAATTTTTTTGGTTTGACGGTGCTGTCACCTTCATTGCGTTTCCAATCTATACTATTTAATATAAGTCCAACATTGCTTTCCAAACGTCTCATATTATTCTACGAATTTTATCGAGCATTCCTTGAGCTGGTACCACCACTAAGAAGATTACCAACCACGTTAATGGCTTTTACCAACCACGTTAATGAAGTTTATCTTCATTTTGATTAGCGTAGGCACTCATTCCCCACGATTCCTTATCCAAATTGGTTATTGAGGTCAATGATGTCCATATCATCGGGTTTGCCGGCTGTTTTACGCTCGTATAGAAGATTCTACACTTTCTATTTATTTCTGCAGCTAACTTTTATTATTTTGTCCAACATTAAATTAAAGGAGTCACACGATAAAGAGGAGCCTTGGCTGAAACCTCTTTTAGTACCAAATTGCTCGGGGATGTCCATATCAGTTCTGACTGTGCTTCTGGTGTTGCTTAGCGCCAGTTTGAACTATCGTATAAGTTTTACGGGGATACCAATTTCAGACATAGTGGCGTAGAGTCGGCTTTTTTTCCTGCCGTTAAGGTAGTTCTAAAATTGACGAAGAGTTGGTGTGCGTCGTCCATCAGATGCTACAAAGAAGCATTTATCTTGTCAACTCAACACCGCCAGGCTTAAATAGTATAGCAGGTAAAGTACCATCTCGTGCCGCTTTGTTTTTCTTCTAGCAAGCAATGGCTATTCGAATTTCATCATAGTCGGGTTTTAAAACAAACGGCTATACCAGCCTGTAATTTCGTGACGGCTGTACAAAGAGAGCTTTAAATGGCGTTCCTTTTTCAGGTTATTGAGAACATCGAAACATTACGTGTCCAGTATCCTCTTCACGCTCTGGGCATATTGGACAAGATTCCGAATTGTCATGGCCAAATCTATTTAGGAATTTCCTCAAAACTCCATGTCCTGAAAGGACAAAAGCGCCATCATATTCCTAGCTATTCATAGCTGCATATAGCAGCTGTATCAGCAATAGCTTCGTTGATCGAGATTTCCTAAAGCCAAACTGAAGCGGCGAGAGATAACCCTGCTTTTCTGCGAACTTCAATAACCTTTCACTAATAATACCCTCGAGAATCTTCCCAAGGGAATCTAGCAAGCATATTAGGCGATAGGAGAATGGGTCACCTTTGGGGAGAAGTACTAAGGTTTGCACTTTCCACTTTCTAAGGAAACGCTTTTAGAACGTATCTACGAACATCTCCACTCTCTTTGCAATTGCCAATTGCAATGCCTTGTTGGGAATACCATATTGGCCCGGATCCTTTTGTTACAGGATTTCTCTACATGCAAATTTTCACTTCGACACGAGTAATCATTGGTATGTCCTCTGTATAATACTGTTTAGCGTAGGGCACTATATGTATGTATATACAAATATAGTAAAATGTATTTGATTCCTTTTGTTGTTTTGATCTTCCGACAAGGTGGTAAGTTGTTTTAAAATGGAACGATTTTCCGTCATTCCTTGTCAATTTTGATTTTTCGACAAACCGGTTTCGGCGTTCCGCCATTTTCAATGCCTAGTTTCGTTCTTGTATTTCGTAAAATGTATTTGCTATTATTGTTAGTTTTGCGTCATTCGATCAGAAAACTTTGGCTCCAACTAGTTCATATAAAGACATGCAAGCAAACAAATAACTACTTATACATCATCGCTAGCGATTATAGGCTGTTTGTTTGTAGCAAAATCATTTTCGCCTTTCGTCATATTTAATTTAATTTTTTCTTGTTTTTTCCAATTCATATTTATTTTGCATTTTACGTAATTGGTTAGCTTTGTGTCTTAAGTGTCTGTGTGTTGGCAAACTATGAATGAAGCTAGATACTCAAGCGTGAAGAGGCCGGATTATGGAATAAGCAAAATACTTATATAAGCAAAAACAATAACAATCGCTAATATTATAAATAGAGTTGTTGACGTCGAAATACCAGCAAAGAAATATAAATGTTTTTTACGTCTCCTTCCTTCCTCTACATGGCACTTCTGTACCCTGCGAATATTTATGAACCATATTCATTTCATCCAGAAAAAAACAACGGTTTGGTGTGGTTTGTGGGCCGGTGGAATCATCGGTCCATATTTCTTCAAAAATGATGCCGATGAGAACGTAACCACCATTGACAGTTATTGCATCATGATAACCGACTATTTGATGCCTGAAATTGAAGCTCTTGATCTCCGCGACATTTGGTTTCAACAAAACGGCGCCACATCCCACACATCACATCCATCAATGAATTTATTGAGAGAACACTTTGGTGAGCAGATAATTTCACGTTTTGGGCCGGTCGATTGGCCACCAGGATCGTGTGATATCACACCGGTAGACTTTTTCCTGTGGGGATATGTAAAGTGTAAAGTCTATGCGGACAATCCTGCTTCGATTCAGGCCTTGGTTGTTGTTGGTTTTGGATTCCTCCATTGCCCACTTCTAGTACTTGTATATCATATTTCATGTGTGCATGGAGTAGTCGTGTTGTTTACAGGGTAGCAGCTTGAAAATGGATTTGTGTTGATGGTGTATAAGTGGACATATGTTGGTGGTGTCCGTGAGCTGTAGGCGGCTTGGAATGCTTTAAAATATTCCAATTCGTATTATCATTGCAATTCTGTGAGAAATTTGTATTTCAAACGCTCAAACGGTTTTTTCCTTTGCCTCTCTCTCTCATTTTCTCTGCTGTTGCGTTTGCATAAGAGGTCAATTGAAAAGTCCTCGGCCTACCATGGTAAAACACATTTTTTTGGCAAAATTCATATTTTTAATCCAACATAGATCGCTTCAAGGGTGAGATACACTGATTATAACGACCTTCCAGTAGGAGTTGTCCTTTGCTTCAAAATGGGCCTCAGTTTCGGCGATTATCTCTTCGTTCGACGAAAATTTCTTCCTAGCGAGCATTCTTTTGAGATCTGAGAACAGGAAATAGACGCTGCGAGTTAGATCTGAAAATCCATTGTCAGATTTGGAAGCAAAAACTCGCATTTATTACGCTTGAACATCACTGCTCCGAATCATCAACTTGTCGTTGTTTTTGGTCAAATCACCATACCCAAAAAAAGTGATTCGAATACGCATCGAGCGCACTTATGCAGCAATGGACCCGTCGTTTACCATAATAGGCATATATCTTTTTTGCAGCTTTTTAAACCTTTAAAGCTGATTTACAAGTAGTTGAGGCGCGGCGAAGCAAGGTGAAGCAAAATGTTGCCGAACATTCAACTTTTTTACGCTTCCTCAATTCTCTAATGCAATACATGATATATCATAGAAGAATGGAAATAACACTATAATATATTTCATAACGGTGAATTTAAATTTTTTTTTTACATTTTACAAAGTTATAAAAGAACAAAAAAAAATGGTTTTCATTGTGGCATACCCCCCGTTTGCTGCGCGCTGTGATCAAAGTTTCATCTGTCAAGTAAGGCGCAGCGGATTTTATGTGAATCAGTCTTTACAGTATAAATAGTTTGGATGTAGTTAGTTGCTGTCGAATTGACGTCTGCTGCCTCGTTTCAAATGTCTGAGTACACATTGACGCGCTGTAGGTGGCGCCAATCTAGTAGTGTTTTAGCGCGTGTTTAACTGAGAATTTATTATGAAAAAGAAAATGGAAAAATGCTCGTAACCAAATGGAAAATGCAAATATCAACGTCAACGTCAAGCATTCCGTCACCAGCGGTGTCCGTCGGCTCTAGCAATTAACATTAACGGCATGGAAGAAAGCAATATTTGATCTTGCGACCGCCTCTCTACATATATGGCGTCGGGGAATTGAGTGGTGTGGGCAGCGGATGAACTCTTTTAAACGTCACAATGACAGGCTTATTTTGCATTAATAACATTATTATTCTCGTCAGCCGAGCACACACTTATTGATATAATTTTTTTTTGTTGCACATTTACACTTCTAATGCGTCTACTCGCTGGCAAGTCAAGTGCCTATTGTCATACAAATGTATGTATGTGTGTTTGACGCTATGTAATTGTATAAGTTTATTTAAATATAATGGACTGCACGTGAATTTGTATTGAAATAAACATACTTACCTGGTTCTATTGACTTTTCTCATTCGCACATAATATTAATTGCGGATGTATGTACAAGTGGTATGTAATTCACATACATACTATGTACGCTTTCGGTTTTATGCCTGACGCAATAATAAAGCATTTTGCGTAAAAGCTATGTAGAACTAGTGTATGTACATACATACATAAATACTCGACAGTGTTAAATGAACCTTGAATTTTTCTAGTTATCAACATAAACTAATTGGTAAAGATGTGATAAACTGAAAAATTCGCCAGTATTTACTCAAGGGACATTATTTAGGGTGCGAAAGACCTAAAAAGTTCCACACAAACACTTTCAGTTATCTTGTTTAAAAATTTTCGATCGTCAGTTACATCCTTTAAGAAAATCTTCAATAACTCTTGCAGCTGAAATATTTATCGATTATTTGAAAATAACATCAACTACTCCAATTTTTAAATCAGGAAACAAAAATGAGGAGTGTAATGTTAGACCCATTTCAAAACTGAGCAATGTTTCAAAACTACTTTCAATACAAAACACATTAACCGGTCAATTGGAAAGTGCTCGGCTTGACACTGAGATAACGCTACTAGAATTACTTAACAAATGTTTTTAGTTAGCCCTAATCCTCAGCAGATGCGTGTATTAATTTGACAGCTGTCGGATCATTAGTTTCTGAATTATAGCATTTTGATTGAACCAACTTCTTTTATTGTGAAAAAAAAATGGATAAAACGAAATTTCGAGTGTTGATAAAATATTTTTTGTAGGAAAAAAATACAGTTGAAGCAAAAACTTGGCTTGATGACGAGTTTCCGGACAATGCGACAGGAAAATCAATTATCATGGATTTGTATGCTAATTTTAGAAGTGGTGAAACATCAAAGAAATCCACAAAATGATTTTGAGTGACCGTAAATTGAAATTGAATGAAATAGCAGCCACTCTAAAGATATCAACTGGAGATGTACATTATATCATTCACGAATATTTGGGTATGAGAAAGCTCTGTGCAAAGTGGTAACACACGAGCTCACTTTTAACCAAAAACAGCAACGAGTTGATAATTTGGAGCTATGTTTGGAGATGTTTTTGCATCCAGCATTTCACTCACTCCGAAGTCCAATCGACAGTCATCCGAGTGGATTGCACACGATGAACCCGCTCCACAGCGTAGGAACAACGCATCAGTCGTCTGGCAAGATTATAGCGTCTGTATTTTGGGATGCGCATGGGATAATTTTCATTAACTACTTTGAAAACGGAAGTACCATCAACAGTAATTATTAAATAGCCTGATTAGTGAAGTTTGAAAGACAAAAACGCCAAAAAAAGGACCGCATTTAAAGAAAAAGAAAGTGTTGATTCACCAAAACAATGTACCGTGTCACTAGTCATTGAAATCGATGGCAAAAATCCATGAATTCTACAGATCTGGCGCCCTACAACTAGTTCATGTTCTCAGATCTCAAAAGAATACTCGCTGGGAAGAAATTATCGTCGAATTAAGAGGTGATCGCCGAAACTGAGGCCTATTTTCAAACAAAGGACAAACTGTGCTACAAAAATGGTATAGAAAAGCTGCAGGATCACTATGTTCAGTGTATCACCCTTAAAAGGAATTATGATGAATAAAAAAAAAATATGATTTTTCCCAAGAAAAGATAAATTTTCCAAAAAAAATGTGTTTTACCATCGCAGGCCGGGTACTTTTCAATTGAACTATTATTTGTCCTTTTCAACATGGTTTTGTACCTAGTAGATCTATAACTATCAACCTCTATGTTTTTTCTGCCTACTGTATTTCAGCTTTTAATGAAGGTTATTAGGAATATACCATCTACTCTAATTTTTCAAACTCGTTTGACAGATTTTCGAATAAGAAAAACAATGTACCGTGTCACTAGTCATTGAAATCGATGGCAAAAATCCATGAATTCTACAGATCTGGCGCCCTACAACTAGTTCATGTTCTCAGATCTCAAAAGAATACTCGCTGGAAAGAAAGTATCGTCGAATTAAGAGGTGATCGCCGAAACTCAGGCCTATTTTCAAGCAAGGGGCAAATCGTGCTACAAAAATTGTATAGAAAAGCTGTAGGGTCGCTATGTTCAGTGTATCACCCTTAAAAGGAATTATGATGAATAAAAAAAAATTATTTTTCCCAAGAAAATATAAATTTTCCCAAAAAAATGTGTTTTACCATCGCAGGCCGGGTAATTTTCAATTGAACTATTATTTGTCCTTATCAACATGGTTTTGTACCTAGTAGATCTATAACTATCAACCTCTATGTTTTTTCTGCCTTAGGTTTCCTTCTACCATGCTAAGATATCTATAGAGGGAATTTGTTCAAAAGTTTTTATTCCAACTTCTGGTGTGCCACAAGGCAGGGTTCTGGGGATCCTATTCCTCGTATTATTTATAAATGATATTTAATCTTTTTTTTCTGCTTCCAAATTTCTTCTTCAAGCAGATGATTTAAAAATTTACTCAATCATAGGGATATTTCAATGACTCAACTGCGCTTCTAGTAGAACTTAATAATTCCCACATATGATGTGCGCATAATATTTATAAATGTTATCTAGCCAACTAGCAAATTCTGTATCATATTTCAAATTCATACTTGAAATCAGCTAGTGACTTTGAAGATCTTGGGGTTTACTTTGTCTCGAAATTCTTGTTTCGCTTGCATTATAACTGCATAATCGCTAATTCGTACACCATGGTTACCTTCATTCGTTGAATAAGTAGCGATTTTTATGATCCCTACATTTAAAACTCCTACACTCAGCTTTCATACGTTCAAAATAACATTTTGGAGCATTAATTATAAGACCCTACCACCAAACACATATAAATCATTTTGAACCTATCGTTTTGCTTCTCGTGTTCTAACCTTTACAGAACTGAAACTAATAAATCCAATAACTCTTCATAACCGAAGAGAATTTTATTAAATTATCTACATTATTTATATAGTATATCTGGTAGAATAGACTACCCTGATCTTCTTGTTAAGGTAAATTTAAAGGTTCGACCCAGAAATATTCGTAGCTTTGGCTTATTTTATATAATTTTTGCAACTACAACTTATAGTTGAAGTGTACTAGTTCGAAAAACGTCGATTGAACTCAATAAGATCGTAAGAGATGTAGATTTCGATATATCTTTGCCAAAGTCAATATTAAAAAAAAAAATTAAATTAAAAATTCTATATAAAATCAAATTCAAATCCGATTGAAGCAAGTTAGATATTTGCAAAAGTGGGTTAAAACTATGAATCATGAAAAGACACCTTATACATATATATATGTACACACTCGTATATATGTAAATACATATATATATATAATGGATAGATAATTAACTTTTTGACCCACTACAAAAATAACAAACTAATTCATTTCTCGATTTTTTTTCTCTTTTCTTTCTAGTTGTCTTCAATATTTTACACAAGTAGATGCAAAAATCCATGGGTGATTTCAAAAAGGTGATTGTAACGACGCCATTGAACAGTACGTGACGAAGAAACAAAATTCTATTTATAAAAAAAGTAAAAGGACACGGGAAAATAGCAACAACAAAACATTAGAGAAAAGAAAAATATTAACAATAAAGAATAATTTCCCAAAAGCAAAAATCGATAGCGCCAAAAAAGGAATTTCGCAACCTCAATGTATGCGGTTCCGGTAAAAATTTGGACGAAGAGTGAGTAATTAGCAAAAAAAAAAAAAAAAAAAAAATGGACGTAAATTGTGAGCGATTGTTTTTTACGGCTGGTAGCAGCCACAATCACAGCAGCGTTTTCATGACGTCGCCAGTGCGTCGTGATGATATGGCGCGGCTCGAAAAGCAAACAACAGTAAACTGTGCGTTGCGCAATCGACGTAGAACAGCAGCTGCAGCAGCAGCAGCGGCAGCGCAACGTACGCAAAATGCAACTGATTCCGGAGGAGGAGGGCAGACTGCTGGCCATGAAGATGATGGCAGTGAGATATGCGCAGCAAAACCAAACTCAACACAATGGCAGCAGAGCACACAGTGCAGTGATGCTGCTGCAGACGAAATGGCGTTGGCGATAAATGGCGGTGTCGACTTGCATACGACGCAACGACAAAACGTTTGCATTATTTGCCGTCAGCATGTGGAGGAGTGTTGTCAGCGTTGTTATCGACAGTATGTATCAACTAAAAAAGCAACAGCAATAACAACAGCCACAGCAGCAAAAACAACAATTCTCAATGGCGTGCAAAGCGCTTGTGGCAGCATTTCCTGTATATTGTCAGCGCCACCGACCAGACAATTGCGCGACAGCCACGAGTTCAATGTAGCTAATGGCGCTGACATCGTGCGGCAAGCATTCAATACTACAACAATAAAAGCACCAATAAATGGAACAATAGCGGCACCAACGCCACTGGCAATGAGTGCAACCACAACAAGACTGGTTAACGGTGCTATGAATAATGTGAGGGCAGCAGCGGCAGCAGCAGCAACGTTGTCTGTGTGTTGCAGTTGTCGACGACGGCAGCGGCAATGGCGCACTTACAACAACAACAACAACAAGATTGGAATCGCACACAGCTGCATTAAGTCACAGGCGAAACTTGTAGAAGCACCAGCACCGCCACCAACAACAACAACAACAACCACCACGGCAGCAACACATTTAATAGAAGTTCCAGCGTCTCAGCCATTTAAAGCTGCTGCATCCACGCTAAATACATCACCAATGACGCTTACCACAACTCAACATAAATCGTCCGAATCATCGCAAACATCGTTAGTAATGTCATCGGCATCATCATCATCATCGTCACCATCACCACTAGCAGCAATAACAGCAACATCATCAGCACGCACCGTCTGTACAAATTTCATTGAGCAACACCAAAATGTGTTAAACGCAACAGCACCAACACTACCACCACCACCACCACAATCAGTACCGAGTGAAAGCTCGTCGGCGTTATTTGAACGAACGCTGCGCTCATTTCAATTGCTGTTGCTGTACATTCAAGTGCAATTTTTGCGCCCCATTTACAAAACAATCAATAGTTTTCTTTACAAAAACAAACAAAATTATAGCAATAGCAACAATAACATTAGTAACAACAACAACCAGCATGCGACGATTAGTAATAGTAATGATAGCAATAGAAATAGTAAAAATAGTAAAAATAGTTATAGAAATATGAAATCCAATAAAAGACAACAACAAGAACCACAACAACAACAACAACTACAACTACAACAACAACGTCCTCCACATTTAAGACTGATTCAACAAATTCGCTGTAATTCCTACTACAATAATAATTATATTAATATTAATGATTATAATGATAATAACCGTGCATGTTTAATTAATAATAGTAGCAATATATTAAATACATCACTAAAACAACCACAACAAATACAATTCGCCAATATCAACGCCAACAATAACAACCATAGCTGTAACAATAGTAATATAAGTAGCAATCATTGCTGGCAACTGCAACATCACATGCAACACCACACAGTACAACAACAACAACAACAACAACAACAACAACAACAACAACAACAACAACAACAACAACAACAACAACAACAACAACAACAACAACAAACGAAACATCAGTGCAATTTAATATCACCATGCCCGCCGTTATCGATAACATCACAGCAGCAACAAAACGAAAAGCTACAACAAAATCACCTCAATACTGGCAACAACGCTTCACTACAACGACTACAACTTCAACTAATGTTGCAAAAATTGCGCCACTTCAAAATGCAAAATTTAACATTTTTATATAAGCTACTGCTCGTCCTCTCGTTCCTATCGCTATCGCTGCCATCTATAAATGCTCAGGCAACAAATGAAATTGCGAAATTTCCCGGCTCGGCTTACACCAATCGCGATGGTATTCGTACATCACCGGTGGCTTTGCGCCGCAATGAGACTGGTAAGTTTGAAATATTTAAAAAAAAAAATTTAAAAATTTTAATGAATTTGTTTTATTTATACATCATTAGAGATATGAAATTTTCAGTATTTTTTAATTGCTTTAATCGTATTTCTACCATATAAAATAAGTGAAATCGCCTGAATACCTTATACATAGATACACTATTTAATGAACTTGTTACACGTTACATACATACATATATACTACAAATACCTGTAAACAGGCAGCCTATAAACCATGCCTATAACAGGTATCGAAACTTGATCTATGAAGTTCGGCCAATGCATGATTTTAGGCTCATTCGAAAAATCAAATTAAAATCAATAACACTCGAACAGCTGTAATGAAAACCAAGTCACAAAAATTTAATGAAATACCGCCAAACCAAAAATAATTTTTTTCCTTTTCTTCCTTATAATATTTATAACTTTTATGGCATTTTGATGGCATTTTAATACAACCGATCTTTTTTTATAATTCGCCTAACACCTCGAAATACATAAAATGCACATAAAAATACAAAGAATTTAGAAAACTAAGCGACATAAAAAGCTTCGAAATGCTAAAACAAAAAATAAAAAAATAAAAACAAAGTAATGAAGCAAAACATTTTAAGTCTTTGAAGCTCATTAAACGTCAGAAAACTATAATTGCACAAATGTGCAAACGTGGCTTTCGCGCAACATAACTGTAAGCATTAAATAAAGGGTGATCCATTTCGAGGCTCCCCAGTTTTTTAAAGAAAAAACACTGTAAACTCAAATTTAATGGAGAATGTTCATTTTCATTCGAAAGAGCATTCTTTGGCATTAATTTCTTTAAGATTATCTCTTTCAGATGTTGGCCGCGGCTACGTCTCAGATGATCCATCCGTTGAGCCCAATTTTCGAAGACTCGTTCGAGCATTTCGACTGGTAACTGACGAATGACACGCGTGATTTTTTGATCCAAGGTCTGAATCGAAGCGGGATTATACGCATAGGCTTTAGATTTTACATATCCCCACAGTCTAACGGTGTAATATCACACGATCTTGATGACCCATCGACCGCCCCAAAACGTGAAATTATCTGCTCACCGAAGTGTTCTCTCAATAAATCCATTGATTGATGCGATGTATGGGAAGTGGTGCCGTCTTGTTGAAACCAAATGTCGCTGAGATCACGAGCTTCAATTTCAGGCATCAAATAGTCGGTTATCATGGCGCGATCAGGGTCGCCATTGACGGTTACGTTATCACCGGGATAATTTTTGAAGAAATATGAACCGATGATTTCACCGGCCCACAAACCACATCAAACGGTTTTTATTTTATTTCTTTTTTGATGAAATGGCAGCTCTTGAATCTCTTCAGGTTGCTCTTCGTCTCAAATGCGGCAATTTTGCTTATTTACATACCCAGTGAGCCAGAAATGAGCCTCATCGCTGAACAAAATTTGGCTCGAAAACGTCGGATCTTCTTGGAACTTTTCAAGAGCCCATAGAGCGAAGCGATGTCACTTGGGAAGGTCGAGCGGCTTCAGTTCTTGCACAAGCTGTATTTAGTACGCTTTCAATTTAAGATCTCGACGTAAAATGCGCCAAGTCGTTCCATACGTTAGTCCAAGTTGCAGCGAACGGCGCCGAATCGACTCGCCACGGTTTTCGTGTACACTTTCAGCTTCGGCCGCTATATTTTCTTCACTTCGTGCTGGACGTGGTCTATTCGGTCTAACATTATCCAATAATTAATGTAATGTAAGACATTCCATGATGAAATGCCAAACAATACTGAATAAATATAACATGACAGCTTGACACGACTCACGCGTGCTCTGTCAAAGAGAGGCTATTGAAAAAAGTACCACTACTTGGATCACACTTTACAATTTGTTTAGAATTACAACTCTTATTGGTATTAGCCAATTTCTTTCCATTTTGACGGGGGGAACCAACTCATTTAGTCTACTATCAAGTACGTACGAACAGCATCTGCAATAAACAATTATTTCAAGCTCTAAGCTTCCATTTGAACGGCGCTTGGCTTGGTTGATTTATTGACGAGAATGGCTAAAAAGCTCGATCGAATTATACGTACGTAGATACTACATGTGTAAAAAAAACGGGAGAGAATGTACTCTCAAATTAATTGAAACATACATACATACATACATATATTAAATTGCATATATGCAAATTACACTTCAAGTATAAATACTTGAATATACTTGTACTTGCACATATATATGTATGTAGTATTTATATAAATTCCTATAAAATTTTAAATTTCCATGGTGGTGAAGCTGTCAACGTGATGCAACAATGCATGTGAAAAAAGTCGGTGCTGATTGGCTGTTTGTCTGGCTAATCGGTCTAACATACATAAGGCGGACATAGTCACCCGTCGACAAACGATCTCTTTGTGGCACTGCTGTTGTTGTTATCAGTGCTTGTTTAGTGTTTATTATTGTAAGCATATCATGCCTTTATTGTTGTTTTCTTTAGAGATTGGCTGTTTGATTTAATTCCGCCGGGGCTTTTTATATGTAAAAAGAGCGCAAAGAGCTTTTTTTTATGACTACAACTTTTTAGTCATACTTCCAAATGTACAGATGTACATACAGACATTTACTATAAATACATATGTAGATACCCCGTAAGCAACGCAAGTACGCCATGCACGCGTCAAATATGTACTCCATGCGACCAATAGAGTAATCCCAAACCTACCACAATTCATATAAAATATATGGTACAATTAATATTGTGATGTCCCAGGGATGGAGCATATGCTGCACTTTTGCATAACATCCGAGTACTCCATGGAGTATCTACAGGAAATTAGTGTTCAAACTACTCCACAAAAGTACTCCATCGAGTACATAGAGGGAAAATTAAAAATTACAAAATTACTTCATGGAGTACCTACAGGGAATTACATTATGAAGCATCTTCGAAAAATTATATTCGAACATATTTTTTAGTTTCGAATACCATCAGCTTTGGTGAAAAGTTAGTAAAACAAAATAGTTTTTATATAAATTTATATTGATAATAAGTAATATACATAAAACATACATACATATTTCCTTTTGCGTATTTTTTCTATTTGCCTTGGAAAATAATAACTTAAACTTTTCACGCTTTCTGTGTACCACCAGAGCAATACCAGTGGAACGAAACTGACTAATTTCTCAATTTGACACATTTTCTATTTTACACATTTCTATATACGAGTATAAAACTTTTTGCGTAATTGTAACTTCGTGTAGTGATTGCGTTCGTTAAAACCCGAAGAATGGTCGTGTCGCACTAAGCTTGTATGGAAACATGAGTTGGTCCAATATTACACACGGAGGAGTATATTTGTAGGTACTCCAACGGACAATATGGTCCACAAATATATGCAGGGTACCACCGTACATTAAAAATGTTAACATGTGCACATGTATGTATGTATGTATTTATTTATGCGCATTTGGTTATTGATAACAATATGGTTTAGATTTATATACATACAAATGTTTTTTTTTTTTTATATCCGTGTTAGTAGTAGTAATTAGTTGTTTGTTATTTCAATTGTATTCCATATTTATAAAAATGTATGTAAAATAATGAAAAGAATACATGGTGTTTTTTATTTTCTTATTGCTGTGCTTCTCTTGCTTCTAAGACGATTCAGCCATGGCAGCCATTTGCTTTCCCGATACCGAGACCGACATTATCCGCAACACTTTTGTTATGAAATAAAGTGGTTTGTAACTAATTCGAAATTAATAAAGGAAGCAGCCAATCCCAACCTGGTAGTCAATTGTGTCTTTTCTATATAAGAAAGTGGTTACATATGTACGCACGATCTATGCTTCTATCGAATATCATATTAATTTCTGTCAATCTGTCGGCGATTCCCTTTCGCCATGTCTGATCCCTGATGATGCACACAAAATTTCATTAAAATTTGTCCGGCCGTTTCGGAGGGGTTTGGTAAAAACACCAAATTAGAATTTTAAATTTTATATATTAGAAATACCTATACCGATATACCCTTCCAAGCAGAAATGGTTAGTATTACTTGCACATTCGTTTTACGTATTTAGAAGGCAATCACGGTTGCAGAGGAGTACAATGAGCCTACTCAGTGGCTAAAGTGCGGTCGTTGGGCCGTTGACCTAATCATAAGCTTCCGCTCCCAACCAACCAAGTATTTTTGCTGAGCTTTCATTTCATGTCGCAATTAGAAAAACTATTTTTTTTTTAATTAAAATTTTGTTTTCGGCCAGGATTCGAACCCATGATCCTTTGAGGACCGATACCAATAATTTCCTGTATAAAATTAGCATTTTGTCTGACAAGAAAAAAGATACAAAAAAAATACAGAAAAAGTCTACATACGCTATTTTCGTTGAATTGAAAGACCAAAAATTTTATTGGAAAATTTAACGACACAGTTTATTTCAACTATTTTCCCTTATCATAAAATCAAAAAAAAAGTCATTTTCTAACATAAAATAGTAAAGCTATGTCAAAATAAAGCGTAAATCCAACATTGACAAAAGTCTACATACAGTACATACATAACTTATCTTAGCGCAAACACTTTGGTCAATATCAGATAATATGATCTTTTTAGTATTTAGTTGGTCCACCGTTCTCCTCAGTAACAGCTTGAAGTCATCGTGGCATCGAGGCTAATAAAATTTTAAATTCTGAGGGAATAATATCTGACGTTTTCTAATTTTTCGCTCTTAAATCTCCCAGACATGTTCATTAACATTCAAATCTGGGCTTTGAGATGGTGTGTGTGTTAAAAAATATGGGCCGTGTGCTTTCGATCGTTATCCTGTTGAAAGATCCAGCCTGCGCCAAGCCCCTAACTGTCCACCGAAGGCTTCAGATTAGCTTCCAACAATAACTTATATTTCAACCGATCCATATTACCCTCAATAAAAACAAGATATCCAACTTCAGATGCCGCAACCGCTCCCCAAACCATTATACCTTGCCGAAACCAAGCTTCACTATTAGTACTGTATTTTTGGCGTTAAGTGCAGTATTTTCTATTCTCCAAAGTTTTGCTCTTCCATTGCTGCCGAATATATTGAACTTCGATTCGTCTGTAAAAAAATCTTTTTGCCTTTTTGTCTAAATGTGCCTTAGCGAACTCCAAGCGAATTTTACGGAGTTTTTTTTTCAGATGTAAGAGGCTTTTTACGTGGCGTTCAAATTGTTCTTGGATGGACATACTTTTTTTGATGAGTTTGCGATGTTTTCGGCTAATTTTGGAGCAGTAACTTTAGGATCAACATTCACTTCCTTCACAATAAAGCTGATATCTCTTTGAGTTAGTTTTTTCGGGCGGCCAACACGCGGCTTTTCGTCGATCCATTATTTTTTTTTCAAAGTTTATTTTTCTATGGTCTGTACCTTTGGTGGACTTAATTTTAAAATTTTTGAAATTTCACCATCTGATTTTTTTTTCTATTCTGAATAACCAAGTTTCTTCCGTCAATGGATATTTCCTTTCGCCGAGCCATTGTTGATGCTAATGTGTTTAAACCAAAACTAAATTCATTGGTGGTGGGTGTAGACTTTCGTCAAGGACATTTTCCGTTTTTTCACATGTGATTAGAAAACGATTTAAAATAAAACTGTATATCCAGAGTTTTCAGGAAAGTGATAGTACTTTCTATACAACGAACACAGACGATATATGTAGACTTTTGCCCGCCACTGTAAAAGGTCAAAGCTTAAAAAACAAATGCTTAGATCTTCTACATTTTTGTAATATAATAATTCCAGAAGATGTCCATATTTATTTAATATTTCGTCGCCCATAACAGCATATTGGTGTGTTGCTCTTTCTCCTATTAGATAATATTTCACCCCTGTCGCAATAATATTACATATTAATATTTTGCGTACTTGTTATTGCTGCTTTTGGTATTGTCGTTTAATAAATATTAAATCACCCGCCGTGCACACAATTGGTGGACACACACTGGACGACATGTCGCATTGTCTAATCAACTCGTTGGTGCCCAACGCGACCAACGATAACACAGCAACCGCCACCACCACTCTCACTGGAAGTAATTTGTCACTGTTTACAAGTTATTATTTACTTAAGCCCAGTGTGCCTTTGGCAAACTGTACGCCCCCACTGTGCCTTGCGTCATATGTACATCTTCGATTCGATTTTTTACTACTGCTGCTGCTGCCGCCACTTTGGTCCATGGGAGACTTTACTTCGCTTTAATGATATTTGTGATGTGCTTTTCTGTTGATTTTTACGATTAATATTATTATAGTTTTTATGGTGGGCTGTCAATATTTACCAATGATTGCCGCTAGAAAAATGTATTTATTTATACAACACCACAAATTCAATGACAGAAGAGTTTATAGCTCTGGTTGTAGACTTACGAAAATTGGAAATATACGCGCAGTAATAAAAAAAAAATATAAATATTTCGTTCGTAGGGAATTATTTTGTTAGAGAATGTCTTCATAAATATTTTTTATTACAATTTTGGTGTGAAAAATCTTTGAAATATAATCCATAATAAACATATAAAGTATTAAAAGTAGAAAAATCAAGTTTTTTTTAACATTTATGCATGGAGATATAACATAAAAATATTTAAAACTTGAATTTATTTTGAGATTTTGAAATTGAAAGCGGCTTTTTCCCTTGTATATTTATAATTCATGGTTTGTTTTGAAGGAATCACACGATAGAGAGTCATCTTGTCTGAAACCTCGTTCAGTACCGAACGGCTCAGGGAGATCCTTTTCAATTCTCACTGCATATCTGGTGTTGTTAAGAGTCACAGCCATATAAGTTTTGCAATGATACCAAATCCAGGCATAGAGAGGCAGCTCCGTTTTGTGCTATCAAATGCATTTTTAACAAGAAAGAACGACTGTCTTCGGTCACGCCGAAGTCTTTATACCTTTCATGGAAATTTATTGCGAAATGGAAAATTCGATTTCGTTGATTTTCAGTGTCAATACAAACTTGAATTTACGTTTGGTAGAATACCAAATTTCACGATTTGTTCGTGGATTTTTTACCCAAACCTTCATATCTGAATAAATCGGTTATATGGAGGTTATATGATATAGTATTAATGTGCTATTAGTAATATGTGTGTAGGATACCAAATTTCATGCTCCTAGATGCTTTTTTGGCTGAGTTTTGACCAAAGCCTCACATCTGAACAAATCGGTGTGTGGCAGCTATATGTTATAGGCGTCCGATTTCGATGATTTTCAGAAAGAATATGCAGTTAATAATGTGTGTATAGTGTACCAAATTACACGGCCTTAGGTATATTTTTGACGGATTTGTGAACCGAAATTTCGAACAGATAGCCGGACAGACGGACATAGCTAAATCAACTTAACTCGTCATTCTGATACCATCGGTATAAATTAAGTTGGGTTTATATCTTCTCCTTCTGGTACTTACATATTTCAGACCAAAGTTAATATACAATTTCATGTACATGAAAGGTATTAAAACGATTGAAATGTGTTGTATATCGATTATTTCTTACAGGTATTTTCCAAGATTTTTCATATGGTGAATATATGGTCGATGGTGGATTTACCAAGTGTTGTACAGCCACTCTGCTAAGGTCCAATAGGTGCGTTGACTCAATATGCACAATAAGACCTTATATTCGTTATTGAAGAGCCTTATCCAACGATAATTGGCGCAGAGCGCACTTATAATCCTGCTGTCACGTACGCTTTCGTTCAACAATATTAACAGCCGTTAAGTTATCGACTTCCATCGCTTTGTTATTTTCTGAATATCGTCATTGTCCTCAACTGCCATGCAGTAGGCTTTATAAATGTTCTATTCATTAACTCAAGATGTCCTGGTTATTGGTCACCAGATGACGGTTCATACTCGAGTATGCTCCGAACTTGAAATTTTTTGTAAGATTCTGCATCTTTTCATAGAATTTTCGAGCATTACCCCTGTCTACCAGCATTTCAAGCTATTCATACTCACGCATTTCGTCATCTTTCTTTCGCTTATCTCATCAACCCTCAGTATTTATCGCACGTGTAACAGTCTGTTTTCTCTTTACTGTGGTAGGACAATTCTCATCGTATCTGCTCTTCTTTTGGATTTATCGAAAAACGTTGGGAGCTAAAAACATCTTTCCACAGTTACTTTATTTAGTGCTTTCATCGAGCAGAACAACGTTCGGGTGTCCTTTGCTGCACACAAGCGGGTGCGTATCTACGCAACTACAAGGTAGTAATCCGAGTCGATACTGAGTCCTCGGAATATACGTTCATCTATGACAGAATACTGGAGTCATGTCTTCCCTCGATCCTAACATGATCGATTGATTGCGCGATTTTCGATCTCGGCGACGGGGTCTCTCTAACACCACAAATACAACACCAAATTTACTTTCCTTTATATGGTCGCTGTAGTAGATTTCAGAAGGGCCCAACTTCAACACGTTCAGCATTAATGTGGTAACCTTCTGCATTTTTTATATTATTTAATACGTTAATACGATTATTTTTTGTTAAAATTCATCTAAATAAAGCAAATAAGGTTTTATACTGAGACGTCACTCAAAAATGTTTTCAAATCATGCATAATATGCCAGATCTATATATATATATATATATATATATATATATATATATATATATATATATATATATATATGTATATATTTAATTTATTTTAATCATTAACAATTCCAACACGTTTCTCTAAAATCAGAGTCACCACTTAAAAACACCTCGAATCCATTATTATCCATTGAATAAATAAAATAGATAATAAAAAATTGCATTAGCTGCTCATTAAAATTTCACTGAACTCTTGTCCACTCAAGTATAAACCACTGGAAAGTAGAAACCTCTAAGCAAAAGCATAAAAACAAAATAAGAAAATTATAAAAAGAAATAAAAGAAACAAAAAAATTAATAAACAAAAAATTACAATTTAAAATTAAAATAAATAATAAAATTTAAAAAAATATAAAAAATTAAAATAAAAACAACAAAAAAATATAAACAATCAAATCGATAGCATCTCAGAATTGTATTGCAAGTAATGCCGCAACTCATCATGAAGTCGTTGACCATATAATTGCTATTAAATAAATATTTTGGCTAAGCAATATTTGCAAATTTGCAAAACAATATGCACACACACTCACACGTAATGCCAACAACAATGATTTGACAATAATTTGAAGAATTTTCTAATATTTTCGTTGATAATTAATCGCGATTTTTCGAATTATAAGTTGCCAAACATCTGTCAATGTCAAATTGAATTTTTCCACCGCATTTCTATTTTGCCAATTTGTTGCATACTCGAAAATAGAAATTTCAAAATTTTAAATATAAAACATAAGCAACACACGCAAAGTTAGCTGATGTGAATTTTTTTGGTGCACATCTGGTACAACGATGACGTTTTGAATGCTACCAAAAGTACACATCCAAAAAAAATAATAATAATAAGAATTGCATTAATACATTTTCGAATGCGATTGACAGCGCAGCTGACAAGTAGCAACAATATTTGCTATTCCTGTCAAAATGAATGCTCAGTTTCAGTTCTACTTAGCTGAAATGAAGTGAAATTGACGTGCCAAAAAAATTTGTGAAAGAAAAATTTCTTGCGAAAATTGTTGTAACAAACTTTCCACAAGAAGAGAGTCAAGTACGCAATCAAGCCAAAGAAAAAAATACACACACTCACACTTTTAATAAAGTGAAAAGGTGAATAAATAGTTATTTCACAGGAATATGGTTAATAAAAAATAATAATTGTATTTTATTTCATTTTGTTCATTTTAATTTAATTTATTTTAATATCATTATAATTTTTATTTTATTATATTTTTTTATGTTATTTTTCTTTTAATTTAAATTAATTAAATTTTTTTTAATTTTAATTTTTTATTTTTATTTTTTTTTTATGTTTTTTTGTATTTTTTTTGCTTTTATTTTTTACTTTTTCTTCCCTTTAATAAATAAAAGAAAAATCGGGATTTTTAGGGGAATTTATATAAATATTGAAACTTTTAGAAAATATATGAGCCATTTTTTTTAATAATTAAAATTTTTTTTTTTTTTGATTGTGGTCGCCTCTCGGCAGGAAATCTCAAGCCCTCCCAGTGTATTTCTGACATGAAATAAAAAACTCCTCATAGAAATCCATCGGCGCTTCGGAGACGGCTTAGAATAAACTTGAGGTCACTCCATTTGTTGGAAAAAACACAAGACGCAAACAACAAATTGGAAAAAATCGCTTCAGAAAAATCTTTTTTATGCCAAGCACATCAAAATTGCCGTTGGTTTGAAGAAAATTATGTTACCAGAATTAATAATAATCAAAATCATTTTTATAAGCTTTGAACCAAAAATTATAGCAAGCATTCAAAAAAAAAACCTTTTAAGAACATGAAACGGTGTTCACGCGATGCGTCACCTCCAAAAAGTTATTGTTGGAAGAAGCAATTGGTAAGCAATTTTGAATTTACAGAAGGAGCTTATTTTTGGCAAATTCTATATTTCTAAATGCATTTAATTGGAAGCTCTCGGAACTACATATGTACTGCGAGATTAAGTCTTTGAATTTACTTTATTAGCAAAATTACTGGATGCGCACTAGTCGTAACCGTTGGTAACCGCTTCAATTGTTACCTTCGCTTAAAATTAGCGACACAAGCCAATTAAAAAATTCTAGGAAATTCATTAATTGTAGTTTATGCTTAACAAATTTTTTATTATATCCAATTAAATCCGCTTAGTATTGCCTCTGCTTTAATTTTTGAAACAAAAAGATGAAGAAAATCTTTTTCATAACGGAATGTCGTTAAAACAAATATAGAAATTCTTTTTAATAGCGCCTACCCTGTTCATTGATGGAAATCTTTGAGTTCACTCTTATTTTCTGCAATTTATTCTAAAATATGGGAACAAAAAATTATAAAAGCAACATTTTTTCTAAAGCAGTGCGTGGGAGAGGGAGAACTGTTTACTTACTTCACTTAGTTATTATTTCATCATGTTCTCGAACGAATGAGCATTTTTTTATTAATATTATGTAAAAAATATTAATATTATGTAAAAAATGAAAAGTTTATTTTGTTCATATTCATTTATTTCGTATTTTGAATGTTTAAAAAACACTTTTTATTACAGCCTATGATCTTTTGATTTTATTGCAGTAATAAATTTCAAATATTCCTCAATTTAATAATTATTTCCACTTAAATGAGCTTCGTTATTCAGCGAATTTTTTTGACATATGTATACGAATGTGTAATATATATTTTTAAATATTAAAATTAAATAATATGATTTCATCCGGATTAACTTCCAAAGGGTAGTTTCTTAGGCAACTTGACAATATTTTAAGATCTCATAGCAAATATCAATAGTATGGCAGAGAGATTTCGGTAAACAATTAGAAACAAGAATTAGATCTAAAAGTAATATTTACTAATTGAAAATAATGCACTACTCTAAGCCTTCCAAAAAAGTTTTGAGAGTATTGCTCACTCATCTTTGCATTTCCTATTTTCCAACTCTTTTAGTTTTTTTTTGTATACCTTTCATATACATGAAATGGTCTATTAGCTTTGGTCCGAAGTATATAAGTACGAGAAGGAGAAGAGATAAACCCGCCCAAACATAAACCAATCGTATCAGAATGACGAGCTGAGTTGATTTAACCAAGTCCGTCTGTCGGTCTGTCCGCCTGTCCTTCTGTCCTTCTGTCCTAATGTCCAGTTGTCCGTCTTGCTATTTGAACGCAAACTAGTCCCTTAATTTTTGAGATTTTGCAACCAAATTTGGTAGGTAGATGCACCTACACGTTAAACGATCATTCATGAAAGGTATTAAGACTTCGGCATGTCCGAAGACAGCCTTTCTTTCTTGCTTGTAACTCATTCGCTTGCACGCATAATCAGATACACTTTTAATACTCGTGTAAACACTTATGTACTTGCTTAAGCCGCTGCAGGTTGAATATACCCTTATATATATGAGTATGTGCATATAAATACATATATAGGCGTATTTTCAATATGCTCCAATGTACTAATATATTCACATAAAGGCAACAAAGTGTCACTAGCACATTTATATCAAGTGTGTGACGCAATCTCACGCTTTGTTAGTTGCTGGGCTTCCACTTAAAGCATAAAAATGCCACAATTGACAAGATTTCTGACCCCTAAAGGAAAGGCATGTTGAAGAAATACGAATATGTTTAAGTATGTAACATATATATGTATTTTTGTAAACATTACAGCTCGCATTACTGTCCATTTGGTCATTTTTCGCACTAATAATCATTAAAAATTATGATTTTTTCTTCAAAAAAAATTTTTTTTTTTGGAAAAAATAACCTAACATTTTTTATTATATCGTCCAAAAAATAATTTTTTTTTCATTTAATTTAATTTAGTTTAATTTAATTTATTTTTATCATTTCGCTTTACTTTATGCTATTTTGTTTTTATTTTAAGTAATTTTATTTTATTTTATTGTTTTTTACTCACTATATTTTTCGTGTTCATTTTATTTCATTTTTTTTATTTTGTTTTATTTAGTGTTGTTTTTTATTAATTTTTTTTTTTAATTTTTTTTTATTTACATTTATTTTTAATTTTTAATTTTTTTATTTTTTTTTATATATATATATTTATTTCATTTTTTTTTTTATTTAAATAATTTATTTTATTTTATTTATATGTAATTATTTCATTTTATTTCAAATAGTTGTATTTAATTTTTCATCTAATTTGATTTTTTTATATATTTTTTAATTGTTTTTTATCTTTATTTTTTACTTAAACAAGTATCGGATTAGCTCCGATATTTTTTAAATCCGCTACGTTTCACACAAAACAAACTAAAATCTCATGCCCTTCTTTAAAACACTTTATATTTAATTTATTTTAATCCACTCATTGCTTTTACTTACGATTTTTTATTCTTTTTCCTGCAGTTTGTACAAAGAAAACCCAGAAAAAAAAATATTTAAAAATAATAGAAAAATATCTAAATATATTGAAATAGCATGATTAGTTGTAAAAAATTTAGTAGAATAGAAATAAGTAGAATTTAAAAATAGTGCCAAAGCACAAATTTAACGCATCAAGAAAAAATGACAACAAAAGCAGCAAAGAATGATTATAATTAGCCAAAAAAAAATAATTTTGAAATTTAGCGACACGCCATGATTATATACATTCCCATGACGTATATACATATGCATGTACGTACATATCAGCAACACTTCTGATGTGTTTTCTTCAACTCTCTGTTTTCTTTTTTTTTTTTAATTTTTGATTTTGTGCTGGTTCGTTTGCACATCCATCGCCTTTGCGGCACGCACAAATGTCACCATCCATTAAATTCAAATAAAGTGAGAAACAAACACAGTTGTCAAACACTTATCAATCCCAGGCAGTTATATCCTCTGCATATATATATTTGACATTTTCACAGCATCCAACTGTCGCATACATACATATCACATACATAACATACCAATGCCAGTGGGCAGAGAGGTAAAAAAAATCAAATTAAAAAATTTATTTATGTATACATGATTTTTTCGAGATTTTTATTGATGTTTGTTTTATTTTAGTGATAGTTTATGGTCATTTAAATAGCCTGAAAATATTCTTAGTTGTGTATGAAGAATATAAATAGCATATATCCACCATATATAAGTATACACACGTCAAAGTGGCACATAATTAGGTGATTCATAAAGATATAGTTATAGTTCGGTGACAGGAAAAATTTAGTGACTTCAGTCAACGCTTGGTATAATACGAGCAACATTAAAATTACAATTTATACGTAAATTATATTTAAAAAATTAAACTAAAATGTTATAAAATATATTTAGTTTTCATTTGAAATATTTTTAATTTATTTTTTATTTTTTTTTTATATAATTTAATTATATTTGTTTATTTTAAATTATTCCATATTACGTTATTTTCGTTTATATTATTTTTTTTTTTTTCAAATTAATTATACTAATATTTATATTTATTCAAATATTATTTATTTTATTTTATTTTTGTATTTTTGTTGTTACATACGAGGTATGTTCAAAGGAAAAGGTGAATTTTGATTTTTCGCGGGCTGTGAACATTCGATTTCCGATATTTTGTTTTTGTTGCGATCGGACACATACATATGTTTATATAATGTACTTGCATTAGGAGCCAATTTCGATTAGTAGTTTGTTTTTGACAACAGAAGAGGTTAGTCACGTTTTTGTGTGCTCTTCGATTTTTGACTTTTGCAAGAGAGGGATCAAAGAAAATGTATTAAATTTTGCATTAAAAATGGCTCCAAGGCATTTGAAATGTTGACTGTGGCATTCGGTGAGTTCACTTTGTCTCAAAAAAGTGTTTATAATTGATACAAGCGCTTTACAGAAGGTCGAGAAGATGTTGATGACGAGGAGCGTCCTGGAGGTGCTACTACGTCAGCAAGCGAAGAAAACATCATCAACAGTGAAAAATTTTGTTCTTGAAAATCGTCGAACTACTATTAGGGAAGTTGCAGAGGATATTGGCATTTCAACCATTTCATTAAATTTTCTCGAATGTTTTGGGCATGAAACGTGTAGCAGGGAAGTGTGTTGCAAACAAAAGCAAAGTCGCATTAGTATCGCTCAGGAGTTGTTGAATGACGTCAAGAACGATCCGGGTTTGCTCACATAGGTCATAACTGGTGACGAAACGTGGGTAATGGTTATGATGTAGAAACTAAAGCCCAATCATCCCAATGGAAGCAGTCACTGTTTTCTTTGATTACAATGGTGTGGTGCATCAAGAGTTCCTGCCAAAAGGTCGTACAGTTAATAAGGAAAACTACAAAGAAGTTATGCAACGTTTGCGTGAAGCAAAACGGAATTGTGGAAAAACAAATCGTGAATTTTGCATCACGATAATGCACCAGCTCACACATCAATGCTTATTCGTGAATTTTTGGCCAAAAACAAAACCGCACTCATGCCTCAACCACCGTATTCACCAGATTTGGCTCCCTGCGACTTTTTCCTATTTCTAAAACTACAGAAACCAAAGAAAAGAAAGCGTTTTGTCACAATTGATGAGATCAAGTCAGAATCGAAGAAAGAGCTGATGGCCATTCCGAAAAGCGCATTTCAGAAGTGCTTCGAGTATTGGAAAAAGCGTTGGCATAAGTGTATTATATCCGAGGGGGATAACTTTGAAGGGGACAAAATAGATACTGATGAATAAATAAGTACTGTGCAAATCAATTCAATATTCACCTTTTCCTTTAAGCACACCTCGTATATACCTAACGGTCAATTGAAAACTCCCCGGCCTGCCATAGTAACACATTTTTTTTTGGCAAAATTCATTTTTTTTTTATTCAACATAGTTCCCTTCAAGGATGATACACTGATTATAGCGGCCCTCCAACTTTTCGATACCATTTTTGTATGGAGTATGCGGTGAATACGGAAGCATTTCGAAGCCCATTTTTGCCATCGATTTCACTGACTTGAGACTCGGTGCAATGTCTTGGTGAAGCAGCACTTTCTTTTTTCAAATGCGGCCGTTTTTCGGTGATTTCGTCCTTCAAGCGGTCCTATAGCGCTATGTAATGGTCGCTCTCATCCCAAAATATAGACGCCTTAACCTTGCCAGCCGACTGTTGCGTTTTTCCTCGCTTTGGAGCGGATTGATCGTGTGCAGTCCACTCGGATGATTGTCGATTGGATTTTGGAGTGAAATTATGGAGCAATGTTTCATCCGCTGTCACATGTCGACGCAAAAACTCGGGTTTCTTATGTCTCATATCCAAATATTCGTGAATGATATGATACACGTTCAGTTGATATCTTTATAGAGCCTGCTATTTCATTCAATTTCAATTTACGGTCAATCAAAATCTATTTGTGGATTTTTTGATGTTTTATTCGTAACAACCTCTTTTGGGTGTGTCCACTGCGTTCACCGTCTTCGGGTTAACTAAAAATCTATATGGATTTAATTTTAGTAGAGCCATCCACATATGTCTCAGGCCGGGGACTATCCAAATGACATTAAGTTAATGTACCTATGTGCGTACATACACACGTATATTTTATTGAGGTAGCGCTGGGAACTTTACCTGCTGGGGTACCAAGTAACAACCACACTGAATTGTTGAGGAAAAGTAGACGATCGACCAAAGCGTACTAGTGTTAAGTATGGGTGCAAAGCTTAAGTTTATTTGTACTCGTACATACAAACGTCGGCTGTATGTGTGGAAATATGTTTATTGAGAAAACTCCCTGTTGCATAGTGAGTGTCAATTACAATAGCTTTGTTGGTTTTTCTTATTATTCTTATTGTTTTAACTTGCTCAGTGTGGCGCCAGTAAATCGGCTTCAATGACAATGCTCAACACCATAGCTTATTATTGTTAGTGCTTTTTTTTGTAAACAATTATATTATACATTCACAGTAAGAACAATATGTACATATAGTATTGGCCAAAACTATAGTACCCCACCCCCTTAAAGATGTCTGAAATAAAGCGAAATTTCTGAAAGAAATAATACAAAAAACAATTGAAACTTGCTTATACTGTATACGGTTATTCAGCGAGCAAACAATACCAAGAAGTGAAGCTTTGCTCCCGAGAGATATATACATATCTACGTTTGTTGTAGAGGGTGAAGTGGGAGACGCTTCTCCTTCTTCTGAGCCCAGCTGTCTGGCTCTAACCCTTTTGCCATTCTTGAGAATTTCGGTTTTTTGTTTTGCATTACGCATTCCTTACTCGGTAGTTTACATCAATTCAGGGCTGTGTGTGTAACATATACATATACTACATACATATTTATTAAAGTTTGTTAAGTTGTAGATTTCGAAATAACTTTTTTATTGTAATACTTCAATCGAAAAGAAAACTGTAAGAATATGCATAAAGCCTAGAACACTCTGGATAAACGAGACACTAATGACGATTTCTTGTGCGCACTTGCAGAACTGAAACATTTTGAGAGCAACCACTATAATTATAAGCAGTTTTTGCTGTCTTTTTTAGCCAACAATAAAGCTCAAGTTTTTTCGACAAATTCCTTAAGCATTTGATCCTAAGTCCACAGATCGGTCAAAAATAGATGGCCTGTGATATGTCTATTTCTGTTTCTTGATTCAACCAATTTTGGTAGGACTTCAGTCTTCGCACTTGAGGTAGCATACCTAAACAGTTTGATTGAGTTCTGTTGATTAATGACTTTAATATTCGACCTTAAATAGAGCGAGGGATAGAAAGCAAAAAATCGTGCGTGCGTGTGAGCCAAGAAATGTGCAAGGCAAGTTTCATCAAAAATATCTCAATCCTTGTTTGACTCATCGTATACACAGCCAGACAGACTTAATAGCTAAATCGATTCATCTCGACATTCCATGAAGTTTAATATACACATATTCGTATAGGATATCGCACTGTTAATTGGAACATAGAACCCTATGGAATGTGGTTAGTTATGGAGTACTCTTTCATGCACGTGGAAAATACATACTTACAGGCAGTACTCCCGTTTTTCGCAGGAAACATATGTAATATATACTAGAGGTCTGCAACGATTCACTCTGAACTACTCGCTACACGTTCACTCGAAGAAAAGGTACATACAATTACATATTCTTCTTCTTATTTGTCATAGGCACCGCTTTCGTGATTAAAGTCGCATCAACAGTAGTACGCCACTCGTTCCTTTTCTTCGCTGTTTGACGCCAGTTGGAAATAACAAGTGAAACCAGCTCGCTCTCCAACGGAGTGGAGGTCTTCCCCTTCCTCTGCTTCCACCAGTGGATAATCAATCGAATACTTTCAAAGCTGGAGCGCTTTTATTCATTCGAACGACATGACCTGGCCAGCGTAGCCGCTATCTTTTGATTCGCTTAACTATGTCAATGTCGTCGTATGGCTCCTGCAGCTCATTGCTTCGCCGTCTACGGTATTCGCCATTGCCAACGCACAAAAGACAATAAATCTTTCGCAAAACTTTTCTCTCGAAAACTCCTAAAACCGACCCGTCGGATGTCTACATCACCCAGGTTTTTGCACCAGTTCAAAGTAGCTCCTGTTGGCAAGAGTGATTCTGCGTTGGATTTCAAGGCTGTTGGTGGAGACATTTGATGGCAAGAGATATTTCGTGTTGCCCTCGTTCTCCGCCAGACCCATTCGCTACGCTTCTTTGTCTAACCTAGAGAAAGCAGAATTTACGTTGCCGTCGTTATGACCAATGATATCGATATCAGCAGCATGAGCCAACAATTGTACACTCTTGTAGATGATTTTACCTCATCTATTGAGGTCTGCAGATCATATTGGTTTTTTCAGCATCAAATTGAAGAAATCCCACGATAAAGAGTCACCCTGTCTGAATCCTCGTTTGGTATCGAACGGCTCGGAAAGGTTCTTCCCCATTCTAACTGCACTTCTGGTGTTATCCAAGGTTAGTTTATTTAGCCATATGAGTTTTGTTGAGATATCAAATTCAGGCATAGCGGCGTAGAGGCTTTGAAATCTTTTCTCTTGGGTCTTTTCCAAGATTTTGCGCATGTTGAATATCTGGTCAATGTTGGATTTGTCAGGTCTAAAGCTAAACTGATGAGATGCTATCAGTTTGTTGATGGTGGGCTTTAATTTTACACAGTATACGCTAGATATAACCTTAAATGCGTCTCCCTTTTTTTTGGATTGGGTAGAGAACGCTTAGGTTCCTTTCGTCAGGAATGCTTTCGTCCGACTATATTCTTCAAAGAAGCTGATGCATGCAACTCCTCAGTTCTTTGCCGCCATATTTGAATAGCTCTGCATGTAAGCCATCGGCTCCCTCCGCTTTTTTATTTTTTAAGTGGGCAGTCACTATTCGAAATTCATCATAGTCGAGTGATGAAACGTCTAGACTATCGTCATCGATTGGGATTTCAGGTTCGCCATCCCCGAGTTTTTCACTTTCATTGCCATTAAGTAAGTTGGAGAAGTGTTCGCTCCATACACTATGCTCTGGACATTTGTCACCAGCTTACCTCCTTGGTCCCTACATGAGCTTGCTCCGATCTTGAAACCTTTTGTAAGTCGCCGCATCTTCTCATGGAATTTTCGAGCAGTACAATTGTTGATCTGCTTCTCAAGCTCTTCATACTCACATATTTCGGCCTCTTTCTTTTTTCGTCTGAAAATGCGTCTCGCTTCCCTCTTCAGGTCTCGGTATCTATCTCACCCCTCAAGTGTTGTAGTCGATCACAAAGTTGCGAGGCAGGCAGTCCGCTTTTTCTCCACTGTAGTTCGACATTCTTCCTCGTATCATCCCTTGTTATGACGTTGTTGAAAACCAATTTTTTTCGAAGCCACGATACGGAAATAGTTTGCTATTTCGTTCCACAGCTCCCTTATATTGAGTTGCTGATAAGTGCCCTCAGAGTGCAGGTCTGCAAGTCAAGTAGAAAACTTGCTGGCAGTCTGCTGTGATTGCAGCTTTTCTACGTCGAATCTTCCTTGTGGTAGTTGAATATTAATTTTTATTTTTATTTTTTACATTATTTTGTACATACACATAACATACCTATGAATATTTGTAAAATTGAATAAAATTAACTTAATTTAATTTAAAAAAATTAATTTTATATAATTGAAAAGGTTCCAGTGTGAATATACATATATACAGTGTGAATATATATAAGATACATATTTGTATGAATGTGCGCGTTCATAAAGGGCGAACCATTTCGAAGTTCCCTACTTTTTCAAAGAAAAAAAATACAGAAATTTCAAATTTAATGGGGAATGTTTATCATCATTCGAAAAAACATTCTTTGGCACTTGTTTTTTGAAGATTATCTATTTCAAATGTTGGCCGCGCCTACGTCTCAGATGGTGCATCCGTTGAGTCCAATTTTCGACGACTCGTTCGAGCATTTCGACTGGTAATTGGCGAATGACACGTGTGATGTTTGTGCAGACTTTAGGCCTTACATATCGCCACAGGAAAAAGTCTAACTGTGTGATATCACACGATCTTGGTAAGCAATCGACCGGCCCGAAAACGTGAAATTATCTGCTCACTGAAGCGCTCTCTCAATAAATCCATTGATTGATGATATGTGTGGGAAGTAGCGCCGTCTTGTTGAAGCCAAATCTCGCGAAGATCACGAGCTTCAATTTCAGGCATAATTGATGGTTACTTTCTCACCGGCATCATTTTTGAAGAAATATGGACCGATGCTTCCACCGGCCCCCAAAACAACACCAAACCGCATATTTTTTTCTTGATAAAATTGCAGCTCTTGAATCTCTTTAGGTTGCTCCTCGTCCCAAATGCGGCAATTTCCCTTGTTTACATACCCCCATTGATCCAGAAACGGGCCTCATCGCTGAACGAAATTTGGCTCGAAAACGTCGCATCTTCTTGGAACTTTTCAAGAGCCCATAGAACGAAGCGAAGTCGCTTGGGAAGGTCGAGTGGCTTCAGATCTTGCACAAACTGTATTTTGTACGCTTTCAATTTAAGATCTCGATCTAAAATGCGCGAAATCGTACCATACGTCAGTCGGCGAAAGACGCCGAATAGACTCTCCACGGTCTTCGTGAACACTCTCAGCTACGGCCACTATATTTTCTTCACTGCCTGCTAGACGTGGTCAATGTGGTCGAATATTATCCAGTAATTACTGCTAGGTCTCAAGATGAGTGATGATGTTGCGAATAGTACGCTCAGTAGGCCGATTATGTTGACCATAAGTTGAACGAAGCGCACGAAACACATTCTTTACAGAACGTGAATTTTCGTAAAAAAGTTAAATGATTTGTAAACGTTGTTCAGGCTCAAGTCTTTCCATGATGAAATGCCAAACAATACTAAACAAAAATAACATGACAGCTTGGCACTACTCACGCGTGATCTGTCAAAAAAAGGCTATTGAAAAAAGTACCTCTACTTGGATCACACTTTACAAATAACACACTCTTTTAGGCATTTAGATTAAAAATCTTAGGCATACTTACATTTATTCTTGTATATTTTTTAGCTAATAACACTAAATAAAAACTTCACTAAATACTCGAAAACTTTACGTGAAGGAACATCTTATTTGCGAAAGTTTTACAGATTGGTACTCTCCTGTATATAACAAAAACAACAAGATTTATTGCCATAATTCTTTAGAATTTTGTTATTTCGATATATAGATTTTAATCATTTCGTTTTTACTTTTTATATTGAAATTCATAGGGATTAGCAATATACTAATAAATCAACACTTTCTAAAGAGTAAGTTAACTCTTTTTTTAATTTTATTATATTTACTTTTTATACTAAGCATTAAAAAATTAAAAAAAAAACACTCAACTTCAAATGCAATTTCGACTCACAACAGAAATTTACCATAAAATAAAAAAGATGCAAATATTTATGAGAGTCAATAAACTTGTAAGCGGAAATACCAATGTATGTGCGTACAAAGGGTCGCATTTTATAAAGTGTTAGTATGTAAGTTGAGTTTTTTGTATTTTGTCACCTGGCACAAAGTGCAAAAAATATACATTTCTACATATACCTACATATGGCAATGTGCATTTACATGGAGTATATATCACTGGCGTCACAGATCCACCAATATAAATACCTGCATATGTATGTATGCTTGAATGTATGTATGTGATTGTTGTTACAAGTTCCCGCCTAGTCGTAATAATTCTAAGAAATCAAGCCGCATCATAAAGATAGCGCTAAAAGTTAGGCGGCCGGCCGACCAGCGTATTGCCGTTAACAAGTCAAGTGGCGCTTGCAGTTCTACACTGAAGTAAAAAAATCGACTTGTATATAAAAATTCTCCTTTATTCATAACTAATTGATCGTAACTTTTTCCTGCAGGGCTTTTACGACATTTTTTTTTATAAAACTTTGCCAATTTCCATGGAAATTAACCGCCTAATTGAAGTAGTGGCGCCAGTGAGAAAGTACAATAATTTTCATTAGATAATCAAAGACACCCCTTGAAGTCGCATTAAAAAGCAAAAAGAAAAAGAAAAAAAAGGAAAAAATGGTGATGATAACGGCTTAAACTATTTCACCACTTGGTCATTTGTATGTACATGTATATGTATGTACATACGTACATATATACTGTTTATAATTTCATGCAGTTGATGAATGAACTTTAGACGATTTGATTTTTATTTGTTTTTTCCTATTTTGCATTTATTTTCGATTACTCACCCGAACGTTGACTCCATGTGTTGTGTGTTAACAAGTAATAAATATATAAGCATATATGTATGTACTTATGTATGTACTCGTATGTATTATTCATACGAAAATACTTGGAAATATTTTGCAATAACTTTATCGAGTTTTGGTAAAGGAAGTCATAAATTTCAAAAAAAAAAATGCAAGTCATCATACGTAAACATATAAACGCATACGGATGAATATTAATGTGTGTATAAGTGCATAAAGTAAGAAATATAAATATTTATATACATATATATGTAGGCATAGGCACAGCTGTTTTGGCATATGAATTTAATTTTTCTTTAATATTTCCAACTATTTTCCCTTATCATGGAACTCAAAAAAAAAATTTTTTTTTACATGAAATAATAAAGTAATGACAAAAAAAACGCTAATCCAACATTGACAAAAGTCTACAAACAGTACATACAGTACATAACTTAGCGCAAAAACTTTGATTAATATCAGGTAACCTGATCTTTTTAGTATTTAGTTGGTCCACCGTATCCACGCATCAATAACAGCTTGAAGCCATCGTGGCATCAAGTCTACTAAATTTGTGAATTCTGACGGAGCAATACTGTCCCAAGCTTCAAAAAGACGTTCTTTGAGTAATGCTGAGCTGGAAGTCTGTTTTTTTCTAATTTTTCGCTCTAAAATCTCCCAGACATGTTTAATAACATTCAAATTTGGGCTTTGAGGTGGTGTGTGTAGCTGCTTTGAGCATGATAAAGCAACCAATCCTTAACAATATGGACCATGTGCTTTGGATCGTTATCCTGTTGAAATATCCCGCCTGCGAAAAGCTCATAACTGTCCACCGAATCCGAAGGCGTCAAATTAGCTTCCAACAATGACTTATCATTTGAACCGATCCATATTACCCTCAATAAAAACAACTCCAGATGCCGCAACCGATCCCCAAACCACTACGTTGCCGTCACCATGCTTCACTGTTGATACTATATTTTTGGCGTTAAGTGCAGTATTTTCTTTTCTCCAAATTTTTGCTCTTCCATCGCAGCCGAATATATTGAACTTCGATTTGTATGTAAACAAGACCTTTTGCCAAAAATTCATTCCCTTGTTTAAATTTACTTTAGTGAACTCCAAGCGAAGTTTACGATATTTTTTTAGAAATAAGAGGCTTTTTACGTGGCGTTCAGAGAGAATTAGTCAAAATTTGAGTAAATAGATTTCAAATATGGTCAAGTAGGACATTTATCGCTTTGATTTATCATTAGCGATTGTTTATTCATTTAATTTAGCAACATATTTGAATAACTAAAAAAAAGCAATGAGATAAAACCTATTAAGTCTCTGAATAAAGATTCAATTAATATCTGTTTTAATAGTATTAATGTAATTATATTTTAATTAACTAAATTAATCAAGAAAGAAGGTTATTCATTCGCTCGGTTAATCGACATTTTCGATAAATTGTGTTATATATATTTGGGGCGCTTTGTAATTGCTAAAGCGATTTTTGGCCGATCTCCCCCTCCAATTCGTGGTTTTGCGTCTTGACGATTTTACCAAGAAATGGAGAGACCTACAGTTTATTTTAAGCCGCTTCGGAACGGCCGATGGATTTTTATGAGGAGCTTTTATTTCATGCCAAAAAGACACAGGGAGGGCTTGACATTCCCTGCCGAGGGGCGACCGCAATTAGAAATATGTATTTTTTATAATTTTGGATGTTGCTCGAATGTTATGCATGTATGTTTTTGTGTGTTGTGAATTTTCATCCATGTCAACATTTTACAAACATTCAAAACTTCGATCCGTTTGAGGTAATTTTCGTCCACTTTTCGGCACATATCGGGCGATACCTCAGCCATAACTTAACTGCATAAACACGGCCTTTTCGCGTGGTCCCACAAGAAAAAGTCCAGCGTTGCCAAATCGCATGATCTCGGTGGCATCGCCAAGACGAGAGATTACGATCCGGGGAAATTTATATCGCCATAAAGCTACATTTTCTCGTGTTGAGTGACATGTGGCACCATCTTGTTACTGTCCAAGTCGTAACTGAAGAACTAACAGGCCAAAAAAGTCGGTTATCATACAACCATAACGCTCCGAATTGCCAGTGACAATCTTGCCGTTATCATTTTCAAAGAAGTAAGGTCCAATCACACCTCCGAACCGACAAGTGCACCAGATAGTAAGGCTTTTTTGCGGTAATGAACTCTCTTCAATTATTTGAGCATTCACGGAGCCCCAAATGTGAGAATTTTGCTATTTATGTATCCACTGAGTGAGAAATATGCCTCGTCGCTGAAGAAAATTTTGTTGGCAAAATCGCGATGCTGTTGTTCAAGCACCCAATCGACGTAACTACGACATTGTGAACAGTCAGCTGGCTTCAGTTGTCGTGTGATCTGGACTTTAGATGGATGTAGGTGTAAAACCAAGTACAAACTAGGTCATAATGTGCGGTAAGAAACCACTTGAGAACGTCGTGAAATAGACACATTCTGATATTTGGCTACACTTTCACTTACATAAGCGATGTTTGAGGTGGAACAAGCAAAACGATGATGCGCAGACCTTACGACATCTGTAACCGATCCAGTCTCTTAAATTTTCGTTAAAATTTTACCAATTGCTTGAGTAGTTGGACGGTCATGCGGACCATAATCTCCTCTTAAAGCGCGAAACGTGGCCACGTTTGCATCACCATTATTGCAGTAGGTTTCAACATTTCTAACGCGTTGTGCGGTTGTTAAGCGATCCATTTTCATAAATGCCTAACTTTTTAGTAAAACAAAACATGTTTGGTTTTACAGATAACTTTGATAGATATCTAAACACGGCCCTGCACTTTCGACACCACTAAATGGCTAACCCTTTATTACTTAAATACATTATTTACATACACATGCACATGTACTTGCATATTGAATAAAAATTTGCAATTCTTCGTCATAAACAATATTTTTAACCGTTTTTTCAGTTATTAATGTCTTATGCAAATGCATTGACTTCACATCTAATTGGACAGTAATTACGTATGTATATGTAGGTTGTCATCACGTTTCTTCCTCTTCCTTTCACTCTGTATTAATTACGATCATAGTATGTGTATATTGGCTGTTTGTGGAAACATAGGTCATAATTCAAATATTTGTCACATTCTAAAGTGACACTTCACTGCAGCGGCCCCAAATTGAAAACCTCGCGCAAGCGCACAAGTCTGCATGCATGCATTTGTACATATGTACATTGTAAGCCTAACAATAACGCAATGATTAATTGTTAAGTTATTTAGGCTTCCAAATAAGTGACATTCTCTAGCTGCTTAATATTCATAAGCACACGCATGCCTCGCATTAACGAGTCGATGTAAGCAGCAAGAAGGCTAAAATGCCCGCTGTGATTCATACAAAGTTACACAAGCACACTTAACTGCCGACTATGTTATTTGGGAATGAAATTAAAATTTATGCACCTTCATATGCAATATTAAATTTTAACTTTATTAAACAATAAATTAAAAAATTAGAGAAAAATAAGAAAAAGTTCTGATTTGAATAAACGGGTAGTAGCAACTTGATTATATTCAGGAGAAGATATAAGCAGTTGTCTGCTTTTAAACCCTACTCACTTAAAGGTGAGATTACTCTTTTTTAACGAGGTCAAATACCTACATAGGTAAAGGGTGATCCATTTCGAGGTTCCCTACTTTTTTAAAGGAAAAAACACAGAAAATTTATATTTAATGGGGAATGTTTATTATCATTCTTTGGCAGCGCGGCTACGTCTCAGATGATCCATCTGTTGAGTCCAATTTTCAATGACTGGTTCGAGTATTTCAACTGGTAACTGGGATATTACACGCGTCATATTTTGCTCCAAAACCTAAATCGAAACGGGATTGTCCACATAGACTTTAGACTTTACATATCCCCACAGGAAAAAGTATAACGGTGTGATATCATACCATCTTGGTGGCCAATCGACCGGCCCAAAACGTGAAATGATCTGCTCACAGAAGTGTTCTCTCAATAAATTCATTGATTGGTGCGATGTGTGGGAAGTGGCACCATCTTGTTGAAACCAAATGTCGCGGGGATCACGAGTTTCATTTTCAGGCATCAAATAGTCGGTTATCATGACGCGATAACGGTCGCCATTGACGGTTACATTCTCACCGGCATCATTTTTGAAGAAGTATGGACCGATGATTCCACTGGCTCACACCAAACTTCGTCCCAAATGCAGCAATTTTGCTTATTTACATACCCATTGAGCCATAAATTGGCCTCATCGCTGAACGAAATTTAGCTCGAAAACGTCGAATCTTATACGAACTTTTCAAGAGCCCATAGAGCGAAGCGATGTAGGTTGGGAAAGTCGAGCGGCTTCAGTTCTTGCACAAGCTCTATTCTGTACGCTTTCAGTTTAAGATCTCGACCGTAAAATGCGCCAAGTCGTTCCGTACGTCAGTCCGAGTTGCTGCGAACGGCGCCGAATCGACTCTCCATGGGCTTTGTGTACACTCTCAGCTACGGCCGCTATATTTTCTTCAATGCGTGCTGGAAGTGGTCTTTTCGGTCGAATATTATCCAATAATAAATGCTGGATTTAAAGATGGGTGATGGTGTTGCGAATAGTATGCTCAGTAGGCTGATTAGGTTGACCATAAGTTGAGCGAAGCGCGCGAAACACATTCTTTACATAACGTAAATTTTCGTAATGAAGTTGAATGATTTGTAAACACTGTTCAGGCGTAAGTCTTTCCAAAAGTATCTTGGATCACCCTTTATAATGTTAGATAGTAAACTCAACTGGACACGAAAAACTGTAGAAAGGTGGTACGAACCAGATATCTGGGATGAATAAAAAAAAATATATAGAGTTGAATGATATCCATAAAATCTTTGTATTCACGACTATTCATAGTCATACACAAGCAGTGGAACGTCATATCCAACTTTGAAGTGTTCACACTCATGCTCAACTGTTACATCTGACCCGTAATACCTGACTATACAATGTTACTTCTAAGGACAAACTGAATAAAGTTGTGCGAATACCCTCCATTCCCGTTACGAAATCGTTGACTTCAACTCCCACGAAAGATTTTAAAACTCTCCAGCACACGCCCAAATGTTAAGTTCTACACCGTAGAATACACCATAGAATTCTACAATCGGAAGTAGGGAACTTCACTACCTCAACTTTCTGTTTTGACAATGTATTTTCAACAAAAATCTCAAAGAGGAACGAATGGGAAAAATGTACCAATTTTGAATTAAAGATCCATAGTGATCTGTACCGACGGCTTAAAACACGATGGCAGGGTGTGCTGCGGAGCTCCGCTACCGCTTTCCCCACTATCTGATGTACCACATGCGGGATCAGGGATCCGCGATCATGTCACTATAACAACTAAGTAACTATTTAAGCACATAGATAGATGAGGGTGGGTGTCAATGTGGAAGCATCAATACACTTGGAGTATGTGGGCCCAATGCGACGCCTACCACCTATGAGATTTCTTCTCCCTGAAGAAAGCACATCTTGCGTGACCTCTTCCATGGCATGCCAAAGAGTTCTTTTCGTGTAAAATTTCCTTGAAAATGCCTTGGGTCATAAATTCGTCTGCCTAACATATTCCCCAATGTTGCTGAAAATAACGATATCCTTGTCCTTAAATTCTGCTTCAATGTAATCTGAAACCTAAATTTATTTCGTCGCCTTCAATGTAATTTCCCCTAATGCATTGCCAAGTTTTTCCAATTCTCAAAACATTTTTTATATTCATTCTATTCCTTCAGCGATGCGATTCTCGTTGATTCTCCTCAAACGACTCAAGAGATTCTGAGCGATCTTTTGAACTTGTTGAATAGCCAGAGGTCAAGGTCAGTATTGCTGGCTGTCACAGTGTATATAACTACTTGTATATAATTAAGTCATTTATAACCCCTTAAAGCGATTTTCGGCGTTTTTTTCCTCCAATTTTTCTTGTGCTTCTTGATGTGCTCCTTATTGGCTGCAATTGAAGATAAGATATTCTTGTAAACTATACATAAGTAGATATCACATTACAAATATTTATGTGTCTTAACGCCAACAAATGCGAATGTATTCCCAAGCATAGATATATAATTTTTTTTCCCATAATTTGAAATGTTGATCCTGCTAGGCCCTTCACATCGAAGCAAGCACTGCTAACCCCTCCGCTTTGATTACTCCACTCATTTAACCTAGGCGAAAGACATCATTGTCTAATCCTGGAGCTTAAGAAAATTAAATTTTTTAATTTAAAAAAAAATTTTTAATTTAAAAAAAATTTTATTTTTAATTTTTAATTTATAAGAAATATTTTTTCTCTATATTTTGTGGTCATAAAACCGCTTACTTAGACACTAATTTAAGTATATAAACTCTTGTTTTCATATTTTATTGATATTGCATAATTGAGATTGATGGATTCACTACCTAATTATATGTACATACATATACGAGTATAAGTATGTAATAACAAAACAAGAAGGATTTTTCAATCTGGCATATTGATTGATTGATATGAGCAAAGAAGGGAGTCCAACAAATGTGATTGCGCTTTGTTTATGACATTTTTTCGTGTTTAAAATTTAATTTCATTAAATATGACGCTATTTTTTGTTACTGTGTGCATGAGTAATGTATGTATAAATGAATATAATTTAATCATTAGAGTCCTGGTTATTTATATAATTTAGACCCCCTTAAACGCTTGAATTTAAGGTAATTTTAGGCAATCAACAAATTTACTTTACAGTTTTGGATGAGATATTTATTCATATTTCGAGACTTTATTTCTTATTAAAAAAGGGAAAAAAATTAAAATTCAAAAATTACCGGCTGATGAAGTCGAAAAATATTGGTGCGCTACCATAACCACGATACCAACCCTACTGGCAATATGAAAATAAAAGCAAAATAAGGAGTTTTCCGAATTTCGATAGAAAAGTCTATAAAGAAGACTTACACCAAATTTCGGTTCGGTAGAACTTGAAAAATAGTGATTATCGGTTTTAGAAAATTCATTTTCGAGAAAAACGCTTCACAGAATTTAAATTTCGAAAAATCCTTTTAGGGACATATTTTTAAAGGGTTATACGGTTTTCTCAAATTTCTAGACCAGCGTACCCCTTAAGAATTGTGTTTCTCAGAAAAACTTACAAATAATTTAATCGGAGATTAAGGTAAAAAAATATTTATAGCATAATACTTATATAATAATTATAATTTAAAGTCTCATTCTAAAAGAAAAAAAATTTTTATATTCAAAAAATTTGTACAAAGTGTAATATCATATCTTAAGCGTTTTTCAATTTAAAACTGCAAGAAAAATTAAAAAAAAAATATTTACTTAAAGAAGCGCAATTTTTTTTTAACTCTATCTGTCCCTTGAAGTTAAAATGTAGCCAAATTCAATAATTTTTCAATACTTGTTCTTGCATACATTTTTTAAAGGTGCTACCATAATCAAGTATATTTTTTATGCATATATATGCATAAGCTTCAGTATACCAAAAAGGCGAGTACTCCATTCACGATTGAAATATATATGCCACGCGAACAATAGAGTAATCCAAAACTAACTAATCACAATGCATATAAAATTTATGATCACATAGCGATGTCCTAGAACTGGGCATATAGCATATACTCCACCACTGCACAACATCAAACTACTCCACCACTGCACAACATCAAACTACTACTCCTACAGGAAATAAGTTTTATTAAAATTACTCCGCAAAACCATTCCATGGAGTATACCTACAGGGTATTGCATTATGGAGTATTTGCGAAAAATTTTATTCGAACATACTTTTTAATTGTGAATACAATCCGCTTTGGTGAAAAGTTATTAAAACATAAAATAATATTTAGTAAACAATATATATATTAATATAAATAAATATGAAACAGACGCAATTTGATTCAATTTCAGCTGATATATGTAGGTAAATGAGTTGGGCCAATAGTACACTACAGAGGAGTATCTTTGTCGATAGTGCCATGGACTGTATTTTACGTGCACAATTTATGCGTGAATAAAAAATTTCATCATTTATGTCTGTTTGCTTATTTTGCGCTATGATTATTATTATTATTATTATTTCTTGTTATTATTGCTTTTGTTTCTATTACGAGATATTTCTATTTATAAACACCATACAAATCCACATTAAAAAAGCAGGCGATTAAGCAAAATAAACAACCAAAATCACGGCACAGCAAAAAAGCGAGAATTTTGTAAAAAAAAAAATTATAAATAAATTTAAAAAATTTAAGTAGCACAAAAAAGTGACGCAAAGCTACAATGCCAGGTAGCTATACATGCATACAAACATAAACTTACTTATGGTTGAAGAATTAAAAAATAAAAAATAAAAAATAAAAAATAAAAAATAATAAATAAAAAATTAAAAATAAAAATTAAAAATAAATGCAAAAATATATGTATTAGAAATGTTGCCCCTGAGAACAAAATTACCGCGAGTATATATTTTTGTATTGATTACAGAAACTAATTGAAGGTCATGCGTATATGCTTAAATACATTTTTAAATGAGCATTTTCTTAAGCAAAAATACCACCTTCGTCTGCTAAAAAAAATAATAATAAATAAATATAAATATCTTTTTATGTTCCGATAGCATCATCGTCAGTTCACTAAGTAATTGAGGAACTTTTTTTTTATTTTGCGACAAAAAGGCAATTTCTGTATATTTGTAAGGTAGTCTCGCTAAGACTGGAATCTACTTACGTTATATTAAATCTTCTCATATTAGCATGCACTGCTACCTACTCAGCCCCAGCGGTCGTTTCTGTTATTCAGCTCTATTTTGTATTTCGACTTGAATCGAAATTTTCTCCGTTTGTCTGTTTTGGTATTATGCGTTAGATTCCGTTTCGATCAATCTCCGAAACTAACGTTTCTATCCAATTTTATCGACTCTGCATCTCTCGATCGTAGTTACGTCTTCTTATGTTGCTGTGCGATTTTATATTTTCATGTATTTAATTAATAGAATATGAACAAAAAATATTTTTAAAACTTGATTTTGATTATTGTAAAAGTAATGATAATGTCCTTTTTTAGTTTTTCGAGCTTTAATAATGCTTTTTGTTACAACACAAGAACAACATAAAAAATGAAGGGGTTTTAAAGGAACATTGCCTAAATACACCACCAAAAGACTATCGCAACCTAACAATTTTCATCAACTCCATGTTGTTAACTGCCTTCCGCAAAAAATTTCAAAACAGCTACTACTTGATTAAATGGAGATGACGTTGTTAATCTACGTGATCAAGTTTCTTTCCCTAAAATATGTAGGACTTACTTGAAAACGTCCTTATTAAGTATAAAGTAAAATTTTTTCTCTTTCAAGCTCAATTTTTTACAATTCATCAATCATCTGAAAAGGATCTCTTTCTTATGGGTAGCAAACATATCCTACCCAATCTTGCCAGAGCATTATCGGGTGCATTTCTTAATTCTCCTCATGTAAGATGGCCAAGGCTATTGATTCCATTCTTATTTATTTTATTTATTTTATTTAAGTAGCTTATTCCGATATGCTTTGTGGTGTTTCAATTTCATACATTCGCATACAAGCAGCTTATTTCGAAAATGTCTTCTATCTTCCTCTTCTTCTTTGGTTTCAAGCGTAACTCAGAATTCTAAATTATGAAAGTGCTGACGTAAAGTGGTTACGTATACGACGTGTTGCACATTTAATTAAATATTATTTTTGCTTTGAATGAGTTTAGAACGAAATTTGTTACTATAGAACTTATAGATACATTTATAGAGCTGTTCTAAAGCCCTTTTCTGCAATTTTTCGTGCCTTTCCCGAAAAATATTAATTCTTTTTAATCAAACCTGGCGTGTTTTTTTCTGCCTTGGCTCTCCTGGACTCATTCATCGGGACGATACCTTTAATTCGTCACTAGTTTAGAAAATTTTGGAACGAGTTTCGCTACCACATTTTTCATGTCTCCGTCGGCTGATATATCGACATCCTCAGCAACTTCACAGATTCTGTAAAACAGTTTTTTCATTATCTTATCTGTAGAATTTCTAATACATTTTCAAAAGCCTCCAATTTTATAATAGATAAAGCGTCGCTGGAGGCTATGTTAAAAAAAAAATGTTTGGATTACCAATCCAATTCGTCTGCCAAATTACTGCAGCTTGTTTCAATCGAGACTGATGATCATACTTGTAGTTAGTCAATTATGTAGGTATCCTTCATACCTCTCACAGTAAATTGTATTTATATATCTTCGGATAGCCAGATAATACTAAGAGCCCTGGTATTTGTAACAATAAAATCAGAAATGGTACAGAGCTGCCGCAGATCATTTAAAATATAATGTTCTGCACTAGTAAGTTCACTATGAGAGGGCCATTGACCGCTGATGCGGACATAGGATGAAAATATCTCAATTGTTTCAATATGACCTGGATAAAGTGGCCGACATGGATGATCAATTGAAAATTCCCTTCGACAAAATTCATTCAAGGGTGATCCACTGATTACAGAGACCTTCCAACTTTTTCATAACATTTTTGTGGTACGATTTGTCCTTTGCTCCAAAATAGGCCTCCGTTTCGCCGATCACCTCTTCATTCGACGAAAATTTCTTCCCAGCGAGTATTCTTGTGAGATCTGAGAGCAGGAATGAGTCGCTGGAGGCTAGATCTAGCGAATACGGTGGATGCAGAGGCAATTCGAAGCCCAATTCATGGGTTTTTGCCACCGATTTCACTGACTTGTGACAAGATGCATTGGCTTGGTGAAAAGCACTTTCTTTTCTTCAAATGCTGCCTTTTTTCGGCAATTCGTCCTTCAAAGCGTCCAATAACGGTATGTAATAGCTACTCCCATGTATGTAATAGCTACAGACGTCATAAAATTGTCAGCCGACTGTTCGGAATGAACGGACGGTGTCATGCTTCATCCATTGCCACGTATCGACGCAAAAACTCGGATTTATTTAGCTTGAACATCTCCAAACACTACTCCGAATCATCAACTCGTCGTTGTTTTTGGTCAAAAGTGAGCTTGCGCGACACCCACTTTACACAGACCTATTTCAACCAACTATTCGTGAATGATATGATGTACACATTCAGTTAATATCGTTCATTCAAAATCATTTTGATGATTTTTTTTATGTCTTCGTCGGTAACAACCTCTTTTGGGCATCCACTGCGTACACCGCCTTCGATACTCATTTCACCACATCTAAACTTAGCATACCAATACCTGATGATTGATTTTCCGAAAACTCGTCATCTAGTCAGGTTTTTGCTTCAACTGTATTTTTCCCCTTCAAAAAACCATATTTTTATCCATTTTTTTTTTCAAAATGACAAAAGTTGCTTCACTTAAAATGCTATGATTCGCAAACTAATGATCAGACGGCTGTCAAATTTATACGTACGTCTTTTGAAGGTTAGGGCTAACTAAAAATCCAAAAGGATTCAATTCTAGTAGAGCCAGCTATGTCTCAGGCCGGAGACTTTCCAATTGAACTGTTATATGTATATATATTCTAAAATATGCTTTTAATAACAAAACTAACAATAAAATTTAGCAATTGCAAACACGTGCATACATTATGCAGTGCGAACAGCAGAGCAAAATAGCCGCCTGAATGTTCCAAAAACACCTACGCATTACTATTTGTAAAACACACCGCACTCGGGTCAGTATTTATTTTTCACAGTGCACTGTCTTATTGTTTACTTTCAAAAGCTATTTTTATGTTTATCTCGCCAATTTCGTTATTTTAATTGCAATACAAACCATATGAAATAGTTTGTTTGTACATACATATGTACATATATGTTATGAGTATATGTGAGCATACATGTTGTGTGGTTTATATGCACATTTCAATGTGCAGCGTTGCGAGTATGTCAATTTTTCATTAAATCGCTCATAAATACATATGTATTTAAGTGTGTATATGTTCATATAGATGTGTTTGCATTTTAATTAAATCGTTAAATTTTAAGGTTGCTATCAACATAAGTATGACATTACGCCTGCATAATTAGATGCATACACAAATAGTGACGTTTACATAAAGGACATTTAAAGTGACTTGGCGTGTATGACCAAAGCGTAAGTAAAGCGGTAGAATAACAACGTAAATCAGGTGCAGCAAAGCGAAGCTACATAATCACTACAACCAATTTTTTTTTTTTTAATTTTTTTTTTAATTTTTTTTTTTTTTTTTTTTTTTTTTTTTTTTTTTGAAAGGACATCAAAAATATTTTCGAACAAATCGAACTTTCACCCTGCTGGATTTCCGGCATTTGTTAGTCTAGACTAAAACGTACCTTATTACAAAAATTCAACAAAACGGGCCCATACAAATAACATATTTGTCTCAATAAGATCAGTATCTGGTCCACTTACTGGAAAAATAATTAATTTCAAGTAAATTTATTCATAAGCTCGATGTTTTTTTTTAATATATCGGTTCTAGACCCACTTGCCGGAAATATTATTTTGAACCATTAAAAAGATTTTTTCGGGAAAAAAGTTTCGCTGTACACTTTCCATAAAAAGGTAATTTATTTTTTCACAAAAACTTTCTCCTTAAAAACTTTTTAGCCAAATCGACCCAGTCATTCTCAGTTGATGAATTATCAGTTATATTTAAATGATTTTTATTTTTCTGAAAGGTGGCAACATTTTCAGAAAAAAAGTCAAGCTTTACAGGAACACTGCGAGCACCAATGAAGCCATGAATATTTAAATAAAATAGGGCTTGTGGTTTCGGAGTCTATAAGCTAAATAGGTACATATGTAAAGGGTGTTTTTTATAGAGGTATAGAGTTTTAAGTTGCAATAAAACAACGATAGATTATTCGATTGACATGAATTGTGGCATTACATTTTAAATATGATTTCTGACATATGGCCGCCACGGCTGGCGCGGATGTAGTCCAATTCGATGACTTTTTCCAACATTTGTGGCCGTATATCGGCAATAACACGGCGAATGTTGTCTTCCAAATGGTCAAGCGTTTTTGGGTTATCCGCATAGACCAATGACTTTACATAGCCCCACAGAAAGTAGTCTAGCGGTGTTAAATCACAAGATCTTGGAGGCCAATTCACAGGTCCAAAACGTGAAATTAGGCGGTCACCAAACGTGTCTTTCAATAAATCTATTGTGGCACGAGCTGTGTGACATGTTGCGCCGTCTTGTTGAAACCACATCTCCTGGACATCATGGTTATTCAATTCAGGAATGAAAAAGTTAGTAATCATGGCTCTATACCGATCACCATTGACTGTAACCTTCTGGCCACCATCGTTTTTGAAAAAGTACGGACCAATGATTCCACCAGCCCATAAAGCGCACCAAACAGTCAGTTTTTCTGGATGTAACGGTGTTTCAACATACACTTGGGGATTACCTCCAAATGCGGCAGTTTTGTTTGTTGATGTAGCCATTCAACCAGAAGTGCGCTTCAGCGCTAAACAAAATTCGTGGACGTAGTGCGCGATACGTTTTCCGCACAGAACCATTATTTTCGAGATAAAATTGCACTATTTACAAGCATTGTTCAGGGAGAATAAATCACTTGACAGCTGTTAAATCGGTCGCCATCTTGAAAAGTAATGCGAACTTAAAGTTCTATACCTCTATAAAAAACACCCTTTGTTTCCCATGTAAGAAACTGATATTTTTAACATGGCGATGTCTTACGAACTGTCTAATGCTCCAAAACTGAAATTGAAAATAAAAACCAGAATTAGCTTACTCGCCGCGAGATTCGAACCGTGAACCTCACACACTGCAAGTGATAGGCTCTAACCACTCGGCTATCGTGACGATGTAAAGAGCAGCGACATAATGCGTCGGTCAACAGACCTTATTAGGAAATAAAGTTCACCCGTGACGTACTAGCAACAACATACGAATTATTATTGTACCCGTTCCTGGTGAACTGCTATACAAATAACGAACTGGTATAAATTCATTCTATTTCATACTAGTATTTAACTAGAATTTTTTGTATGCTATCCTCCGTTTTCACTGCGTGGAAATTGTGTATTTGCTTGTTTGAAAGACATTCCAAAGCTATTGCTTAACAAAAATGTTAATAAATGCCACAGTTCATTCCAACGAATCATTAATTGTGGCACTTCACTCACTTTCTGGGAAGTGAGACTCCCTGAAGTCAGCACTTTGTAACAATATTTGGGCTCTTGGCAAGTCTTTATTATGAATGTATGTACATGCATATGTATGAATGTGTGTTTCTGTATATCTGTATGTTTCTATAATATGGTTGGTTACAGTTAATTCTGTGCTGATACAATGTGGCCAACAGCCAATTTCAATTGTAAAGCCGCAACAAATGAGCAAATATAAACAAGTTTACGCAACATTGTAGCCAATACGTGCATATGTATGTACATACAAACATACATACTAACTACATATTTTATATTTTGAAGTGTCATTGTTGCTGCTTGTGAGTTTGAAAGTTTTTAAGTAAGATGTTGAAGCTGAAGTTCAGTTGTATTAATATATATATATGTATGTACATACATATATAGGTCTAAATGTTTGTATTTACGATCATTGAATACACAGAATTGTGTAACGGAAATTCCACAGATGCCAATGTTGTGACTAGGTTAGTAACTTCGAAAGCCAGTTTCTGATTGATGTCAGTAAACAGTAATGTAGTAGTAGTAGGCCTTTACGTACACACATTTGTACATATATACATATACAAATATTGCATTCGCTATTGTGTTCGTATATATAGATATATATCTGAATGTACATGCAAATGTGTATGCATACTTCGATTACACTGCAGTGAAAAGGTAGACTAGTACGCAAAAATTATAGTTAAATCCTGGTATGATATAGGATGAAATCAAACCAGTTCGTTATTTGTATAGCAGTCACCAGTAACGAGAATAATAATAGTTTTCACCACCATGCCATTCATATGTTGTTTTCTATTTTTAGTACGTCACAACTGAGTTTCATTTTACAATAAACTCTGCTGAAATGAGCAGTTAGTCGTTGCTCTTTATATCACAACAAAAGCCGAGTGGTTAGAAGTTATCACTGTAGTGCGAGATATTCACGGTTCTTTTTTTTTAATCCTTATTTTCAATTTTATTTTTGGTGAATTAAAAATTCAACACATACAGGGTTATCCAATTTGCGGTTCGAAAAATAAACAAAAAATAAAATGCATTTAAAATAATTTTTTTCATGAAAGTCCTTTTTTATTATAAAGTTTGAACCTTGGCATTATATGTGAAACTGTGAATTTTCGTTCAATTAGATTTAATTTACGACCCTTTTTGACACATATTGAGCGGTATTTCAGCCATAACTTGACGAATATTGGCTTTGAAACAGTCAAGAGTTAAAGGTTTATCTGCATAAACACGATCTTTCGCGTAGCCACACAAAATGAAAACCAACGATGTCAAATCGCACGATCTCAGTGGCCAATCGACACCGCCAAGACGAGAGATTACGCGGCCGGAAAATTTCTCTCGCAATGAAACCATATTCACACAACATGCATGTGGCACCATCTTGTTGGAACCACATATTTTCCAAATCTTGTTCTTCATTTGCAGGTCAAAAAAATATAAGGTTGAATCACACATCCGGTTCAAAGAGCTCTCCGGACAATAAGTGTTTTTAGGTATCTCTTCAATTATTTGAGGATTCTTGGAGTCCCAAATGCGACATTTTTTGCTTATTTACGTATCCAAGGACTGAGAAATGTGCCTCGTTATTGAAGAAAATTTTGTTGGAAAAATCGTGATCGACTATTTGTTGTCCAAGCACCCAGTTGAATTGTTAGCTGACTTCAGTTGTTGTGTGAGCTGGACTTTATATGGATGTAGACGTGTAAGTTCAAGTGCGAAATACGCCACAATGCGCCGTAAAAAAGTCTCAGCTCTTGTGAAAGTCTCGAAATAGACACATTTTAGTCTTCGGCGACACGAACAAAACGATGATGTACAGGCCCTACAAAATCTGTAGCCGATCCAGTCTCTTCAAATTTCCTTAAAGTTATACCAATTGCTTCAGTAGTTGGACGATCATGTGCACCATAATCTACACTTAAAGCACGAAACGTGGCGTGAACATGTTTGAATCACCTTTTTTGTGGTAGGTTTCAACAATTTTAACGCGTTGTGCGGTTGTTAAGCGATACATTTTCAAAATTGTCTGACTTTGAACTAAAACAAAATATATTTGGTTTGACAGTTAATTTTGCTAGTTGTCAAAATACAGCCCTGCACTTTTGAAACAACTAAATGGATAACCCTTTACTTATATTTATATCGTTGCTGGTAAGTGAAATAGATGGAGGATGAACCAGTTAGTGCGAAAATGTAAACTAGTTATATTCTAGTTAACAACTAGTACTTTTCCCTGCAGGGTAGTGGCAAGTAAGTAAACTAACCAAGAATTTGCTTGAGATGGCAATTGCTTACATATAAACATTTAATGGGAAAGCATCAATCCACCTCTGGGGTAATTAATTGTGTCAATTGAACTATTTTGTTAGACGAAATCTCTTGTGCTCATTGTAATCAAATTATAAGTTTTTAATGTCATTAATTACAATGTATTATATACCAATTGAGCATTTTACATTATAATAACGTATTTACATATGCTCGTATAAATATTAAAACTAAAAAGAGAAGGAAAGAAGTGCTCAATTCGGCCATGCCTATGGGCTATATGCTATAGTGATTCGATCTGGCCTTTTCTGACATGTTATCATGTAAATATAAAAATACGCACAGACGGAAATGGCTAAATGAACTCAGCTCGTGTTTCTGATACTATCGGTATAAATTTCGGTGGGTCTACCTATCTTGCTCTTTCTCTACTTCTACCGGCGAGTACTGCTTCAAAACCTTCAAAGCTGGTGTGTTTTCGCACATAAGGACAACGTGTAGTCGAAAATATCTCGTACAGCTCATCGTTGAATCGTCTACGATATTCGCCATTGCCAATGCACAAAGGTCCATTTCAGCCTCTGTCTTTTTCTGTCTGCAAATGTGATTCGCTTCCCCCTGTAGCTCTCAGTATCTCTACCATCCAGCAAGGTTTGTGGTCAATCTCAGCGCAGCGAGGTACTCGGTCGTTTTTCTCTACACTGCGGCACGGCAATTCTCATAGTACAAGCTCTTCTATCTATCGACCTTACCGAAAACCAATAGTTAAGATGGCAGTACGTAGGGAGCTTGAGGGAGCAATTCTCGCGTCCTGAGTTTCTGTTGAGTACTCTCAGAGAGCAGGAGTGCAAGTCGTATAGACCACATTTTTGTTGTCTGTTGTGATTGCAGCTTTTGACGTCGAAACTTTCTTGTGATTGTTGACGGACGTTCTTTGCTGCACAGAGGCGGATGCGTCTTTCGCAACAAAATGGTGGGCCGACTCGATGTTATGTCCTCGGAGCAAACGCACCTCTTAAACACTGGCTAGATGTCGTCTATCTATTACAACAGGATGAATTTTCTTCTGCTATATACGATAATTTTCTTCAAGTGCTATATACGACGGGTACGGGCGAAGGCGATCAACACAATTTTGACATCGTAGCGCTCATAATTACGTTTCAGGCGCCCATAAAATGCATCTTTGGTTATTTCGTCCTTTTCGATATGTTGAAGAGCTCCATTTTGAAGCGGAATGTAGCTAATCATTTTTCCATCGGCGCGAATGAGAGGAATTTGCGCTTCTTTATATGGCCGCTGTAGAACATGTCACAATGACCAACTCATTTCCGTTCCTGTGCCTTCAGCCTCCATTTTTGGGTAGTGAGACCGATTTTTATGAAATTTTCTGTGCATATCCGCTAGGTCTGAAAAGTGGACCATGGACCGACCTACTCGAAATAATTCTTTTTTTTTCAGTGGACCGATCTTTTTAAAAAAAATATATATGCCTTCGATGGAATACTTTTGTTCACGAAAATGGACCAAGGAATGGGAAAAGGGATCACCAGCAGATTGACAAAAATTAATATAATTTCGATATAAACATGGATCATGCGTAGGCTGCGGATGACGAGATACTCTTACACATAGGTCAGATTTTATTGTGGATAAGCATAGATACTAATGGTCCGTTGGGCGTACTTCACACATACAAATACGTAGATGCTTTTTTATTTATTTTATTTTAATTTAATTAATTTAATTTTATTTTATTTTATTTTATTTAAATTTTCTTTATTTTATTTTATTTTACTTTAGTTTAATTGATTTTACTACTGCTCTACTCGTGTATTATTGCCTTTGACTCTCCACTGATTGTTTAATTTGCTACACTCTCTGACCATCTTTGAATTCAATGAGGCTACTTTTTTCGCACGGAGTCAGTAAGTCCATAATTTTTATATGGAATTATTAAACAATTTAATAAATCAAATGAACAAGTATACACACGCGTATGCAAGCCCAAATTCATGTAGCACGTATGTATGTATGTATGTGCCATACTCGTAAATGCCGGCAGTCATTCAATTTGTCATAAACAACATTCTGTGATTGGATTGTGGAAATTTTTGCAATTGTTTAAATATATATTTATTAAAAGCTTGTTTGCAATAAATCTCACAACGATTTGCAATCAGGCATCATTATTGAATTGTCAGAAATGAGCAGTTAAATGAAAGAATAAATACATATGTGTGTATATAAACAATTCTATCATATTTAGCTGCAACTGTTGAACGGCGATTTCCAATTGATTGTAGATAACTCAATTTTTACCCGAGTTATTGCAAGAATGGATAGAGAGACAGACAATGCTAAATCGACGCGTCTAATCATTCTATAAAGTTTGACTTATGTATATATATGTGGGTATTAGTATACATGTATACACATACATACCTATAATAGTTATTTTATACATTTGAAAGCAAAATTCTTTTAGCCAGTATATGTAGCCCTATCTGGAATAAAATTAACTTATATACAGTGGCGAAAAAGTCTACATACACCCCCACGTTTTAGTTGAATTGTACGTCCAAAAAGTTTATTGGAAAAATTAACGATACAGTTTAATTCAACTATTCTCCCTTATCATAAAAAACAAAAAAAAGTCATTTTTTAACATGAAATAATAAAGTTATGATAAAAAAGCGTAAATCCAACATTAGCAAAATTCTACATACAGTACATACATAACTTATCTTAGCGCAAAAACTTTGGGTAATATCAGGTAACACAATTTTTTTTAGTATTTAGTTGGTCCACGGTATCCACGCATCAATAACAGCTTGAAGCCATCGTGGCATCGAATCTACTAAATTTGTCAATTCTGACGGAGCAATACTGTCCCAAGCTTCAAAAAGACGTTCTTTGAGTAATGATGAGCTTGAAATCTGATGTTTTCTAATTTTTTGTTCTAAAATCTCCCAGACATGTTTAATAACATTCAAATTTGGGCTTTGAGGTGGTGTGTGTAGTTGCTTTGAGCATGATAAAGCAACCAATCCTTAACAATATGGACCATGTGCTTTGGATCGTTATCCTGTTGAAAGATCCCGCCTGCGCCAAGCTCCTAACTGTCCACCGAAGGCTTCAGATTAGCTTCCAACAATGACTTATATTTCAACCTATCCTCAATAAAAACAAGATTTCCAACTCCAGATGCCGCAACCGATCCCGAAATTACGTTGTCGCCACCATGCTTCACTGTTGGTACTATATTTTTGGAGTTAAGTGCTAATTTTTGCTCTTCCATCTCTGCCGAATATATTGAACTTCGATTCGTCTGTAAACAAGACTTTTTGCCAAAAATCCATTTCCTTGTCTAAATGCCCTTTAATGAACTCCAAGCGAAGTTTACGATTTTTTTCAGAAATAAGAAGCTTTTTATGTGGCATTCTACTGCGGAAGCCGTTATCGTTCAGAGCTCTTCGAATTCTGCTTGGATGGACACACTTTCTTGATGAGCTTAGGATGTTTTTGGCTAATTTTGGAGCAATAACTTTAGCACCATCATTCACTTCCTACAGAACAAACCTGATGTCTCTGTGAGTTAGTTTCTTCGGGCGGCCAACACGCGGCTATTTTTCGGTGGATACATTTTTTTTTTCAAAGTTTTTCTCAATGGTCTGTATTGTTGGTCGACTTAAGTTTAAAATTTTTTAAATTTCACCATACGATTTCTTCTCTTTTCTGTGCTGAATAACCAATTTTCTTACGTCAATGGATATTTATTTTCGCGGAGCTATGGTTGATGCAAATTAAAATTTAAACCTCAACTAAATTCAATACTAACAAAACTAGAAAACATAATTTAAAAAAAATAGTAAAAAAAGGTACCTAACCGCCATAACAACAGAGCATATCCACATAACTGCTAGTAAACCCATGGTGTATGTAGACTTTTGTCAAGGATATTTTTGCGTTTTTTTCAGTATAATTGTTTTATTTTATGTTCGAGAATTGATTTGTTTTAATACATGTGATTAGAAAAGGATTTAAAATAAAACTGTATACCCACATTTTTCAGCAAAGTGATGGACGATTTTTTCGACGATAAAATGGACGTGAACGTATCCGCACCGTTTTCCGCACAGAACCATTATTTTCAAAATAAAATTGCACTATTTGCAAGCGTTGTTCAGGCGTGAGTCTATTCATGATGAATTGCCAAACCAAACTGAGAATAAATCACTTGACAGCTGTTAAATCGGTTGCAATCTTGAAAAGTAATGCCAACTTAAAGTTCTATACCTCTATAAAAAACACCCTTTACTTTCTACACAACGAATACGGCCGGTGTATGTAGACTTTTGTCCGCTACTGTAAGTGAAACATATACATATACACAGGTTACAAACATATATCTACATGTATATGCATTGGTAATGTAGCAGACAATCTCGGTATAAAGAATCTGAATCATTTTTCTCAATAACTCATCAATGTCTGATGTGTTGCATGGTTTGCTGCATTGCTCTGTGTCAATATAAATAATAATAATCGTTAACAACACGTGCCAGATAAATAACAACACATTTTATGTTACATAGTTTTTTCTATCACTTTTATTGTTACTGCTGCTACCGTTACACTCATTATTGAGTCATTGTGCTGCACGAACAATTGTTGGCAGTTATGTATTTATTTTAAAATATTTCTGTGCAACTTGCTACATGACATGACGACAACAATGCATTGCAATGACATAATTGCCGTAGAGAATTTCCAACATATGCATGCATACATATGGACTGTGAAAATGTAGACTAGTATGCAAAAATTCTAGTTAATTACTAGTTTTAAATGGGATGAAATCATATCAGTTCGTTATTTGTATAGCAGTTCACCAGTAACGGGAATAATAATAATTTTCACCGCCGCGCCATTCGTATGTTGTTATTATTTCTAGAACGCCACGACTGAGTTTCATTTCCTAATAAACTCTGCTGAAGTGTTGCTGAAGTGAAGTTCGTCGTTACTCTTTATATCACAACAAAAGCCGAGTGGTTAGAAGTTATCACTGTAGCACGTGGAATTCTCAATTCGATTCTCGTTGCAGGCAAATCCATTTGTATTTTTATTATCATTTTATTTTTGATGAATTAGAAATTCAGCACATACTTATATGCGACAGTTCGTAGGACATCACCATCACCTAAAAATTCCGGTAGCTTACAAGGGAAATATATGGAAGATGAACTAGTTGGTGAAAAAATTCAACGCAGTAGGATTCTAGTTGACAACTAGTATTTTCCCCTGCAGGGTATAAACATCTGTATAACACGTACGAAAAATAATTGCGCAAAGGCATTTGTGCTGCAATTTTGAAATTCTGATCAAGTTCTTGCAACAATCTGTGCGTTAAATTGTATTTATTAGATTGATATTTTGTTTAAATTCATTTAAAAACCTAATTTATTAAAAAGTTTGTTTCAAGTAAATACACTCAAACAATAATACATATGTACATGCAACATTTACATAAACATTTTAGTTAATTTTATTTATATTGTTTTATTTTATTTCATTTTTTTTCTTGTTTTATTAAAATTTATTTTATATATTATTTTATTTCAGTTTACTTCAAACTATTTTATATCATTTTATATTTTCTTTTTATTTGTAACCATTTTGTTTTATTATTATTATATTGTAACGTAGTTACCCTCGATGATTTCTCAAATCCTTCGAGTCCGATCATTAGATTGCTAAATAAAATTTCGAGATTTGTCCGTTTGGCCTCTTAATAGTTAGGAATTTACTCAACGTAACGCCTCTGCGTTTTCTACTCGTCTCCGATGTGATAGCGGTTGCCGCTCTTTTTATACCTGAAGATGATCCAAAAACTCTGTTCATGCGCTCAATAATAGGCTGATTATTCGTTTGCCTGCGATAGCTGCAGCCACTCCGTTTATCCTTAACGACAGTCCAAATATTCCGTTCACCTGCAGTAGTTGTTACCGCTCTTTTCGTCTGTCCTTTTTACGGAGAATCTGCATCATACTGCCACTTTTTTTGTCTGTTCTTAGTCCGGGGAATTTTCACCATACTGCCGCACCTTTTGTCTGCCCTTCGTATTTGGGTTTTCCGTCACAATATATTTTTTTCTATTTTATTATATTTTTTGTTGTTTATTTTTAATTTATTTTATGTTATATTTAAAAAAAAATTTTGTGCCTAATCTTATTTTTTCATGTTTAGTTAATTAATTTATTTTTTAATATTTTTTTATTATCTCTTACATTAGTTTAATTTATTTCACATTATCCCATTTTATTTTATTTTATTTTATCTTATTTTTTTAGTTTATTTTAGTTTAATTTAAATATATTTATTTAAAAAAAAATTCCTCTTATATATAATTTTTTAATATCAAATTTTTTGCTTTAATTATAATTTTTTGCTTATTATTATTTTATATTATATATTTTTTTCCTTTTTTTCTTTTTATTTATTTTTTTTCATTTTTTTTTTTTAACTTAATTAATTTATTTGGTTTTGTATTTCGCTGTATTTTATATTATTTTATTAAAAAATTTATTTTTATATTATTTTATTTTATTTTGTTTAATTTTATTTAAGTTTATTTTATATAAATATTTTTTTTATTTTTGTTCATTATTTTTTTATTTTATTTTCTTATTTTATTTAAGTTTTTATATTTATATATTCTTTGTTTATTTTTATTTTATTTTGGTTGAACCTCGAAATTTACCTAATTCACGCAGCTGTTAACTTCATAATAATTAGCATTAACGAAATGAATGGAAATATGGCTACCAGCCGACTTTTAATATAAAATTAAATGAATTATCAAATTGAACACATCAAGTGAAACGTAGGGTGCTTGTATGAGTTTCAACTCAAAAGTGCATATTTTTGTGTAGAACTGCCAAATATATTGGAAAAAAATTTTGGGGTGATTATGTCAAATACGAATTTCAGAAGAATGAAATCGACCAACAATGGTAACAAGTTATATAGTGCGTAAATCGAACGTTTGGTATCGAAAAAATTTCGTTGAGAACTTTAGAATGATGAGGTCCAGCAATCGGCGGGTATATAACAGCGAACACAGATATTGCCTCAAATTCAATACAGTTAGTGACGGCATTGGTGTAAAGTTAAATTAGTAATTCCTTTTGTTGTTTCCTTTTGTTGTTTTGATCTTCCGATAAGGTGGTAAGTTGTTTTAAAATGGAACGATTTTCCGTCATTCCTTGTCAATTTTGGTTTTTCGACAAACCGGTTTCGGCGTTCCGCCATCTTCAATGCCTAGTTTCGTTCTTAAATTAGTAAGTGTATACAAGAGAGTAGCACAATTAAAACGCTTAGTAATTGAGCGAAGTCAAGGGTGATCTATTTCGAGACCTTTTTAAAGAAACAAAACACAAAAAAATCAAATTTAATGGCGAATGTTTATTATCGTTCGAAAGAACATTCTTTGCCATGTATTTCTTGAAGATTATCTCCTTCAAAAGTTGGTCGCGGCTACGTCTCAGATGGTCCATCCGTTGAGTCCAATTTTCGATGACTCGTTCGAGCATTTCGACTGGTAACTGGCGAATGACACTCGTGATGTTTTGCTCCAAACCCTGAATCAAAGCGGGATCGTGCGCAATCGACCGGCCCAAAACGTGAAATTATATGTTCATCGAAGTGTTCTCTCAATAAATCCATTGATTGATGCAATGTGTGAGAAGTGGCGCCGTCTTGTTGAAACCAAATGTCGCGGAGATCACGAGCTTCAATTTCAGGCACCAAATATAGTCGGTTATCATAGCGCGATAACGTTGCCATTGACGGTTACGTTCTTACCGTTCTTCTTCTTATTTCTGAAGAAATATGGACCGATGATTCCACCGGCACACAAACCACACCAAACCTTTTTTTTCGGCAATCTTGCTTGTTTACATCCCATTGAGCCTGAAATGGCCCTCATCGCTGAAAAAAATTTGGGTCGAAAACGTCGGATATTCTTGGAACTTTTCAAGAGCCCATGGAGCGAAGCGATGTCGCTTGGGAACGTCGAGCGGCTTCAGTTCTTGCACAAGCTGTATTTTGTACGCTCTCCATTTAAGGTCTCGACGGAAAATGTGCCATGTCGCTCCATTCGTCAGTCCGATTTGCTGCGAACGGCGCCGAATCGAATCTCTACGGTCTTTGTTTACACTCTCAGCTACGGTCGCTATATTTTCATCACTGCGAGCTGGACGTGGTCCATCCGGTCGAATATTATCCAATAATGAATGCTGCTCAAGATGCATAAGTTGAGCGAAGTGCGCGAAACACATTCTTTACAGAACATGAATTTTCGTAATAAAGTTGAATGATTTGTAAACGCTGTTCAGACGTAAGTCTTTCCATGATGAAATGCCAAACAATACTGAATAAATATAACATGGCAGCTTGACACGACTCATTTGTGATCTGTCAAAAAAGGCTATTGAAAAAAATTACCTCTACTTGGGACACCCTTTATTTGTTATTGAGTAATAAGTAAGCATTGAGTAAATTCTTTACTACAAAGAGGCTGTACGACAAATTTGATGACTCATATTTAACAATCCAATCGTCATGGGATATATACAAAATTCTTTCAAATTTGTAATATAGTCATTTTGGGTCGTCTTCATTTCGTAGAAAAATCAGTTTAGTTTCCGATGCATGTGCAAAAATAATAGTTCATGAAAAATTCCAAGTATTCCTGTTATTTAATGCATCAATTCGTCAATCAATCATCCAATCAAGTTGCAGACAAATTCATAATTTAAGAATTCAGTAAATTGCTGCTTTCATTTGAAACCCGATTTAAGCCAATAATGCAAACAATACGCAAGAATACGCATGGAAATCCACAAACTCAAATTCGCTCCGCGGCAATTTCATGTGAAGCAGTCACCTGTTTGCATTTTGATTATTCGTACTTCATTTGATTGCAACGCAAATCTGTGGATGCGAATGTAAAACGTAGTTTTTTTGTCATCGCCAACAGATATGTAAGTACATATGTACGTATATGTACATATAAGTATAGAGGATAGCATTGTTGGCAGAGTAAAAAAATTCGCATGCAACAAAAACGTTGCAAACAATTTGCTATGGAATTTTCATTCACATTTTTTTTTTAATATTCTTACACTCTGACTGTGGAATGTTGTAATGGCAAATGTCATAGACAATGATAATGTTACATGGAAAATGCTATTGATGTTAATGGTAAAGAATGTGGCCTTTCGCTTCAGCAATAATGCGATGCCGGAGTTTGTTATTTCCGCAATAATCAATTAAGCAGAGAGCATGCAAAATTAAAAGCAGCAAGCAGCTCATAATAAATAGGGTATGTCACATAACAACAATATGATTTGCGAGATTTTTTTTCTACAAAGCCGTGATGATATCTTTAAAATTGTTATAAAGTATTTTAGAACTTCATTTCTGCATCTAGGTTAGATGGAAAGAATATCAAATCGCACATAACTTGATAGTTTCCCAAAATTTCTAGTCTTAACATATACACCAGTATATACATATGTATTTATATATATTCCTTTTATAGTTGGCTATTATGAAGCGATTCTTGTATGCGACTCACGCCCATGCGTCACTTCCTTTCCTTTCGAATTGTCTGCCAACCTCGACGCCTATTAACGAAATTCCCCACATTCTTTAAAACTTTTAATTCATTCATTCATAAAAATTATAAAAAGCTACGCCCTATGCTATTTAAAGCTAAAATATATACATACACACATGCGCGTATGGAAAGTGAGTACGTACGAGGTGTATTCAAAGGAAAAGGTGAATTTTGAATTTTTATTTTAAAGTACTTATTTATTCATCAATATCTATTTTGTCCCCTTCAAAGTAATGCGCCTCGGATATAATACATTTGTGCCAACGCTTTTTCCAATACTCGAAGCACTTCTGAAATGCGCTTTTCGGTATGGCCATCAGCTCTTTCTTCGATTCTGACTTGATCTCATCAATTGTGACAAAACGCTTTCCTTTCATTAGTTTCTTTAGTTTTGGGAATAGGAAAAAGTCGCAAGGAGCGAAATCTGGTGAATACGGTGGTTGAGGCATGATTACGGTGTTGTTTTTGATCAAAAAATCACGAATGAGCATTAATGTATGAGCTGGTGCATTATCGTGATGCAGAATCCACGATTTGTTTTTCCACAATTCCGATCGTTTGAGCCGTATTGCTTCACGCAAACGTTGCATAACTTCCTTGTAGTATTCCCTATTAACTGTACGATCTTTTGGCAGGAGCTCTTGATGCATCACACCATTGTAATCAAAGAAAAAAGTGAGAAAAACGTTCACATTTGATCGAACTTGGCGTGTTTTTTTCGGTCTTAGCTCATCTGGCCGCTTCCATTGCGACGATTGGGCCTTGGTTTCGACGTCATAACCATATATCCACGTTTAAGCACACCCGGATCGTTGTGGACGTCATTCAACAATTCCTGAGCGATACTAATGCAACATTGCCTTTGCTCAAAATTTAGCACTTTCGGAACACACTTCCCTACCACACGTTTCATGCCCAAAACATTCGAGAAGATTGAATGGCATGAGCTGATTGATATCCCAACATCCCCTGCAACTTCTCTAATAGTGACTCAACGGTTTTCAAGAACAAGTGTTTTTACTGTTTCGATGTTTTCTTCGCTTGTTAAAGTAGTCGCACTTTCAGGACGCTCATCGTCATCAACACCTTCTCGGCCTTCTGAAAAGCGCTTGTACCACTTATAAACACTTTTTTGAGATAAAGTGGACTCACCGAATGCCACAGTCATTATTTCAAATACCTTGGAGCACTTTTTTCCATTTTTAACGCAAAATTTAATACACATTCGAATCGAATCGAAGAGCACACAAAAACGTAACTAATCTCTTCTGTTGTCAAAAAACAAACTACTAATCGAAATTGGCTCCAAATGCAAGCACATGATAAATATATGTGTCCGATTCTAACAAATACAAAACATGAATAATCGAACACAGCCCGCGAAAAATAAAAATTCACTTTTTCGTTTGAACATAGCTCGTATGTCCCTACAAGTATGCATATGGGCATATAAATTATTATTTTGCTTAAATTTTGCCAATTGAAGTGTAATTTGTGTGCGGGAAAAAGCAAATTAAAATCGAATTTTTTAATGAATTATACGTGTGTAGTTGATTCTGATATTTTTTTAACGAGCATTTCTTGTGTGTAAATAGTACTGCGGCAAACTCCTCCGACCTGCTCCCATTTTCTTGACTGTGATTATGATGAACATTCGGTTAATTTATTGCAAGTTTGGTATATCAACCAAAGTTTGATCGTCTTATAGAGGACGTATTGCGCCAACCAATAACACCCACTAAAATAGCAAAGATTAATACAATTCTTAAGAATATTCTTTAAAAAAAATAAACATCAAATTGATAATCTTGCCTTTTACACGCACTTTTTAAAAAAAAAAAAAAAAAAAAAACAGAACGGCAGAACATATGATATTTATTGCAAATTGAAAAAAATCGATTAATTCGATCATTTTCAGTGACAATATAAACTTGAATTTACGTCTATAGAAAACCACATTTCACGCTACGATTTTTTATCCAAAAAATCATATATTCGTCCGATTTCGATTATTTTTAGAACCAATATGCAGAGCATTATGTATGTGTACTGTACCTAATTTCACGTTTTTAGACACCTTTTAGACTGATTTATGCCCCAAAAATTTTATATAGAAAAATCGGTGGTATATATGCTATAGTGGCACGTTCCGACAAATACGTTAATACGTATACGCATCTGAATACCAAGTTTGGTTTGCGTTCAAACACACAGACAGACTGACAGACAGACGAACATAGCTAAATCAATTCAGCTCGTGATTCTGATACGATCGATATAAATTTCGATGGGTCTATCTCCCTCCTTCTGGTACATACTTGGGACCAAAGTTGATATACCATTTCATGTACATGAAAGGTATAAAAAAAATTGCACTGCGGTTGACTCTGCGGGCTACAATACCCCTGCGTTTGATCAATATATTAAAAAAAATCTGCTTTCGTTGACATTTTAAAATATTGAAACTTTGGATAAAACCGTTATAGTTTTTGAAAATAGAGCCATTTTGGTTCATAATATGGAAGCATGTGATCATAACAGGAAAATTACTAATTTTATGATACTTTTCAAAAAGTTTTATTAAAGAAATTAAAAATTTCTACAAGGTCATAGCCGAAATCGAAGATTTTAGATAACTACTGAAAAAGTTTTTCCGAAACTATTTTCTTCAAATTAATGTCAATGTTTCACTTTTTAATAACGAACTATCATTACACTAACGTTAAAAAAAAATTTCAATAAAAATAATGACAAGCTTTAAAAGCCGAAAGCGAAATATCTGAAATATGTTATTAAATATTCTGAGAACCCATTTAATACTTTCAACAGTTTTTTTATTCCAGACATATTTCAAAAAAAACCTCAATTTATACAAATTTGTATGCCCTGGGTGGCACGGGACGGTGTAAAAGGTCTGCAAATTACAATGGAATTGTGATGATGACCGTTGAAAAAATATATGTGCATTGACGAACAGGTAATAAATACCTTTCAAAAGAAGACTTCATTGCAAAGTTTACCAAAGAGTATCAATTGGTAAATTCGGGCTTTCCATTACACTTTAAGTTGTATCAAGGAAAACCAACCCGGTTGGCAAAATTTAACAAACTAAGTGTTTCGGAGGCAGCCACAGAAGAGTGGTAATCCGCAAGACCTGGTCTCACGAACATCAAAAAGGAAAGATTAATTCGTCTAAATGCGGTCGCCCCTCCGCAGGAAATGTCAAGCCCTCCGTGTGTATTTCTGACATGAAATAAAAAGCTCCTTATAAAAATCCATCTTTCTTCATTCCCATCTAGAGCACTTTTCCAGATAATTTAGAGAATTTGAGTGAAAAGCAAGGTTAACGATTTCACTAAAATATTAAGGAGATGGAAAAAATATACTACTGAAAATGAAGCGTCTCAATGATGACGAGACCACTGTCGAATATCTCAGAGAGATCTTTCAGGTTATAACTTGATTACCATATACAAATACATTGTCGGAAAACTTGATCTTCTATGGCAAAAAAAAACACCAAAAAATGCAACAAAAAAACAGCTTTCAACCTTTTTTCGCAGACTTTATGTTATTCTTTAATTTTCAGGGTAAAAAAATTAGCAAATCAACGAAAATTAATTTGCTAGAGAGCATTGATTTGAATTTCAGAATGCTTCGACTTGATTATAGGTTAAAAAGTGAACTAAAAATATTCAATTAAATTTCGAATTTCCTAAATTAATCAAACTCCATTTTTAAACTTTCCAAAAATAAACTTATATTACGCGAAATTATGCAATATCAGATGTGGAAATGTATTTCCCATTTGGCTTAGCTGCGTAATTAATATTAATGTGATTAATATTCAGTTATTTTTGTTTTTGCCGTCTCTCCTACTGGCTGCGCTGTAAAAAGCCTTACATAAATATGAACTTCTTTTGCCATTCATTTAATGTGTCAAATACTGGGGACTCAGCTTTCTAGAAGTGAACTAGTAGCAATCAACTAGCCAACTAACCGCAGACCAGACACATTGGCAGTCAGCAACAAAATTTTTAACAAACATATCTGCATACATCCACATACTTTCATTTGTTTTTTTTTTTTCAATATTAAATATTTGTTGTAAAATATTTGTACTTTCCGAGAATTACAAATTTATAACATGTGTTTTTAAATGCAAAACATGGTAAACGTGAGTTGAAAGCAGAGCGATGAGCGAACATAGCGCTCATAAAAATTAAAAAAAAAAATACTTAGCACGAATTATATGTACATACCTACTATCGCAGGTATGAAGATATGTTTGAACGCAGGAACGTACTATTTTCGCCGAAAATGAGTGTTGTAAGCCTACATATAAGTATATTCATACGAACCAAACTTGGCTGAAATGTCCGAATACCGGCTGTTTCGTTTGTATAAAATGATCCAACTGCCTCGGCGGCGCTGAGCGAATTCTTTACAAATTCATAACGTATGCAAAATCCATACGCGCCTATCAAATAGCTCTAAGTACACATTGGTACGTACGCACATATGTATGTATGTACATACACGTAGATACCATACACGGAATTATCATATTTGCAATATGGCACCTTCAGTTTAACCCAAGTTTGATTATATGTGGTACCTTTGACCCTGATGTAGTTTAAAAAAATAAAAATTAAATACTCTTAATATAAATTAAAAAAGAATAAAAAAGGATAAAAGAATAAAACCAAATCAAATAAAAAATAAATAAAATTAAAATAAAAACAAAATTAAATAAAATGAAACAATTTAAAATGAAAAAAATGTACATATAATAAAATAAAATAACATAAAATTAAATTAAATATAAATATAAATAAATAAAAAATAAATAAAAAATAAAAGTAAAATAAAACTAAATAAAATTTAATGAGACGAAATAAAATTAAATGAAAGGAAATTATATGATATGAAATGAAGTGGTCAGAAGAAATGATATGAAATAAATTCATATAAAATCAAATAACATAAAAAAAGTAAATAAAATAAAATAAAATAAAATAATATGAAATAAAATTAACTTAAATTAAATTAAATTAACTTAAATTAAATTAAATTAAATTAAATTAAATTAAATTAATTTAATTTCAGTAGTGTCGAAGTTTGATATTGTCGAAGGTGTTAAGATCACTGATAACCCACAGCATGTTTTATTATAAATTTTTTAGCGTAGATAGCGTAGTCGTAAATCTCATACAGTCCATAGTTTCATGGTCTACGGTATACGCCGTGGAATTCGCAAAATCTTACCCTCGAAAAGTTCTAAAGGCGAATCATAGGATAGCAGCACCTCTTATCACAAGAGTGCTTTCACAGTGGTCTTCGAGGTTGACATTATTGTTGGTGGTAATGCTAGTTCCGAGATAGAGGAAATTATCTACGACTTCAAAGATATTACTGTCAACGGTGAAGTGATAGCTAAGCCGCGAATGCGCTGACCGTTTGTTTCATTACAGGAGATATTTCGTCTTGCCCTCGATCCCTACCAGACTAACTCATTCGCATTGCTTCATTATCCACACTGGAAGAAATACATCTAACAAATCGGTTGTTGAGGTCAATTATATCAGTATCGGTATACCCCAATTGTACACTCTTACACTGTACCTATTCATTGACGTTGAGCTTTAGTAATTCATAAATTACGCAAGATACGACTTTATATATAATATTGAGAAGACTTATCCCACGATAATTAGTGCAAGCTGTGAGGTTTCCTTTCTTGTGGTTATTATCATCACTCATGCTTTTGTTCCACCATATTTCACATGCATCTTGTCAGCTCCGCCGGTAATCCATTGGGCTAATGAACCATCTTTACCATAATCATCGATGGAGGGTTCTGGTTCCCCTGTGTTTTCTTCACGACTGCAATAAAGCAGGCTCCCTCCATAAACACAGTATGCTCTAAATATCGGTCACCAATTTGCCTCTGCGAATGCTTGCCTCGCTTACAACTGCAGCTCTCTGTATGAGCATGATAATTTCAAATCTTGAAAAATAATTCATAGTTGCAGGCTTTATTAAGCTGAAGCTGTTACCACTTTCTTTGTAACGTAGGGCACATCATTGCAACTTTGTAACCGATTTATTTTTGCGTTAAAATATTCATTTTCTTAAACAACTACTCAAATAGAACAGCTATAATGGAAGTTGTTTTACGAAATAATAGTTGATTAATTGATCAAAAGTTATTCTCAACAAACAGAAATTATTAAAAATCAAAATTTTCATAATCAAATAAATTTAAATGATTTACACCTATTTCGTATAATTAATACTGCAACGTTAACTTATAACCTAAAAAAAATTAAGTGATTAATCGCTCATCCTTGATTAAATTTAATCTATTTAATTTAGCTCTTCCATATATTTAACATAATATTCACTATCTTTATGAAATATGTACGTATCATCGACTATATATTTTTTTATATTTATCGTTTCAGTATGCCGATCACTGGATATACGCAACTATCCAAGTCAATTAAACCAATTAAGTAATTGCACGGTCATTGAAGGTTTCCTACTCATCACACTTATGAATCGGAACGAGACACAGAAGTTTACACAGACATTTCCTCTACTCACTGAAGTCACAGAGTACATCATTGTCTATCGGATACACAATTTACATTCGCTATCACAAATTTTTCCCAATCTAAGCATCATACGCGGTACAACATTGTTCGAAGGATATGCACTCATTGTCTCCTATAATCCACAATTGAAAGATTTAGGTCTATCGAAGCTAACAACCATATCTCGGGGTGACGTACGAATTGAGAACAATATTTTACTCTGCTATGTAGAGACTATTGCTTGGACGCGTATTATGCATAAGGATGCGTCATTAGCCATTGAGGTGAGGAATTTATACCATATAAAAATTAATACTCGAGACACAGTAAACTAAGTAATTTTATCTTAACACACATTCACACACACAGTATAATAGTAAAGCGATCGAGTGTCCAAAATGCCCAGGAGATACGAAGGCTGTTCGGGAAGATGGCGCGGAGAGTGAACCAGTTTGCAAGGAATTTGAAGGACAAAGACGATGCTGGAGCAGTAAAAAGTGCCAAAAGCGTAAGTGGTTTGCTGAATTTATAGTTTCGATTAATTTTTTATAAATTTTCTATGAAATTCGAGAAATGAGTTTTGCGATTTAGTATTGAATACGTGCTAGTAAGGAAGCTGTAACATTACCTGGGTTCAGCTGCCGTCTTAATGAGCAAATGTTTAATTAGAAATTCCAGTAATATCTAACGCTATAAAATCCACTTCTACGATTAAAAAAAGCAGTAAAGGAGTTATATGTAAAGAGTGATCCAAGTAGAGGTATGTTTTTCAGTAGCCTTTTTTTGACAGATCACGCGTGAGTCGTGCCAAGCTGTCATGTTATTTTTGTTCAGTATTGTTTGTCATTTCATCATGGAAAGACTTACGTCTGAACAACGTTTACAAATCATTCAACTTTATAACGAAAATTCACATTCTGTAAAGACTGTGTTTCACGTGCTTCATTCAACTTATGGTCAACGTCGGACTACTGAGCTTACTATTCGCAACACCATCATCCATCTTGAGGCCCAGCATTCATTATTGGATAATATTCGACCGAATAGACCACGTGCAGCACGCAGTGAAGAAAATATAGCGGCCGTAGCTGAGAGTGTAAACGAAGACCGTGGAGAGTCGATTCGGCGCCGTTCGCAGCAACTCGGACTGTCCATATGTACGTCAGTCCCGACTTGGCGCATTTTAAATTGAAATCGTACAAAATACAGCTCCATTTGTTGGTAAAAACCTCAAGACGCAAAACCTCAAATTGGAGGAGGAGCTCGGCCAAAAATCGCTTCAGCGGTTGCAAAGCGCCAATATATATACATATATACATATATATATATATAAAGTGAATTCAATTGAGGTCGTAGATCACTTCAAGATGAATTTCGTGAAGGTCGTCCAAAAACAGTTGTTGTTCGGAAGCTATTGACGCTGTGCGCGAACTGATATTGGTGGATTGTCAGGTGGCCTATCGTGAGATTGAGACAACCATTGGCATTAGTGGGACCAGCATACATTCAATATTGCATGAGCATTTGATTGTAAAAAAAAATTATTCACGCCAGACCCCACACAATTTGCCAATCGCTCAAAATACGTGTTGATCTCGATTAGCCGAGAGAAATGTGAAAGGAAATACAATACAATAGCGCTGCTTCGAAACACGTCTTTAACATTGTGAAAAGTGATAAAGAGCCGAAAGTAAACAGCAGTCGACTGTGTTTCAAGATAGCCCGATACATATTAGGCAAAAGCCGAATCCAAAAAAAAGTTGTACGCGCACGAAGCACTTCCAAGCAAATGGTTGGGTTTTTTTTTTTTTTTTTTTTTGAAACTTTGGACAAGTCGCAACCGTTCCACTGGAACAATGCAGAACAATAAATTCTGATTGTAAAAACTAAACTGAGAAGGCAAAGTTTTTCGACACTTGAAGAGGCGGTTGCTACGTTCAGAACGCATGTTTTGGAGATGCCTCAATAGGAGTGGGAAAAGTACTTCGACAATCGGTTGAAACGCGTACAAAAGTGTATAGATCTTAGTGGAGAATATTTTGAAAAACAATAAAGCAATTTTCGATGATTAATATTTGTTCTTGTTCTCTAAGCACGAAATATATAAAGCAACTCTCGAATGTTCATCCCGAATGTTTAAAAAAAATTATTATTTGAAAAATCTAACTACTTTCTATATGTTTTCTTTCCCAGTCTGCCCCGATATGTGTAAGGACAATTGCGTGGATGAAAACACTTGTTGCGATGTAAACTGTCTTGGCGGTTGTTCTCCCAACAATTTAAAGGAATGCTTTGCTTGTCGCGACTACTCCATCTACAACAACACCTGCATCGAAAAATGTCCACCGAATTACTACAGCGTAAGTTTAAATTACTTTTATCAAAGCAATCTAAAGCAATTTCAAAAAAAATTTGTGCAAATTCACAGTATTTGGATCGCCGCTGTCTCACAGCAGAGCAGTGTATTGCTATCGGTACTAAATTCGAGAACAACAGACCTCAAGTAATTGTGCCTTACGACGGCAAGTGCACGACACGCTGCCCGAATGGTTACAACAAAATCGGCTCGACTTGTCAGGCATGTGGGGATAACTGTGTGAACAAGTGTGATGGTGCGCTGATCGATAGTGTGGAGCGTGCGAAAGATTTCACTGGATGTACGCACATTGTAAAAAATGGGCTCACCATAAGTATTAAGCGTGGCGGAAGTAAGTCATACTAAAATTACAATATTTACATATAAATTTAAAATTAATTGTTTGATTTCATATGTTAAAGAGCATCTCATGGAGGAACTGGAATCTGGTTTGTCGTCCATACAAGAAATTAGTACATTTTTGAAAATTCAAGGCACTTATGGTTTAACATCCTTATCGTTTTTTAAGCATCTCAAACGCATTAATGGCACTGAGCTTAGTGAAAACAAGTGAGTGGCATATTAAATATGAGTCGGATTGAAAATTTTAATAGAATAATTGTTTTCTATCTATGCTTCTAGATTTGCAATCTATGCACTAGAAAATAATGATCTCGAATCAGTTTGGGGCGATAATCGTACTGTAGAAATAGAAAAAGGTCGTGTCTTCTTCCATTTCAATCCAAAATTATGCTACAATGAGATTGAGAAACTACTGCCGATGATGAAAGAAAATGCAACATTCGATAAAAATGAAGTGGCCACCGATTCGAATGGACATAAGGGGTCATGTGAGTGCTTGAATATCAATATGAAACAATTTAAATATTCCAAAATCAATTTGATACAAGCGTACTTACTTCACTTACATGCTTCTCCTCTGAATTCTAGGTAACACAGAATTATTGAATGTTACCGTTGTGAAAATGTCAAGTACTGTCGTGGTTGTGGCAATCTTGAATCCATTGATATTTGATGATAATCGCACATTTATTGGTTATCAATATTACATCATGGAGGATAAGTACAAAAATGCCACCAAATATTCACAACGCATTTGTGATGATGGGTAAGAAAGACAATATTTTTATTTTTTTTCTATCACAACTCAAAAATATAAAAAAAAATTTACTATTAAAAATGTTGATGCAATTAAAAAAATTGTTTTAAAAAATTTTGAAAATTTTCGAGTTGTGTCTCTTTTTTACACTTCCTTAGTTAAATAACATAAAGAGTAAAATGGAATTAACATTAATATATACATATGTGTTCTCTTAATTCCACTATTCCTATAGATGGACTGTAAGTGATCCCACAAAAGATCCCGAATACATCTTCATAAATCTAAAACCATACACGCAGTATGCATACTATGTAAAAACCTGGACTATATCATCGGAGAAACGAAACGCACAAAGTAATATACATCATTTCAAAACGAAGTCTGCGCAACCTGAGTTGGTACAAAGTTTAAATGCCTATGCAATATCGAGTTCCGAAATCGTAAGTAATATCGTAAACTAGTTTAGTGCTCCTAAACAATATATTTGTGCATGGGTATGACTATTTCCTTCAGTAGGTGAACTGGTAAAAAAATATTTAAAGTTAAAAAAAAAAATTTCAAAAATACAAAAAATTAAAAAACGTGCTTAATTAAATGTGATTTTTTTTTAAATCAAATATCGTAGTCTTTAAAAAATTAAATTTAAATAATTATTTATTCAAGCATTTAGTTATGAAATGGTTATCACTCATTTCTTATTAGCAAGTAGTTTAAAGGAGGATTTATACATACGAGGTGTGTTGAAAGGAAAAGGTAAATTTCGATTTTTTTCGAAAAGTACTTATTTATTCATCAATAAATATTTTGTCTCCTTCAAAGTAATCCCCCTCGAATATAATTCACTTGTGCCAATGCTTTTTCCAACCCTCGAAACACTTCTGAAATGCGCTTTTCGGCCATCAGCTCTTCTATTCTGACTTGATCTCATCAATTGTGGCAAAACGCTTTACTTTATTAGTTTCTTTAGTTTTGGGAATAGAAAAAAGTCGCAGGGTGTCAAATCTAGTGATCACGGTTTTTTTTTCGCCAAAAAATCACGAATAAGCATTGGTGTGTGAGCTGGTGCACTATCTTGCTGCAGAATCCACAATTTTTGTTTCCACAATTCCATTCTCTTGAGTCATATTGCTTCACGCAAACGTTGCATAACTTGCTTGTAGTATTCCTTATTAGCTGTACGACCTTTTGGCAGCAACTCGTGATGCCACACACCATTGTAATCAAAGAAAAAAGTGAGAAAAACCTTCACATTTGATCGAACTTGAGGTGCCTTTTTAGGTCTTGGTTCATCTAGCAGCTTCCATTGGGATGATTGGGACATGGTTTCGACGTCATAACTATTACCCACGTTTCGTCACCAGTTATGACAGTTGTTGACGTCATTCAACAACTCCTGAACGATACTAATGCGACATTGTTTTTGCTCCAAGTTTAGCAATTTCGGAATAAATTTCGCTTCCCCACACGTTTCACGCTCAAAACATTTGAGAAAATTTAATGGCATGAGCCGCTTGATATGCCAACATCCTCTGCAAGTTCCTTAATAGTGATTCGGCGATTGTAAAGAACAATTTTTTTCACTGTTTCGATGTTTTCTGTAAAGCGCTTGTACCACTTATAAACACTTTTTTGAGACAAAGTGGACTGACAGAATGCCACAGTCAACATATCAAGTGCCTTGGAGCCATTTTTAATGCAAAATTTAATACATATTCTTTGATCCATTTCTTGCAAAAGTCAAAAATCGAAGAGCACACAAAAACGTGACTAACCTCTTCTGTTGTCAAAAACAAACTACTAATCGAAATTGGCTCCTAATGCAAGCACATGATAAACATATGTGTCCGACTATAAAAAAAAATATCGATTATCGAATGTACACAGTCCGCGAAAAATAAAAATTTACCTTTTCCTTTGAGCATACCTCGTACTTTATATATGAACAATTATGGCAGCTTCATGACTAGGACGGACGGAATTTTGCTAGCTCACTTGTGTAATAACACTCTATCACAAACAGATCCATTCTCTTAGCTTTTTTAATAATTCTGAAGATGCAACGCTCTGCAACTCGTATTATTTTCTTCAGCATTAAATTAAGAAATTAAAAAAGTGACACTATAAGGAGACACCTTATCTAAAATCTTGTTTAGTATCGAACGGCTCGGAGAGGTCCTTGCCGGTCCTGACGGAGCTTTCGGTGTTGCTTAACGTCAGTTTACAAAGCCTTATACATTTTGCGAGCATACCAAATACAGACATAGCGGTGTAGTGTCAACTCCTTTTCGTGCTGTTGAAATAGCTTTAAAATTGACGAAAAGGTGGTGTGTATCGATTCTTTTCTCACGGGTCGTCTTCAAGATTTGTCGCATGGTAAACATTTGGTCAGTGGTCAGACCTGGTATTATCATGATAAAAAAAGAAGTTCCGCTCGAAAATGTTGAGAACTGTATAAAAAAGCGATGTTAATATTATATTTGATTTTATTTTGAATGCGCACCTTTTTTTTACCCACCCTACAAAACGGAAGTGCCCATAAACATGTTTTGTAAATGTTTCAGGAATATTTTATAACTAAATGTTTCTTTAGGCAATCACATGGATGCCACCTTTCAATCCACAAGGCAATCTTACAACCTATCGCGTGCGTGCTACACTTGCCGAACGCAGTCAAGAAACAGACGTACGTGACTACTGCAAGGATCGTAAGTTATTTAGAAAAATGTACAATATAATTTTTTATAAAAAAAAATATATACTTATACACTAACATATACATATATAAATATTTTATGAACCAAAAAAAAAAAAATTAAATAGCTGCGCAAATCGGTAAGGATGATGATGCAAAAGATCCTACACGTGAAAAACCGACCGGTGCTACAGAAGCGCCAAACGGTGCCAAAATGTGTAAATGTGATGGCGAAAAATCCCCAAAACATAGCGACGTCAATAAAAATGAGGATGCAATTGCTGCGAGTATTGAGTTCGAGAATACGTTGCAGAATTTTATCTATGTAAAGTAAGTAAAATTTGAAAAATATAATTTCAAAGGTAGCTGTTTAAGACATCTATCTTCATCTCTCTCCGCTTCGTCAAGAGCTGATAATAAAAAAGCGCCACCCAGCGACGCCGAAGCCAAGCGTCGACGCAGACGTTTCAGTGAAGGCGAACCCGAGGAGAGTTTTCTTGTACGCCATATGCGTGCCGTGCCCGATAATACTGAAAATATAATACTCAAGACGACAACTGAAAGGGACGACGGTAGCGAAGGAACCATTATAACCACTGTTTCACCAGTTGAAACCACTACCGCACTTGGTCATACCAATACATCACATAACAATGACACTAGTTTAATTGAAAAACCCTATGAAAGCTTCATACGTAACGTTTCTGTCGCCACTACCAGTTATGTGTTCAAAAATCTTAAACATTTCTCATATTATACAATCGGTGTCGAAGCATGTCGTGAGCCTGAAGTGGGCGCCACAGAAAAAGAATGCAGTGATGTGCTTATGAGTTTTGTGCGTACAAAAAAAATTGGTGAGTTTTAAAAAATTAACTTACGATATTTTATGAATTTTCATAACTTACTTTCACTTTTATCATATACATGACAGAGGGTGTGGATAAGGTGAAAAATTTGCGTGTAAGTTTAGTACAAACAAATACATCGAGAAGTGAGGTGCGCATAAATTGGGATCCACCAGATAATCCCAATGGTTATGTTGTTTCCTATACAATTTTCTATATGAAATCGGAAAAAGATGCTGTAGAGGATAAACGTTGCATAACTGAACAGAATTACCGTAATTTAACAAATGGCTACACAATGCCACTACCGACAGGCAATTATAGTATTAGAGTGCGTGCGAACTCTTTAGCTGGCGACGGTGATTACTCGGATATAGTATACATTGACATTCCGGTAAGTATAATATTTTAACTTTCAACTTTTGCAACCCACAACTTCTGTGCTGTACATATTACGATATGTATATATGTTATGTACATACATATATTAAACATTTATTTTCCTTTTTTTTTCTAATTATAGCCCGAGAAATGGTCCGGTGCATTAATAGCGGGTATTTGTATCGCTGTCATTGGTATTATCTTATTAATGGGTGGAGTTTATTGGTACGTTCGACGAAAGTATGCGCCACCAAACGATATCAAAATCATACCGACCGTCAATCCATACTATATAAGTCTACAATATGTACAAGACGGTTGGGAGGTGGAACGTGATCGCGTTATACAATTAAGTCCACTCGGTCAGGGCTCCTTTGGTATGGTATACGAAGGTATACTCAAGGGTGTAGACAGTAGTGCCGAGGATACGCCATGTGCTATTAAAACAGTCAATGAAAATGCAACTGATCGCGAGCGTATTAATTTCTTAAGCGAGGCCAGTGTTATGAAACAATTCGATACATATCACGTTGTTCGACTACTCGGCGTTTGTTCAGTTGGTCAACCGGCATTGGTCGTAATGGAGCTAATGAAATATGGCGATTTAAAGTCATATTTACGTGCACACCGTCCCGATAGTGTACAGGGTGATGAAATGCCGTTCAGATATCGCGAGACAGGTGTACAACCGCCACCCTTGAGTCGTATATTTCAGGTTAGTTTTTTCTTCTTCATATATGTATAACGTAATAAACATAACATATATGTATTTGAACTAATCTTTACATTTCTAGTATAGATAATGATATATTTAAAAACATATAATTTAATAAAAAAAAAATTTCTTCAGATGGCCATTGAAATAGCCGATGGTATGGCCTACCTTTCAGCCAAGAAATTCGTACATCGAGATTTAGCTGCTCGCAACTGCATGGTTGGTGAGGGTTTGACTGTTAAAATCGGTGATTTCGGCATGACGCGCGATGTCTATGAGACTGATTACTATCGTAAAGGGGATAAAGGTACGAGAGAACGAAAAATAAAAATAGTTTTTGACAAAACATTTTAAATATTTTAAATCTTTTCACAGGTTTACTACCAGTACGCTGGATGCCCCCGGAAAGTTTACGCGACGGCATCTATTCCACTACCAGTGATGTGTTCAGTTATGGTGTTGTGCTTTGGGAAATTGTCACACTCGCTTCACAACCATATCCCGTATGTTTTTCTATTTTTAAATATGCTTACGAATTGTTTAACGATTTTGCCTTACAGGGTTACTCAAACGATCAAGTGTTGCGTTTCGTTATCGAGGGTGGCGTTATGGAACGTCCTGATAACTGTCCAGATAAAATCTATGAAATTATGCAACAATGTTGGGAACATCGACCATCGAAGCGGCCATCGTTTTTCAAAATTATACGTACATTATTGGATCATGTGCATACTGACTCTGAAGGTTATATTTCACATTTTCGTGAAGTGTCCTACTATTTCTCTAATGAGGGTTCACAGGAGCGAGAAAAAGAACGAGCAGGTGGGTTTGTTGTAAAATACACTGATTATAACTAAAAGCTATCTTTTATTTATTACATTTGTGTACATATAACCTTTTATGTACAGGAAATTGTATATTAACTTTGGTCAGAAATATGTAAGATTAAAATTTATACCGAGCTTAGTTGATTCAGCCATGTCCGTCTTTGAATACAAACTAGTCCCTCAGTTTTTGTTATATTTCAACCAAACTTGATATGCAGATATTACGATAGATTTTTCATATCTTAGATTTCGAGTCGTAAATCCGTCAAAAAAATGTCCAAAGGTGTGAAATTTGATATTCTAGGCATAGAAAGGGTGATCAATTTCGAGGTTCCCTACTTTTTTAAAGAAAAAAACGCACAAAATTCATATATAATGGGGAATGTGTATTATTATTCGAAAGAACATTCTTTAGCATTTATTTTTAGAAGATTATCTCTTTCAAATGTTGGCCGCGGCTACATCTCAGATGGTCCATTCGATGACTCGTTCGAGCATTTCGACTGGTAACTTGAATCGAAGCGGGATTGACCGCATTGACTTTAGACTTTACATATCCCCCAGGAAAAAGTTTAACGGTATGATATCAGACGATCTTGGTGGCCAATCGACCTGCCCAAAACGTTAAATTATCTGCTCACCAAAGTGTTCTCTCAATTAATCTAATGATTGATCCAATGTGTGGAAAGTGGCGCCGTCTTGTTGAAACCAAATATCGCGGAGAACACGAGCTTCAATTTCAGGCATCAAATACTCGGTTATCATGGCGCGATAACGGTCGTCATTGACGGTTACGTTCTCACCGGCATCATTTTTGAAGAAATATGAACCGATGATTCTACCGGTCCACAAACCACACCAAACCGTTGTTTTTTCGGGATGAAATAGCAGCTCTTGAATCTCTTCAGGTTGCTCTTCGTCCCAAATGTGGCAATGTTGCTTGTTTACATACCCATTGAGCCATAAATTGGCCTCATCGCTGAAAAAAATTTGACTCGAAAACGTCGGATTTTCTTGGAACTTTTCAAGAGCCCATGGAGGAAAGCGAAGTCGCTTGGGAAGGTCGAGTGGCTTCAGCTCTTGCACAAGCTGTATTTTGTACGCTTTCAATTTAAGATCTCGACGTAAAATGCGCCAGTCGTTCCATACGTCAGTCCGAGTTGTTGCGAACGGCGCCGAATCGACTCTCCACGGCCTTCGTGTACACTCTCATCTACGGCCGCTATATTATCTTCGCTGTTTGCTGGACGTTGTCTATTCGGTCGAATATAATCCAATAAAGAATGCTGGGTCTCAATATGGGTGATGGTGTTGCGAAAAGTACGCTCAGTAGGCCGATTATGTTGACCATAAGTTGAGCGAAGCGCGCGAAAAACATTCTTTACAGAAGAAAAATAATACGACAGCTTGACACGAATCACGCGTGATGTGTCAAAGGCTATTGAAAAAAGTACCTCTACTTGGAGCACCCTTGAATTGCACATTCACACTGAAAATAATCGAAATCGGAAGACTAACATATAGCACTCGTACACCGATTTTTTCAAATATGAGGCTTTGTCAAAAACGAGCGTGAAACAATAAGACTATGTCATATTGCCCTGTACAAATGAGTTTTCAAATACTTGTATAGAAATTAATATTTAATCTTCAAATGCAATACAGTAAATTTGATTTATTCCTTATTTTAATCTATAATTTCAACATTTTCAGAGAGCATGCACACATCTGGCGATATCTTTAGTGAGGAGAATGAAATTGACGATGCCACGACACCATTGCGTACAGACGAATTCAATGAATATAACATGGCCAATAATTCATCTGTAGAACAAGAAGGTGACAGTCCACTGGCTGCCGATGATGATCATCCCCACTCTCCTTATAGGTGAGGACAAAAGTCGAGCAACATAAAATTTTACTTAGGTAATTTTTAGGCTATCAGAACAAATTTGTTTTAAATAAATACAGAAAATAAAGACACGAGACTTAATGATTAACTATTTTTGCACACAAAACAAAAAAAAAACTTTGAAATAAAATATCAAATACTAGTAGTAACCGAAGTAGAATTTTATTTTCTATCTGAATTTTCAAACCTCTAAAATAAGTGTCAAAAATATGTTTTGTTAATTAATTAATTAATAAAAAAACTTAATTGAAATTGTTCGTTTATAGCCCAAAAATTACAGGGTTAAGGTGTACATATACATAAATATTTACTAAAATTCATATAAAAGCCAGAACTTTTCAACTTTTAATACTTATATTTATTTATTATTATTATTATGTTCATAACTAGTACATAATTTACTATTTTTATGTTGTTGTTTTGTTAAAAGCTGTCAGTGTGCATATGTATGAGGTATGTTCAAGGAAAAAGGTGAAGGTTTTACTCAATGTGTTCTTTGATTACAATGGTATGGTGCATCAAGAGCTCCTGCCAAAAGGTCGTACAGTTAATAAGGAATACTACAAGGCAGTTATGCAACGTTTGCGTGAAGCAATACGGCTCAAACGATCGGAATTGTGGAAAAACCAATCGTGGATTCTACTTGTACATCACGATAATGCACCAGCTCAGACATCAATGCTTATTCGTAATTTTTTTGGCCAAAAACAAAACCGTAATCATGCCTCAACCACCGTATTCATCAGATTTTGCTCCCTGCGACATTTTCCTATTTCCAAAACTAAAGAAACTAATGAAAGGAAAGCGTTTTGCCACAATTGATGAGATCAAGTCAGATTCGAAGAAAGAGCTGATGGCCATATCGAAAAGCGCATTTCAGAAGTGCTTCGAGAATTGGGAAAAGCGTTGGCTTAAGTATATTATATCCGAGGGGGATTACTTTAGCAGGGGAACAAAATTGATATCAAAAAAATTCAAAATTCACCTTTTTCTTTGAACACACCTCGTATAAGGTTTTAAACAAATTTACAATTTTCGCCACCAAATTTCATAGTCCATATGTTCAAATCTGATTAATTATGAATTCGGTTTTCATTGAATTTAAAAAACATACAATTCGCTTAATTTAATTCCAAATTATTCATAAATCAGTATAGACTGACAACTTTGCACAGAAACAAGTAATCAGCTGAGTCGATTTTATTGAGGAAATCAAATCGCTCTAGATTTATTTTTTACCAACGTAAAGTGGTATTAACTTTTCATTTACATAGGGCTTTTATAAAACATGTATCAGCTGAGTTGGTACATTTTTGGCTGGTTGAGCTATTATTCATCACATATTTCGATATATTCAAATCTAAAGTTAGCGCAATTAAGCATTGACTTTTTTCCTCTCCAAATCTTCCGGGTAAGATTTAAAAAAATATATATATAAATATGTATTAGATGACCGAGTTCCTCCCTCTATACATAGTGTTTGTCTTAATGATTTTCCTACAAATGAAGAGACCCACATTTTCAACCGCCTACGAACAGCTAATGTATATTTATGAATAATGCTGTATTTAATGGCAGAAATGAACTCTGTCCGAGGAGGGACCACACTTAGAACAATCTTTTTTCATAATTTTTTTAATGTTAACTAAAAATATCTTTATATTAAAGTCCTCTAATGAATTATAATACTATTTCACCATAGCTGTGAGGGCAGCTAACATTTACAATAATAAATATATTCTTATTTCATACATATTTAACCTCATTTTTATAAATTCATACAAACATAAATGCTGAATCTCGTATATATTTTATTAATTCTTGCATCACAGCCATAGCCTTGGCTCGGCTAACGTAGTCAGCAGCACACCGGATGGTCATTCGAAGAATAGCTACAATTTCTCACAAATGTCGCATAATAATCCGACACTCCTCAGTTCGTTGCCATCCACATCAGCTGGCATTGTTAGCGGCGGTTCGCATTCTCAATCACATCAACTGCATCAGCCCGGCATGCATCTACGTCAACCACGCCAAAGCCAATTTCCTACTGGCGATGCAGCAGCCAATTATGTGCTTCCCGATTATGATCCACACACCACATGCGATAGTAAAAATCTGCGAAGAAGTACAATGGCCAGTGGCAGTGCTGAGACCGATGAGCGTGGTTATGAAATGTATGACCCAAGCCCAAATTATCGGGAACATGTCCCATATGATCTAGCTGTAGATGAAGATGATTTTGATGGCTTGCCATTGGCTGGACATAGTACCAGAATCGGCAGTGGAGGTCAACAACTATTGCCACGTAGTAAGCCACGTAATCGCATGCCTAGCATAATGCCAATGTCCAGCTCAATGCCAGACGAAATGATTGGTACGCCGATTGCTTCCTCATTACATCCATCAACTGCTTCGGCAGCTTCGTCGAATGCTTCCTCAACTAACGCCACAACGAGCCGTTATGCGGGATTGAAAGCCGTAGCCGATAAAATGCGTTTAAAGAACATTAATCGACGCATATTCAATCACAAACGCTCGGGCAGTAATGCCAGTCACAAAAGTACTAGTTCCAATCCGAATACGGCGACTTCTTCAAGTAGCAACTCGAATTTAGCAGTAGGTGTTAACGTTGGACGCGACAAAAATATTGGCGGGCATAATTTGGGTACAATTGAGAGCGGTGGCAGTGGTAGTGCCAGCAGTTATGTGACGCCGCGCTTTTTCACCCCCGCCACTGAAGCAAACCCGACACTTACACGTACTGATAATCCAAACTACCGTTTGCTAGATGAAACAGCAAACTCTTCATGTCTTTTAGGCGCCAGTGGGGGCGCCGATAATTTCTCATCAACTGGGAATACGAACTACAGAAGACTAGATGAGTCACTAAATTCCACACTAACGCCTAGCAAATCTACCAGCAGTAGCACTGCACCGGCCAGCAGCAACATTTCCGCCTTTCCGCCCACGCGTCCATATGTGCAATCTACCCAAAATACTAATTACACACTAATGGGTCCGACGGACACCGAGCCAGTTCTACGCACCACTGACAATCCCAACTATGTTGTTATGAATCAACCCGCCACACTTAGTATGCCGCCCACACAACTGCCCGCCACAACTTCGACCAGTTCAATTGCAATTGCACAAATCGGCGATGATCCTGCCTACACAGTAATGGGCCCAACGCCACGTAATCCAAGCAATAATGCATCATCGACATCAACGATCGGTGATGAACATAAAGCCAAAGCTGAAGCTGAGGCTGAGGCTGAGTATGAGTACGATGATAATGACTATGAAGACGATGATGACGATGATGATGAGCCCACCGATCACATTAAAATGGAACTACTCGGTGCGCATCGGCGTGGTAGTGATAAAGTGCAACAACAACAACAACAACAACAACAGCGCAAATCACGTGGTAAACGTAGTCGCAGTCAAAGTCAAAATAAACTGGATGAAAAGGCGGCAGCAACAACAAAGGCAAGCAGTTCGACAGGAGCCAGCCCTTCAGGCGGCTTAACAACTACAACTGAGGCTGCCAGCAGCAGCTACGTCAGTTTAACGCCAATCGTATCAATAGCAGCAACAACGGCAACGACAACAACTACGCAATCCAGACCATCTGCAACATACTCACTGAAGGAGAATTGGTTGCGTCAACAATCGCCACAATCACAACAACAACAACAACAGCCACCACCACCACCAAATGGTTTTATAGGACGTGATACGTAGTATCAGGGGGTGAAGGCAGAGCACCGAAAGCGTAGGACAAGGAAACGTAATACACCACTGCCGACATAAATACAAACAAAAGATAAAGAAGAAAACAAATAATAATGAAATTCATAGAAATTGTGTACATACATACATATGCGTATGTCATATGCGCATATGCATATATGTAAGTACTCGTGCATGTGTGAATAATATGGCGAAAATCAGCTGGCGCCCAAAACCAATATACAAGTAGATCAATTGTAAATTCTACACAAGGACGAATGCAAAATGATTGCTGCAAGTAGATAGTTCAAAGTAAATACAATTATTTTTGTTGTTTTTTTTTTTTTGCTCATGATATTTTTTAAGCGAATTAAAGTTTATTATGTATGTAAGTAAAGATAAACATAAATAATGATTATACTGTACAATTCTATGTATATGTATGTATGTATGTATGTATGTATGTATAAATATGTATGTACATATTTATATGCATAGCTGCAAATGTATACGTAATCTATGTAATTTAAGCACTATTTAGTCTAATATATGTACATATATGGAAACTAAGCAAAAAGAGACGAGGACGATCATTAAGCCAATTGTATTGAAAGTATGTATGTATGTATGAAAGAATAATTTGTAAACATATGTACATTTAAAAAACAAACAAAAAATTTAAATTGTTATAACATTTAATATCCACGTACTACTACTACATGCATATGTACGTAAAGACACCTCATAAATATTGATATTTGGCAGAATAAGAAAATAACAACAACAAATAAAAGAAGCAATTTGATAAAGTAAAAAAACAACAACAAAAGTGAAGCATATATTTTTGAAATGATGAAATTAAATATATATATATATACATATATATTGAGTAGTCCAGGTACACAAAGAAATTTTATAGAAAAAGTACATTTTAAATTATGTATTAATGTGTAAATGTTATTATCAAAATTATTTTGAGAAATTAGTAGTGAGTGCTCTTGTCGGTATTTTGCATAAATTTATTTCCGAATATTTTTTTGGTTTAAAGCAGTATAACTCATAAAATGAATTATATATGTATTTTCGAAACACACGCAACCAAAAAGAAAAAAAAACGAAAGAATTTTAGTAAAGTGCTAAAAACGCGAAATTAAAAATTTTTAATGACCTTACAGACATTTTTTTTTTTCAAAAATTCGCTACACTTTAAAATGTTATATACATACATATAAAAGCTGATGAAAAGTACAAAAAATCTCTAACTGGCATATTCTTCCAAATCTTTTTATGGCGGTTTTTTTTTTAAGTTTATATAAAAACTCATTCAATAAAAATTTGGAAAAAATTTTGTCACCTTTAAAATCACCGCTCTAATGGTTGGCGTCGTCAACACAAAGCGATGACGACGTGAAAAACTCCTATTGCCTGCCATGGGTTTTATCGATAACTTTTGACAACTATTGACACATATGAGCTTTTACCGTAGGCAGCGTCGTCGACGGTAAACGACGCTAAATCTCTGTCGACAGAAAATTTGCTGACGACTACGAAATTTTTTTTTTTTTTTTTTTTTTGTAACACGATCCTATTAAATTTTTTACTTTTTTTTTTTATACATACATATGTATGTATATTATATTTTTCAGAATATTCGCAAGACAACCATTTTGTATTGCCCGAACATATTATTCGAAAATAGTCTTCAAATCTGAAATGAAAGAAAACTTTAGCAACACAGAACAGAAAGATTACCCGAAATTGCAAATACACGAATTTAAATTACAACACTTACTTGCTAACTGGCAATCTAAATATATCAAAATTCTGCCTTATAATTATTATTTTTTTTTTGCTCTCTAAATTCGTTTTTGCCCCCTTCAACGCTTACACTTGTTGAATCAGTAAAAAAAGAAAATATTTTCAAATTAAAAATTTTGCATAAAACTTGTGAAACGAAAACGAAACTGCCGACGCACAAATGACAAATGACATTTATTTTTCATGATAAACTGTCAGAACATTTTGGCAATAGCTTTTTTGCATCAAGGTGACAACGACGACGACAACGACACGAGGTGATGTCAACTGAAAAACGACGACGACGACGACACGAGGTGATGTCAACTGAAAAACGATGACGACATCGACGAAGACAACCATTATAAAGAAGAAAATCTTCTTGTAAGCAAAAATCACTAAGTGCAGTAGAAACAATATTTTTATTATATTTTTTTTTTTTTTTGGAAATGAAAATTCTATGCGCTTCAACTGGAAATTTTGGAAATTGTCAGTTAGAATTTTTGTATATTTTACAAAGAACATTCGCATATTGTTGTTGTTGCCTAATATTTTCGAAATTCAGTGCAAAATAATCGGTTTTGCCAATCATATGCTTAAAAACTTAATGCCTTGAGTCTAAAGAAAAATCGTTTGCATCAAAAAAATTAAAATTTTCTAATTTTTAATACCTTAACTCGTTTGATGTAAGAAAAAAAAATTTTCCGCCAAAATGTAATTATGTGGTAAGGTCATCAATTATTTTTGTATTAAAAATTTTTTTCAGTTAGCGCAAAAAGAAATTTCAAAATCAATTATGCTTGTAATGCATTTTAAAAAGTAATATTTTTTTTGCTTGTATTAAAATCACTAAAATGATATTTCCAATAAAATTTTGCCAGTAATTTTAGCATACTGCATCTGCGTTTGAGAAATTTGACCATGGAAAATTAAGAAAATTAAAAAAAAAAAGGAAAATGAAAATTTAGAATATGACGTACGCTTAGTGTGATGATGAATAAATAAAATGGCTGAATAATACTTAATAAATATTATACAAGGTATGAAAAATATAATAATAAATGCATGATAGTTTCAATTTGTACGCATGTATATATATACATATATTTGTATTAAACTAAATTGAATATTTTCTTAAATATTATACAGTAACTATTTGGTAAAAGTTAAATGAAAAAATTAAGCAAAAAAAAAATCACTTTAAATTGGACGTAATTAAAAATTAAACTAATTTGTACTTAGAAAAACAAAAAAAAACAGAGTAGAATGGCTTGCAAACAAAATTATAAAAAAAATCAAAAAAAATAATATATATATACATATATTTCAAATATTATTATAAAAAAACCTAAAACTAAATGCTAAATCCTAAAAATATCAAAATTTAAGGCGAAGTAATCAAAATTAAGTGAAATTATTAGAAAACTTAAGCAAATCATATTAGAAAAATACAAACAAACATGCAGACATATGTAATTGTGTGGTAAAATTCAAAAAAAAAAATGCTAAACTTAAATATAATATTTATAAAGCAAAAGTAACTAAAAATAATAACGAGTTATATATTTTGGCTAATAGCATAACATTTGGGCGATTTATTTATATATGAAAAATGTACGTGTGTTCAGCCGGAGAATAATGAAATGCTAAATTTTTTACTATAAATTCTAAAAAAAATTTCGCATACAAAAACATTTAACACATGCATACTACATAGAATCTATATATGAAAGTAAGTATTACATGCAAGAATTTTCAAAATTCTAATTTCAAATAATTTAAAAAAAAAATTTTTTTTTTGCCGAATCTTTTGCAATTAACTCCATCAATAGAGATATTTTCAAACGAAGGCTTCCGTAGCGTTATACAGGATTAATATAAATAAAATACAAACTCATACACACATGCATACAATAATATAACCACATAGTTAACTGAGTTATAATGAAGAAGAAGTAGAAGAAGAAGAAGAAGAAGAAGAAGAAGAGAAAACACAGAAAAGTACAAATTAAGTATAAGTGCTAAACGAAGTAGTAAGAAATGCAGTGACATTAGAATTAAGATGATGATCATATATGTATGTACATATAAATAGTATGTACGTGTATGTGTGTACAATTTGCATACAAAAATAAAGAAAACATATTTAATAGTTATATAGAATTAAGCGTAAGTAAAAGCAAATGTTAATAAAAACGAAGATTATAATATACATAATGTACATACATACATATGTACATATTTGTTTAAGCAGAAGAAGACGTTAAAAAAAAAACCAAGGTGAATCAAGCGTTTGAGAGCAAAACTTTCTATGTAAGAAAGCGCTTATACAATTCGAAAAGAAAACGTATTTTTTTCTTTCTCTTTTCAAAATTTGTTTTACCGTAAATACATAATGAATGTTTAACTACTCGTATTTCGAAAATCAAATTTTTTATACATACATATGTACATATTGCTTGTTTAAGATATACATATTTCTTTTGCACGTACGTCGATTTTGGCACTCACTATTTAGCATAAATTTATTATTACAAGCCATGATTGTTATGAAAATATTTTTTTTACAATTTTATATTGCTCACGTAAAAATCATTTGAATTTAATATAAAAAAAACAAAAAAGCCTACACACACCGCTACTTCTTCCATAAACAACTAGACTACAATACAAAAAAAAAAAAAAACAATACAAAAAATACAAAAATACAAATATTTAACTAAAGTGCAAAAAATTAATAATAATAATGTAATGATTTTGATATGTAAAAACTGTTTTAGGTGATTCATCAAATCAAAGCAATGATATTTAAAACTAATTTGAATAATTTAATTTAAAAAAAAAACTAGAAATTTTACTCTTATTTTGAGTACGTAGCACCTAAAATAGACCAATTTGTTTTGTCTTACTCTATACACCATTAATTAATTATAAACTTAAATATGCATTTTGTAAGTCAATTTGAATTAAGTCATTCAAATTCATTAAATTATATATATATTATTTTTTAAGATTTAATAATTTTATAAAATTCTTGAAAATAAAATAACTGAAACAATATTACATAGTATTATGTTTGTGCATTTTGAATTTTTCACACTTTCAATGTCGGTAAGTTCTTTTCCTTGCGCCCATATAGCCGAATCAATAATTGCGTGGCATTCGTTTCTTCTTCTCGCAGTTTGACACCAATTGGAAATACCAAGCGCAACCAGGTACTCCTGAACTTGAGATGTTTTCCAACGAAATGTAGGCCTTCCTCTTCCTCTACTTCCAACGACGGGTACTATAGGGTTTTCCAATAAGAGTGATATTTCTTTAAAAAAAAAACACTAATTGTTAAGGAAATTCAAATGTTTTTTATCTTATTTGAAGTACAATCGATACATATAAGTTCTGAATATAACAACATTCAAATGGCCACCACGACTTCTTTTGCAGCAGTGAATTCGATTAACCCAATTTTTGAGCATTTTTCCACTAAATCAAGTCGTATGTTATGAATAGCACATTCAATATAGACTCTTATAGCTTGAAGAGTGTCTGGCTCATTGCTAAAGACCAATGACTTCAAATAACCCCACAAGAAGTAGTCTAAAGGTGTTAAATCACAACTTCTTGGAGGCGGCCCTTCAATGTCACAATTTCTTGAAATAATCGAATCTCCAAACCTTTATCGCAATAATTCGGTTCTTGCACGTGCTGTGTGACACGTAGCCCCGTCTTGTTGGCACCAGATGTTGTTAAGATCAACTTCTTCCAATTGTGGCCATAAAAAGTTGATTATCATCGATCTATACCGCTCTCCATTGACAGTAACGTTGCTACCAGCTTCATTTCGAAAGAAGTGCGGACCGATGATTCCACTAGACCAAAAACCACACCACACTGTCAATTTAGGTGAATGTAATGGTTGTCCACGAATAATTTGTGGATTTTCTTCGCACCAGAATCGACAGTTTTGTTTAATGCGCCAATCTCCAATTTTTTGAGATCAACTTCAGCACGAAATTTTAAATTATTATTTTTTAATTATCTAAAAGTTTTTGTATGCAATATAAGTTTTAAAATGTACCTGCAAAGTTTAAATACTGTGGTTTGATATTATCAGCATTAAAAAAAAATATTGAAAATGCCTGAAATTTACGATCTCTAGACCACCATGAAGGGGACTACAGCTAAATGGGCCTGATGAATTTAATTAGCTTTACCTGCACCAAACATGAGATGTAACGAACTGCTAAAACAACAAAAACAAAAATGCATATCTCATTTTTGACATTTAATTTTACAATACCTTAAGGGGTTGGGTGGGTTTCAGAGGTTAAAAAAAGGAATTTTCACTATTTTTTTTTATATATATAATCGTATATTTTATTCAAACAATTCACCTTGTCAAAGATACATATTTGAACAGTATTTTGTGAAATTTTTATTCAAAAATTCCGAAAACTCAGCCGTTGGTACCTCATCTGCCTTGATGTCTCAAAAGAAAATGCTCTCGCCGTGGACAGCATAACTCATTATTGGTTCATCTAAAATTAAAAAAAAAATTAAAAAATTGTTTCGTTAGTACATGGATAAATTTCCTCATTGGACGAAGGAAAAAACAAAAAATTAAAATTTGTATTTTTGACACTTTGAACAAAAAAAAAAAATTTTTTTATATCAAATTTTCTCCATGCATTGGCTCGAAAAAATTAGTTGTAATAAAAATAAAATAAAAATCCTTCGTTCAATGACTAGATAATATTATTACAAAGACGTGTGCCAAATTCGAACAAAATCGCTTTATAACGAATTGTTTAATACGGCCTGTAATTGTTTGTGGTTATAAGAAAATGAGCTTTGTTCAAAGGCCTACGTCAGAATTTTTATTTTTTTTTTTTTGAATTGAATATTTTGTTATAGAACAAAGAAAAATTGGTAGAAGTGACAGCTGTTTCGGAGATCACCACATCTCCTCATCAACTCGACTTAAAAAATAGAGTTTTGCGATGAACGCGTTTAAAGTTTCAAATTGACACAGACATGGCCTGATGGGCGGAACTTCCAAAGTTTCTATCTCTTAGAATTTTACGCCGATCGATTTGAAATTTTAGGAGAATATTTAAAAACATATTTTACAATTTAATAAGACAAAAAAAAAACGATTTTTTTTTTAAATTTTCAAGCCCACCTAATCCGTTAATAGGAAAAAGAATTTACCGTCGTAAGCATGTATGTATGTGTATGTTCAAAATTTTTATTTTTTAAGTTTTAAGATTTCATTTATAGCGTACCATATAGTCGAACTCCAAAACTTAAAGGTTAAAAAAATCAATACATATATATGTATATATATATACAATTTTTTTTTTGCATTAGTTTATTCATTTGCGCATGGTAAGTTTGTATGCAAGATAATTCTTATAATAATCACGAATTTTATATGTTATTTAATAACTATTTTTATATTCTTCTTTACAATTTAATTAATCAACGCTTCGTCTCTTTAAATAATAAATATATATATGTATATTTTTGTGTGAAATAGAAACTAGCGACTATATTTCCGAAAATTTCGTAACAGTGAATAATAATAATGAGTTTAGTAATATATGTTATTAAGCAAAATGTTATTGCGTAATTTATATTTAATATTGCAACGTTTTTACATAAGCGATTAGTTTAAACTTTGTTTTGTTGTTTTCCATATAGTTAATTTTTTTTTTTTTTTTGAAGTTTATAAATAAATTAATTTACATATACATACATACGCCGAGGCCCATGGCCCGAGCGGTTTTTATATTTTATTATTTTGAAGCCGACAAGCTGTGCGAGGAACCTGAAAATAATCTACTCAGCTACAGCGGTTAACACATCTACGTACTTACGATATATATGTGTTTATATATGTATATATATATATATATATATATCTGTATGAAATATATATATACATAATATATAAAAATATATATATTAAAAGATTTCTTATGCTTTAACAATTTAATTTTCGAAAGCTATTCGGTCCTTTAGACTTACTCGTAGCAAAAACGACCACGCATTGTACAAATTTCCATTTGAATTCGAAAAATAATGGAATAAAATAATTTAGCTGTTATATATATATATATATATATATACTCGTAGTTTACCGCTTATGGGATTTCTCTGCATTTTCTTTCAAAATAAAGTATTTGCATACGAATTACAAAAAAAAAGGATTAATTATGAACACTTATGCATGTCGTAACATATGTAAACGTCGAATATGGAAATGAGCAATAAATAACAACACAAAGCGTTAAACATGTACACATATGTAAGTATTAGAGCCAGTAAGGGAAAACGTTTTTAAAATTTATTTTAAAAAAATTAATTTAAAAAAAAATTAATTTAAAAAAAATCAATTTTCTTATAAATGATTTTTTTCACTAAATGACATTATGTTTTAACGCAGCACCTGAACTTTTTTCTGTATCAAAGTTGCATTTTAGAATTATACAAAAATAATTTTTTTTAAATGATAGAGTTGCCTGCTTTCAACATTAAAATAACGTTATGTACATAGATTAGAGATAAATAAATTAAACAAAAGGTACAAAACTATAATTTGCAGCAATAGTCATTGGCAGCTATGCGTTCTTTTGCTACAAGCCACAAGCTTTTCTTTTTCTTTTTTAATTTTTTTTTTTTTCAATTAAGCTTTTCATTTGTTTAAGGCTTACGTATATTATAATAGTTTAAGTAATAATCGCTTATATTTGCTGAATTTTTATAAATAACCTTAAACGTATAAGTGTCGTTCTTTATTTCATTTTTTATTTAAGTAATAGTAAGAATTTTCTTTTACATTTGACTTTCACTCTAAACGATAATATACAATACATATTTTGAGTACTATTTTGCTTTGGATATTAATTTAGTGCTTCTAAACTTTAGTTGTCAACTGTGAATTTCCGTTTGTACAAATCAAATAAGAAAAAGTTAAATTTGGTAAAATTATCTTTTAAAACTAAATAGTTCCCTAAGCTTACGCTGAGTTAAATAAAAATGTACTGCCACTCACTGTGAAACAACTGTGCAGTACTTTGGGTGGCAGACGTAGAAATTTATTGTAAAATATGCTTCGTCTTCTAGCCGTGCGACGTCAAGTGTGTAAAATATGGCTTACTCAGCTATCAATCAGCAAAATATCACCTACTGACGCTCTACTCACGCCATAACATTATTATTTTGTTAGTCCATTCTTGTTATAGGCGATCAGATCAGCATTTTGTTCAACACATCATCATAAGTAACATTGCTTCCGTTATTGTTGTTGTTATTATTGTGTTTGCCATGTATGTTAATAATTGCGATGCACCATACTGTTGCGAATTTCATAAGTTTTGCAGGAAAGCTAATAGTTTAGTCTCATAATTTTTGTTGGATTCCAAATTTCGCAGTGAATGTCTCTCCTCGGGGAATACATGCAGATCATACGGTTTGTTTGCACGATTCAAGGCTGATATAAGCTGAGAGGTATGATAAAAATGCACATTTTCATCGATGAGACCGTGTATGAGCAAAAGTCGATTTTCTCTAAAGAATATAAAAAAAAAAATTATAATTTTGATGTGAATATTTTAGTTCAGAAAACGATTTTCGCTTCAAATAATTGTATTGATTTTTCTATTAACTTTTAGTTGCCTGCAATTTTTAAACATCTCATGGATTTAGAAAATCATAGGAAACTATGTGAGTACAAAGCTTCGCTACATTTGGTAAAGAGGTTTCAAAAAATGGCTTGAACATGACCATCATGCTTTTTTGACCATTTTATATCTACTTTTGTATAAAACATATGCAGATATGGTTTTCAACTGTTTTTCCTATGCATATTTTTTTATTTTTTATTTTTGTTGTTGTTGTAGCGGCTAGGCAAAACCGCCTAGGGTCAGGTAGGTCCAGTCTTAGTCATTGAGGTCAGCGAGAAAACGTGCTGCTTCGACGGTTTCGGACCAGTGGGAGAGGGATGTTAGATGAGTCTGGTTGAGTAGGCATGCAAAGAGGTAGTTAGTGTCGTGCGGAGAATCGTTGCATGCGGGACATGTGTTGGGTATGTCAGGGTCGAGTCGGTATATGTAGGAGTTGAGCTTGCTAAAATATCCAGACCTTAATATCGTGCTAGGGTCACGCGGGTCTCTCGAGGCAGTTCGAGTTCTTGTTCTGCGATGGGTGGTGATTGACTTCCGAGAACACCATTCACAGGAAGAGAGTTCACAGAGATGGTAACGGGCTGTATACGCCGTCCTGTCCAACGGATCTTGTCTGTATTGCTGTACGGAGTCGCGGTAGTCAAGTATGCCCTTTGGTGGTGTGCCTAGTTGGTGGTTCAGCTTCCAATAAGTGTGTGTTGTGATGATATCTACGTTAGCATCCCAACATATAGCGCTTACACAGCATAACATTATGCGCTCCTTAACTGGGAGCATAGATCTTTCACTGTGTAAGTGATGCTCCGGTGTCATTAGGAGGTTTCCCGTCACGGTCCGAAGGGCGGTGTTCTGGCATGCTTGTAGCTTCTTCAATTGCTTCTCGCTAGTCCTCGGCGTCCAAATCGGAGCAGCATAGTTTATGACCGGCCGGCCAATTGCCTTCTATGTTGCCAACAACGTTTCTTTGTCTTTTCCGCAATTGCTACCGGCTAGCGATTTAATGATTTTGTTACGGTTCTGTACTTTAGTGGCAATTGCAGTCGCAGGCGAAGTGAAGGAGTGCAGGCTGTCAAATGTGACTTCCTGTAACTTTGGGTTATTTATAATCGGAATCTTAACGTCATGGACCTCACATTGAGCTATAGACTGAACTTCTTCGTCCAGCTTGTTAAAAGGGTGGCAGAGGATTTAGCTGGGTTGATATTTTGATTGCCTTGTGTCTTGATTTTCAAGTTTCACGGATAAAACAAATTTCTTACTCAGACAGACAGACATGGCTTACTTGCATATGTAAAGATTTCTACCAAGAGTTAGTCAGTAATTAAATCTTTTTAACTCAAGATATAATTTGAAAATTATAATTACTCTTCAGGGAAAGCGTGTATATAGTTCAGAACAGAGCCCGCCGTATAACCACGTTTATTATTTAGCGGCAGATCCATATAACGTTCCGTATATCCCGTGTCGTAATATTCCCAATTTGTAACCGGCGCTCCAGCAATAGCAACTTTGAAGACATCTGGATACTGCACTAAACCCATTAGACTAAGGTAGCCGCCTATAAAACAGTAATAGTTTTTCAAAAGTTTCTTTTTTCTTTTCTTAAACTGCACGCACCATATGACCAGCCATGTATAGCTACACGATTCATATCAATGTAACCTAATCGGTCTGCCAATATGCGCAATGCATCTACTTGATCGTTCAGCTCCACTTGACCCATACGGCAGCGTATATGAGTCTCAAATTTCAGTCCACGATGCCGTGAACCACGTGAATCTACGCATATAACACAATAGCCTTGTGCAGCCAGCATATGCATGCGTAACTGATGTTTACCCTTTAAAAATAATATATATTATTGTACATATCAAAAAGACTTGTTTAATATACCAACTTTAAATGTATTATTGACAGTTTGCACCTCGGGACCACCATATACATTCAGCACTGTTGGGTATTTGATGCCAACATGGAAATTGTGTGGTTTGAACACCATGGCATATACGATTTCACCCGATGGCAATTGTGGTCGGTAGACTTGTGGACAATATTGCGGTTCTGGTTTACCGCCCTCGTGTATGTAGCCCATCAAAGACAATTGTATACCGTTGACACCTCCATTCTGGCATGTCTGCGTGACACGCATCACTTTGCTTGACGGCAATCGCTGAATGTTGCAATAGACTTGCAACATCAATTGACATGTCTATAGCCAAAATGGAACAAAAAAAAAGTATCTTGTTGAGTTTAAACATGGTAAGCTTGTTAAACATGGAAAATTTTGGTACCTCATTAAACTCCACTTGATACGAATAGCCGGGTTCAGTGAGCAATCGTATGTGTTCTGGGCGTTGCAGACTAACAACGTATAAGTGTTTTTCCAATGGCGTATCGCGCAGACCAATAAAGTATACTAGCTGTTGCGCTTTATCCACCCAAATATTACGATGTAATACCTCCCATTCGCCAGAGGTAAGTGCGACCTAATGAAAAATAATGAAAATATGTAAATGTAACATTTCTATGGCGAGAAAAACCATGACTGTACTTTGTTAATAATTCTTGGATGCAACGTCACGCATTCAATAAAATCCGTATGCATATCCATATTCACTGATGTGCCAGAAGATGTTGAATTTGTTCGACTATTCATTTCAAAATTATTACTATTGCCATGTGAGTCTTTATAACCATTAAGCGGCCCTGTACTCAAACTGGATGTGACAAGATACAAATGCCTGAAGCCAGTCTCTTCAGAAGCCCACAAAAACGTCACGGTTGTCTCAGTTATTTCAAGAATATAAAACAAATCATGCACATTGACCCAAGTATCAGAGGTCTGTGAGTAAATAACCTGTAATAAAATTATGTAGAGACATTAAACAATCAAATAACAATAGTAAATGTATATAGATATACCTGTAGCGGTGAAACTGCTCTGCAATATGGACTTTTCCAGCTGTGATCAGCTGAGCCCGAAGGTGATGATGCCGAACTGGTGTATGTTTCGCAAAAATTATCCAATGGTATAAGCACCAAATCCAAACGTTGCTGTTTACGATTCATACCCTGCATCCAAACACTATGAATATACAATTTGAATATACATGCTATACACACACATAGGCAAATATAAACGGAATGATAAATAAATTGAACAACTGACTAACTAACTAAACTAAAGACCAATATTAATGAAATGACAACTCACTAATTAGAATCAGGTGTCCATCCAACACGCACTATATACTCCAACCATGGAAACACCACCGAAAGCGAATATGGTAAATCTTTGATGCAAATATCGCTGATTTGCAATGACTCATTTAGAACGAATTGAACTAATTTTAATTTTGACTTAGCGTTAGGTGTACCAGCACGAGGAAAACGATATTCTTCCATTTCGCCAGGCAAAGCTTGTGATGATGGGAATGTGTACAGGCATACATCGGATTCATCCACCTCCTCGTATACGATGCGATATACACCATCTTTAAAATAAAATAAATATGAATATCTATCCAAATTTGAATATAAATCCCTAAATAAGATACAAGTTAAAATCACATATCTTTGATTCTCTAATTGTCAGAGACAGATGTTTGAAATTTCTAATTTTCACACAACTCCAAATAAGAAATAAAAAAATTTTCAACAATTATTATCAGAGTAATAAAAAATATTAAAAATTACCAACTTAGAAACAGTGCCGACAGTGTACACTATAAAATGCATCCAACTAACGGTTGTAAGAATAAAAGATTATTTACTCTTGTCCACCCGATTGGAAGTGATTTTTGGTGCATTCGCACTGTCACATATTTTACGTCCGGCAGTTATGAGCCGCATATGAAAGCTTATTTATGAAAACCAATTATATTTGTTAGAAACCCGTAGATTTTGAAATTCCCTGTCGAAACGCTAACGTATTTAGTAATGTACTTTCATATTTTATTTTATTTTTAGATATTGATATGGTTAGAACTCGAATTCATACATAATTGGCGATTTATAACTGTTGGTGCGTTTTTCGGCGATTTTCAAAACATTTGGAAATTGAAATGTATACAATCGAATTGTCACTTCTAGTCAATTATACGTGTAATCGTGCAATTATTATTAATATTTTCCCAACTTTGAAATTAATAGGAAAACTAAATTTCAGATTTGTGTTAATTCTCCCAAGGAAGCAAAAAAATTTCTAAAAGTCGATTTCAAAAAATCACTTTACCGTTGTACCATAAATGTATATAAAAACAAAAGTCATGCTTTATTCACCATCTGATTGCGGCTGCCACCAATAACCCTGAAAGCGACTAAACTCCTCAAGCATTATGTAAGATGGCACTCCCGCGCTGAGTGGATCATCCGCAATGGAACGACGGCCATCATGTGCGAAGGTCAAACGCTCCTCATGACCGCTTACCGTATGTGTCACCCATATATCACTACCACTTATATATGCAATTAAATCCGAGTTTTGTGGGCATATTTGTGGATCTAAAGCCGCCCATTGGGGACATGTACGCAATTGTCTCGGAAATAGCGGGTTGGTCTATATAAAATAAAATGATACGTATAAAAATATGACTGTAGTATGTAAGGTAAAATAAAGATAACAAGACTAAATAAACTGTTATATGATAAATCTACAAAATCTTTTTAAGTATTTAATCATATTTTTTTATATACATATAAATATGTATATGTGCATACCTCACGTATGCGTGTATATAGTACATTCATACGCATGTGCATATATAAAAGATAAAATCAAATTAAACAAAGGCAATATATCAACAGAAGTCAGGACGTCATACGGACGAACCACAAATATACATATGTATATAATACGCATATTTTCATCTTATCACGCATCACAAAAGAGCATTGACCAGGAACAATAATCTTTAAAGCTCAAATAGACTTCATAGTTAATGATTCTTAGTAAATTTATAAATAAATATCGTTTATCAAAATAAAATAATATACATATATATACTTGTATATATATATACATTGTGACGGAAATCCAAAATACGAAGAACAGATTGAATGAGTAGCAGTGTGACGAGATTTCCAAACAAAAGGGTTGACAATGTAAACGTAATTCCCCGAAAAGGACAGAAGCGGCCGTATGATGCAAATTACCCTTACCTTTAGGACAAACAAAAGGGTAGACAGTGTAAAGGAAATTCCACGTCGTTAAGGATAAACGGAGCAGCTGCAGCTATCGCAGGCAAACGAATAATCAGCCTATCCTTAAGCGCGTGAACAGAATGTTTGGGTCATCTACAGGTATAAAAAGAGCGGCAGCCGCTATCACAAGAGGAGACGAGTAGACAACTTAGTGGAGTTGACATTGCTGTGAACTGTGTGTTTTAGAAACGGATAAGCTGAGTGAAGCAGAGAATCATTGTGTATAGTAAATAATTGTAAAATAATTCCCGAGGGTTAAGAGGCCAAACGTAGAAATCTTGGGAGTTTTATTTAGCAATCCAGTGATCGGACTCGAAGAATTTGGAAAATCATCGAGGGTAGCTGAGAAAAACGTTACAATATATTTATATATATTTGGCGCATAGTAACCGCTGAAGCGATTTTTGGCCGAGCTCCTCCTCCAATTTGTGGTTTTGCGTCTTGACGTTTTTTTTTTTTCAACATATGGAGAGACCTACGGTTTAATCTCAGCCGCTTCCGAACGGCCGATGGATTTTTATGAGGAGCCTTTTATTTCATGTCAGAAATACTTTCGGTGTACCTTGACATTACCTGCTGAGGGGCGACCGCAATTGGAAAAATTTATTTTCTATAATTTTGGATGTTGGTCGAACCTGGGTTCGAACCCAGGCCTTCCGAATGTTAGCACGCAATGTTAACCACTCGGCTATCGCGGTAGTGTATTACATTAAGTAATAAAATTATTAACTATCTCAGTTAAATACTTATAATGCTTACTTAAATGTTCAAGTTATATGATATGAAATAGTGGCATAGTAAGTGTTTTAACCAATATTAAAAAGCTCGGAGAATTTTATTTGTTTACAAATATATAGCATTCCCAAACATTTTATGATGTGTCATACATAAATTAACTGGCAGTCAAATAAAACGCATCAAGAATTCGTTATCATCAGTGAGGTAGAGGCTGAACTATAGAACGAGCAGTCTAAATTTATACATACATATGTTATCAATTATATTAATTGAAAGCGAAAGGTTTGTTTGCAATTAAAATCATAGAAAACATGACCCCTGGGACAGGCAATAAACAAAGCAATTACCATATCGCATATTATATTTTCATCTACAACACTTTATTGTTGTATTTATTTTAAAAAATCTGTGCTTCTATAGAATTTAGTGCCTAATACATCTGTTTTATTGCTGCATTTCTAATCAATGGAATTTCTTAAATAAAAATACTGATTTGAAAAATTCATAGCTAGTGAAGGAAAGATCAAAGAATTTTTACAGTTTAATCGTTATTCTATTTTTATATTTTATTGTGAATTTCTAGATCATTTTATTAGTTATGCAAAACTACTTTAAGCTATAAATTAATTGTACTCACATTGTATCCTGTATCAAAGCATTGATACAGATCACTAAAGCAGGGGAACACAATTTTACCGCTTGGCTTGTGTAATTCAAAAGATGTTATTCCCCATGTCGACAGACGTTTCCTTTCCTGTAGTAACTGAAATTCTCTTGACCATGGGTTGACTCCTCCACTGGCACACGCAACGCTTGACATAGGCTGTTGTAATACTATTTTCCATTGTAGTCTGAAAATAAAGTTATTTTTAGACAGCTAATATAAATTAGAAATCTTGACAAACCTCTTATTATCATTATTTGTTGGAAAGGATGAAGGCAATATCGGAGATGATGCCTGAGAAGATGATGGTGAGGGCAAACGACTGCCTGTGTTTCCAGCAGCTTCTTTACCTTTTACGTGCGTTAATCCATCGCCAATGGATGTTCCAATATTGCTACCTATTGATATGCTGTCAGTTCTACCATTCAACTCTGTATCTCTGAGTGAATCACTTTGTAAGATTGTTTCTTCTGTTGCATTCATATTTATATCTGCATAAAGTAATGTCGGTTCCCAAGCGTTTGGGGGTGTACTAAGAAAATAACAACGAACTCGGCCGTCAGATAAGGTACGGAACTGTATGTTTGATGGGGACATGCTAGATAAATTTATTAACCGTTTACGCATGTCATTGACAATTGCTTTAATCTCTGACCACGACTTCTTTGGAGTAGGGGCGGGTACATTTCTGTCATCGTCTTCATCATCATCCTCACAATCATCATCATCATCCAATTCATCCATATTAGGTGGTGTACCACTTGTTGGTGAGCTCAGATGATTCGAAAGAGCCGAAGCAGCAGCCACAACTTTGGCAGCTGCTTCTGCAGTAGCCGCTTGGGCAGCGGCGGCAACCGTTGATATAGGAGATGGTAAAGAATTGAAAGCCATTCCTATGGAGGAGTAGAAAGCGTTTGCGGTCGAGCTAATACTACTAGGGGTGCTGACAGCACTCTGTGTGCGATCACCAGATACACGGGAAGTAAAACCATCTAAGAGATTCGCTAATGATGACGTTGTGGATGCACGATCCAATGGTGGTGATTGTGATAACTGTGTCAATTGATTTATAGGTATAACAGCACCGGAACCTGTCATTATGGGCGCAACAACACTTCCATTACCTCTATTTGGGTTTACAATTCCAATAGAATTGCCGATAATATTACTGTGATTTGTCAAAATTGTATTACCATCACTAATGGTGCTACTTAACGGCGCTACATTGGCTGCTGAAGTTGTAGTGGTGGTTGATGCTGATTTTAAAGAATTTCGCTGTTGACGCAGAGTTGTGTCCATTTTAATTTAAATAGATATAATCTTCGGTTATGAAACTATTGGTTTCTTAACGTTATTTTACCATATATTATAGTTTTTTTATCTTTTTTTCGTCATCAAATTACATATATACTTCCTAATACGATTTAATTACTGTATAATATGGCAACTTAGTGTCTCGAGTACTATTATCTCTGTAATATTTCCATAATTACCACATTATATCACAAATTGTGCTAGTTTATTTTATTCATCGACATTTGTACAGCATTTTACTATTAAAAAATGTATTAAGAAATTTAAGGTTTTTAATTTAATAACCAGCGTTTTAAATCAAATATTTAAAAAATTGATTTTTTCCTTGCCAACCGAACTTAGTTAAATTATATACACATGTACAAATATATGCAATATAAACATATAAATATAAAGAATGTGATTTTATCTATGTAAAATTTAAAATTGGCACATTTACTATTTGTTTCTCGATTTGTTTTTATTAATTTTAATGAAGGCCTCTGAAACTCAATCGAAAAAAAAGCAAATGGATTTGGTAAATTGGAGCATTTTCCTCTACTAAATTCCAAAAGATTAAATTACAAAAGACTCCCACACATTTGTATTGCCACGAATGGTACAAATTGATGATTTCTTTACTATTGCTTGCCCTAATCCAAATATAAAAACTTTGTCTTGTCACTTTTGCAGTAAGTAATAAGCGACGGAATACTTTGTGCGACAAAAAATTTCTGCATTCTGATGCGTTGTTACATTTTTGTTATTGCTACTGCTGCTTTCTGTCCGCCCAGCAATTCTACTGTTGTCACCCTGACAGCTGGACTTGTTTTGACATTAAATTGTAAAAACAGCTTCACAGTTGTTCTAATTTATTCCAATAAGTGAAAGCAAACAGTCCAATAACAAGAAGACATAGTACATATATGGTACATATGTTGTATTCAAATATATATATAAATCTGAAACAATATTCAAAGAAAATTACAAAAATTTGGTAAATCGCACCGATAAATTTCCTTATTTAGAAAATACGTTTAATATTTAAGCGAAAGCAAGCCTATTAGATTCCAGTGAACATATATGCACGTATGAATGTGCAAAAACCAATCCCTTTAATATGCCTGAACGAAAACCATTTTTAATTTGTAGCACACTTTCTTACACAACTCTTGTTTAAAATTTCACTTTCATGCCATTTTCACTGTATTTTATCCAAACTTTTTAAATTTTTATAAACCTAAACACGACCACAATTTAATAATTGCGTATTTCCAGTTGTTTTTCACTTGAACTGCCAGACTACTTTAATTTTTGGAACTTAGCATTATTTTTTAATCCATTCACAATAGTTGCTCCGACAAAGAATGTAAAAAAGAACACCCCAACATATATAGTTAATATTTTAGAAGGAAATAAAATTTACTTTTTCATAGGCTTAAATTATAATGCATGCAATTGGGTATTTGCCATTCTGGCCATTCATCCAATTTTTTTAAATCATGTAAAAAGCTAATAAATTATATTTTTCGTTAGAGAGAGAAAAGCATTCCACTAAGCACTAAGCAAAATTTAGACAGCAACAATTTTCTGTATTTTTCAATTATCAAAAGTTAATTTTTCTCCCAGAATTATCTTTACACCATAATATTCTTCAAAGTCGTTGAAAATAAATCAAAGAAAAAAGGTTTTGTCACACAAAAAATATTCTTTCTGCTATTTGATTTCCCATAAAGTCAAAATGAAAAATTACCCTGTGTGACTGCACTCATTCATTTGCAATTTCTGAAATTAAATTTCCGATTGTATGTGCGGCGATAGGTATTTTGCTTTCACTTGAAAGTGCTCTAAAAGGGGTTTGAGTAATGTCAAATATTTTTTGGTAAACTATGGTGATATATATATAAAATAATTTTCAGAATATTTCAAGAAAGTACTCTGTGGGACTACTCTTGAAATTCAATTTTGAATTCTTTATGTTGACATCCAATTCGAAATTAATTTATTGCTATACATGAGAGCACAATTATATTGTAGCGAAAATGAGAGGCGAATTTCAGATGAATAAGAGAAGCCGATAACTGGCGTGCTCTAGAACGTGAATTGAGAACAGTCGTTATCGAGAACAGTTCGATTATTCCAGACGGCTGTTGCAAACAATCGATAGAGTATATAAGTGTAATAAAAAATAGTATATTTTGCAAGTTGTAATACAACTGATTGTAAATAGTGAAGTGAATTGTGAATTGAATTAGTAAAGGACTGTCCACAAACTACGTAGCCTGATTTTAGGCCACTTGAATTGTAGCTCGTCGAACTGTTTCGTCGACGTCACTCGCGGCACCATGTTGAAACAAATGAGTGCGCTTTAGAAAAGGAAAGCGTGTTTTAAGCTCGTTCGTTCGCTTCTACTCTTTTCTTCATGATTATGGATTTTTATAATTATATTTTTTGTTGCATTTGTGATAGAGAATTTATGAATACTACGCTGATTTTTTTAACCGCGGCAAAAATATATTGATATGGAAAACCATGTAGCTTAGGCCAAAAACCCCCGTCCCCCACGTGACCGTGGTCTTTTAGTGGACCCCTCCTCCCACAAGCAGGCTACGTAGGTTATGGACAGGCCCTAACTGAATAATAAAAGAACATTGAGTAAATTCTTTATAATCAACAGACTGCAAACAAAGTTGGTGACATTTTTTTAACAATCCAGTGATCTGACTCGAAGGATTTGAATTTGATATCGAACCGATATCGATATCGATGTTCGAAACATCGAACACTGGCACAGTTTAATCTCAAATGTCGATCAACAACGATCATCATCATTGACGATCATTGTAAATCTGATTCTAATATTTACTGATAAGCAGCCGTTCGTTTAAAAATAGCCAATTGTTTCATCATAGCTTAGGTCAAAAAAGTAATTTCTATCAAGAAATAGAGTTCGTTTTGCTCTTTATTAACAAGCTTAAAGCTGCTAGAGGCTTGTCTAATGATAAGTTAAACTTGATTATTAATTATTTATACATTGAATCAGTTAAGCCAACGTTACTATCTCGTATTGCATCATTTAAAAATTATGTTCAGTTCACTTTTTGCTGTGACGGGCACAACATTTCGTAGAATGGCATCAGCAAGTTCACCTGAAAAACATGGTTTTGTTTTCAAAGGCAAAAAAATCCTTGGTGCAGCGCTCAATTACATGTGCGTAAAACAAGTTTTCGAAGAAGCATATACGTACATTAGTACCATTAAGTTAATAAATTAATTTCTTAAATTAACTTTCTTTAATAGGGATATTGTGCGTTCCCGCAACGTACCTGTACCAACTGAGCCACTTCTCTTTCTTAAACCCACAACATCGTACGTTATTGAAGGCAAACCTATTGTGGTACTTGAATTAGCAATAATGTCAATATGGAATATATCTAATTCTTGTGTGTAATATTTTTAAGATTCCCAAAGTGTTTTCGAAAGTGGCGCATGAGGTTGAATTAGGTGTCATAATTGGAAAACATTGCAAAAATGTCAAAAAAGAAGATGCAATTGACTATGTTAGTGGCTATTGCTTAGCGCTGGACATGACAGCGCAATGTAATTTGGGCCTAGCACGAAAGAATGGACACCCGTGGAGCTTAGGAAAAGGTTTTGACACCTCAACGCCAGTATCCGGTTTAATAACTACCACCGAGATTAAAGATCCTCATAATGTGCCACTTTGGTTGAAAGTAAATGGAGAAATACGTCAGCAAGGTAACACGAAGGACCTTATATTCAAAATTGATGATCTTATTGCCTACGCTTCAAAATATATGACACTGGAACCAAACGATCTTATTTTGACTGGTACACCCGACGGTGCTTTAGCGGTAAAAAGTGGTGACATAATTGAGGCTGGCATCGGTGAAAGTATAACGATAAAGTTTACTGTCATCGATGAAGATATCTAAAAGTATTGTATCGTAAAAACCGCCAACGACACAAATAAACCTTTGCAATGAAGACAAAAATAATCTAGTTGTGATAAATTTAATAATTTTAAAATATTTAAATTAAATGGTTATTTCCTGATGACGCTTTAATGTTTCGATATGTCCCATAACAGCAATAAGTTCAAGTTGTATGTTAGCACTTTCCAGAACTAAATCCAAACACCTTTTGAAGAGCTCAGACGCTGATCGTAAACTACAAGGTGGTAATGAAGTAAACCATTGCATTGGTTCAACGAATCCTTTTTCTTTATCAACATTATGACGTCTGACAATTAAAAAAAACTAGGTAATATTTTCAGCAAAAGGAATTATTTTCGTAGCACTTACATTGCATTGAAATCGATTCTAGATATTTTCGCGTCATTCTTTTGTTGTATTACTTGACAGAGTGCATTGAATCTGTTACTGTTTTCTGTGGGTATCTGGGCTGAACAGATACTTTGTGAACCTTGAATATAACGTGTTTTTGCCAGCATTAATTGTCCACTATTCATTAATCTTTCAATATTAACCCGACACGCCGTCTGTTGTTCTATCAAATCGAGCATTTCTAAATATAGAGAATCTAGCAGGTTCCCAATATTTTCCTTTGTTGTTGGCATTATGTTACTTTATTGATATAAATGTATTATATTTGATCACCAATTAAAAAGTATATTTTAGATGCATCAGCATACACTCATCCACAAATCATATGACTGCGACCAACGATTGTTTCTTCAATAGTAAATAAAACTGCGTTATTGTGACCGGAACGTTTATCACATAGGGCTGCCACTGAAAAGTTTTTTTTGTTTATTCTTGCCCGCCCGTACATTGAAACCGAACGTTAACGACAGTATATGTCGAGGAAGTTTTTTTTTTTTAATTATAAGACTGACTATCGAATGATTTTTTTTAGAAATGTACATAGATAGGTATATATTTCTTAAGATGCTAGAAATACATTTTAGTTTTTCATGCCGCTCCTAGAAGATTTAAGACGATAAAAGCACATTTGTGATTAGGTATATATTTTTTTTCTTAGACCGTTTAGAGTAACACATTTTTAAATTTAGTTATTACGTGTATTACTTTGTGTTGAGCCCCAAATTAAAAAATTAAAAAATCGAAGCTCTTGCGATTTCAAAAGGGAACGCCTCGAACTAATTTTAGGCGGCAGTGATAGAGAATTAGTGAAAAATTAATTGCCATTAGTCCCCCAAAGAGAGACAGCAATGGTTGGTTGAGTTCTTTTAAATTTTAATATTTATCAATAAATATTTTTTATTGTTGCATTATCGCGGAATTATAAATTGAATCTGAATTTAATATTCCCATTTTTGAATTTCCTCACACTTCATTCAGTCAAAGTAATTGATTTTACTTTGATGCTGTTTTTCTTTTTTATCTTTGCTTGTACGTCCACTTGAAATGAATTCGCCTTGAGTAAAAAAGAACATTTTAAATTAAATTAAATGTTCTGTATTAAAATTGTGATGGAAATGTAACAGCAGACGCAGAAATAAGATTTATTTTTGTCGATAAATCGTCGTTGTCGTCGCAAATTTTGCGTCAACACGATATGATAATGGTAATAAGATGTGAAATATGGATCGGAAGCTCGTCCTTCCCGACTGTTACGACGACATGTAGCGGAAAGAAAGATAGACGAATGGTGGAAATTGGTTACAGAACGGTGGTGGTCCGTTTCGCTCATTTGGAATGTATCTTGGGTGCCGTGGAACATTTGTACCTATATTTATCAAGATAGGTTCGGTCAGCGCAAAATAGGTATTGCCGTTAACTATTGTTACAACGCCGATAGTTGGTCGATAAAATGAATGTCAGTTGTCATTTCGCCGTCCACAATTTATATGCAAAATTTCATATTCTGATATGTGTAATTGTTTCAATTGGATATTTTCATGTAAAAATATTAAGAGAAAATATATGTACCCATTTAAAAATTTCATAGTCGTCTTAAAGAATATATTTGCAAACTTTTGTACTCGTCAGCAAATTTGGCGCCGAGATTTTACGTCGTTTGCCGACGGGAACAGCTGATATATAAAATAGCTACATATACTTTGTTTCGACGACGCCAATCACAACAGGAGTGATTGCTTTTCTAGAACTATTCAGATGCTTTCAGAGATTTTAAAACACACTACTAATCCAAGTTCATTAAACTTAGTACAATGATAAATATTTTCAGAAACAACTGAGTTTTGGATTTTAAACTCATCCTGTTATTTGACAAGGACCACGGAAAAGCAAAAACAAAATAAGGGACAATTGCTGTTTTTGTTCTCGGACTCTCTTCTCCATGAATTCACCTTGGCTTATACTTATATTTTTCAATCTAGAAAACTTAAATTTTCTTCTTTTCAAGATTGAAAATAAAACTGTTTTCATTAGGTAGTATACTTATACAAAAACAAGAATTGTATAAATCAAAAAAAATGTATAGCCTTTTATTACTTTTGAATTGGTAAAGTATGAATGCTCTCTAAGGAACTTTACTTTACTTTTTCATTTATATTAGCATGCATACAGAGCTGCTTGTTCATGTATCTCACGGCAAACAATATACTTGGTTAACTACTAATATCATATATGTATACATCGCAGTAATACCGACAGTATGATAATTTTTTAAGTTGGAATTAAAGATAAATAGTTGAAATGTTTGTTTTGTCGAAACATTTTATTCTTTGTTTATTAAAAAATTAATCACGCCGACATTTAAATATACTACTGCGGCTTCCTTCTGAAAGAACAACCTGTAAATAGAATAAATGTTTACTCGTAAGACTGTAAACTCTTTTGTTTTCAAAACATACCCTCAGTCAATTTAGCGCGTCCGCCTGTGGGTTGACATAGAAATGTTGTACAACCAACGCATACAACAACGCCTTGCGCATGGCTGAAAACTGTAGTAATTCTGTAGCAGCCGGGACACTTGACGTCCATGAAGTACGAGTTAGGATGTTGCACCAAGCGCTTCAACTTGTGCTTACGCTTCTCTTCAGCGGGCAAAGGGTGTAGTAAATCTTTTGCTAGCTGAAAATTATAACACAAACATTAATAGAATAGCACTAGCAGAATCGAACTTTTAGTTTGTGTGGCAAAAAACTACAAAGAATTTTTAGGTTATGTTTTTCATAATTTATACTGCAGCAAATAGTGTAAACTTTTGTGTACTTGTAACGTATTATGCACATTAAATGCACTTTTAAGTTTTAGGATTAGTCCCTTTACAAACATTCAATTAGCCTTTATATTTTGCTTAGGCACTTCGTAACCATGTCTAGGAGAAACACAAACAAATATCCATATCTTTTTACGAGTGGCATGAACGTCACTTTTCAGACATAATACGGCTTGTTCTGCATCAAAATTGCACAAAAAGTCTAAATTTTGCCGATCAGAAAACTTTAAACTATCAATAAAAACTGACACATTAGTTCACTTTGCAATTGAAAGCCTTTAAATATTATTTTTTCATTGAATTCGACACCCACCGGCATGTTTCTTGTTTCACAGCTAACACGGAAAAGGAAGTAGACAATGTATGGGTGAAGTTAGGTATAGCTGTTTATATAGAAAGACATTTCAACATTAGAAAATGTTGCCAGTATTTTTTTGAAATTTTTTTTTGAGTATTTTTTTTTAAATTAAAGAATGTTTTTATTTTGTTTTATACAATTATTTAAATAAAAAAGGTTTGTTTGTTTTAATTTAATATAAAAGAGCGAATCAATACTCTAACTGTAATACGAAATTACTTTTCTTTCGGGTGTATTAATATTTGAAAGAGACGGCAACTCTGGTTATATTAAATTAAACCAAATTGTGAAATAGTAAATTAATTAATATAAATTATTCGCTGATTGCAAACTATTATGAAATTTTTATTGTGAGATAAAATACTACATTAAAATACATTATAAAAATTATCGAAATAATCAATAATTAATTTGACACAGTACTTATGGTATAAGTACATACTTATAACTATTATTTGTTTTGGTAGTCAAATCATGCTTGTCCTTTATTTCCAACGATCTTATAATCATTAACAAATATAATAGATCCAATAAATGTAGTAACTCATTAGGGGTATTCGCCTTGTCTAGGAAATGTATACTATGCAAATATTTCCTATAGAATTGTGCTAGCGATCGAGAGCAGCCCCATTGCAAAATTTTGACATATTCAAGTGAAACAATAACAACCACACAGGCACAGGGTTACTTTTCCTTCACAGGGTTGCATTTTCCTTCTTGCTAGCTGTGGGAAATAAGTATACATAGGTTTTGGTATAGCATATTTTTCCTATCGTACCATAGGGGTATTCTCTTTGTCTAGGAAATGCATGCTACCGTGAACGGAAATGAAATTTTTCCTATCTGTGCAATAGCACAACAACAAAACACATGCAAAAAACATATGGTACGGTAGGAAAAATATCCTATACCAAATCATATGTATATTTATTTCCCACAGCTAGCAAGAAGGAAAATGCAACCCTGTGAAGGAAAAGTAACCCTGTGCCTGTGTGGTTGTTATTGTTTCACTAGAATATGTCAAAATTTTACAACGGGGGTTCTCTCGATCTCTAGCACAATTCCATAGGAAATATTTGCATAGCATGCATTTCCTAGAAAAGGCGAATACCCCTCATATGTTTTTTGCATGTGTTTTGTTGTTGTGCCATTGCACGAATAGGAAAAATTTCCTATCCGTGCACCGTAGCATGCATTTCCTAGACAAAGAGAACACCCCTATTATGTTATTTTAAATTTTGTTAAGACTGAGTTTACACGGGGCAATTCTTCTTGCCGAAAGTTTTAGTTTGCAGAGGAGAGGACGACGTCATTCCTTTTCACATTTCTATTTATATTACTGAATGGTTTTATGATAAATGCAAAATGAATATTATAGAAGTTAGGGAATTTAAAATTGAAATTTATATATATATATATATATATATATATATGTAAATGTACTAGCACTTGTATATAATTAACTATTTATAATAATTTTTATTAAAAAAATTGTGAAAACTTAATAAAAGGAAGAATAAATTGCGAAAATGAAATGAAGAAATGGAATGGTAGAAAATAGCCAATATATAAAGTTTCTTCGTAGGAAAGAGAAATAACGATAAAAACCAACAAAAGTATTCTTGTATAAGCTCAGTCCAGTGATGCATTTAATAAGTTAATATCGTAGCGACATCTGCATGTCTGAGTTTGATAAATCTCAAAAAATTGACAGCTTCGTTTTTCGTTTTTCTACACGATATGGAAAGCCGAGAGTGGAAAACGCCGCCACTTGCAAATTTTTTTCCAAGCATCATACATGGAAAACTTTGCCAGTGAGATTGTTAAAAAATAAGGCAAATAAAATTTAGTGCTTTCGTCGCAATATTTTGTGAAAAAATTGAACTTTAGTGCGCTTGATTTAGTTGTGTGAAAATTTGGTTATATAGTATAGTATAGTATAGTTGGAATAGAAAAAATTGCACACTGAGGAAAAGAAAAGTTGTATGCGAAGTAATTGGACTGCAAATAATTAATTGGAATCTACCGGAAAATTAAAGAAAACACGAAGTGCCCTGGTGGGAGTTTTGTAAAATTGTTGAAGATCATAGGCAATTATCTGTTTTAATACTAAAAATGTACAAAACTAAAAAAGACGTGGATGCCCATGTGCGAACCGCACTTGCAAAAGTGCGTTCTGAGACCGAGGTAAGTGTTCAGAATAACCACTATGCGGATAATCAAAGTTCTAAAATGTTTGAGGTAGTTTATATTATATAATCAAACTAAAAATGGACATATAAAAGGTCTGAAATTAAATTTTTATATTTATGTCGCAATAATGCGCCGCCAACTTGCTTTTACATACTAATAATTGCCAGTACGTGTGGGCAGTTCAAAGCTGTTTTTGATGTAATGGGAAAGTAACCAACAATTTAAATATCTTACAGTGGAGATCGGCGTGCAATAAGATATAGAAATAAAATGTAAGAAAGAAAATATTTGGAAATTGGTATTTACCCAGCATTTCAAAATAGTAAAATATGAGGTTATGTATTTTTGGTTATTCGTAGTGATCGTTATGAGCCGATGATTAGATTTGTATTTAAAACAACGCAGAGTTGATTCGGTAAACAACTTTCGGCGCCTTTTTTTGATGTGTAGGAATTAAATACAAAATAGTTATGCAAAAATTAAATTATCATTTTATTAATAATTTTGGCTGTTGAATTCCAAATACCATAATATTAATAATTCAATAAAATTGTTATTGTCTATAAAAAAAAAATTCATTTGAAAAAATTGCTGTTGCACAATTGGTTGTACGCAGGGACCAAATAATGGTTATATTTTCTTTAATGAAAAAATCAACTTGATGAGCAAAATTAAAGAAATCAATAAATAATCATCAAGTTGAGATTTGTATTTTATTACTGTATTAATGATACTCCTCTACACTTTACCACAACTCTGTGGCTACATTAAAAAAAATTCCGAATTTTATATTTTTAGTATATTTCTATGTTTACTTATTATAGCGTCAATTACGAAGTTTCACAATCGCAAAACTTTACTACAGAATCAATGAATATTCCACTGCTGAACAATACCTTTGCTCATATCTTAGTGTTAAAGAGGATAATGATCAGGCACACAAATTACTTGGCCAGTGTTATCAGCGCCTCAAGAAATCTGATAAGGCACTACAGTCCTTTCAACGATCATTGCAATTAAATCCCAAACAGCCTGATGTTTTGACAGATGTTTGTCAGTTACTTTTGGAAGATAAGAACTTGAACGTTAACAAAGCCAAATATTGGTGTGAACTGGCTGAGACTGAGAAAATACAACATGATGCAGTCTTCTCGTTACGTCTGAAGTTGATGAATAGTGACAATCTGGAAACAAATCAAGTAGAGGACTTAATACAGAAGGAAATAGCCGCGAGACCAAATGATGTGCAACTACGTGTGCGCCTTATGCGAAATTACATTGAACAAAATAAATTATTGGATGCATTCAAGTATGTCTACAACTTTGAAATGAGTCAACAAAACAATTTCACCAGCAGCAGTGAATGGTACAATATCGTATGGTTGGTGCTAAACAAATATGAACAAATGCCGAATACGAAGAAAGATTGGGAGTTTTGGCTACTGATAATAATTTGTTTAGAGCGACAAGTGAATTTGAGTTTTGGGCTTACAACGAATTCTGCAAGTTGTGGTGCAACCGAGACCGCGAACTTACTTTTTAATTTGGATCAGTATCTCTTCAAAGCAACACAGTTGTCGGATAAACTATGTGCCCAGCGTGAGCTGGTTAATCTCTTTCTGGATCATTATCGCGGTCAGATGTTAATACATGCTGCTGCTTTAGTATTTAAACGAGATATTTTACAAAATAAAAACAAATGGAAAGAAACTGTCAAGATTGTAGCACCATTGCTGCTACTGGCTTTTCAAACTGATGTGCCCGATAATCGAGAGCCTTGGATGAGACATTCTGATGAACAAGGCAATCAATTAATACAATTATGGAGTCGCGAGGGCTCTTTTCGATGTGCGCAGGTAATAGATATAAATAATAATAAATAGATATTAAAAAACTTTTCTTTTGAGCCAAATTGATTTAAAAAATGAATACATACATAAGTACGTTAATATATTTTAATACTTTTTCAGGCTGGACGTACATTACTATCATGCATTGTCGACGAGTTGGCTACTAATAAGGATAATGCTAATCAACAAATAAATAATTTATTTGGCAGCAATCCTCCATTATGGACCAATAGCGATGAATTCATTTCTGAAATTCGACAAATCTGCTCTGATAAGCATTGGCGGCGTAATGTGTTTGCCGTGTTATATTGCAACAGTGATCAAAAGGTCAAGGAACAAAGCTCTTTGTTAATTAAAAGCCCCAAATTATCTGAACCAGTTTTTGAGTTACCGACTTACGCTGATGTTGAGCGTCATGAGGAGGCTGCACAGTACTTAAAACCCCAGTCATTAGAACATATGATATACTTATGTTTGGCAAATGAGAATCTCGCCTATGTGCGAGCTAGATATTTTAGTGGTTTGAACTTTTCGACACAAAACTTAGCATTTTGTGGTGCTGAGTCCTTAAATCAATTAGATGTTGATACGTTTTTGTATGCTGCTACCATTCAAGCTAAACGTACATTAGAAGTTGAGCGACAAACCTTTGATAATTACTACTCTGGTAATAGAAGTGCCTCTGGTCGGCCGCGTATATTGCCATTTGTTAATTTGCAGGGACAGCTATGCACAGAGGAACAGGCTAATTGGTGGACAGCTGCTTATAAAATTTATAAAAATTTGGGCAGTGATAATTTGGCCGAACTGCGCGCCAATCTACAATTTGGCATCGAAGCGGTACGTGGTATTAATGGCCCTAAAATCGATATGATTATTGTATTTAAATTAGGTCAAATATTCGTTGCTCGCGTTCAGGATATTATTAAGCCTGTAGAGAAATCATTTTTAGAGGCACGTGCAGAAAACATTTATAAGTATGGATTAAATATGATGAAAATGAACAACAAAGGAGTACTGGAGCCTTTTCGAAAATATTTTAAATACGCCAAAGCTAATACTTCTATTGTAGAGCGTGAGATCTCAAATGCTGCTGAGGATGCAGTTTCTTACTTAGCATCACGTTATTTCAAAAAGGCAGAATATGAAGATTTGATTGAGGAATTGGCTGGTATACAATTGCCATTCGCTACATATTTGCAAGCTGAAGCTTATCGTAAATTGGACGAATCAAATAGAACTCCGAAACAGGCTAAACGCATGTATTTAGATCGTGCAAGTGACTGCCTTAATCAGACTTTGAATTTGTTGAAAAATACCGAAACCAATCCGGATCATCCCTTAAATTCTATAATACATACCGAATTGAAAAGGTTGCAACAAGCAACAATGAAGTTCATGAATGAAGGCAGCCCCGATACTGGCCATAATAACTCAAGCACTTATGAAGACGCAGAAGGAGACTTCTATCATGGCGCTCCGTTATCTGCTACGCCGTCAACAAACCGTTCACGGCGCGAAGTAAATGCTTCGGCATTAATCTCCTCTACGCGTAACAGTGAAATGGAGAATTTGGTAAAACAAATGGCCAACACATTGACTTTCGTAAAGGAAGAACTTGTCGATACAATTAAGCCGGAAATGTTATCGATGCGTAAAGAAATAACTTCACTTAAAGAGAAAATTACCGGCCTTGAGGACGCTATGAAACGTACGAATATATCATCAAATCCACCATCCCGGGATGATGCATCACATGTGCTCGATGATCTCTACATGATCGAAGATGCATTGCAAAATCAATTGTATCAATCGCCTGCTCAACCACCTATAAATGTGACCGGCAACATATTTCCCAACGTTGCAAATGGTCCCAGCACACAACATCCTGGTGGCGTGCATAGTCCATTTGTCGCAGCACAGCAGTCGCAACAACAAGCTGCACAACAACGGAATTCTATGCACTTACCTCCAAATGCAATGGCGGCAGCAGCTTACAATAGCCCAATGTTTAATCCCAACTATCCCATGAGTTATTATCCGCAGCCTTATATGATGTCACAACCACCCCCACCACCTGGATCTGCCGGTGGTATATTGGGTAAGTAGTTCTATTTAAATGCTAACTTTAAACCCTATTTTTTTTCTTTTGCCTCCTTGGTTTGAGTATTAATTTAAAAATTCCTTACAGGCCAACGTAATCCGCTGCCCATACCATATATGGATGCTAATTTGAGTTTCAGTATGGCTCAGTCCACACCCCTATTGCCAGCACCTCCACAAGATGGTAGGCCCGGCAATCTTTACAGTCTACTGACTCAACCACAACAACCACCAACGGTGCCACCGCAGTTACCATCACATTTGCCGCAGTTGTCGGTTCCAATGTCAATTGTTCCATTCGTACCACCAATTACAAGTAATGCACCATTAAACAATCCAACCATGGGCGGCTTTGCACCGACAGCTTCGGCTCAAACAGCCCCAACAACTGCTCCCATTCAATTTAATAAGGCACTCAATAATCAACCTGTGGAAAAAGGACCTCCAGCAAATGTTGTAATTACCAGTTCGGATCCTTTGCCAAATCCAAATCGACCAGCCTTGTTGGCACAGCAACCGCCGTTAAGTGTCACAATACCTCCACAGCATATTAAACCAAGTCTTGTTGCAACAACAGAAGCTACGGTACAACAGCTGCCAACTCAACCAATCGCTTCACAAGTTCCTACTACCTCTTCCACTGCGAACGTTAATAACGCTGGAAGTGGTGGATTTGCAGGCTTTGCTTTCGGCAATAAAACTTCAGACACACCAACGCCGTTCAATCTTACTTTTAGCAGTAATTTTACCACACCTACATCCTCAGCAACATCAATATTTGGGGTTAAAAGTGCAAGTTCTAATCCGCCAACAACTACTATTAGTACTACCACATTCAGTTTTAAGCCTCAAATAGATAAAGCTCAAGCACAGGCAACTGCTGCAGCCGTTGAAAATAGTTCTGGGGAAAGCATTAATATATTGAATAAAACCTCCGATAGCTTCGCGAGTGATCATAATAAGAGTAGTACAGATGCTGAACTGGAATACGATCCACGTCCTGACTTCAAACCAGTAATTCCCTTACCAGATGAAATCGAAGTTAGGACAGGCGAGGAAGATGAAGAAATAATGTTCTGTTGTCGTGCCAAACTCTATCGATTCATTGACAAGGACTGGAAGGAACGTGGCATTGGAGATATTAAGATACTGAAGAACAAAGAAGGTTTTTCGAGAATTCTTATGCGTCGAGACCAGACACATAAAATATGCGCCAATCATAAAATCACCAAAGAATTATTACTAACCACACCAACAAACGAAAAGAAAGGTCATATTTGGGTGGCTAATGACTTTGCTGACGAAGAATTGAAAACAGAGCGTTTCTTTGTTCGTTTCAAGTTGCCAGAGTCAGCTCAGAGCTTCTACAATTCTTTCAAGCAGGCACAAAAGGAAGCCGAAGAATTAGATAATAAAAAGGAATCAGTTGTTCTGACCGAAGTTAAGGGGAAGGAGAAGAAAGATAATCAGCCGCCATTTGGCTTAGCCAAGAGCTCAGTTTCAAACTTTGCAACTAGCACACCGGCTACAAAATCGAATGTCGAAAAGTCAGTTACATTTACGCAACCGACCGCAGCTCCAACAGCAGTCCCAGAAAATGTTTTACAAGCCGGTGGAGTCTCTAAAACACTTTTTAGTGGATTTGGTACAGCTGCCGGTAGCATTCCTGCTCCGACGGCTTCAACCGATAGCAAAAAAGTTGAGGTGCCAAAATCCACTGCATCGCCATTCGCAAATTTCACTTTTGATAAAAGTAGCGCCACTACAACTACCACTTCATCGCCTTTCGCTAATATCTTTAGCAATTTGGGTCAACCATTGGTTACTACTTCATCACCATTTAACACCGTAAGTACGCCAACTTTCCAAACACCCATTGGCAGCAGCGTCACCCCAACACATACAATCACATCCACAGCAGCGATGAACAAAACTAATGCTTCCGATACTGAAGATGAGTATGTTCCAACAGCTACATTCAACCCGGTCATACCATTGCCGGATTTAGTGGAGGTTTCTACAGGCGAGGAAAATGAAATTGTGTTGTTCGAATATCGTGCCAAACTTTTGCGTTTCGATAAAGAGTCTAGTGAGTGGAAGGAGCGTGGTATCGGCAATATCAAATTGTTACAGGATAAGGACGATGTAAATAAAGTTCGATTGGTAATGAGGCGTGAACAAATACACAAACTTTGTTGTAATCAACGCATATACAAAAATACCGTCTTCAAATATGCAAAGAACTCTCAAACTGCATTAACGTGGGCTGGACAGGACTATTCGGAGAATGAGCTAGTCACTGTAATGTTGACGGTGCGCTTTAAATCACCCGAAACATGCAAACAGTTCCACGAGACTGTGTTGAATGCACAAGGGAATATGAGTGATGATGCTGATGAGGAGAACGTGAAGGCCGCTACCAAGGAAAAACAACAAAAGGAGAAACAGAGTGAAAAGTCTGAAAATAAAGAAGCTAACATCAAAGGGTTTGGTAACGCCTTCAAGCCTAAAGCTGGTTCATGGAATTGTTCCGCTTGCTACATATCGAACACAATTGACAAAAAATATTGCATTGCTTGTGATTCTCCTAAGGATGATACTGTACCCAAGAAAGAAGCCACAAGTGTGCTGCTTACCAACCCACCAAAGGCGTCATTTGTTTTTGGTTTCCCACCAGCGTCGAACGGCAATGCCACTTCATCTGCGCAAACGACCGATAGTTTTGTTTTTGGCAAACCAACGGCAACTTCTAGCACTCTTACAACTGAGCCAGAAAATGTTAAGGGTGCAGCCAGCACCAATCCAAGTGCCACATCTACACCATCTATTGGTAAAAGCGGGTTCGGGGAACAATTCAAACCACCAGCTGGTTCTTGGAATTGTCAGGGTTGTTATTTAAGCAACACCTCCGACTCTATATACTGCAAGGCTTGCGACGCGCCGAAAGATAATACTGTGCCTAAGAAGGAGTCAATCAACAATGTGCTTACACTATCGAATCCAGCGCAGAATTTCACCTTCGGATTTAAAGCAGCCGCTTCTGTGCCAGCAACAAATGCGGCTAGCACCAATGCAACAGCGAGTGCTTTTAACTTCGGTGGTGCTCCTACGGTCACAAAATCCGAACCTGCCAAGTCTATATTTAGTGGCTTGACGAATGCGAACAATAATGACACGTCCAAATCCTTTACATTCGCCCCACCTACCACAACAAGCAGTAGTGACTCTAATTTACCATCGTTGTCAAAGCCAACATTCTCCTTTTCTATGCAATCCAAAGCGATGGATGCACCACTAATTCCTGCATCATCGGGTGCAGGTGGAGAATGCACTTCAACATTTTCTTTGGACAAAAAAGATTTCAATTTCACCTTAAAACCAAAAAGTCCGGGCAAGTCGGGCAAGAGTCCAATGAAATTTGGGGGTGGTGGCGGTGATGCCGATGCCGCAGCAGATGATGGCGAAGATGGCGAATACCAAGAAGAAGAAAACAACACATATTTTACACCAGTCATACCTCTGCCGGACAAGGTTAGTACGGTTTAAACAAAAGATACTCATGCATATTTACCTGAGGTGTAATATAATGCAACTAAAAAAATTTTTTTCCTCAGATCGACGTGAAAACTGGTGAAGAGGACGAAGAGCTTCTTTATATTCATCGCGCAAAATTATACCGCTTCTTCGATGGCGAGTGGAAGGAGCGCGGTCTGGGCGATGTGAAGATCCTGCGTCACAAAGAAACCAAGAAGCTCCGAGTCGTTATGCGCCGTGAACAAGTGTTAAAAATCTGTCTCAACCATGTGCTTAACGAAGAGGTGGAATACAAACGCAAGGATGACAAATCCTGGTTATTCGTCGTAAACGATTTCAGTGAGGGTCTTGTTGAGTTGGAAAAATTCTCTTTACGTTTTAAAAATAAGGAAATCGCTCAAGGATTTATGGATGCCGTGCAGAGTGCCATTGCAGGTACAGCTGCCGCCATTGAAAATGAGGGCAGCGTGTCTACAAATACAACATTAAATATGTCAGAGATTGTGACGGACATTAAAGAGAAGGAAAAAGTGACAGCTTTGACAGATGCTGATAGAGTAACGGCTGATAAATTGCAATTACCATATGAATTCTTCACAAACCAAACACCATGTGCAGGTTGCCGTGGTTGTGATCCAGACAACTTTATATTCCCTATATTGAAAATAGATGAATCATTTGTTAACAAAGAAAATAGTCAAGATTTGTTGAAACCATTGCAATTGCCTTCGTTATCATTACCGAAGGTGGACAATGTCACTGCGAATCGTTCGCTTTTGAAGCAAAGTGCTTTGTCACCGATGGTACCATCACCTGTATCTGCTACACTCTCCTCTAATGAATCCAACGCAATAACAACACCAAAAGTGTGTGAATCGAATATTTTCTCTGGTTTTGGTGGTGTAAACTCAACAGCATTCAGCGGTAGCGGTGAAAAGATTTCAACTGGGTTTTCATTTACTGCTGCTATGAGCAGTTCCAACAATGATGGTGGTTCGATTTTTGGTTAGTTTAACGACTGTATACATAAACTCTCAGCTATTTATTTCTTTTCCCTTAATTCTTTTTAGACAAGAAACCCGTATTTGGCCAATCACCATCGATATTCGGGAACGTTACCAACGCCTTACCTAAACCCGCTGATTCTACAACAACCGAGGGCGATAAACCAAAGACAATTTTTGATGGTCTTGGTAGCACTTCAGGAACCGATTCGATATTTGGAGGTAAACCTGTTTTCGGTTCAGGAACCGGCTCTCTTTTTGATGGCAAATCAACCTCGGACAATGACGCAACAACAAAGTCGATTTTCAATAGTTCAGCAACAAGTACCGGCGGCACTTCGATATTTGGCGGATCAACATTTGCCTCATTAGGAAATAATTCTGGCACACAGAACTCCATTTTTGGCAGCGTCAATAACTCGAACACAGCCAACACTAAAACTGACGGTAATTTATTCGGTGGTATTCCTAAAGAGCAAACTATTGCCGCACCCAGTTTTGCAGATCTTTCCAACAAAGTTGGTGCTGTTGATTTTGCCAGCTTAGCTGCTAAGGCGCAATCGGCAACTACAAATAGCAAACCTGCCGAAAAGCCAGGTCCAGGCGGTTTTATTGGTCTTACGGACCAGGATGCGTTCTCTACTTTTGCCAAAGCGTCTCGGAATATTTCAAAGGACGACAATGCCAACGATTCAACGAAGAGTGCTGATGATAATGAAAATTATGATCCACATTATGATCCAATTATTGAATTACCAGACGAAATTCAAGTTAGCACTGGTGAGGAAGATGAAACAAAACTGTTTGGCGAACGTGCGAAGCTCTACCGATACGATCTCAATACGAAGGAGTGGAAGGAACGCGGTGAGCATAAAAATTATAAAAATAAAATAATGATTTTTTATACAATAATTTGATATCAACTTAACATTAATTTTTTATTTAAAATGAACTATTATTCTTCAGGCGTTGGCGAATTAAAGATATTGGAGCATAAAGTTAAACACACATATCGTCTGGTGATGCGACGCGAACAAATTCATAAACTAGTTTTGAATCATGGGGTTGGTGGCCAGTTCAGTTTTAACAACATGAATAACGATCCAAAAAGTTACATATGGGCGGCGATAAACTATGCTGAGTCGACAGAAGGTGAAGTGGAGAAATTGGCGGTACGTTTCAAGAATGTCGACCTTGCGGATAAATTCAAACAGAGGTTGAATGAATGCATCGAATCAGCGAAAAAACGCGAGTAAAGGAAACAGATCATGGGAAAAGATCACGATCCTATATGGATTAAAATTAAAATAGTTTTAGATGAAACTTTGTGGTATCGAAAACACCTCACATATAAAAAAAACATAAATTATATAGTTTGTAGCATTCCTCATGGTTTTCACCCTTCTCGGGCATACATATATACCTATAAGTTCTCATATTGTATTCAGATTTTTTGTTCTAAAAATATGTATTTCTCTTTTTGTTTGTTTGAAACTTTGGCGAAAAGTCGCACGAAATCTGCTTGTTTATTTAGTCTGTATACAAGCTCGTGTGGCAACAACAAAATTAATAAGAGAAATTATTAGAGTCGTAAAAATTAATTGTTATTCGTACATTATACTTACATATAATAAGAATTATGGAGTTTTATTCTATACCACTTGATATGTTAGAGGGGTGGGCAGAAGGTAATTTTTGAAGAACTTCGTTGTACGAACGTTAGCTACATTCGTGCAAAATAATCCCGTTCTCTACCGTCGCGTTACTATTGGATTTTAGTGGGCTTTTACGATTTCAGTGTCTGCCTTGTGTTCATAATGGAACGAATCTTCCGACCTTTTTCTTTCTCTACTGCCCTAAGCCTAACAATTGCCCCTTGTTATAGTGGCTAGGTGAGACCGCTTATAAGCACACGCCCCAATTTTTTTTTATACCTTTTATGTACATAAAATGGAATATTAACTTTGGTTCGAAGTAAGTAAGTACCAGAAGGAGAAGAGATATAGGTAGGTCGAGTCTTAGTCATCGAAATTTATACCGATCGTATTAGAATTACGAGCTGAGTTGATTTAGCCATTCCCGTCTGTCCGTCAATCTGTTTGAACACAAACTAGCCCCTCAGTTTTTGAGGTATTCAGGGCTATTCTACATTTCGATTACGATCCCGCTCTCCGCTCCGCCACAATCGTAGTTTGGTATTCTGAGTTACGATCGAATCGAAAGAAGTAGAGGAAGAGAGAATACATTTTCGAAGTCAGCTGGTTGCATGTGAATGCGTGAAATTGAAACAAAGCAAAGCAAACATATACAAACTATTTTTCATAACTCAAATAAATATACATACATAAAATCGTGTTTTTAACGTTAAATGGAATCAATAGCCTAGGCGATATTTCATGAGGATTGCGAGATAAATGTTATCCATTTCAGATGAGTGATGAATTTTATGAAATTGAGCTTGTAATTGGTAATCTATTATAAAATAAATTTAGTTATTTAGATTCAAAAAAAAAAAAAAACTTCAAACATAATAAAGATGTTTTCAAGTATGTCCTGGATAGTTTTTCGCAAGAAACTCAATCAAGTACTTTGTCATGATTATCTCAACCTAATCGAGTAGTAGCAGAAGGCAGTTACCAACAGAGAGTTGGAGAAGATAATAACATAGGAATGTGTCACTCAACAGCGTCAATGCCATTGTACAACTTTCTCGAAATCATGTAGTCTTACTGGTGGATCAACTGTATTTCGGCAACGTTATTTCAAAACTCTCTATTTTTCATCTTGCTTTTGTGTTGTATCAAAAAGCATCATTAAACTCATTAAATTAAAAAAAGACATCGTTATGACTTTTCCAATTATCAAAATCATGTTTTACTAACATTTTTCTTAAAATTATATTCAGCCCTGTTCTGCATTTCGACTCGAATCGAAATTTTCTCCGTTCGGCGGATTTGGTATTCTGCGTTACGTTTCGTCTCGATCAATCTTCGAAACTTTCGATTCTATCCAATTTTATGTATTCTGCATTTCGATCGTAGCTACGTTTTTGTACGTTGTAATTTAGTTGGCGGAGAACAGTTTGATTGTATATTTTGTGTACTTAAGTAACATAATTTTAACAAAAATGTTAATAAAACATGATTTTGATAATTGGAAAAGTCATAACGATGTCTTTTTTTTAGTTTAATTTGATTAATGATGGTTTTTTATACAACATAAAAACAACATGAAAAATTAGAGTTTTGAAATAACGTTGCCGAAATACAATTGATCCTCCAGTAAAAGACTCCATGATTTCGAGAAAGTTGTATAATGGCATTGACACTGTTGAGTGACACATTCCTATGTTATAATCTGCCGAATACTATGCCTAACTGCCTTCCGTAAAAATCGCAAATCTCCTACTACTCGATTAGGTGGAGATAATCATGTCAAAGTACTAAAGTACTTTATTGAGTTTCTTGCGAAAAACTATCCAGGACATACTTGAAAGCATCTTTATTAAGTTTGAAGTTTTTTTGAATCTAAATAACGAAATTTGTTATACTTATATAAAAGATTACCAATTGAAAACTAAATTTCATAAAATTCATCACTCATGTGAAATGGAAAACACTTGTCTCGCAATCCTCATGAAATATCGCCGAGGTTATTGATCTCATTAACCATTAAAAACACGATTTTATTTATATTTATTTGAATTGTACAAAAGCTCTTTGCCTTTGTTTGCTTTGTTTTGTTTCAATTTCACACATTCACATGCAACCATCTGACTTCGAAAATATATTCTCTCTTCCTCTTCTTCTTTCGATTCGATCGTAACTCAGAATACCTAATTTCGATTGTGACGAAGCGGAGAGCGTGAACGTAATCGAAATGTAGAATAGCCCTGATTGACACTGAAAATTATCGAAATCGAATTTTGCAATTTGCAATAAATTTGATAAGTTCCTGAAAGGTATAAAGATTTCGATATGTACTAGAGGTCTAGATACCCGGGTATCGAGCACTGCGAGCAGCTCGATGCTCGCTCATTGCTCAACTGCTCAACAGAGCAAAAAAATTCCATATTTGTTTGTCAGATTTTCTTTGGCGTTTTAATAATTTTTACACTTGCATAAATAAATTTAAAATTAATATAAAAAAAAGTTTTGAGCAAAAAATTCAAAATTTTTGTAAAAATGCTCGAAATGCTCGTGCTCGGCTCGAAAATGTTTCGAGTAATAAGCAATGAGCCGATGTGCGAGTGCTCGTTGCTCAAATGCTCGCACTGCTCGAAAATGTTTGAACAAAATCTGGAGCTCTAGTATGTAGTAGTAGGCATACATATTTTTGCGGACCAGCGTCCGATGCTAGAACACGACGAGTGCCTATGTTCCCTGCTTTCATCCATAAGCGAACTCAAACAAAATACAACAGTAACATTTTCATTCATAAACGCATGCGCCCTAGAACAAAGCGAAGTGCGTTCATTCATAAAGACAATCGAGTATATTAGGCCCGCTTACCCGTTGTTATAGTAGTTGTTGTAGCGGCTAGCCATCCCCGCCTGGGGACAGGTAGGTCGAGTCTTAGTCATCGAGGTCATCTAACGGAAGGCCCAAGAAACGTGCTGTTTCGATAGGTGTTAGTTATGTCAGGGTCGATTCTGCATAAGTAAGAGGTTAGCCTGCTATAATATCTAGACCTTAATTGTACCAGGGTTACGCGTGTCCTTGTTCTGCAATGGGTGGCGATTGGATTTCGAGAACACCATTCACATTAAGAGAGTTCACAAAGATATTAAAGGACTCTCGGCGAATGGTGTTTATAGCCTGTCGGTATGCATGTTTCACTGTGTAAGTGATGCTCCGGCGCCATCAGGAGGTTTCCCGTCACGATCCAAAGGGCGGTGTTCTGACATGCTTGTAGTTTCTTCAACTGTGTCTCGCTAGTCCTCGGCATCCAAAGCATAGTTTACGACCAGCCGGCCAATTGTCTTGTATGTTTCCAACAAATTTTCTTTGTTTTTTCCCCAGTAGCGAGTTGAGGATTTTGTTAGGACTCTGTACTTCAGTGGCAATAGCAGTCGTATGCGGGAAAAACATGACATGAAATTTTGGCGGCGATGGGAAAGAGAAAATTGTGAGGAAGGCTGTCATGACACTTTACAATCCTGTCATGATTTTTACAAAGAGACGGATAGACAAGATAAATCGATTTGTCTCATCATTTCATGAAGCTTTATATGCATATGTTTATACCTATTTCGATAATCTTTACAACCGTTAGCTGAACAAACTTAATATACTCTATACATAGTAAAGTCGAGCATAACAAAAAAAATCAATCATCTTTGCGAAATGAGAAGCAACAACAGCACATTGTTTGTACCTTTCCATTCTTTTGTGCTGCTAAATTCGCTGTTCGCCTATTACCTCATATTGCCAAGCAAGCAATTTCAATTGCAAACGGCGACGATTTCGATTCAAGTCAGCCAAAATTATTTTTCGCATTTTGGTGTGGAAGGAAGGAAATTCAGGTACTCTGTTTACCAGGAATATTCACATCAAATTTGAACCAGGCAATATGTATCTAGTTGGATTACTAATTGCCGATTGATTTCAAGTTTCTAGTGAATATCAGATAAACTTTAAGTATTAAACACAAATTATATTAAAAATTCTATATTTAAAAATAAAAATATGTTATTACCGAACATTCCTTTGATAAATGTAAAGAACTCCTCAGTTCGCATTATCGACAGTGTGAGGGAAGGAAGATGTGGGATACTTGCGTCGTTCGTTTAGTTGACGGTGCGCAAGATCAGAGAATGCAGAATAAAGAGAAGGTGCAAATTCATGGCACTACCGAAACCTGGTTGTAGTAACCGCAAAAATATTCCCCAAATTAGTTTTCGTAGAAAATTGCGGGAGTGACAGTCCTTGGCCGGACAAAAATCCGAGTCGTTGCGGCATAAAGACACGACTTTTAGTCGCCTCTTATGACAAGCAACATTTTTTTTGAAGCTGTGACTTAGTCAGATGTCAGATTGTGGACTTTGCTGAAGATTTCTGAGATCTGAGAGCAGATTGAAACAATCTACTCCACGAGTAGATGTTAAAATTCAGACTGTATATAACCAAAAGTTATTGCGGTAACATTCGATCAAATCAATCAACCACAGTTCCCACTTATCGCACAGCGAAAATAAGATAATGGAGCACAGGAGACCTAAACTTATTCAATGTATGCCCTATATTCCAAACGGTCCCAACCCCAATCTCCGTTCCGAGTTTGCGAAGCGTTTATTTTACTTTTTTACAACTTGGGCTTGCCATTGACGATCGGCGTTTCACGTATGCAAAAAACCGTTGAAGTGGTGTCACAAGATAGCTGCTCATTTTCTTATAATTTCTATTAATTACAACAATTATTTTATATTTTTCAATTATTATTAGAATTTCCAACTTCCGTTTTTTTTTTAAGTTTATGTGCTTGAACTATAAATTTCCCTTTTCTAAATACTTCCCAAATACTTATGTCACATAAGAGGAAATTTTTGCCACCTGATAATTTTTACAATCCATTCACAGTTGCTATTACAAACTTCGCAGTTGTGCCAACTTCTACGAGTTGTTTTCATCATTTCTCCATTAACATATTTTGTTTCCTTTTTTGATAAATTATTAAATATTAAAAACCAGTAAGAACCCCGAGTGGGTTATATAGTGTTCATAAGTTGACAACCGGAAAACTAAAGTAATGCGGAAAAGAGCACCACCGCAGTCGGGTGCTCCACACTTTGCTCCTTCACGAATCCCTCAATTTCGACACACTTTCTTCAGTTAACATATATTGTCGTGCGAGCGAAATCTGCTTATTTTATTTTACCATACGCAGTCGGCGTTGATAACACAGTCGACGCCTCTTTCCATCGGTGTGTCCGTTAAGGCGATATACCATATAATATGGTCATACAAAGCGATTTGAATATTATTAGGAAGTGTCGTAAAACATTACTTCATCTCACAATGATCACCTCATTAGTTGCTGCTGTCACGATGTCAAATGTCGTTGGAAGTGTTGAAGCAGATAGTCCAGCTACAATCGATGTACCCGACATGCAAATGAATCGGCGACCTGCTGCTATCCCTTATTGCGATGATGATAATACAGATCACACAATAGGACGGAGGTAAGTTTATGGCATCATAAGTGTCCAGTAATTTTAATGATTTATTATGACATAGATTATTCTATAATGTTCTGGAAACATCTACATAAGTACGTGCGTGTGATCGCTATATAGATAGTTGAAGTTTTATCGTTGATCAGTGGTTTTAACAAACTAAGAATGAAGTGATAAGGTTCGAGCAAAATCCAAAATTATAGAAAATAAATATTTCTAATTGCGGTCGCCCTTCGACAGGGAATGTCAATCCTTCCGAATGTATTTCCGACATGAAGTAAAAGCTTCTCATAAAAATTCGGTTGAGAAGAAGAATCAGTCCATTGCTGCTTGCAGTGGCTATGAAATCGATTATGTTTCTAATAGGTCTTCTTGTACCTAGTACATTTTTATTATTGTTAAGTTTTGCATTACGTTTCATGTTAAAATGAACAGCTGACCACATCGGCAACAGACAGATTAACAAATGGTAAGAAAGGTAAATTTCACCTACATATATACAAGGGTGGTAAACGCTTGCGCTTTACAATTAAAAAAACTGACGCTGATGTGGTCTTTCGCTATTCGAAGATGCTCATATGTGCTCCACAGAGAGAGAAAAGAATCAAGAGAAATTGAAAGCATTTGCCGGCAAAAATATGCAGGTATTTTGGCGCGCTTTCAATATGTTCATATGCATGCATATATGTATGTACATACATCCTGTCCTAAGTTATTGATACATAGCTAAGCATAAGCGTGCCTCCAAAGATGATTCATCAATGTTTATAATATGTTTGCTGATGCAATTTTGGATAGAAAGCATTCCAGCCGTTTTATGCTACCAAGAAATACATAAGCATAAACTCAACCCACTTTAATTTAGTTGTTGATTTTGTACAGATTTAAAAAAATGCAGTTTTTCCAAACATAGTGAAGTTAAATGTAAAAAAGTTCTATTATGCTGAAATAAAATTCGTATGACTGAAAGAATAAATAAATTATTCACATACATACTCGTACATATGTGCATACATGCATGTGTGCTGAGTGTAGTTTATAAACAAATAACAGAAAGTATTGTGGTATCTGATAATAATAGCATTTCAAAAAGAATTATTGTTGATTTCTTTCTATGACTCAAAACGATATAGTGTAGTAATAAATATGCTAAAATAGGTGAATTTAAAATACTCGTACACGAATATCGTTAAAATACGTACTGTAACAAATAGATGCATACACCTGACACTGCAAAGGTATATATATCCTAAACTTAATTTTTCGTGCTATATTCTAGCTCTATTCTATTCTTCATTTTATATACGAATATAACAAAAAAAGTAACATGTACATATATACATAGTTATCAAAGCACATGCATATACTATGTTTATATACGCAAACGTACATACATATGAACATAGTCTGGCAGAAAACTGCATTTTACAGCTATAATTTCTAATTTGCTGATTGATATAATCGACATTAAAACCTTACCATTCATTCACGCCGAAATTGTTCACAGTCGTCAATTAATTTCTACATATTTTTTTCCCTTTTATTATTCTGTGGAGAAAATAAAAGAAAAATAATAAATTCAAAAACACATGGTCATAAATACTTAGACATAAATTTGTTTATCTTTAAACATTCATGACCTAGTGTTTGTTTTTTTTTCAGTTTTTTTTCGTGTGCTTTGTTTTTATTTTATATTTTATATCTACCACGAAAACAAGTAACCTATACGTATCAACGAAATTTATGAAATAATCTTTTCTAACAAATACGTAGTAGATATGATGTACATAGTTAAAAATTTCACACTTTGTTTTCAGATTTTTATACATAACAACACTGGACGGTCGTTTGTCGGCGCTTGACGCTAGTCAAGGTGGTAAATTACGTTGGAGCGTGCCAACTGGTCCCGGTCCGCTCATATCGTCTAGCATTCATCGGCTTGAATTGACAAATAATGGACAATTTGTGCGAATGATACCATCTTTAAATGGCGGCATTTATAAATTCGATGGCGAATCTATTGATCCGATACCGATTACCACCGAAAATTTGCTCAGCTCATCGGCGAGATTTTCTGATGATTTGGTAATCTCGGGTGGCAAGGAAACTCGTACCTATGGTATATCTGTACGTACTGGTCAGCTGTTATACGAATGTTCCATGAATGGTTGTAATAATGCTACAGACACTAGAGATCCCCAAGAAGGCGTTGATGTGAATGGTAATACTGTTGGCGGTGAGCAGAGCATAGAACATGATCCTCTTATAGACGACGTGATTGTGGTGCGTCGTCAAACGCAAACTGTACGTGCTGTAGAGTCGCGCACTGGTGTGGAACGTTGGAATTTCAGTGTGGGACAACATGAGTTGAATATGATAAAGCCGGCTGAATGTCATGACCGTCCTTTTAGCGATATGGATATGGCCATGTTAGATTTGGATATAAGAGTGGTTGTGCCGGAAGGTGTAATTTGTGCGTTTAGCAAGACAAATCCGAATGACATGCTTTGGAAGTATAAGGTAAATAATACCCGTACAAATAATGTGAAATATAACAAACAAACAAATTATCAATATTAATTACCTACACATAACTTTCACAGTTTGACCATCCCATCGTTAGTGGCTGGAAAATTGGCATCGACGATGACCTAGAAAAGATCGATATGTTTAGCTCAGCGCAGTGGATGTGGGACCATGCAGAGAACATATTCGATCCACCTGTAAACTCCAGGAGCCCATCGATTTACCTCGGCATGTATGGTAAACAATTGTATATACAGGTATGTAGTATGTTATTTTTTCTTTGTAAACACATCTTTAGTAATTGTTATAATTTAGGAATCTGTTACTTTGCGCCGTGAGATTGACGATCAATCTAATTTATATACCCATCTAACAACGGATTCTACAATGCCGATAATACCATGGCGTCCTATACCAGCTAGTATCAATTCTTTGGTAGCATTAAATAATAAAAGAGAAATTACAGATGGCAAAACGGTAGAAGCCTCGAATACAGCTACTACACTGCCGAACATTCTTGATGGTATAAAGGGCAATGAGTTAGTGCCATATGATGAGGATAAATTTGCGGTATCAGCACAATCCGTACTTAATGCCTCCGAGTATGTGAATGGAAATGGTTTTTATTTATATACTCGTGAGGATTTAGAACACGAAGAAAATGCCCGTTGCGAAACCGATGATGTCGCAGAAGAAGGTGTAAAAGACGACGCAGAAAATGATGGTGACATTGACAATTTGCGAAGAGAGGTGAATCATACAAATCGATCATTCAGCGATGATTTAGGCTTTAGCCTTGACGATATTGATGCACCCGTCAAAGTAGTGATTTTATCTTTGTGGTTTTGGTGGAAAGAAGTGGTTGTTATTGCTTTGACGACCGCAGTTTTGGTGAATTTATTTCTTGGTCAACGCCAACGGCAAGAGGTTTTAGTAATTGAACGTCATGTGCCGGTACCAACGGCTTACGAGGCCACTGAACAGTCTACAGTTGCGCTACTGGGACCGGCAAACGTTGCAGAGATTGCTAATGGCAATGTTCATCGTTCGCTGTCGGAGTCCACCTCTTGTTCTGGTGAACATTTCACTTCCCGTTTCCAGAGCGATTTCGACTTAGTGCGCTGCTTGGGGCGGGGTGGTTTTGGTGTGGTTTTTGAAGCGAAAAATAAATTAGATGATTGCAAATACGCTGTGAAACGAATAACACTGCCTAATAAGAAGGAGTCACGTGATCGTGTTATGAGAGAGGTGAAGACTTTAGCTAATTGTGAGCACCAAAATATTGTGCGTTATTTTCAGGTTGGTTTGTAAATATGTAATTTTAGCTGCATAGTGGTTGCTTAAACAGAAATTTTAAAATCACTTCGCAGGCTTGGGTTGAAACACCACCGCCCGGTTGGCAAGAAGAAGAAGATAATAAGTGGTTGGCACATGAGATGTCTATGTCCATACAAATAGAAACGCCAGATGGCACAACTTTGCCTTCCTTTGAGAACGCTTCATTCGTACAGAGTCCACCGAGACGCCAGCTGCAGGTTGAACGCAAGCGCCAATTACTCTCTTGGATGTCAAGTTTAAACAACACCGATTGTGGCTCCGATCATGAACGTAAAGATTGCATTGACGAAGGCGAGGATGATGATTCGTGCATTGTTTTCCGCTCTGAGTCACAATCCTTAGCACTGAAAGGTCGTGAGGAAGATGAGGATGATGATTCATGCATTGTCTTCCGCTCTGAGTCACAGTCGCAGGCGTTGAAAGGTCATTACGAACATGAAAACGAAAGCGATAATGAAAGTGATGGCTATGACAGGGTCAAAAATAAGCAAGCAAATGACAAGAAAGCGCATAACAATTCCATTTCCATTGATATTCATTCCAATTCATTTGATTTGAGTCAACAAAAGAATGGCAAGAATATTGATTACTCACAATTGTCCGATTCATTTCAAATTGAATTTGTACGTTCGGCAAACAGCGATGAAACAAATGACGACAGTGGTTGTGATGGTCAAACGAAGGGCGATGTATGGACTTCGCAAGACGTCCAGCGTTCCTCGAATGGCAAGAGTAAAAAGGAGAATTCCAAATCTAAAAAGCGTCCAAATTCTCTAGAACTCGGCAAAGTTGCCATAAATATTGAGAACAGCGGAAATAGCAAAGCCATACTACCAGCTACTGCACTGGTGCAGTCCATACAGAAACCACAACAAAATAGGGTTTACTTGTACATACAAATGCAGTTGTGCCGCAAGGAGAGTCTACGCGACTGGTTGCGTGACAATCGTTGTGAGGCACGTCAAAGTCATATCAATAGCATTTTTCATCAAATCGTCGATGCAGTCGACTATGTGCATTTGAAGGGACTCATACATCGTGATCTCAAACCAAGCAATATTTTCTTTTCTCAAGATGGCCAAATTAAAATTGGGGACTTTGGTCTAGTCACCGATATGTCTGACATACCGAATATGGTAACAAAGTGTGGCGATACAACTGGTTTGCCATCGTGCGCACGTCACACACAACAGGTTGGCACGCACCTGTATATGTCGCCGGAACAGCTCCGCGGCCAACATTATGACTTCAAAGTTGATATTTACTCTTTAGGTTTGATATTCTTTGAGCTATTGGTATACTTTGGCACCGAAATGGAACGTATAAAAACGTTGCGAAATCTCAGAGATGGTACCTATCCATTGGAGTTTCCAAATAAATTCCCTAAGGAGCACGACTTACTGCAGCTTATGTTGTCTAACAAACCCGCCGAGCGTCCAGCTACAACAGAGCTAAAACAAAAACTACTCGATATACTAAAGTGGCCAGATTTCATAGTGGGTGATGGTAATCCATTGGCTATGGTTGCAGAGGCTGCCCGTCGCTATAGTCGAAGTCGTACATTTAGTACTAATGAAGTATGAAAATTCATTACATATTTTGTCAGAGATGTCTTAGATGCATATGCATATATGTCTTGATTGTACATATAGTAGTTAATTTATTTTTAAGTAATCTAAGCAATAGTTGTTTAATTCTTAAAATATTAAAAGAGTTTACTGAAATCAAAATCAACCATACTGAAATTGAAGCTTTAAAGCAAATTTAAAGAAAAATCGAGATTGTAATTGAATCTAAAGAAAGACTTAGCAATTTTTTTAACTGCGTATATTGGAAAACAATTAAAATTGGAAAATGAAAAGAATATTTTTTTGCAAATATTCTTTAACTAAGATAGTTTTAGAAACTTTCGTGTGCATGTGTAATTATAAATGTACTTGTGCTATATAAATATGTAGTTAGATATCTTAAATAACATAACGAGACGCCATTAAATTTTACATTTATTAGTTTAACCTAGATAAGAAAGTGACACCAGCAATTTTCACATCCTACATACATATTACAAATGTACAAGTATTATTATTACTCAAATCGAACTATAAATTTCACATTTGTATTGAAAAAAACTTATTTATGGAATATGGCCGTTCATACTGAACATATTTTTAATTTATTATTCAATCAATTTTTTATAAGTTACAAAAACAATTATTTTTATTTAATTTTCTTTTTAGTCACAATTTTAAAACGTTTTTGACTCTCACTTGACGTGCTGAAATAGGTGTCCATTTAAGCAAAACACTAAGTAAATACATATAAACATCCCTAGCAAGGATAAAGGATTTGACTATCCAGTGTATTTAAGAAAAGACGATAATAAAAATTAAGCAAAGAAAATGAAAATGAAATGAAATTACACTTTTATTATAATATAATTCATGTGCATTTAAATGGAAACGTTCAGTTTAGTATTCCGGGTTCAGTTTAGTATGTCGGGGTAAGTCTGGATTGTTGGGAATTTAGTTTACAGCAAAATCCAGAAATTAATTGTGCCGGTAATACGCCAGTGTCTCTCAATGCAGCTCAATTGGTTTGATACCGAGCACGCGATTTATAGGAAGACACCTTTATAAACTGTTATTGTCGGAGTCTCTGCAAATAGTATTTAGGGCCTGTCGTTCAGTTGTTGTTGTTGTTGTTGTTGTTGTTGTAGCCGCCGAAAATTCTCGAAATTGGGCTTCGAAGAATATGGCGGTAGTGACAGTCCTTGGCCGGATAAAAATCCCGGTCGTTCCGGTATAAAGACCCGACTGTTGGGAGAACTATTGAATTTTAGTCGCCTCTTATGACAGTACTGCCCTGCGGTTATGTTATTTGGTGTCCATTAGATCAAGTACTCCCTTTCTGGTGGTGGTTCTGCTTGTACTAGATGACCATACGGTAGCTTCACTGCAGATATTGCTGGCACAGCATAATATTATGCTTCTTAACTGGGAGCATAGATATTTCACTGTGTAAGTTACGTTACGATCCTCAGCGAGGTGTTTTGACTGACTTGTCGCTTCTTCAAACAAAGATCCAGTGGAGATATTTTTCCTCTGCTTCCATCCTTCAGTTTTCGAATGCTTTCGCTCATACGGACTACATAATGATATAATAAATTAAGTTAATTTTTCTAATTGCGCAATGTTCAAGTTTTCGAGAAATGTATCAGCCGTTCGGAGGCGGCTTAGTGTCAACTGTAGGTTTCTCCATTTGTTGGGAAAAAATTTAAGAGACACACCACAAATTGGAGGAGGAGCTCAGGCGAAAATCGCTTCATCGGTTCCAAAGCGACAATTATATATATACTAGTAATGCTCGGCCGGAAGACCTCCTCTCCTTTGGAAATATTAAGTTCAGAAACTCCTGAAATAACATTCCAGATGTTCCAGATATTCAGTATAATTTTTCAGTTTTACGAAATTGTTAAGTATACCCTTGCACGAAATTCGGGAGAAATATCTCCTTTACTGAAAGTTTGTGGACTATTTTGCAAGTTCGCCAAACCGGTTCGTCATCGGACAAAGCAACGCACGTATATGTTCGCTCAGTGCATTCAGAGGAGAACAGCCATCAACATCGACAGGACAGCATTCGCAGGAATTAAACATTTCGCGCATTTCATCGACAACCGATGTGATTTCGCTGAGCATTTTTACCAAAAAATAATCTTTTGTGATGAAGCTCATTGTCACCTCGGCGGCTACATTACAAAGCAAAACTGTCGCATTTAGTGCACAGAAAACCCATAAGTAACTATAGAAAAGCCAATGCATCCTCAACGAGTGATTGTTTGGTGCGACACGTGAAGCGGTGACTTCATTGGTCCATTTTTCTTTCGATGAGGAAACAGCTGCCGTTACCATCAATACAGATCTTTGCCATTCCATGCTCAGGGATTATTTGCTTCCCAATGTTGAAGAGGATAAGGTGGACGGTATGCGGTTTCGACAGGATGGCGCTTGGTGCAACACGGCTAATGGCCAACTTTACAATTGATCTTTTGCGTGCTGTGTTCAAAAATCGCATAAGTAGCGGAAACGGTGATGTCAACTGGCCGAGTCGTAACTGTGATTTGACTGCGTTGAAGTATTGTTTGTGGAGAGTCGTGAAGTGTTAGTGCTACGCGAATCCACCAGAGACGATTTATGACTTAAGGCACGAAATTGAAGTCGCTATTGCAGCCATAGAGGGTGATACAATCGAAAATGTGTGGAGAGTAAAATAATGTTCTTCGTGGTCCATCCGTTATTTTCTTTATGTGTGTCTAAATTGCTTTTTTTATATATAAAATGGTTAGTTTTTTATGCTTAACAAAATCCAGAACATCAGGCATCCTTTGCTAGATTGCAAAGTGTGATCCAAGTAGAGGTACTTTTTTCAATAGCCATTTTTTGACAGATCACAGGTGAGTCGTGTCAAGCTGTCAAGTTCTTTTTGTTCAGTATTATTTGGCATTTTATCATGGAGAGAATTACGCCTGAACAACGTTTACAAATCATTCAACTTTATTACGAAAATTCCCATTCTGTAAAGAATGTGTTTCGCGCGTTTCGCTCAATTTATGGTCAACATAATCGGCTTACTGAGCATACTATTCGCAACACGATCACCCATCTTGAGACACAGTTTTCATTATTGGATAATATTCGACCATTCATTATTGGAAAATATAGACCATGTCCAGCACGCAGTGAAGAAAATATAGCGGCCGTAGCTGAGAGTGTTCACGAAGGCCGTGGAGTCTCGATTCGGCGCCGTTCGCAGCAACTCGGAGTGACGTGTGGAACGACTTGGCGCATTTTACGTCGAGATCTTAACTTGAAAGCGTACAAAATGCAGCTTGTACAAGAACTGAAGTCGCCCGACCTTCTCAAGCGACATCGCTTCGCTCTATGGGCTCTTGAAAATGGGTATGTAAACAAGCAAAATTGCCGCATTTGGAACGAAGAGCAACCTAAAGAGATTCAAGAGCTGCCATTTCATCCAGAAAAAACAATGGTTTGGTGTGGTTTGTGGGCCGATGGAATCATCGGTCCAAATTTCTTCAAAAATGATACCGGTGATTTTGTGCTGGTCGATTGGTCACCAAGATCGCGTGATATCACGTTAGACTTTTTCCTGTGGGGATATGTAAAGTCTATACTCTATGCAGACAATCTCGATTCGATTCAGGCCTTGGAGCAAAACATCGAAAATTGGACTCAACGGATGGACCATTTGAGACGCAGCCGCATCCAACATATGAAAGAGATAATCTTCAAAAAATAAATTCCAAAGAATGTTCTTTCGAATGATGATAAACATTCCCCATTAAATTTAAATTTTCTGTGTTTTTTCTTTAAAAAAAAAGTAGGGAACCTCTAAATGGACCACTCTTTATTAATAATATGTTGAAATAGAAATGTATTACATGATAAAATATGTAATTTTCTATATTCAAAGAAAAAAGTAATTATTTTGACTTTTTCGTTCATTATACAATATGTGAAATAATTACACAAAGTTGTGAGATCTAAGGTCTTAAATCAATTAAATTAACATTTGTATATACATATGTATGAACGAGTTCTAAAAATATTGTATTTAATTAAAAATATTTTTTTTATTGCGTGATAATTTAAAACGATAGAAACAATAAAACTAAATTTAATGTAAACAATTACTCACAGGGTGAGCTAAAAATTAACCATCGCATTTAAGGGTAAAAACAATAAACAAATGTTGATTACGATGATTTTCTAAGAATATTTATTTGAATTTACGTTGGTAGCTTAACAAATTTCACAATTAGATGCTTCTTTGATGGACTTTTTACTCAAAACTTCATATCTGAACAAATCGGCTGTATGAGCGCCATACTAACAGGTCAATTTGAAAAATCCTCGGCAAAATTAAGTTATTTTATTCAACATAGTTCCCTTAAAGGGTGAGATACACTGATTATAGCGACCCTCTAACTACTCGATACCATTTTTGTAGTACGGTTTGTCCTTTTCTTCAAAATATGCCTCAGTTTCGGCGATCACTTCTTCATTCGATGGAAATTTCTTCCCAGCGAGCATTCTTTTGAGATCCGAGGACTGAAAATAGTCGCTAGAGGCCAAATCTGAAGTAAACGGTGGATGCGGAAGCAATTCGAGGCCCAAGTCATGGATTTTTGCTATCGATTTCACTGACTTGTGGCTCGGTGCTGAAATTATGAAGCCACGTTTCTTATATTGTTTACCCGCTATTTCATTCAATTTCAATTTACGGTTATTCAAAATCATTTTGCGGATTTTTTTGGTGTTTGCGTCGGTAACCTCTTTGAGGTGTTCACTGCGTTCACCGTCTTTGGTGCTCATTTTACCATGTCTAAACTTAGCATACCAATCCTCGATGGTTGATTTTCCTAGGTAAGTGTCCGGAAACTCGTCATAAAGCCAAATTTTTGCTTCAACTGTATTTTTCCCTTTCAAAAAGCAATATTTTATCAACACACGAGATTCCTTTTCCTCCTTTCCTCACAATAACAAAAGTTGCTTCAGTCAAATTACTATAATTCATAAACTAATAGTCCGACAACTGCCGAATTTATACACACGTCTTTTAAGGGTTAAGGTTAACTAAAAATCAAATGGATTGAATTCTTCTTATTCCATGTATGTGTCAGGCCGGGGACTTTTCAATTGAGCCGTTATAATGTCGTCCGATTTCAAAGATTGCCAGTATCAATGTTTACTTCATTACATGTGTGTAGAATACCAAATTTCATATTCTTCAATATTTCATTGTAGTTTTTATGATCAAAAATCGCATATCTGAATAAATTGGTTCTATGGGAGCTATACGATAAAGTCGATCGATCTGGTTCTGGTTCCGACAAATGAGCAATACATTAGAGAAATACGCCCGTATACTAAGTTCGTTTAAATATCATATAGAGGAACGGACAGATGGACACCACGGACGGGCCCAGCTCGTCATTCTCACCATATTGGTATAAATTTGAAGGGTCTATTTCTTCTCCTGCTGGTATTTACATATTTCGAACAAAAATTTCATGGACATGAAAGTTATAATGAACCTTCTTACTGATAACACAATGTCTCTGCAAGCCAGGGAAAAATTTCTATCTTAAACGATTCAAAAATTATGATAATTTAAACGGAAAAATACTTTTTTACGTGTTATTTGTGTGGTAGTACCTATATGAGAAACTTTGAATTCTCGCCGATACATTTTAAAGTTGAGCAAAAAGTATTGACTCAGTAAGAAGGTTCAGCGATGTTTATTTTTTTGGCTCACCCTAATGTAGTAGTAGTTTATTTATATATAATAATAATAATAAAAGGTGTTTCTTATGTCTAAAGATTTACAAGACTGTGAGATAGAGAGAGAGAGAGAGGGTGGGAGAAGGTTTTTGACGACATTGAGCTTAACCCCATTTAAGGTCAAGTGCATTGGTTTGTTATTGTTTATACTTCATACATATGTTATATGTGTGTACGTACACGCATACAAATGTACTTTCATTGTGATTCAATATTATATAGACAATAAACCCCTCGAAATTTGCATTGTTTGTTATTAATAAGTCTTATCACTTAATATTAATTAACGAAAGATTTTGCAAAAAATTAAAAAGAGAAGAGAACAGAATTGGTGATTAGACAAAATTTTCACTTTTTACATATTTGCTAAAATCAGTTCGAATTGAGAAATCATTGTGCTATGATCGGAAGATGAATGAAAAGTGCCCGCGTCCGATTCTCATTCTACTATGCCTATTTTTAACACAACAAGGCGGTCAATGTCATATAAGCGAACCGAAAGTACGCACGGGTTACGTAGTGTCGCGTCTCTATCGCGAACAGCTCACCAATATGGTTAATATACAGAACAAGGATGTAGATCCGTGTGAAGATTTCTTTGAACATGCTTGCGGTTCCTACAATGAAGTGATGAGTGCTGATGATGGACGTGAGAGCACGGAGACGGATGAGCCGGTGATAGCGCCATTTTTATACAACTACGAAGATCGCATGCATTTCTTCGAACGCAGTAAGGAGAACTTCGCTACAGCTTCGGGACGACTGTTGAGCACGCTTTACATTACATGCAAAAAACGTGGTGAACTCAATGAGAAGAGACGTAGCGGTGGTCAGTTAACTCAATGGCGTCGTATGTTACGTGAAATACCTTTTCTTGCGGAGAATGCACGCCTCTACATGGAATGGCCGTTGTTGCGGCATGAGTGGGAAGATTTGGAAGACCAGCATGCCTATTTAGATTGGGTGCAGTTGGCTGCTGATTTTGCCACCCATGGTGTACTGAATTTCGTACGCATTTTCTTTGCTAAAGGTACAATATTTGTATCGCCCATTAGAGCACAAGAAGATATTCGCTGCGAATCGTATGAGGAATGGAAAAGGCAATTGCGTACATTTCGGCGCAAAGGTGGCAAGCAAGCGTTGCATGTTTTAGTGAGTGAATTGCGCACATTCTGCCGTATCTTAATTGGAGAATTATCTTTCGATAGCGAAGTATATGCTGAAAATGGTGGTCGTAATAAAAGCTTACACAGTTCCTTTAACTTCATTGAATATTCCCGTATTTTTCTGGGCAATTTGCAATTGCGCAAAGATGAAGTAAGTGCTGCGCGTGAAATCGTAATGGAGGGTGAACGCTTGGAAGAAATTGCCGCACTTATACGCTCCACACATCCAAGTGTACTTTTTAACTTCATAATTTGGCAGGCTTACGCAACGCTACGTTATGAAGATTGTTTTCTACTCACCGAAGAGTTCGAAGATCTACTATTGTCAGAGTATTGGAATTGGAATGTGTTTAATGAGCATTTTAGTCGTCAAGTCGCTTTAGCTACATATCTTTACCACACTACTCGTTTTCAGCAACAACGACGTGCTGTACTCCTGAGCGATCAGTGGGATCGGTTTATTTATGCAAAACTGCAGCGTAGTGATTTCAATTTGCCGCGTCTACTTGCTACCTATGCAAAAACAAATTTAGATCCCGCAAATCTCACTGCCATTTATGAGGCTGATAAATTTCTCAATGGAAATTTTTATGGAAATTTGCTCACCTTACGTCGTCGTCAACTGAGAAATACTTTCTTTATAGATTACATCGATCCCGAAGACTACAATCATCCTATTTACTTCTTGCGTAATTTCATCTATTTTACCATTTTGACATTAGAACGTCCACTATTCCATTATTTCGCAACATTAGGCTTTGACCTGTGGCATAAACCAGATTTACTTTATAATTCTGATGGGTTTTACACAGCTGTGGATTGTTTGGAACGTCAATCACTGTCGACTTTCGAATATGAAACAAATTTTCAACTACTAGATGACGCTCAAGTTGCTGGTGTTTTTCGTTTCTATCGCGCATTCACCGAGTCCTTAAAAGATTATGAGTTTTGGTTGGAAGGCGAATCATTCGCTTTTGCTGAAGAGTACGTGCTGGAACACTTTAATTTGACTTCTAAACAAATAATGTTCTATGCTGTGGCGCAATTGTATTGTGGACGAAACGATGCCTGGTATGGGTTATTGATTAATAAAAGTTTCATGAATATGCCTCAATTCGAAGCGGCTTTTGAATGTCCTGAAGAAGCACCAATGAATCCACTAGTAAAATGCATGATTAATCGATGTGAAGACTAGATTACTGTTATAAGTAAATAGGTTACTATTAATGATCATATTGAATATAAATACATGGTATTAAAAACTTATAAACTCTCTTATTTATACCGGGATAACTCATTAGACTCTTACGTGGTTTTCAACTTAATTACACCCCGCTGGACGGACACAATTTTTAATAAATCACGATTTTTCAATATTTCATTAGTCCACATCGGAAGGGAAAGTCGACGTTACCAATGAAGCATTCCAGAGCTCTTAAAATAAACTTGAGGCTGCTGTCCTTGTCGAGGTGCGTTGAGAAACTGTCACCTTGTGTGCCGACAAAGAAATGATCGAAAGAAAAGTTGGCTCGATAAGAAAAACGTGTCGCAACGTTGCGAATGGCTGCAGAGTGGTACGCGTATGAAGAACATCAAGAATTCAAAACGAAAACTTGAAATTTGTGCTTCATAAACGCTAAAATAATTTTCGGCAGAGCTCCTCCTTTAATTTATGGTTGTGCATCTTTATGTTTTCAAACAAATGGAGAGTCCTAAACTTTTAAGCCTCCTCTTATTGGCTAATGGATTTGAATGAGATGATTTTAATTCATGCCAGAAATACACTTGCAGCCGTTGATTTACTTGCTGAGGGGCGTCCACATTTATAATAATTTTTTTCAATAAATTTGGATGCTGACCTGGCCAGGATTCGAACCCATCACCTTCCGTATAACACGCACTACAACTCACTCGACTAAAGCACCAAATATTGTTGGATAAGTCTACGAAATATCGGCCCTTATCAGCGTAGCTCCGGCATTGGTAGATCCCTCATTGATTAGTTATTTAATCAATTTTGAAGAAGACATTTGCAACTGTCTTGATGTGAAGAGACAACCTATACCAGTTGCTCATCTTGCCTACGCTTCTATTTGATGTCGTCATACGATGAGTTCGCAGTAAGTGTAGATGACCGAATTACATTATCGCGTGCTACAACGAAATCAATATGAGTATTTTTTTAAATTAATTCAAAGTCTGATGCGACACACCCACTTTCTGCCTTGCGTTTGTTTTAATTATCTGAGGGATTTAATATATGAGGTATGTTCAAAGAAAAGGGTGAAGGTTTTGCTCACTGTTTCCTTTGATTACAATGGTGTGGTGCATCATGAGTTCCTGCCAAAAAGTCGTAGAGTTAATAAGGAATACTACAAGGAAGTTATGCAACGTTTGCGTTAAGCAATACGGCTCAAACGATCGAAATTGTAGAAAAATAAATCGTGGAATCTGCATCACGATAATCCACCAGATCATGTTTTTTTTTTTGGCAGAATCATGCCTCAACCACTGTATTCATCAGATTTGGCTTTCCTCGACTTTTTCCCTATTCCCAAAACTAAAGAAACCAATTAAAGGTAAGCGTTTTGCCACAATTGATGAGGTCAAGTCAGAATCGAAGAATGAGCTGATGGCCATACAGAAAAGTGCATTTCAGAAGTGCTTCGAGGATTGGAAAAAGCGTTGGCACAAATGTATTATATCCGAGGAGGATTACTTTGAACGGAACAAAATAGATATTGATGAATAAATAATAACTTTTCAAAAAATTCAAAATTCATCTTTTCCTTTGAACACACCTCGTACTTGTGTCAGAGTTTTCTCAAATACACGAAGCAGTTCTGATATGCAGGTTTTGGTATAGTTTTCAGCGATTCGATCTTATCTCGTCTCTTCAACCTTGGGAACAGCAAAACGCCGCGGTGGACTAAATGTGGTGAATACAGTGGCTGCGACATGACTCTATACTCATGATACAGTGATCACTTATAATACTTCCAAGCAAGCTAGGATCATTAGTGACTTCAATTAACAATTTCTTAGCGATACTCATGCGACATCCTCATCATCCAGAGTGAACGTCGTCATTCACATATTCCCTACCATTTTCAAACAAATTTTGGTTCAGAGTAGTCTCACTGTATGACACTGTCAACATTTCACATATTTTTTTAGTAATTAATTAAAATTTTAAGCAAAAAATGGTCCGCAGCAAAAAATCGTTGTATTGAGCTAAACTTGTACATGTCGAGGTTCGACGCAAGATATATGATGTAAAAGTTAAAGAAATGGGGCGTAGATGAAGGGCTAAACATACATCCTTCTAAGACAGCAATTGTTCCGTAGTATATTACGATAGTGAAGCCAATAATGGAGCAATTGTCTGTTTACGATGAGTTTAATTAAACTCAGCAACTGCCTCAACAAATTTTATAGCATTTTCCGAGTAGTAGTGTTCGCCATTACTTCATGTGCAGGTTGAAATGATTCAATGATTTGGATTCTTGGACATACAGATATAAAGAAAACGAAATAGCAGACAAATTGTTGTCGTCCCTCGAAAAAGAATGTCGACCCATACCCATACCCATAGTAAAAATAATCTAAGAATACAAACAGGAGTTCTTATAGGAAACTGCCGATTACGTGAACATATCGGTATTAGGTCTGAAGAAACATGTACACGTTAAACCGACCAATCCTTTAGGCATCTGTAGGTTTCTGAAAGCTTTCGGATTGCACGACGTAATATGATAGGAATTAGCGAAAAGCTAAGAAGATATATTCCATAGCTTTTGGAAGATGCGATTTGTCTGATCTTAAATGACCACTTAACAAATTATTGATTCATTACCAACGCTTAATTTGAAATAATGCCACCGCTCTCCTGCAGTCGATAGTTAAACTCGTATGTACGAAGTCTAGTTCGATATTAGTATTATAGATGAAATCATACCAGTTGAATATTTGTTCGAAAATCACTGATAAAATTTGTTCAACATGGATAAATGAACTAGTATTTCACTAGTATTGACTGATGCAATTAGAATATACATGGGATATCGTCGTTTTAAAAATACCAGCTTATGAACTAGTTAGTGTAGGTATGCAAGCTAGTAACATTCTAGTTAACAACTAGTATTTTTCCCGTGGACTGATGCAAACGGTTTCGAAGTCAGAAAAATTTGAAAAGAAGTGTTTCAATATTCGAACTGTTGGAGTTTTCGTTATTATTTACACCCACAATGGGGAGGGAAAATACTAGTTGTTAATTAGAATCCAACTAGTTTGCATTTCTGCACTAATTAGTTCATCTTCATCTATTTCCCGTGTAAGAAACTGGTATTTCTAACATGGCAATCTCTTACGCACTGCAATATGTGAGCATATGTTGACTTTCTAATTCAGCAAAAATAAAATAGAAAATAAATATAAAATGAGTTTGCCTGTAGCGAGATTCAAACTGTGAACTTCACGCGCTACAACGATAACCCCTAACTAATCGGCTAACGTTATGATATGAAGAGCAACGGCATACTTCGAATTTTCAACAGAGTTTACGAATTGTGTGGCGGGTGGTGAAAATTATTATTATTCCCGTTATTGGTGAACTATAATATAAATAACGAGCTGGTATGATTTCAGCCTATTTCATACTAGTATTTAACTAGAGGGATGTGCCTCAACAAAACTCACACTCGTACAGAAGCTTATGTGTGTACAATACACTTTATGGTGTACTTACAACTTTAAACGCATTCACAGTTCCACATTCCAAAAAAGATCACTATAAGTTGTCCAAAAGAAATTCTAATAAAAATACACTAAAACACACTGGCGTATGCGGATATGAAGCTAAGCGGTAAGAAATGAAACTCTAGGATTATGTCTTCGTCGTGGTATAAGTTGTTAATGCTTTACTTGAGAAAACGGTTGGACATGAAGGTGCGAATGAAATGCTGCAACTAGCCAAAAATATAGCGACTCAACTGTCACAACCTATAATATGAGAGCGCCATACAAATGAATAGTTATCACCGCTTCACGATGCCGTTACTAACGTTTGTTCCGTAGCAACCAGCACCGATTTGGTTCTTTCCGTAAAACTGAAACAACAGGTTGCCAGTATGGACTTTTATAAATAAAATTTCGATTAACTAAGAAAATATACATTTTTTTCAAAAACGGAAACTGTAATCCTAATTAAATGCATATATATTATTTACAAGTAAATTCGAACATATCGCTCTTTCAGTCAGGTGATACGGCTGGAAGGTATGTCAAATGGCTAGTTCGGCTATGAGTCAGTATGTTTTTGGCGAGTTGCAGCATTAGGACGCATTGTAATACACGTACCACGTATGTACGTAAGATGATGATAGTGAGGTATACGAAGAAAATATGCGTATAAGTATTTGCATTCATGCGCCTCAATGAATGCACTCAGGAAGTAGTGCATTTATCTTATTTCGCTTTTCCAATAAGTACTTTATTACTTTGAACTTAAACTGAGTTCTTTGGTTACCTTCCACACGCCCTCGTTCATTTTTGCTTATCTCGAAAGAATTTCATTTCAAATTTAATTTATATGCAAATGTATACCACAGCAGGTGGGACACAACAATGAGCAACAATCTGAACTGTAGCCTACATGCTCCCGATTGACCTCAGCAACCTACATTCGTACTTACATGCACATGCAAACATACATGCATCTCTGTTGAACACCTTTTTCTTCATCTACTTAATGCGATGCAGGAAATGCAAAAGTAAATTACCGCCGATGCGGAAAACTCAACTAACGGTATACGAAGAATGTCCTGAAGGCATAACGTAGTCCAACATAAGTACAGTACATATGTACATATATACAAGCATAACTTAATGCAGGCATGCTTATGTATAAATGTTATAAGAAAATCACCGACCGTCGACAAACAAGCTGCAAAGGAAAAAACAAAATTAAGATTAATATTTAATTAATGGCGGTGAAAGGGGCGCTGAACGTTACTTAAAGGCCACATAATTCAATTAAATGCAATGAGGCGCTGAGCGTGTAATGGTGAGGAAACGGAGCGTGTGAAATTGCTCAACCATAAAATATGTACATATATCACATTCCGTTAGTAAGCAGTTTGAATTTCAGCCAGGAGTACGTATATACATATGTTATATACAAGGTATGTTCAAAGGAAAAAGTGATGGTTTTGCTCACTATTTTCTTTGATTACAATGGTGTGGTGCATCATGAGTTCCTGCCAAAAGGTCGTACAGTTAATAAGGAATACTACAAGGAAGTTATGCAACGTTTGCGTGAAGCAATATGGCTCAAACGATCGGAATTGTGGAAAACAAATCGTGGATTCTGCATCACGATAATGCACCAGCTCACACATCAATGCTTATTCGTGTTATTTTTTTGGCCAAAAACAAAACCGCACTCATGCCTCAACCACCGTATTCACCAGATTTGGCTCCCTGCGACTTTTTCCTATTTCTAAAACTACAGAAACCAATGAAAAGAAAGCGTTTTGCCACAATTGATGAGATCAAGTCAGAATCGAAGAAAGAGCTGATGGCCATACCGAAAAGCGCATTTCAGAAGTGCTTCGAGTATTGGAAAAAGCGTTGACACAAATGTATTATATCCGAGGCGGATTACTTTGAAAGGGATAAAATAGATATTGATGAATAAATAAGTACTTTTCAAGAATTCACCTTTTCATTTGAACACACCTCGTACATTCAGAAATACCTTGATTTATTTATTTTTATACCAAAGTTTAACTACTTCTTCAAACTATTACGGTTTCATTTATAAAAGAACTGAATGTGTAGGTATAAACTTTTGCTTACCCTGCACACAAGGCGAGTACTTCATGCACGCGTGAAATATATACTCCACGTGGACAATAGAGTAATCCAAAACCTGCCACAAACCATACAAAAAATATAGTCCAATTGACATTGTGATGTCCTAGGGCTGGACCATATGATCCATTTCTGCATGGCAGCCGAGTACTACAGGGGATGATATTTTGAGTACAAGTGAAAAATTACATTCGAACATACTTCTTAGTTTCGAATACCATCTGCTTTGGTGAAAAGCTACTAAAACATATTATTTATAGTGTAAATTTATATTAATATTAATAATTTATTTATTATAATATAACACGAAGAATGGTCGTGCCGCACTAAGTTCGTGTAAAAACATGAGTTGGTACAATAGTTCCCACAGAGGAGTATATTTGTAGGTACCCCATTTGGTCCACAAATATTGGTCCACAAATATTTGCAGGGTAGTACTCTGCTACTAGAGAGTATCATTATCGGAAAGCAACTTTGACATCTTACCTTGATGTGATTTAGGCATTTCAGAAATTATTGTTAAAAAAAAAGATGGATAGACAGGAAAACAATTTTAAATCATATCAAAATGTATTTTAGTTCCAACCAAGAACATATCGAGGTTCCCTACATTTTTAAAGAAAAAAAACAGAAAATTAAAATTTAATGGGAAATGTTTATTATCATTCGAAAGAACATTCTTTGGCATTTATTTTTTGAAGATTAATTCTCTCAAATGTTGGCCGCGCCTACGTCTCAGATGGTCCATCCGTTGAGTCCGATTTTCGATGACTTGTTCGAGTATTTCGACTGGTAACTGGCGAACACGACACGTTTGATGTTTTGCTCCAAGGCCTGAATCGGAACGGGATTGTCCGTATAGACTTTAGACTTTATATAGGGTGTTTTTTATAAAGGTATAGAACTTTAAGTTGGCATTACTTTTCAAGATGGCGACCGATTTAACAGCTGTCAAGTGATTTATTCTCAGTTTGGTTTGGCAATTCATCATGAATAGACTGACGCCTGAACAACGCTTGCAAATAGTGCAATTTTATTTCGAAAATATACGATATACAATGATACGAACCAATGATTCCACCAGCCCATAAAGCGCACCAAACAGTCAGTTTTTCTGGATGTAACGGTGTTTCAACATACACTTGAGGATTACCTTCACTCCAAATGCGGCAGTTTTGTTTGTTGACGTTGCCATTCAACTAGAAGTGCGCTTCACCGCTAAACATCGCTAAAATGGACGTAGTGCGCGATACGTTTTCCCCACAGAACCATTATTTTCGAAATAAAATTGCACTACTTTCAAGCGTTGTTCAGGCGTGAGTCTATTCATGATGAATTGCCAAACCAAACTGAGAGTAAATCACTTTACAGCTGTTAAGTCGGTCGCCATCTTGAAAAGTAATAATAACTTAAAGTTATATACCTCTATAAAAAACACCCTTTACTTTACACATCCCCACAGGAAAAATTCTAACTGTGTGATATCACACGATCTTGGTAGCCAATCGACCGGCCCAAAACGTAAAATTATCTGCTCACCGAAGTGATCTCTCAATAAATCGATTGATTGATGCGATGTGTGGGAAGTGGCGCCGTTTTGTTTAAACCAAATGTCGCGGAGATCATGAGCTTAAATTTCAGGCATCCAATAGTCGGTTATCACGGCGCGATAACGGTCGCCGTTGACGGTCACGTTCTCGCCGGAATCATTATTGAGGAAATATGGACCGATGATTCTACCGGCTCACAAACCACACCAAACGGTTGTTTTTTCTGGATGAAATGGCAGCTCTTGAATCTCTTCAGCTTGCTCTTCGTCCCAAATGCGGTAATTTTTCTTGTTTACATACCCATTGAGTCAGAAATGGGCCTCATCGCTGAACAAAATTTGATTCGAAAACGTCGGATCTTCTTGGAACTTTTCAAGAGCCCATAGAGCGAAGTGATGTCGCTTGGGAAGGTCGAGCGGCATCAGTTCTTGCAAAAGCTATAGTTTGTACGCTTTCAATTTAAGATCTCGACGTATAATGCGCCAAGTCCGTTCCATGCGTCAGTCTGAGTTGCTGCGAACGGCGTCTATTCCACGTTCTTCGGGTACACTCTCAGCTACGGCCGCTATATTTTCTCCACTGCGTGCTGGACATGGTCTATTCGATCGAATGTTATCCAATAATGAATGCTGGGTCTCAAGGTGTATAAGTTGAGCGAAGTGCGCGAAATACATTCTTTACAGAACGTAAATTTTCGTATTAAATTTGAAACGTTGAATCATTTGTAAACGTTGTTCAGTCATAAGTTTTTCCATGATGAAATGCCAAACAATACCGAACAAGAATATCATGACGTTAGAGTGGAAGAGACAGAGAAAGAGCGCGATTTCGCTAAAGCTCGATTTTTGAAAACTTTAACTTAAAAACAAGGTTTTTAGTTTTAGAAAATAATAAAGAGTTAAAGCGTCACTTGAAGATATATAACAAATTTATTATATAAAAAACCTATTAAATTATATACATTATCCTTCCTCAAGATTCACTTCATATATTGGTGAAAGCCGCATGAAAATACGTTCAGTTGCATTGGAGTTCATCGCGAACAGACAGATAGACTCATCCGAGGAATTTATTTTATAATATATAGTGATATAAGGGACAATTAGGTCAATTCATTTATAGATCTACTCTCGACTCCAGACGCTAAGCTAAATATCTTATATTTGAGGGCACACGAAGATCCGCACAAAATAGAAACGGATAATAGGCTTCTACTATGTGTTAGATGTATAAACTTAACTCTCTCTATTTATGTCTTTACCGACCCCTCTCAACTTCTACTCAACTCGCCCGATCACACTTTTCTTAAAGCCTCTACAAAACAATCAACAGTTTACTACTAGAGTGCAGCGCGCGTATGAAAGTTACACTTCAAAATACTATGATCTGTGTGTATGCATATTTTTTCTCACGTGATTAAAGAAAATCTATAATAGTAAATGTTAGTATCTCTTTAAATATTAAATTTCAGCTTACAGCCACGTGCTTAATTCTGATATTATACTTATATATATACATGCCCAAAGGACACATATCCTTGCGCTTAGGCATACCCATGGAGTAATGAACGAAGGACAACAACCGGACGGAAATTATTAGCATCATTAAGAAGAGGTACACTGTTGTACTCAAGTAAAGTCGATATTAGCAATTATGCTGTGTAGCAGCTGTTGATGACTTGGCTTGACTGGTGGATGATAATGCTCTTGGGTTTCACTATTTTTCCATTAAAAGCTTTAAGTAGGTTTGGTGGATAGATACGTTACGTTATTACTATATTGCTTTAAAGAGAAAAATGTACATATATAAATACATATTTATTATGTATGTTATATGTACCTGAATGCTTTTAGTGGATTGATATAAGTTTATATGCCTTGTTGTTTGGGCGTGATACTTAACAACGTTCTGCCTTAAAGTAATTGTTTTTTAAGTAAATTTGCTGTTCCATACGAGTACATGTATGTGGTAAGTAATATAGATTAAGTTTTCGTTGAAAATGATAAATGGTTTTAAAAATTTGTTACACGAGAAAAAACTAATTAATAGTACTCGTTCATGCTCACAAGAAGTCATTGTTCTCTGCGCTTTGTGGCATCCAAACGTGACGTGTCTATGTGTGATTCTCTTTTGATCAGCAACTTCCAACTAGCCTTACAAAATCTAGTTTCATCTTTAATAATTAATCTCACTCGTGATTTACTGAATTTTTTTTGTTGTACTTTTTAAGTTCTTTTGTTATTAATAACTATGAATTTCCAGTGTAGATGCTATGAAGACAAGAAAGAAGTACTGCCTTGCCATGTCCATGAATTTTGTGGGTAGTATACCAAATTTGATGCTTTTTACCCAAAATCTCATATCAGAGCGAATCGGTTTTTATGATATAGTCTTCCGATTTCGATGATTTTCAGTATCAATATTTAATTTATTATCCAAAGCCGCATATCTGAAGAAATCGATTGTATTATTATCTTAGAAACTGATAGACAACTCTAATGAGAAATGGAGAGAGAGGCCAACATATCTTGAACCGTTGAGGTCAACCACAGCACTTGCCATGTGGGAAAGATACCGAAAGCTGAAGAGGCAAATGAGACGCAATGGTAGAGTTAAAAAGTAGAGATCCTTAACTGCATGTATACAAAGAGTTTGAAGAGTTTGCTAAAAGAGAAAAAGGCAAATTCTGCGAAAAAATTAGGCGATGTACGGAGCTTTTTCTAGTGGGAACGAAAAAGACGTACATATTAAGTTGGCTGAGAAAACGATCAACGCTTACCACTTCTTCGCCCATTTTATACTGGCCTCCGCAAACTGTCCTCGAGCTATAAGGTATCAAAAGGAGTTTCAAACAACGTGATTCTTTTTTTTTTTTGGGACTTCTTGAATGTAATACTCGAACCAGTTGTAGAGCCGATATTAATATTATCCAAGTAGAGGTACTTTTTTCAATAGCCTGTTTTTGACAGATCACGCGTTAGTTGTGTGGAAAGTCGATTCGACGTCGTTGGCAGCAACTCGGACTAACATATGGAACGATTTGGCACACAAGCTTGTGTAAGAACTGAAGCCGCTCGACTGTCACAAGCGACATCGCTTCGCTCAATGGACTCTTGAAAAATTCCAAGAAGGTCCGACGTTGTCAAGCCAAATTGTGTTCAATGATGAGGCCCATTTCTGGCTCAATGGGTATCTAAATAAGCAAAATTTCTACATTTTGGACGAAGAGCAACCTGAAGAGATTCAAGAGCTGCTATTTCATCCCGAAAAAACAACGGTTTGGTGTGGTTTGTGGGCCGGTGGAAACATCGACTATTTGATGCCTGAAATTAAAGTTCGTGATCTCCGCGACATTTGGTTTCAACAAGACGGCGCCACTTCCCACACATCGAATCAATCAATGGATTTATTGAGAGATCACTTCGGTGAGCAGATAATTTCACGTTTTAGGGATATGTGAAGTCTAAAGTCTATGCGGACAGTGCCGTTTCGATTCAGGCCTTGGAGCAAAACATCACGCGTGTCATTAGCCAGTTACCAGTCGAAATGCTCGAACGAGTCACCGAAAATTGGACTCATCGGATGGATCATCTGAGACGTAACCGCGGCTAACATTTGAAAGAGATAATCTTCAAAAAATAAATGTCAAAGAATGTTCTTTCGAATAATAATAAACATTCCCTATGAAATTTGAATTTTTGGGGGTTTTTCTTTAAAAAGTAGGGAATCTTGAAATGGATCCCCCTTTAGAACTTTGTTATAGTGCGTTAATACGACGTTAAAGAAATGCGACGAATACGTTGTCCTGTGAAGCACCTTTATAGATTTTCCAATTTAATTTCTGACATTTTCTATCAGGCAACATTTCTTGAGTAAGTATTAAATAAATATACTCAGAAATATCCTTAAGTATTTCAAGAACGCTAGAAAGTGATTTATGTTTAAGAGAGTGTGGCAATATTTGTATGAACAATACGCAGTACTACGTATACATACATATAAACATATAAATACAATAAATTTACTAGCTAACATTTGTTTATTTTCTACTAACAGTCTTTACTATTCCTCTTTATTCCGCTTTTCTATTTACTAGGGTTTCTATAAATAGAAATGTAAGCACATTGAGCGCGTGTTGAAAGCTGGCGCGTTTGCTATTAACACAAATTCCTGAAAGTAATTACATAATTATATAATAATAAACTAAAGAACTTATTTAGATATTTAATAATGCTAACGCTTTATTGTTGAAACAATTTAGAAAAAAGCTGCGTTCTATAAAAACAGACCAAAAAGCATAATAAATTAAAAAAAAAGGATTTGAGATTGTCTGGAAGATAGCATTATTGAAAAAACGGTGTATTTATATACATATTAAACCTTAATAACATTATTTACATTATTTTTCATTTCTTGCTATTAATTAGCGATCTCTCTAGTGGCTTATGCACAGGAAAGTCGCTCACAGAATGTTCAAGGCCGAATTATTTATTTACAATATGTTCCCTGAGTCAATATTTTTCAATAAAGAATTTGCCTCGTTCCCGGACATACCACAATCTTGACCGTAGTTATGCTGATTGGACGACGAGGTACATATCTCACTCGGCGGATACGTACGTAAATAAGCAAAATTGTCTCATTTGGGGTTCCCAAAATCTTCAAATAATTGAAGAGAGGCAATTTCCCGGCAAAGAACTTACTCTCTGGTGCGCTCTTTGGTCCGGAATTAACGGGTGATCCATTTCGAGGTTCCCTACTTTTTTAAAGATAAAAACTCAGAAAATTCAAATTTAATGGGGAATGTTTATTATTCGAAAAAACATTATTTGGCATTTAATTTTTGAAGATTATCTCGTTCAAATGTTGGCCGCGGCTACGTCTCAGATGGTAAATTGCATCCCTACAGGACAAAGTCTAACGGTGTGATATCACACTATCTCGGTGGCCAATCGACCGGCCCAAAACGTGAAATTATCTGCTCACCGAAGTGTTCTCTCAATAAACCCATTGATTGTTGCGATGTGTGGGAAGTGGCGCCGTCTTGTTGAAACCAAATATCGCGGAGAACACGAGCTTCAATTTCAGGCATCAAATACTCGGTTATCATGGCGCGATAACGGTCGTCATTGACGGTCACGTTCTCGCCGGAATCATTATTGAGGAAATATGGACCGATGATTCCACCGGCCCACAAACTACACCAAACCGTTGTTTTTTCTGGATGAAATGGCAGCTCTTGAATCTCTTTAGGTTGCTGTTCATACCAAATGCGGAAATTTCGCTTGTTTACATACCCATTGAGCCAGTAATGGGATTCATCGCTGAACAAAATTTCGCTCGAAAACATCGGATCTTCTTGGAACTTTTCAAGAGCCCATAGAGTGATGCGATGTCGCTTGGCTGGTCTTGCACAAGCCGTATTTTGTACACTTTCAATTTAAGATCTCGACGTAAAATGCGCCAAGTCGTTCCATATGTTAGTCCGGCGCCGAATCGACTCTCCACTGTCTTCGTGTACACTCTCAGCTGCGGCCGCTATATTTTCCTCACTGCGTGCTTAAATATGCACATATATATTTATGTATATGTACATATGTATATATTGCATTGCATTACTTTATAACAATTATTTCGAATTTTTATTACTACTACCAAGACAACCGCTATTGAGCCCAGAGACCAGCTCATTTTTCAACAAAATTTTATTAGCAGCTATAAAAGTATTAAAACTTAACCACAAACCAGCAAATAGGATTAAATGCTCATAAACACAAATTCAAAATATACACATACATATTTGCTAAATTGGCAAGTAAATGCATCAAAGTCAAAATGTAGCTACCGAAAATCTCCTTCCATTGTAGTTTGGTCACTGAGAAGACACTTTTTATGTGAATACTGTCTTTTAAACTGTTGAAAAATTTTTTTTATTGACTTGCATCATTTTGTGACTTTGGCGAATCGGAGCTTTTATTCAACACTTCGATGCGTTGGTTGCTTGTAGCTTTTTCACCTAACTCTTTCAATTACAAGAAAAATCTCTATATTGTGAAATATGTCACTGTAAATACAAAAGGTTTAATGGACAATTTTGAGTATGACGAGCCTGTGAATTTTAACGAAGAAGGGGAAAAAATGAATTTCGTGTGCGGATTAAGCATTATTTTTTGCATAAGAAAACCATCATCGAAATCGAGGAAAGACTTGATAAATACTATGGACACTCCGCACCATTAAGTTCAATAGTAAAGAAGTGGTTTACTGAGTTCCGTTATGGTCGTACCAGTACAAGTGACTTCGAATATTCAGCTCGCCCAAAAGAGGATGATATTGTATATATATTGATAAAAGCATCTCACCTGAGCGGATACATCACATTTTACATGAACATTTGGACATGAAAAACTATCCGCGCGATAGGTGCTGCGATTGTTCACACGCGACCATAAAGTAACCACTTCAAAGGAGCATATGGCAATATTTAGAAGCAATCCAAACGAATTTCTTTTTTTTTTCAAACCTCAGGTAATGGCTGGGCGGTAAAAGGTTCGGGTCAAACGAGAGAGAGTATCATATAAACAAACATCTATTTTGAGGGCTCTGAAAAAACCTTATATTCGGAAGAAATAAAAAAATTGGGAAAACGCTAGGGTAAATAACGCTAAAAGGAGGCTATGTTGAGAAATAAACGCTTATTTGCCGCAAAAAAAAATTTATTCACACAGTCAACCACCCTCATATTATTGGGTTGTATTTTAGGGATAATTTCAATGCAGTATCTACTGATTTTATTTTATCGAATTTTTTATTTTATTTTGAAACGCATTTTGTTTTTAAATTTTTTTCTTTATAATGTTTCAAACAACAGTGATAGATTCTTCTTACATTTCCATTTGGTTCCTTTTGTATTGTCCTTTTTTCAATTATTGCTATGTCGAAGGGAAAAAATGTCGATGGTTCTTCTTTGGCAGTCAGAAATTGACATTCTCTTAACATACCTATTCTGTTTTTTTTATAGTTTTTTTCTTGAATCTTTTCTTTTGATGCATACTTACAGGCGTGTAAATGTGTAGCAAAAATATTTTTTTTATCATAAACTAATTTCATTGAATTTCAAGGGTAGGTTTAAAGTGCAACATATTATAATTACTTACGACAAAGACATCAATTAAGAAAGATCACAATTGGAAGAAAAATAAATTTAAAAAGCCTTCGGAAACTAACAGGGTTAATTTAAAGGTAAATTTGGTACTTTTATCAATATCGATGGAAAATCGAAATATATCAGCATTCCATTTGTTAAAAAACATCAAAACGCACACCACAAATTTGAGGAGAAGCTCAGTCAAAAATCGCTTCAGCAGTTGGAAAGCGCTAATTATTTATTATATGAGAAACAGAATAAACGTAACACAGTTAAAATTAATTAAAGAAAATTTTGAACACACCCTTAATTTTTCCAATGATGTTATGAAGTAATAATGCTTTTTTTTCCAAAGATACTACAATTATCTTTAAAAACAAAGCTGCAACTTAGATAGATTTCTTTGCATGTTATTTTTAGCAATTTTTGATTTATTCAAATACTGTGAAAGGTAGAGATCTACAAGCATCATATAACTTTTTTCGTTCCTTTTTGTTTGAGATGATGATCCCTTAACGGCTTTTTAAGTTTCCCATTCACTCTTATTTATGTTTTTTTTTGCCATTTTTAGTTTTGATATCATTTTGAAAAAAAAAAAAAATTGATACTGATCTCTCATAAATCAATATTTTTAGATTGCTCCACATCATGTGTACAAATATAAATGTATGCATGTATATATTTCAATGTAACTAAATATTTAAATAAGTATTATAAAATTTCGATATCCATATCATTTGTTTCCAAATATTGTATTTTACTGAGTTGTATGTAAATATATGTCTGTATGTAATCCGAGGATTTCTGATTGCTTTCTCTTTAGACCTGAATATCATCCTTTTTTGTTGATTGATTTGATTACTTAGTGTTGTGAAAGTTGCGGCTACCTTTTCGTTTGCCTCCATTTTACTAGTGATTTTGTTAATTCTTTGGCTCACTCTTCTTCTTACAAATGTTTTTATTGTTTGTAGTAATTTAAATATTTATGTTTGTTGAATATTATTACTGTTTCAGTTATTGTTGTTGTGCTGGTGCGGTTGTTTGCAACTCTTTACTCAATCGTTCCACTATACCTATATATTCAAGCAAAACTTAATCGGTTGTCTATAATTTGTGCGGACGTACGTTGAACGTTGAAAGGATTTAGTTGCGATTTATGCAAAGTTCCTTGTACGTTTCGGTTTTACACATATATTCTGTATGTTTTTTTGGATTCAAATCGAATTGTTTTTTGCATAGAAAAAGTTTGTCATACAACTAAATTCTGTAGTTGCTGCATGAGTTGTCGGTCTTAAAAAATTTTTCTTTTCTTTTCTTTTTTTGTCTATATTCACATTTGTGTTACATGTTCTTGACACTTGTCTTATTGTTGTAATGATAAAAAAATTAGAAAAAGGTAATTGAATGCGATAGCATTTTGCTTTTTACTTCGAAAAGTTGAAATTTATTTTTTTATATGGAAAAAGAGTTTTTAGAAAAGTGCGTTTCAAGTGTAAGATAAAAAATAAGTATTTATATAAAACGATGACTTAGTGTCTACAGCAATTTCAATTGTTCAAAAGTGTACTTATGTATGATGTACTTTGAAGTCCTTTTTATAGAGAGTTTTTTTTAGGAAACCCCTACTAAAATGATTCGAGAAATTATTTTCTATAGCATTTTAGCCCTTTAACGTCGTTTTTAGAAGTTGTTTTTTGAAGATATTTTTGAAGTGAGTGCCAAACCCGGCCTTTTAGGCGGGAGCTAACGAATTAATTTATTATCTATCTATCTTTAGGCTGGTGCCATGAGTAAAAGCCCATGCAAATGGATACTGCCATTCGCCTGGTTCAAGCAGCTCACGACTTTCAATCTTAGATCAATTCGCATTAAAGCAAAGTTATTCAATTTATTGCTGATTTGCACCCATTATAAAAAAATTTATCAGCTGTTCGGTGAAAGCTTAGAATAAACTGTTGGTCTCTCAATTTGTTGGTAAAAACATCAATATGCAAAACCACAAATTGGGTGAGGAACTCAGCCAAAAATCGCTTCACCAGCTACAAAGTCTCAATATAGTTTATAAAGTAATAAAGAATCAAAGGTATTTAAAAAGTGACCAACATGTATTTGTAAATTTGACGCAAAAACACGAAAGGTAAAACACAACTGAAACCGAGAAGCTTTAAATATTGAAATTTACGTTTCACAGTGTATGTATATAGCTAAGGGTGAGTTTGGATATGATGAAATGTGGCTTCAGATATTGCCATTATTAGCCTTAACCACTGTACCGTTAGTTCTGCTTTCTTCAAATTGAAGAACGAAACGAGGCGACGTGGGTCTTGTAGTGAACGAGGGCAAGGCGAAATGTCTCATGTCATCAAAAAAAAACAGTCAGTGCATTGGCGTGATGGTTCACAGCTATCACTTTGAAATTGCATATAATTTTATCTATCTTAGAAGCAACAACAATGTAATCCTGAAAATTCATCGGAGAATTAATCTCCAGCAGGTTGACAAATAAAATTCCATTTTGACGAACAAAGACAAAGAGCAGAATGTGCAGAAGAGTGGATGATGACAACATCTGATTAGTTGTCATTTGGAATTTTAGAGAGAAAGCTTTTGCAAACAATAGACGGACCTTCGCATATTTCCAACGGCGAATATCACAGACTGAGCTGTGCGAAATATACGACGATATCGATACAGCGAACATTCTGTCTAGGTTATGCCGCCGGCATGGATAAAAGAACTGCTGTAAATCGCTAAATAGAGTTTTATTTTTAAGGGGTATTCTAGTTTAGAATTTTGAAAAATTCGATTTTTGTTGTTGCATACTTTTAAATTTTAACTATTAAAAAATATACATGTAAAAGGATTTTAAAAAATTCAAATTATTTTCAGAGATACAGGTATTTTTCTGATGCGGCATCCATACCGGCTCGGCCTTTACGCGAAACTTTAAACGCGTTTTTCTCGAAACTGTATTTATCAAAACGATACCCACGATTTCTCAAGTTCTACTGTACCGATTTACTTGAAATTTTTGGAGGGGCATCTTTATAGACTTTTCTTTGTCTGGAACTACCCTCATCCACAAATTTAAATTTTTGCTATTAAAAAAAAATCGAAAACTTAAAAAAAAGGTTAAATAAATCTTTTCCGTAGTTACAGATATTGTGAAATTCCTCTATATTAATAAACTTTTTTTCAGATTGCTAGAAGAGTAGAAATCGTCGGTGTGGTCACGTGTCAATTTTTCACGACTCCCGTTTTCATCAGATGTTTATTCGTGGAATTAAATTTGTTTGTTTGTTATAAGTAAATGAGCTGGGACTGTGACTTCTTGCTCGTTACATTTTTGCTGTTAAAGATTATGAAATGTCTAACTAATCTACCTAACCTTCTAATTTGCCTTCTATATTGTTCTATTAGTTATTTCACTTTGGAAATTAAATATTTCTTTTCTTTGTTATTATGTCAATTAAAACTGACATTTTATATCGTATAGTAAAAGTTTTTCTATCCATATATATATATAATCACAAAATGGAATACAATTAGATTCTTTATATTTACATGTTTATATGTATACAGAAGTCTATAAATAAAATATATTACCGTGGGTATGTCGTTGTACATACATACATACATTGCTTTTTTATAACATCGAAATCGCTTTCTTCCTTTATCCACTTTGTATCACTTGTCTGAGATTTATCTGTTAAAATGCTTTTGAATTTCCACAGCAATATTTGCAATTCTATACGCACATTAACTGTTGGACATACCTATCTACAGACGGACAGACAGACAAATCAGACAGCAGGAGTAATAGACAGACTAACGGTTAACTATTTCCGGTGGTGTGAACTCATGTACAACAACAGCCCAATCATCCTCTTCATTTATTTTACTCCACATAAATATCTCTCTATGTATGCATAAGTATATATGTCGCTACATCGGTTTATTTTTCATTTTTATCAGATTCATCAGTTCGCTTCACATCATTTAAAGAGGCACATATCGAAAATACCCAATTTTGATAATATAAATATATATGTGTCGTAACATACCCATTGGAGGAAGCAGAGGTGCAGAAAGATCTCCACTACGTTGGAAACATCAAGCAGAGATCAGGCGGTTTCACGTGGTGTCTCCAATAGGAAACGAACTGCAAAAAAAAAAAAAAGTTTTGGCTTAAGCTTCTTTTGAAAAAAGACGACGGCCGATATATACTTTCACTACTAACAAGATATTACACATACATAGTACATAACCCTGCAGGGAAAATACCGTTGTTAACTAGAATCCTACTACTTTGAATTTTTACACCAATTAGTTCATCTTCCATCTTTTCTCATGTAAGTTACTGGTAATTTTAACATGGCGATGTCTTACGAAATGTCATGTATGACATAAGTATGTGTCGAATTTCTTATTTACCAAAAATAAAAATAAAAATAAAAATTTAAATGAATTTGCCTGCAGTGAGAATAGGACCGTGAAACCTCACGCGCCATAGAGATAATCTCCAACCACTTGGCTCTCGTTGTGTTTCGAAGAGCAACGACTAACTGCGCACTTCAACAAAGTTTATTAGGAAACGAAACTCAGTCGTGTTGTACTAGAAATTTCAACCTATTTCATACTAGTATTCAACTAGAACTTTTATATACTAGTATACGTTTTCACTGCAGGGTATACTATAGCTGTCATTATGTCGGTCATTGGACCATTCATTCCTTTAGACAACGCACACGAATACTAGTACATGAAACAGCAAAGTGAGCAACTCTGGCACGCAGACGTCCATTACGAAAGCGGATGCGTGTTATCTGTCAATGGTTGAATGGATAAATGACTGGTCGAGGAGAAGTGAATGAAAATGAGTGCTTGGGCTTGCAAAAGTTGAAATGTCAATGTGAGTGTGCGAGTGTGTGAGTGTGAGTACAGACCTTTAAGTGATGCTATATCATCAAGAATTCTAGGAATTCTTAAAAGTTTATTGAATTGTGGCCGAATATCTACTTCTATCGATTTGATACGTGCTTCTGGTATCTTGTACATTTGATGAACGATATTAAATTGGCAAGAAATATATACATAGATGGATCAGCAAAGTTTTTTTTAATTTCAGTCAATTTTATTTTTCAATTGCTGCAGTCTCTATGATTGAATATTTTCATTAGTAAGCAAATGTTTTACTCATATGTATATGCTTTTTATGTACGTACGTATGTTCAAGTAGAGCAATTTCACTACATAAAATGAACTCATACGGTTCCACTAAATAACCGGAAATAATTAAATTACGACAATTTTTGGAGAGTTAAAAATTCTGTTTCTTTGGGCGTGAGAGAATTGTAGAATTATAAATTTTAACTCATAGCTGGTTTCCCAAACCAGTTGGATTAAAATTTTATATTTCGGCTCATGGGCATTAACCAATGCCTCGCTCTTCCAATATTGACTATATAATTGTGAATAAGTTGAGTCATGCTCTTCTTCTTAACCGACATGGGCATCTTATTCTTCTTCTCGATTGGCGCAGTCAATGGTAATTCGCCGCCAATTGGAGCGTGGCGCCACGTCCTTCTCCATCTGATCTTTTCAACAGAGTGGCAGTTTTACTCTTCTTCTAGTTCCACCGGCGAATACTGCTTCGAAAACTTTCAAAGTTGGAGAGTTATCGCCCAACAACATGACTCAACCAGCGTAGTCATTCCAGTCTCTTAAATCGCTGAACTAAGTCAATACGTCGTATAACTTTTACTGCTCATCGCTATCACTATCTGCGGTATTCTCCATAGCCAATGCGTAAAACCATAAACTACAAATCTTTCGTAAAACGTTTCACTCGAAAACTCTTAATGCCGACTTATCAGAAGTTATCATCGTCCAAGTCTCCGCGCCGTATAGTCTAACGGGAATGTTGAGATAGTCGAAATTATGTACGACTTCAAAGTTGCGACTGTCAACGGTTATTTGGCAGTCGAGACGCGAATGCGCTGACTGTGTGCTTGATGATAGGAGATATTTCGGCTTGTGTTTGATGATAGGAGATATTTCGGCTTGTCCTTGTTCATTACCAGAGAAAATAGATCTAGTGGCACAGTTGTTTAGGTCAATGATAGCAATATCGTTGGCATACGCTAGCAGTTCTCTGTTCAGCTCTGCAGCTAAAAAACACGACAAGAAGTCATCTCCGGGGTCTAAAATCTCGTTTAGGATCGAACAGTTCGGAAGCACCTTCGCGACCAAATTTTGCAAAGAAGTTGAGCCATGCATTTCATTTTTTTGATTGAGAATTCGGGTTTACATGTTCTCTCTACAATCTTACTATGTGCAGCGGTTATTGAATTAATAAGGTAAATAAGTTTATCACCAGCTCACCAATCTCAAGAATTAAATGGATTATTCAAATTAAAAACTCCAGTGAAGTGAAAACAAATCAAGGAACAACTGTAAAATGGATGAATTTTTGGACAATGTACTCGGATGGCTTGACATTTCCTACAGATGGTTCAATTAGTTACTTTAAATGCCCGAAATGCTGCCCAATGGAAGGTTATTGTCGGTTATAAAAGACAAAGTTCTTCTATACCAGACTACAGACGGTTCCAGAAGCCTCAACATCATGTCAAGTGCAGCACGAGGTTCGATACTCAGCTCTGATCTCTGGAATATCAGTTAAAACGACATTTTAAATCTCAACATGTGCAATGATGCATACCTAGTTGGTTTATTTAGATGAAATTGCAACAATAGTTACCTCCCGTGAAACAGAAGACGCACGCAAGGCAAATGTGACTTGACTCGCGCGGTCTCGATTAACCACAGTACATTTCATTAGAAATAGGCATGTAGACTTTATCCGGGAATCTGAAGACACGTAGATTTGACCTATGGTTAAAGAGAGATAACCGGCACAAGATTTTAGTCAAAGCTTATCGTACGGTGACAGGAGAAGCTAAACAAAAGTATTCCCATAGAACTCTTCGTACGCTGACGAAGAAAGTTCTGAGCACATATTTTTTGAATGGACAAACGGAACGATTGGCATTGGAGAACCTGGTAGGCCTCTGGGTGTGGACACCATCGTACCAGTAATTCTTCAGAGCGAGGCAAGCTGGAAACATTTTACTGACTACGTAGAGATCGTACTGCGTAAGAAAAAACGGGACTTCGACGCAGATTCTGCGACGTAAATATCTAAACGAGAAAAAATGGAATATCACACTGAAGTAATGCGAATAGGGATCTACGGTGAACGACGGTTTCTCAGAGGATAGTTTTTAGTGGCTTGAGAGCCGCACATACCATTGCCGTGACGAAACAATGATGATACGGTTGGAATTTACCTCATCCTCTCCTCAAAAAAAAAAAAAAATTTGCTTCTTTACATTCTTCTTTTCTTTTCTCAGTTATAATAAAAACTCAAATTTAATGGAGCTGAAGCTCAGATTTTGCGTGTAACTAGAGTGCGTCAGAGAATCATATTGAGTGTAACCTTTTGTTCAATCTTCTTCAACCTAATGTTAGATAAAATAATTATAGTTCTTTTTTATGCTATCGAAGGCATTCCTGTCTCACTGGTCCGACCATACTCTGCAAAGATGATGATGCAGGAAAGCTATCGGCTCCAGCCGATTTGCCATGCCGTAGTCAGGAGGTCTTCTCTTCTGTCGTGGCGTGGATGCAAATCAACGATATGTTGCAACTGTTACTGCGTACGTAAAGCAGGACTATTCATCATTGCACCCCTTATTTAATACTATCGCATCAAGAGTCAACGACTCAACATTGAAATGTTTATATACATATGTATTGAAATTTTATCTCGCGTAGAGTGCACAAATAAAATCAGAGCAAGATAAAGTTAGTCCAAATTTTTTTTAAATTTGAATTTTCTGTGTTTTTTTCTATAAAAAGTAGGGAACCTCAAAATGGATCACACTTTATATGTTCTTAAATACTCATACGTACATAAGTATAAAAATATCTAAATATTTTGTATATATTGATTAGGCAAATACATATAAGCAATTAAATAAGCAAATAAAAAGGTGGAAAATAAATTCAGAAAATTACAATGTAAATAAGAGCGTGTGACACGAAGACCACACCTAAATAGAAAGATATTTAGATTTCTTCCTTTTTTTGTTGAGAATAAAATATTGAGATGTAATAGCAATGAAGAATGCACAACTTTGATATTCTGCGTAGCCTTTGATTAAAGAGAGATTTTTACTCTGTATTCAAGTCAAATATTCGCTATAAATTATAAAATTTTAGTCAATGATTGAGAGATTATATATGCGTTCTTAATATGTCAAGTTGATAATTTATGCCAGCAATAAGCTCTTTTAAATTTGTTTAGAAAACTCTCAAGTTATTTTTCTGTTAACAGTTATCTAACTAAGCATCATTAATTTTTCCATTTTCTTTCCGCCAATTACTCTAAATATTTTATGTTACCTAAGCGTACGCTTGTTGATGATATAATCAAGATTGTCAAAGTTAATGCGATTAAAATGCTTAACACCCATAAATGAGATATCTACTAAACACTTGCTTAACGGTGATTGTTTTGCCCTTTCCTTTTAAACATTTCGATTCTGTTATTCTACTAAATGCTTTTTAATTTTACCAGCCTACTTTTAGGGTCCTGGCATTAAAAAGGTATTTCACGCAAAAACCCTCAACTTACTCAGCCTTTTTGCCACATTTTACACACATCCACATTTATATACATATTTTGTTCTGTATATTTCTAAGAAACCTTTTATCGCGCTTTCTTAAGTGTATTTCTGTTAGCTCGGTTAGATCGTATATTAAATTCCGTCAATATGTGCCATCATTATGTGGTATTTATGTTTTCATTACAGACACCCTGGCTTAACCTCGGTTGGTATTCTATTTTCATTAGATTGCGCTTATCATGCTTACGCCATGCGGATGCTTTATAGCACCATGCAAATCATGTCAAATATGTTGTATGAAATCTATGCAAGTGATTTTGAGTTATCTTGCCTAGCGACAATGCTTTCAATTGCTTAACTGTGAGTAGTTAAGTACGTGTGTATATGTATAAAAATACATATGTACGAATTATATTTTATATCTAGTCAATCAAAAGGAAGGTAGAATATTATGTGTCAGAGAATATTGCACATATGTGCGTACGAGTATATGCATGATATCTAACAGTGTAAATTTATATGGTTTTGTAAATTGACACTTAACAGCATCAGGAGCTCCGGCAGAACCCGTAACGAACACTTCCAGCGTATTGTGGAAATCTGTCCAAACCTTCCCACTAAAGCGGCGGTGTTAGCGACAAAGCGCGACGTGCTACTCCTAGCTGATCCCGAAGATCCCCGCATTAGGGAACTCAATACCGCAATTCGGCAAAAGGTAGATACCCACAACTAGTAGGAGGAGTACTTAAGGTCCTACAATCTCTCCTCTGGGGTAACCAAGCTCTGGGCCACAGTCAAATCACTGTTTAATCCGATGAGACGTGATGATTGGCTGGAAATTTCATTCCTTGTCGGACCCGAAGAGGTGCGTGAGCTATTTTAGCCGGCTATTTATAAGTACACTGCATCCTTCAGTTGACAAGTGACCCGCCATCTGCGAAAACTGACAAACACCAGCGCGATGCTTGATTTCTACAGGGAAGCGGTTCAGGGGGTTATCGGGAAGGCAAAATCATCAAAATCCATAGGCCCCGATGAAATATGCATGCTAATGCTAAAACATTTGGTTTCTCAATTTTTCTTTGACCACTTTAATTATACCGGACGTGTGGAAACTGGGTAGAGTTGTCCCGCTATTAAAGTTTGGGAAGCCTGCAAATAAAGGAGAGTCCTATCGGCTGATATCTCTCCTTTCCGTAGTGGAAAAGACAATTGAGGCCTTGCTACTCCTGTCTCTCACACACCATCTGTGCTCAGCTACGCATCAGCATGGCTTCCGGAAAGTACACCGCACCACAACAGCACTTAACGCCATAAACACTCAGATAGTTCAGGGCCTCAACCAAAATCGGCCCTGTGCGCGAACATTCCTAGTAGCACTGGACCAGTCGAAAGCTTTCGGCGAGGTCAATCAAGCAGTGCTACTGTCGGAAATTGAGGACTCCTCATTACCGCCAAGGTTGCCGAGATGGACCATGAATTACATGAGTGGTCGACAATCATCGGCTGACTTTCGAAGTCAAAGCTATGAAAAATTAAACAGGGGGTTCTGCAGGCTGGTGTCCTCTCCAAAATGTCATTTAACTTTTATAGTTCGAGGCACCCTCCACCACCAGAGGCTGTCTCCTCGGTCTCATACGCCGATGACTGTTCGATATTGGCGTCTGGCCTGATAGTCTTTGTTCGAAAGTAAACTGCTTTCGCGCCGACCTTTCAAACTTCTTCACTGCACGACTTCTACACTTACACTAGACTACCCCGACTCCGTACAGCAATACAGACAAGAACCGCTGGACACGACGGCGTACCGACAGGCTATAAACACAATACAACACATCGATGACTAAGACTATAACTACCTGATCCTGAGCATGGTTGGCTAGCCGCTACTGCAACAACAACAACAACAACACTTCCAACCGTGAGATACCAATAGAGGTTTTAAATAGGTTTCCTTCATATATTTGGGAATTCTACTGAGCTCGAACCGGTCTCGTTGCAAACGGGAGAAGTCTGGCTACAATATAGTGTTGTCAACATGATGAAAATAAAATCCATCCGTACACTTACATTCCGGATATGCCTCGTATGTACATAATGGAATGGTGTATTTTATCAGCAAATCGATGTTACAATTTGAATAAAAACGAAAAGTTACTTATATGGGTGCTGTTGGGATAAAGAGCTGTATTATTCATTCGAAAGAACATTCTTTGGCATTTATTTTTTGAAGATTATCTCTTTCAAATGTTGGCCGCGGCTACGTCTCCGGATGGATGATCCATCCATTGAGCCCAATTTTCGATGACTCGTTCGAGCATTTCGATTGGTAACTGCCGAACGACACGCGTGATGTTTTGCTCCAAGGCCTAAATCAAAGCGGGATTGTCCGCATAGACTTTAGACTTTATATATCCCCATAGGAAAATGCCTAACCTTGTGATATCACACGATCTTAGTGTCCAATCGACCGGCCCAAAACGTGAAATTATCTGCTCACTGAAATGTTCTCTCAATAAATCCATTGATTAATGCGATGTGTGGGAAGTGGCGCCGTCTTGTTGAAATCAAATGTCGCAGAGATCACGAGCTTCAATTTCAGGCATCAAATAGTCGGTTATCATGGCACGATAATGGTCGGCATTGACGGTTACGTTCTCAGCAGCATCACTTTTGAAGAAATATGGACCGATGATTCCACCGTCCTACAAACCACCCAAACCATTGTTTTTTCTGATCGAAATAGCAGCTCTTGAATCTATTCAGGCCGCTATAGTTTCTTCACAGCGTGCTGGACGTGGTTTATTCGGTCGAATATTATCCAATAATGAATGCTGGGTCTCAAGAGGTGTGATGATGTTGCGAATAGTACGCTCAGGAGGCCGATAATGTTGACCATAAATTGAGCGAAGAGCGCCAAACATATTCTTTATAGAATGTGAATTTTCGGAATAAAGTTGAATGATTTGTAAACGTTGTTCAGGCGCAAGTCTTTCCATGATGAAATGCCAAAAAATATTGAACAAAAGTAACATAAAAGCTTGACAGGACTCATGCGTGATCAGTCAAGAAAAGGCTATTGAAAAAAGTACCTCTACTAGGATCACCCTTTATTATATAAGTTAAATGAACTTAATTCAATTGTCAACACATATATATGAGTGGACCTGCGGTACGTTCATATATTAATTATATTCCAAAATTCATATTAAGTCCCTGTTGAGTTGTGTCTTCAATAAAAAGAAAATACTAGATGTATAATATCTTGATATGCACGGTAGTCACAAAGACAACAATAATGCCACAAAACTAAATGACCAAATGACCTAAGAAATATTTATGTATGAATATGTCCGTTTGCAACACAAAAGTCCCGGAGTTATAATAAAATTAATAGGACAATATAAATCTGCATGAAAACCTTCTTTGAATTAAGACAAATGAACGAACAAATATTATTTTGTTCGTATACATGTATATGTATTTATGAATGGTTTTGTAAAGGGTGTTTTTTATAGATGTATAGAACTTTAAGTTGGCATTACTTTTCAAGATGGCGACCGATTTAACAGCTGTCAAGTGATTTATTCTCAGTTTGGTATGGCAATTCATCATGAATAGACTCACGATCATCAAGTAAGGCGTAGATTCGTCGAATGGGCCCAAAACGAGGTTACCGTTGTTCCCGATTTTCATAAGCGAATTTTGTTTAGCGATGAAGCGCACTTCTGGTTGAATGGCTACGTCAACAAACAAAACTGCCGCATTTGGAGTGAAGGTAATCCTCAAGTGTATGTTGAAACACCGTTACATCCAGAAAAACTGACTATTTGGTGCGCTTTATGGGCTGGTGGAATCGTTGGTCCGTACTTTTTAAAAAACGATGCTTGCCAGAACGTTACAGTCAATGGTGATCGGTATAGAGCCATGATTACTAACTTTTCCATTCCTGAATTGAATAACCATGATATCCAGGAGATATGGTTTCAACAAGACGGCGCAACATGTCACACAGCTCGTGCCACAATAGATTTATTGAAACACATGTTTGGTGACCGCCTAATTTCACGTTTTGGACCTGTGAATTGGCCTCCAAGATCTTGTGATTTAACACCGCTAGACTACTTTCTGTGTGGTATGTAAAGTCATTGGTCTATGCGGATAAGCCACAAACGCTTGACCATTTGGAAGACAACATTCGCCGTGTTATTGCCGATATACGGACACAAATGTTGGAAAGTCATCGAAAATTGGACGTCCAGATTGGACTACATCCGCGCCAGCCGTGGCGGTCATATGCCAGAAATCATATTTAAAATGTAATGCCACAAGATTATCTTTCGGATAAATAAAATTCATGTCAATCGAATAATCCATTGTTGTTTTATTGCAACTTAAAGTTCTATACCTCTATAAAAACACCCTTTATATAACATTTTTCACCACAAGTTCAACTGTTAACAAGAATCATTAATATTTTGCTGTAACCTTTGCACACTCTTACCATGGAGATAATTTTAATGGTTGCGAGTTGGTTGTCTGATATATGTTTATATATTATATATAATATTTTACTTAAGATGGTACACATGTTTTAAATACACTTATTGTCTGTAAAAACAATATTAGCAGTAAGTCTCAAACACAAATCATTTGCTGCACATATTAGGGTTCGGAAAGACGAGAAATACATATCTGATTAGATTAAACACCCTCTCTTTCCCTTATTTTTTCACACAGATAGCAGAGAGTATAGAAATTCTGAAAGGAGGAAACTGTGATCATCTTTTTAATGGACTTCTCCGAGGTAAAGAAGTTCCTCAATGGCATATTCGAGGTATGATCATAGGAAAGGGAATTTCGATTTTTCGCAGGCTGTTTACATTCGATTATCGATATTTTGCTTTTGTTATAATCGGACATATGTGCTTATCACGCGCTTACATTAGGAGCCAATTTCGATTAGTAGTTTGTTTTTGACAACAGAAGAGGTTACTCGAGTTTTTGTGTGCTGTTCGATTTTTGACTTTTGAAAGATATGTCAACAACGATCCGGGCTTTCTCAAACGGGTCATAACTGGTGACGAAACGTTGATATATGGTTATGACGTCGAAACCAAGGTTCAATCATCCGAATGGAAGCTGCCAGATGAGCCAAGACCGAAAAAACACGCAAAGTTCGATCAAATTTGAAGGTTTTGCTCACTGTTTTCTCTGATTGCAATGGTGCTGTGCATCATGATTTCCTGCCAAAAGATCGTACAGTTAATAAGGAATACTACAAGGATGTTATGCAAGTTCGAGTCTTTATATTGGCGACGTCGAATTTCTTGAAATGTTTTAAGAATTTTTTTTTAAATTTAATTGTGTAAGCAAGTTTCTTTTCCCCAGATCATACTTCCCTCCAAATTTTTAGTTATTCAAATTTTTTATTACATCTGTTCGCGGAAAAAAAATTCAATTCATATATAAACCACCCTATTGTGCATCTCAAGCTGCAAGTGGTTAGTTCATCGTTTGTATCGGACATTCACTCGATTCACTTGCATACGTTGTTTATTGTTTGTATAAATTCCATACCTTATGTACTTACTTTGTATAAGCAAATATTTAACCGTTATGCTATTTTACACCTCCGACAAAGTTGCCATCTTCTACAGTCGTTATATAGTTATTGTACTCATGTACTATTTTGTTCGGTTATTGTTGTGGTTAGCCTTTAGGGTGCAATAAATTTCACTATTCCTTCTCGCAAGCAAAAGGAACTCTAAAAGAACATGATATAGACGTTGTGTGGAATACTAGATAAAGAAGTGTGTAATACTGGATAAAGAATAAAGGGTGTATAATGAAATCACGGCACACAAAATTCGGAAACACAAAATCTAGATAGGACAAAGTCCAGATTGGACATATTCCACGTGAAACATTTGTTTAGTGGCAAAGAGATGATGCCGTTCCTTTGAGATTTCTATGCAAAATTAAAAGTTGTGTCAATATTTCCAAAGAAGAACTTTTAAAATTTTGGCTCCGTAGTTTTTGTTGTTGTAGTGTCCCCATTGTAAAGGGTGATCCATTTTGAGGTTCACTACTTTCTTAAAGAAAAAACACAGATAATTCAAATAATTTTGTCATTTATTTTTTGAAGATTATCTCTTTCAAATGTTGGCCGCGACCGCGTCGCAGATGGTCCATCCGTTGAGTCCAATTTTCGACGACTCGACAACAGATAAAAGTCTAACGGTGTGATATCACACGATTTTGGTGGCCAATCGACCGGCCCAAAACGTGAAATTATCTGCTCACTGAAATGTTCTCTCAATAAATCCATTGGTTGAAGCGATGTGTGGTAAGTAGCGCCGTTTTGTTCAAACCAAATGTCGCGAAGATCACGAGCTTCAATTTCTGGCGATAACTGTTGCCATTGACGATTACGTTCTCACCGTCATAATTTTTTGAAGAAATATGGACCGATGATTTCACCGGCCCATAAACCACACCAAACCGTTGTTTTTTCTGGGTGAAATGACAGCTCTTGAATCTCTTCAGGTTGCTCTTCGTCCCAAAAGCAGCAATTTTGCTTGTTTACATACCCATTGAGCCAGAAATGGGCCTCATCGCTGAACAAAATTTGGCTCGAAAACGTCGGATCTTCTTGGAACATTTCAAGAGCCCATAGAGCGAAGCGATGTCGCTTGGGAAGGTCGAGCGGCTTCAGTTTTTGCACAAGCTGTATTTTGTACGCTTTCCATTTAAGATCTCGACGTAAAATGCGCCAAGTCGTTCCATACGTAGGACCGAGTTGCTGCGAACGGCGCCGAATCGACTCTGCACGGTCTGCGTGAACGTGGTCTATTTTGTCGAATATTATCCAATAATTAATGCTTGGTCGCAAGATGGGTGATGGTGTTGCGAATAGTACGCTCAGTAGGCCGATTATGTTGATCATAAGTTGAGTGAAGCGCGGGAAACACATTCTTTACAAAACGTGAATTTTCGTAATAAAGTTGAATGATTTGTAAACGTTGTTCAGGGCAGTAACGGATCCAGAATTTCCAGAAGGGGGTCCTAAAATATATTAAATTTTTTTGGAGACATCAGACACGAATAAACTGCAAAAGTAGATTCGAATTTAAGATTTACATTGCTTCCGAAGGGGGGGGGGCGGCCCTGAAAACCCCACCCTTGGATCCGCCACTGGTTCAGGCGTAAGTCTTTCTATGTTGAAATGCCAAACAATGCTGAATAAAAATAACATGACAGCTTGACCCGACTCACGCGCGATCTGTCAATAAAGCTACTGAAAAAACCGCTACTTGGATCACCTTTTATATTGTCTGGATATTTGAAAATTATCTGGATTTTGAGAGTCTGAATTATGTAGTGCTCCCAATAAAAATGTATTAACTTATAAAAAGCTGATAACCTCATCTTTTTCGAAAGAATAAATGAGAATGTTGAAAAAAATTGTTCAAGGATGTGCTGATTTTGCCAGAAAATGTGAGATGCCTACCAGTGCAAATTTACAATAGCAGCTTTGCACAGACATTCCTTCGAAACGTTAGTTAATCTCCTCTCAGTCCAAGCCAAATTTTTCGGCCAGGACATGATTTTAGCTTATGTCAAGCGAAAGACTGGACATTATTATTTTACATACAACTAAGCATTTGCCAAACCTTTTAGAGCACCTCTCGTCGATGAACATACCCATGAAAAATATTTAAACATTCCTGTAGGTAAAGAGGGAATGATTTTTTCCATTATGGTGACTTGTATTTTCAGCAGGACGATGTTATACGCAATTTAAAATGTAATATTATGCATCAGCTTCTTACTAGTTGAATACTAGTCTATTTATGCATGCAGAATATCTCCATTGTACAAATTAATATATAAAATTGGACAATTCTGAGATTCGAATTGTGAATGTGAAGCTTGAAAGGGACAAATCCTAACCACTTAGTTATACTGATTTTATGAAATGTAAAAACTAACAGCGCATTTTTGCTATTTGGAACAAAATACTGATAGCTTAGTTGTGGAAATCGTTATTGGTAATTTGCGAAGAAAAGCAAACTGGCTTCGTCTTTACAATACCAGTTATGAACTAGATTTCTTTCATACTACTTTGACCCTTCACTTCAGGGTTATTATAAATATATATTACTACATAAGTACATACGAAACATTCTCTCCTGAGCGTATGACTTCAAGAATACATAAAATTGCAATTCATAAAGTACACTCTCAAGCACATACATACACACATACAAACGTAATAAAATGTCATTTGTAAGATAGCTTATAAATATTTATGAAATGACTGATCCAATGTTGCGGCAGTGAAATGAAAGGAAAGTGTTAAAGTTACGAATGTGTTGGTGGAAGCAAGTAAGAGCTGAAGCAAAATATGAATCAAGTGAAATAATTAAGTGGAGGGTGATTGCATGCTTGGCTGCACATTTGGTGTGAAAACCGGTTAATGAATTTTTTTATTAATTTATGCCCAGTAGCTTAGGTTTTCTTATTGTTTTATTTAATTTTTTCCTATATATTTACAATACTTATATTTTAAGCGTGAAGCCATTTCTGCTCCTTTCGATTTAACACTAGGTGCGTACATAAGTCTTTCCACTTCCAGTTCACCGAATCCATCTTTGTAATATTCCACTGCGGCTCGACATTCCTCATCGTACCAGCTTTTTTTCTGACACTTTTGAAAATCAATTGTTTTCGAAGCAGCTGTACGTAAGGAGTTCAAACAAAGTTCTCCTCCGCGAGTGTCTACGATAAGTTTAAAAAATTTTCAAACAAATTCTCATTCGGTTTTCATTAATATATATGGTAATTCTTGAGGAAAGTTTACGTAGAAAATATGTTAGGTTTTGCTCATATATTGAGTGTTAAAGGACTTAACCAATTTGTATGACTCTTTTTTTTAGGACAAAGTGTTTGCCCTACGGAAGCGGACCCCTTTTTTATATGGTTAAAGTTTTTGAAAAAAACTAAAATAAAGCAAACATAAGCCTATCCGTTCGCCAAACGGTAGTACGCATTCGGCGTATTTTTTATGTTTTTGATTTTGCTTTGCGTCGCTCTCATCTATAAAAGATGCGCGCACTTTCTCTATCTCCCCCCCCCCCCACTAAATTGCTTAATATTGCTCCAAACAGAGTAGTTGTTTTTGAAGAAAAGTATCACTTCTACCAGTGTTTAGTTGAGTTCTCTTAATTATTTGCTTAAATATTCAGTCTTGTTGTTGCTCGATTACCTCCATGAACAATTCGTACTAGACCATGGAAGATATAAGTATAAAATTTTATGGAGTTCTTCCCACTGGTTTCTGAGATAAAATTTTCGAACTAAAAGTGAGTAGTGCCACGCTTACCCGAAATTTTTTATACTTTTCTTATAGACAAATGGTACATTAACTTTGGTCCGAAGTATGTAAGTACAAAAGAAAAAGGAAAATTTATACAAATCGCTGAGCTTATTTAGTCATGCCCATCTGTTCGTTTGTTTGAGTGCAAAATAGTCTCACAGTTTTTGAGGTATTTCAATCAAACTTGTTTGGTAAAGGCACTTGTACACCTATCGGAACCTGTCAGATCGGACCACTAAAGCATATATACGTACGAACAATTGTTCTGATTTGAAATTTTTTGTAAATCCGTCAAAAAGCATCTAAGAGAGCGAAATTTCGTGTTCTAGATACATATAATGAACTGCACACTGAAGACTATATCATATGACCTTAATTTGTTCAGATATAAGATTTTACGTCAAAAATCCGTTCTAAAAGCTTCTAATAGCGTGAAACTTGATATTTTAAAGACGTGAATTCAAGTTAATATTGACACTGAAAATCATCGAAATCGAATTTAGTAATTTGCAACAAAATTTCATATGTTCATGTCTTCATGGCCGAAGACTTACAATACTTGTCTTTTTTCATGTTATATTTTGAGCCTTCCTGTAGTGCATGAATTTAAAAAGCTGAGGTTCTTTCTATTTGAGCCCGCTCCGAGTAGTCATACTTACACATACACCCCGGGCAATGCATCTTCTTGTTTCTTTCAATTCGTTACATTCCTGATAAAAATGTTTAGCACAAAATAAAATATTGCACGAAGACAGCATTACACAACTTCGTTATATAATGGAGAGAAATACTCACTCCTTTTTTTAAATTAATTATTCCCAACGGTTTACCCACCTTACGTCTATCCGCCCGAGGGGGCGCAGTCCGCATGACATATGAAACTTGTTTAGTTTTTCATTAATGCCGAGTCACGAGTTAGTGTCGAGAACTAAAAAAAAAGTTCAGCTACAGTACAAAAATTCATCAGCTCATTTTTAAGAATAATTTACTTCAAATATAAAATGTTATTTAATGATTTGTTGAGAGTCGACAAAATAGTTTTCATAATATGAAAAAGCGAGTCAGATATGTCAAATATGCGCGAATGAGAGTTGCAAAGGTTAGTGAAATTCGAAATTCGTTTAACAAGTTTTCAGAAACAAGGGACAAAAATGTCTGGACATTCTAAACTGAACATTAAATTATATTGCAGAGAGATTAAGGGGACTAGAAATTGAGCATGTGATTATTCTAACCCTGAAAATTACACCAAGCATTTGACAGCGACTGGCAAGAGTAGTATAAGAAGGAATATTGTACTGAGAGTCACAATACAAATTTCTTAAGGCAAATAGGAGGAATTGTTTTTGAATAGACTCTATACTATTATAGTAGATTTGACACCTCGTGTTCCAAATTACCGAGTAGTATTCCAGAATTCGTCTTACTAATGTTGTATACAAAGCTTTAATAAAAGAAGGATCATTAAATTCCTTTGACCAACGTTTTACAAAAGCTAAGATGCCTTTGGCTTTGTTGACTAGCACACCAATGTGATGTGCGAAGTTCAATTTAGGATCCATAGTGATCCCCAGGTCAATAAAATGGTGTACCTGTTCTGAATTGTAGTTATCTATTGTGTAAGTAGTTGTCTGTATGACTCTTCGAGAGAAACACATAACTTTACACTTTTAATATTCAGGAAAATCCGATTTATTGTACAGAATTCATGCTGTTTATGTTTATTTGTTTGTAGTTAGATACCTTCATTTGCCGAAGTGTAAGATTTATAAAGTTTAATATCATCCGCATACATAGCAAGTTTTAAAAATTTTATATGAGAAGATATATCAATTGATCGTTTTAGAAACAAAGTAACGTTTTTAAAATAACTTATATATTTTCCTTACACTGAAAACACACTTTTCTAGGAGACTATTTTCAATATCAAAAAATAAATTTCAACTTCGCTTAGTAGAAAACAAAATTCTATCGCATTCAACTACCGTCTTCTCAATTTTTTATCATTGTAACAGAAAGACAAGTGTCAATAACATGAAACACAAATTTAGATAAAAACAAAAAACTCAAAAAAGAAAAAATCTTCAAGAACGACAACTCATGCAGCAACTTGAGAATTTAGTTACTTTTTCCATGCAAGAAACAATTTGATTTGAAGCAAAAAAAGGCATACAAAATGTATGTGTAAAAACGAAGTAAAACAAAACGAAACGTACAAAGAACTTTGCATAAATCGCAACTAAATCCTTTCAACGTTCAACGCACGTCCGCACAAATTATAGACAACCGATTAAGTTTTGCTTGAATATATAAGTAGAACGATTGAGTAAAGAGGTGCAAACAACCGCACCAGTACAAGTTCAGTACACAACAATACAAAAAAAGTAATAATATTCAACAAACATAAATATTTAAAATTACTACAAACAATAAAAACATGTGTAAGAAGAAGAGTGAGGCAAAGAATTAACAAAGCAACTAGTAAAATGGAGGCAAACGAAAAGGTAGCCGCAACTTTCACAACACTAAGTAATCAAATCAATCAACATAAAAGGATGATACTCAGGTCTAAAGAGAAAGCAATCAGAAATCCTCGGATTACATACAGACATATATTTACATACAACTCAGTAAAATACAATATTTGGAAACAAATGATTTGGATATCGAAATTTTATAATACTTACGTAAATATTTACTTACATTTAAATACATACATACTCTTATATTGGTACACATGATGCAATTGATATACATACATATGTATATAATTCTTTTTAAAAAATATATCAACATGATAATTTGAAAATCGGCATTCTTATTGGTGTGTGTCGAGTGGAAAATTCTATTAAGATTTGACGTTATTTAAGTAAGTAGTTTTTGACAATGACTCGTCAGACAAAATCATCTCAAGTTTATCTTTTCTACTTTAACTCAAGTTGGAAGCAGCGATTTTTTAGTTAAATTTATGGAAAATCTTCTACCTTAGCTTGCTTAAGCTTAACATAAACAAATAAGAAAGACTAAGTTCGGTTGGAGCTGAGCATTAAATACTCGACTGATATTTATAATAATCGGCAGACGGCTTGCTTGATATTCACAGTAGGACTAAAGTCCAGTTAAATGGGAGCAGACTTGTTTGTGGACTGATATTTGGAACTCATTATAACTATTCTATTCAATAAGTAAGATCAAACTATATATATATATATTTTTTTTAATTTCGATCCTAAGTCCAGAGATGGGTCAAAAATAGAAGATCTGTTATATGTGAGCCAGGTCTATTTGTTAGAATTTTTTGCTAAGAATATAGTTCCCATTCAAAGCATAGACTGCATACCAAGTTCGGTTTAATTCTGCTCATGTTCATTAATGCTTTAGAAATTCGATGTCGAGGATGGTGATTAGTAATAGTCCGTTACAGGGGACAAAGGTGTAAAGCGATCGTCCCTAACAAATATGACGTTAGTTACACATTTAGTACCTAAATTTTCATGACCTTCGTACTTTTCAAAATTACCGGTATATGGAAGGTGGGCCTGAGCTTGGCCTGATTTCATCCAAATGTGTCCCGAGATATATGTGAACTAGCTTTGAACAAAATATCTCAATTCTTACTTTAATTATCGTGTCCATGGGGTAATGGACGAACAGACAGGCATGACTTAATATATTCATCTCGTAATAGAATGATATATGATATGTATATGATATAGGGTTTTTCAATAGGGATGATATGATTTCTAAGTGCCGTTTTGGTCATTTTTAATACGTCATGACCTTTCATTTTTTTCCTTGTATTCAGAAATGTTTACAATTTCATCATGGCAAGATATACGCAAGAACAACGTTTAAAAATTATTCAATATTATTATCAAAATAATCGTTCTGCAAATGCAACTTTTCGTGCGCTTTTGCCAATTTATGGTCGTAATAATCGTCCACCTTTTCAAGTGCCAATAAGAAAAAGAACCGGTCGAAGTAATGAAAATATTGCTGCCGTTCAAGCAAGTGTTGCTGAAGACCGCAACTTACCGATTCCAAGGCGTTCTCAAGAATTGAAACTGTCTTAAATCACAACCTGGCGGATTTTGAGAAAGGATTCGGGCTTGCATCCGTATAAAATTGTTCTCACTTAAGAACTGAAGCCATTGGACCACCATAAACGTGGTGAATTTGCAGATTTTGCCTTGGAACAACCTGAAAACGATAACGATGTTTTTAAGAAAATCGCCTTCTCCACAAATTATTCAGGAACAACCATTACATTCACCTAAATTGGCTGTGTGGTGCGGTTTTTGGTCTAGTGGAATCATCGGTCCGTACTTCTTTCGAAATGAAGCTGCTAGCACCGTTACTGTCAATGGAGAGCGGTATAAATCGATGATAACCAACTTTTTATGGCTACAATTGGAAGAAGTTGATGTTAATAATATCTGGTTCCAGCAAGACGGGGCTACGTGTCACTCACCACGTGAAACAACCGAATTATTGAGAGAAAGGTTTGGATATCTGATTATTTCAAGAAATTGAGACATTGAATGGCCTCCAAGAAGTTGTGATTTAACACCATTAGACTACTTCTTGTGGGGTTATTTGAAGTCATTGGTCTTTAGCAATAATAACCGGACTCTTTTCAAGCTTTAAAAGACAATATTGAACGTGCTATTCATGACATACGACTTGATATAGTGGAAAAAGTGCTCAAAAGTTGGGTTAATCGAATTCGTTCCTCCAAAAGAAGTCGTCGAAGCCATTTGAATGATGTTATATTCAGAAATTAATTGTATCGATTGTGCTTCATATTAAATAAAAAATATTTGAATTTCCTTAACAATTAGTGTGTTTTTTTTAAAGAAATCATATCATGTTATTGAAAAACTCTATATATGGCCGTTATATACAACCTTTAGCTGAACATGCACATGATTACACCAATAGTGTGATAAACAAATAAAGTAAAACACACCATTGATGGTGAAGAATTAGTTAACTGGTAACTTTTTATCCAATGCAGAACTAGATTTTTTACATTCCAGCTCAGCTCCCAACTGCGGGGTGAACACATATTCATGTATGGTACTGAGTTGAATATAAAATGATAGCGTATGGAGTATTTTCTGTGCCGGTATCTCTTCGTGAAACACCGCAGCTGTTGCGACGAAATTAGCCGGAGAAAGCCTGAACTAAGTGTGTTGCTGATTTTCGTGCCAGTTCAAGACTATTTGATTTCAGAATATTATACATCCATAAATATGACAAAATACGCCTGCAAAGTACAATTACAAATTGGCTTTGGCATCTCTTTGACTCGATCCTTCTTTGTCTCTGTCCTGTGTGGGCACAATAGTGCTTTCCTTACATGGTACATCTTCCAAATTGCAATTTAAGTGAGCTAAAGCACCATTGCGACACTTGCGCTGTCACTCACGCCCGTGCATACGCTCATATACAAATGGTCGGGTTATGGGTTACCATTTGTTTTTAGCCTCATTCGTGACATTTGGCTGTGATCCAAAAGCGTCTGAAAATTGCTTAACATGCATCTTTTTATACTCAGACATACGTACATACATATGTATACACATTGTACAATATTTCCTGGTGAGTTTTCCTTTGGCTCTATACTACTTAAAGGCCTTGTTTGTAGCTCCCTTTTGTAACTGGGTCGTTTGTAAGCTTCTTCTTCATTATATATTTTTCATTTTCTACTTTATTTGCTCGCAGTTTACTGTCAAATTCAACGCTTTATATTTTATATCCCATTTTATTGGTATCTCTGCCAGTGGACAGCTCAATTCTATATTCCTGATTTTTATTTAGACAAAAGACGTGTCAGGGTGTTTTTGCACTATGAAGAACTTTTTTGTCCATTCTATTTCCTCTATGTAGACTATAGAAGTTTTATTTTTTCACTTTTAGTTGGCATACGAATCGTTTGCGATTAGAGTCTTGTTCACAAGCGCATAATGCCATTTTTGCTGCTTACGACTTGACATGAAGTAAGTAGATATGTCCTTCCATTTCTATTTCACCGAATCCTAGCCTCATCCCACCGGTTGTAGGATGAGGCCATGTGTAGAAGTTGGAAGGTTTTTGACTCTGATAGTGAACGAGAAAAATACAACATATTGTCTGTGTAAGACAGCATTTGAGCATACTGGCAGATTTACTTTCAATTTTGTCCTGGTTGTAGATTATGGGACGAGCGTTCAATGGGAAGGCTCTTATTCAGTTTATTGTAGGGCATTTCGCGCACGTCGAGCTTAAGCTTCTATTTTTCTGCTAGGAATGACCTCTGTGAAAATCAGTCTCTCTCCCCCTGATATAAATAGAAACAGTCATATACTTCTACCGTCTGCGTTTTGTTTTCTGCATCAGCGAAAAATTACTTTTGTATGCTATATATTAGTCTTGAGCTATAGAGGCTAAAAATGGTGATCCAAGTAGAGGTACTTTTTTCAATAGCCTTTTTTTTTTACAGATCACGCGTGAGTCGTGTCAAGCTGTCATGTAATTTTTTTCAGTTTTGCTTGGCATTTCATCATGGAAAGACTTACGCCTGAACAATATTTACAAATCATTCAACATTATTACGAAAATTCACGTTCTGTAATTAATGTGTTTCGCGCGTTTCGCTCAACTTATGGTCAACATAATCGGCCTACTGAGCGTACTATTCGCAACACCATCACTCATCTTGAGACCCAGCATTCATTATTGGATAATATTCGAACGAATAGATCACATCCAGCACGCTGTAAAGAAAATGTAGCGGCCGTAGCTGAGAGTGTACACGATGACCGTGGAGAGTCGATTCGGCGCCGTTCGCAGCAACTCGAGATCTTAAGTTGAAACCGTACAAAATAAAACTTGTGCAAGAACTGAAGCCGCTTGACCTTCCCAAGAGGCATCGTTTCGCTCTATGGGCTCTTGAAAAGTTCCTAGAAGATCTGACGTTTTCGAGTCAAATTTTGCCCATTTCTGGCTCAATAGGTATGTAGAGAAGCAAAATTGCCGCAATCGGGATAAAGGGCAACCTGAAGAGATTCAAGAACTATCATTTCATTTAGAAAACAGGGCGGTTTAGCGTGGTTTGTGGGCCGGTGGAATCATCGGTCCATATTTCTTCGAAAATGATGCCGATGAGAACGTAATCGTCAATGGCGACCGTTATAGCGCCATGACTATGACGAATATTTGATGCCAGAAATTGAAGCTCGTGATTGTCGCGAAATTTGGTTTCAACAAGATGGCGCCACTTCCCACACATCGCATCAATCAATGGATTTATTGAGAGATCACTTCGGTGAGCAGATAATTTTACGTTTTGGACCGGTCGATTGGCCACCATCTTGGTGATATCACACCGTTAGAATTTTTCCTGTGCGGATGTGTAAAGTATAAAGTCTAAAGTCTATGCGAACAATCCCGCTTCGATTCAGGCCTTAGAGCAGAACATCCAGTTTTCAGTTGAAATGCTAGAACGAGTCGTCGGAAATTGCACTCAACGGATGGACATCTGAGACGCAGCCGCGACCAAGATTTGAAAGAGATAATCTTAAAAAAATAAATGCCAAAGAATGTCAGAATGAGAGAGTCAGTGAAAGTACGAGAAACGCTGATCAAAATATCTACAATAATATCTGACCACTTACATACTCACTTCAGAACAGAACACCTCAATAGCAGCGGATATGTGACGTCTTGAAATTAACTTGAATCCGTTATCGATAAGCTATTTAAATATGGCGTCAAAGGACTTATAAGGTATATAGTCGAATGAAAGCATTTTTTAAGATAGAAAGTTCCATGAATTTTGCAAAATCTATAAGACTCTCTTGGTGTTTTCTCAAAATAGCAAATAGTTTCTTACCTAGTTTCTAATACCACGCTGTAAAAGCTGGAGTGTTCTCATCTATCCGGACGGCGTGATCTAGCCAGCGCAGCCCATATTCGTTGTACAATGTTCATTCTACTGAATATGTGTATAGTCATCTACGACGCTAGTGCAAAAAAGTTTGACAAGCTCAGCCGAAAATCGCTTCAGGAGTTACAAATTGCCAAATATATATATATATATATTTGTCGAGAGACATCACTAAAGCTTCCTTTTTTTTAGCCGTGACCCAAGGCTTCACACAGGTTGGTTACATCAACTCACACAGGGTTGGCTCAAGTTTAGCCTTTCAACTGAAGTCATCTGATTTAAAGGATTGATTTAGTTAGTCTTAAAAATGTTGTTTCATCCGTTCGTCGTAAGTAGAAGCTTATCAATTTTAGTTATCTCGGTATATTTGGCGTTTCCAAGGCAAATACCAGTATATTCATCCATAATTCTTGAGTTACTATACAACCAAATAACGGTACTTTAAATACATATTTCAGTTATTTTAGCAGTTTTCTGAGCAACACTTAGTTTAAGTAATTAGCAGTATATATTACGAGTTGTCTAACTATAACCTCAATATTCTCAGCATGAAATGTACCACAACAGTGTTGCTTCGCAAATCTCATTCACTAATAACTATAGTTATTGTTTAATATTGTTTTGTCTGCAAATTAGAGCGGCATTAGTGCGGCATTAGTGGGGCATTTCAGCTTTGCCACTACGCCTACAATAGCTCACCTTCAACAGCCTTTCATGAATTTCATAATGATTTCCAACATTTCTGCCGAAAATTTTATTTCCCTGCCCTTTTTGTTCGTTGCAACAAAGTCATGAGTTTACCTTTAATTTTACATACCAAAACTATAGTTTACAAAATGTTATTCGTAGGTATGTAGGTTTGTGCGCTCTGGTACAATATATGAGCTTTTGGAATTTAGGCAGTACTGTGAATAGTGGAAAACCACAGGTGCCACAGCAGGTGTATACAGAGCTTTCTCACTCATCGTAATAAATTTGGGCACATGGCTTGCCAGTTACTAATAAATACCCCGTTGACAATACCGTTGAGAAATTTGCTTATTTATTTTGACAAATGCGAGCTAAATATATTGAGAGTTGCCTCACAAGCGAGTTCCGACAAAATCTTTGCTATATATCTTAAAAGTAGCATATGGATGCTTTACTCATATAAACTGTTTATAAGGGTGATCCATATCAAGGTTTCCTATTTTTTTTAAAGAAAAACCCAGAAAATTCAAATTTAATGGGGAATGTTTACTGAATTTACCGCAAACATAGCAATAAAGCGCTAACTTTCGCAAACATTTATTAATTTTAAATTTATTTTATAAGACGCTTTACGCTACCAAAGTCTTCATAATTTATTTTGCTGTGGTATTGCAAGAGAGCTGACATGAAACTTGGTAAAAAAAAAACATATATTAATATTACTTTTGCATGAAAAACTATCAAAAATAAGACAAATTGTATGACAGCACCACCTATCGTAAGGTTTAGGTAAAAGTTAAAGTCAAAAATTAGTTCCTCGATCCAAAAAAAAAGCGATATAGAAAAAAACTCATCTAAAATTGCTTCATTTGATCAAGTTTTAATCAACTTTTCTCATACACAGGGTTGCCAACTTTAAATAAAAATAAACCAGAAACCAGACCTATAGGCCAAAAACGGAGGGATATAGTTTCATCTCCAATTGGTCTCATCAATTACGTAGAATCTTGTTGCACAGTGTAATCAGTTGCTAACGCAACAACATGACTCCCTTAGATATCCTTAATGAATGCTTATTCCTGAAAAATTAAATCATTAATATTAGCTGTAGTAATCCAAGTAATCCTTTTGTAGCGACCACCGTTGTTCATGCTGAAACTTTCACTTTGCGTATATATATATATGTGGTATGCCACAGAGTAAGTGAAAAGTGCACAGCAAAACTTTATAACAACAACTGCAGCTGAGTATTAATGTGAATTAATTACCACACAAGCACTTTTAATAAACTTCCATAAAGTGCTTATATGTATGCATGTGTTCAAATATGTTAATTTTTAAATCATATAATTATATATTTTTATTTCTTAACGGGCAACACAAGCGGCCTTTCGTGCTTTCGTTATATAACATAGAGCTTTTTACATATTTTAACTTTCACATCTCCGAGTAGTATATGAAGCCACATATATCCCAAATGAAAAATATTAATGGAAGCACTATATGAACAGCAGAAAATAAACAAAAAGCGAAAATATCGTAGTATCCTCTTGGATACTGTTGCTGTTGCTGCCCGCAGCAGCTGCAACATTGTGTTATTGTAAAAATTTCACATAAATTAAGTTAAGGACAATTGGTGATAAGAATTGTTTTCATTGCAATGCAACAGTAAAAAACACATGATTCTATTATCAGAAGTATATTATGTAAATTGTATAAATCGCAGTTTGTTCATATGTAAAATTTATTTTTTATGCGTGCCCATTCATGCTCGGTACACAAGAATTCACCAGAAAATCACACTACACAATCTGCGTTGATGGACAGATTATTGCTGGCAGAACACTGCCAATACTTAACCTACTTGCATTCGATATACATATTTGTGTGGGCAAAACTACCAGAGCAAATTGCTCAAAATTTGATTGGTCAGAAATGAAAAATATATAGTCCGGTCAAATTAGACCGGTAATCGGGAAGATTGTTTAAAGTACAATTAAAAATAACATTTGAAAGTTCACCAGCTTTCGCCTGCGAGGAAAAATTTTTATTCAAGGTCAAAGGCAAAAAATGAGTTTTTCGCGATTTCCAGCAAGACGGTAAAATTTATCGTAAAATTACCTCGAACAAAAATTGTAGATCATAAAATTATCTACAAAAAATGTATAAATACTTATTTTCCTCCGAGCCACCGTTTTCGAGATATAGCGGTTCAAAAATATGCTCACTTTTCCACGCCACCTATGAACGCGTTATCTTTAACGTGGTTTCCCCAGTAGGCCTATTCCACGGGTCACTTGTTATCCTGTTTAATTTTAAACTATTATGAAATAATGGATATTAGCAGAGTTTGAAAAGATAAAGATAACATGACAGCTTGATCTGTCAAAAAAAGCCATTGAAAAAAGTACATCTACTTGGAACACCCTTTATATTCTGATATTTTAACGTCGCTTTGGTGGTAACTCAAACCATCGATTTCTATAGAAATATGCCTATATCGTAAAATTTTCACTAAGTCTCTGTATTTTATTTAGAATTTATCCAGCATATATCCTTTCATTCGAGAGTTCATTAAATAAATATTATATCAGCGACTTAAAGATCCGTTTTGTGACCGGTGCTCAATAAATACGAGGAAAGGGGGATGGTAACTGACGTTCAGGCTTTATGGAGGGTAGACTTCTTCACCTTGTTTAAAATTTAGTGCAAACGAAATACCCAGTGATGCTGAAATCGGATTTTTAATAGCTTGCGACCATGATGTAGTTCGATTGGCCACTTGAGGAATAATAAAGCGGTGAGAGCAGATGACTTACTGGCTGAGCAACTTATATATAGCGGCGAAGATTTGACATTGTACATACATCCACTGCTTTACTATTGCTGTTGGTTTTCAGGGAATTTCGAGGGAGTAGCTGTTCTTGGCTTAAGTCTTTAAGCGTATGTGGTCTATATATGCGCCAACATATATACCAACTATTTTTACAACAGCTTCTCTATGCCGTTATGCTAGAAATTTTTAATGTAAGCTCTGCTTTCTACAAACTAGATCAGAAAGCGCGGCTAATGGGTCTGGTAGTGAATGAGGCAAGACAAAATACCTCCTGTTATGACCAGTCAGCGGTTTCAAGTCACGGCTCCCAGTCATAACTTTGAGGTCGTAGACAACTTCGTCTACCTGGAAACCAGTATCAACACAAATAACAATGTCCTCCGGCAAATCCGACTAGTTTGGACTGAGTAGAGAATTAAAAACCAACCGTGGTATACAACAATATCCGAGGAGTTTGCTTTGATAGCCTTCAAGAGAATCGTTTTGCGTAAAATTATATTATATATAATAGGCGTTTACAACCATTGAAACGATTTTCGACCGAGATTTTCATACAATTTATGGTTTTGCGTCTTGATCTTTTTACCAAAAAATGGAGGGGAACAGTTTATTTTGAGCCACCTCCGAAGGACCGATGGATTTTTATGAGCAGCTTTTTATTTCATGCCTGAAATACACTCGGAGGGTTTGACATCCCCTGCCGAGGGGCGACTGCAATTAGAAAATTTTATTTTCTATCATTTTGGCTTTTGGTTGATCCTGGATTCCGAATGGTAGTACGCAATGCTCACCACTCGGCTCTTACGGCTGCCATTGATATAGTTCAGCTAATTAAGAGACAGCGACTGTACTAGCCAGGTCATGTTGTCTGGATAGCTACAAATATCCCAGCTCTGCAAGTAGTCGACCGAGTGCCCGTGGGTGAAAAAGAATAAGAGCTAGAATTCCGATTCGTTGAAAAGATAAGATTGGGAAGGACATGACTTCATTTGGCGCCTACAAAGAGAGAGCCGACGAAGAGAAGAAACGACTGGCTTTTTTGTTGATATCTCGGCTATAATGGCGTAAATCATGCATAAATTAAAGTTGCTTTACTATATTCGTATATTTGCGATAGCTGTCTATCTGATTGACTTTTAATTTGGCTGTAGTTGATCATTAATTTTACGAGTTTACTGAGGAGCGCACATCATCCATAAACAAGACAAAGTATGCAGTGAGTAGCTGGTGAGCGGAAACGCGTGACGGTGGAGGCGAGAGTTGTAAATGTATATACTCGTGAACTTTAAAGTGACAGTTTATGCTGTGAGACAAACCTTTGGGACCACAACGTGTCTCGGTTATGCTGTAGAGACCGAAGCTTAAGTTGCCATGATAACTGACAAGCATCTGTGCGCTTTGCTTTGGCTCTGCGAACGTGTGACAACGAGTGTATGTGTGTGGGTAGGACTTGTCGAGACTTAAAGTTGTCATGTCAATTAAAAAACCACAATGAAGGAGAAATTTATGGTTGGAAACTGGATATACAACTCCGACATGGCGGCAGAAAATATGCTTTTCCTACCTAAATGATTAGAGAGATGTTGGCGGCGAAACATACATAAATCCAAAACGGATGAAAAATTACTTTAGAAGGCGGCGGTTTGCACACTTATATTATAAATGTTGTATGTAGATTGCAATAAAAAAATCTTTTTCACCGATTTGTGGATAGAAAAATTCTTAAATAAGCTTTTCTCAGCTGGGAAATTGAACAAACAACTAGACTAGAACTAGTTAAATAGATTAGCCCATCACAAACATAAATGCGGAATAGAAAAGTTGGTTGAAGCAGTTTATTAAAAGAAAAAACTATATATATAAGTAAAAAAAATATGTCAAGTGAATAATTCAAAATACTGTTTTTCATTGCCAGCAAAATCAATTGTGCTAGCGAAGATTTGCTGTTGATGCCTAGCTGCGGTTTCCACCTCTCTGGGAAAAGTAGTTTCCTGCGAGTTACAGTGTCCTAGTTATTGTGTGATTCATGAACATTTTCAAATTTAAGTAACCACTAGAGGTTGTGGCCATGTGGAAAAGTATGTGTATCTTTTTGTCATCCCATAAATTAGCGCAAATTTGGTGTCGGATTCATGGTAGGAGAGAGAATCAGTCGCCTATTCCTGTCATTCAAGTTGGTAGATGAGCGTCTAGTCCCAATCCGTGACAAAGAAAACTTATTCAACATATCGTTGATTGCCGCCACAAACAAAAATGCGTTGTCAAATCATTCTTAGCTTGACCAACAAAGTCCGAACGTACCAAAACAATTTGAGGCTGACCCACTTTGTCGCGGCCAGAAATACCAGATTTCAGCACAAGGAAATTCATCATCATTCAAATTAGCAACGACTGGCGTGCTATTTTCGACTTAGCTATAATCGCATTGACAGTGCATACGGCAATAAGAAAGAGGTACAATATTCGCTTACGAGGTCTGCTCAAAGGAAAAGATGAAGGTTTTGCTTACTGTTTTCTTTGATTACAATGGTATGGTGTATCATGAGTTTCTGCCAAAAGGTCGTACAGTTAATAAGGAATACTACAAGGAAGTTATGCAACGCTTGCGTGAAGCAATACGGCTCAGACGATCGGAATTGTGGAAAAATAAATTGTGAATTCTGCATCACGATAATGCACCACATCGCACATCAATGCTTATTCGTGATTTTTTGGCAAAATAAAACGTAATTATGCCTCAACCACCATATTCACCAGATTTGGCTCCCTGTGAATTTTTCTTATTCTTATTCCCAAAACTACAGAAACCAATGAAAGGAAAGCGTTCTGCCACAATGATGAGATCAAGTCAGAATCGAAGAAAGGGCTGCTTGCCATACCGAAAAGCGCATTTCAGAAGTGCTGCGAGGGTTGGAAAAAGCATTGGCACAAGAGTATTAAGTGAATAAGTGCTTTTCAAAAAAATTCAAAATTCACCTTTTCCTTTGAACACACCTCGTATATAAACCTGTTGTAACGTTTTTCGTAGCTACCCTCGAAGATCCCAAATTCTCCGAGTCCGATCACTAGACTGCTAAATAAAACTCCGAAGATTTGCTCGTTTGGCCTCTTAATCGTCAGGAATTTACTCAACATTTATTTACTCCTCAATAATTACAATTCTTTACTATAGCAAATGGCTTATTTTACAATTCTTTATAACACACAATTATTTTCCGCTTCACTCAGTTTATCCGTTTCTAAAATACACAGCTCACCGTAATGTTAACACCACTGCGTTTTCGACTCGTCTCTCTTGCTGCTGCCGCTCTTTTTATACCTGAGGATGACCTAAACATTCTGTTCACGCGCTCAGGAATATGCTGATTATTCATTTGCCTGCGTTAGCTGCTGCCTCTCTGTTTATGCCTAGCGATGGTCGAAACATTCCGTTCATGCGCTAACTCGTCTACCTGTAGTCGTTGTTGCCGCTTTTTTTTTCTGTCCTTTGTACGGGGAATTTCCATCACACTGCTACTCCTTTTGTCTGTCCTTCGTATTTGGGATTTCCGTTACAATATTAATAACATTACTGCTTGCATAAGTGTCAAGGTGTAGTTTAAGATAGGTATTGTATTGCTATCAATAATAACCTTGGCATAACTGCAGGGAAATAACTAGCCTCCGACGCCAGCAACAGCTTAAATTTTGTAAAATGCAAAACAAAAAGACAGCTCGAACTCGAGTCTTAACTCTATGTGGTATTAATATTTTTTTTTGCTGTAAACGGGCACAGCAGAAAGGTGGTATGTCCACCTCGCTTAATATGTCTTTAGGATAAGCGTCCAGGAAAATGATGCACCTCTCTTTAAGTTGTTAAAGCAAAATCTAAGCTTGATTTTTTCTCTTTACATTTCGCTTGGTTTTATTTAAATTAAATCCCCATTTTATTTTCATTCTAATTTAATAAGTTTGTTTATTGATTTTTTACCTTTAATATTTCCTTCTTGTTATTATTTATTATATATGTATACGTATATATGTATTAAATCTTATAAAAATGGGAGTGTATTTTATAGAAAGATATTAAATCACTTTTCGGCTATCGAAGTTTAATATATTAAAATGCTTTTAGACTTTCACATTAATGCCTGTCTATAGACTAATTGCTAAGAAGACAGACATATGGGCCAGTCGAAGGTCATAAGCAACCTACATTCATATACATTTATTTACAAATACTATTTCCGTAGATTTTATTGATTTATATGTGGCATTCTAATTCCTGTCAATACTTTCATATCATACATATAATATTTGCAGGAAAGTTACTATGAAGTATTTTTTAATATTTTAGAAAATTATTCTTTGCTTTTAACGAGAATCGAACTATAAATTTGATGTTTAAGAGCCATGAAAACCAATAAAAACTCGCCTATTTTTACAATTAAAAAATTCTACTCGAAAACGGTAGGAGGCGTATTGTGGCGAAAATGTGAAGCGAATGTCAGATGAAAGAGAGAAGCCGATAACTGGCGTGTTCTAGAGCGTGAACGCAGAAAAATCCAGAAGTTCATTAGCGTAATAAAGAAACATATACACCAAGCGAGAGACTTAAGCGAATCCAAAGTTAACCTTCGCTGAAACTGTCGCGTATGCCCAAATGCGGGAAACGGCAGCACTCATAAGTAAACCAGTGAATCGGTTGGAGGTGGAAAGTCCAGATGTGAAGAAGAAGATGGTGAATACTTGTAGTGGTACAGCCAGTAAAAAGATCAGTACCGGGAAGTGTTTCAGTTGTAAAAAACGATGCTCAAAAGCTGAGAGCATAAAAGACGTCCGGCGAATGATAATTACAAAAGCAAAAGAGTGGGAGGCAAGCCGCTTAAGAAAACGCCAGCAGAAAGATCCGGACTTGGAGCTGTTAATGCAGGATTGGAGGTGAACAGACGGAAAAGTAAGGAACAAATGGCAAAAGGAAGTCCTATCGCGAAGGCATACTGGGCACAATGGAGCACTTTAGAGTTAATATCTGGCTGTTTGCATAGAGTATGGGAAAGTGAAGATGGCCAGTACTCTAGACGGCTAATAGTAGTTCCGAGGTTAAGAATTCCGGATATTCTTAAGGAATTTCACAATGGTCCTAGTGGAGAGCATCTAGGCATTAAGAAAATGCTGGAGAAGATCAAGCAGAGGTTCTATTGGGTGGGTTGTCGTCAATCGATCGCTGAGTGGATTGCTAATTGCAAGGAGTGCATAGCAGCGAATGGGTCAAAATCACGAAGTCATTATAAACCGAAGGCCATTTATGACAAGGCGATGAACTCCGAAGGCTTCCAAAATGGAGATTTAGTGTTGCTATACAATCCAAAACGGAAGAAAGGTTTGTCCCCAAAACTACAATGCAATTGGGAAGGTCCCTACAAGATACTCAAACGACTAAACAACGTAGTGTATCGAATCCAGACCGTTGGGAGGCCAAGAAACAAGATGAAAGTGGTCCAACTAGAGAGGCTTGCACCGTTTGGAACAGCAAATGTGTCTGATCGGGACGATCAGACTTAGGTGGAGGGCAGTGTGGCGAAAATGCGAAGGGAATGTCGGATGAAAGAGAGAATACGATAATTGGCGTATTCCAGAGCCTGAATCGAGAACATTCGTTATCGAGAACAATTCGATCACTCGAAATCGTAACAGTATATATTAGATTTTTCTCAAACATTTTCGAGCAGTGCGAGCATTTGAGCAACGAGCACTCGCACATCTGCTAATTGGTCATTACTTGAAAATTTTTGAGCCGAGCACAAGCATTTTGAGTATTTGAATATGACATTTGAAACTTTGACTTTTTTCTAAAAATTTTTTTTGTATCAACAAAACAAAATTAAATTTTTTTCCGCTGAGCAGTTGAGCAATGAGCGAGTATCGAGCGAGCATCGAGCTACTCACAGTGCTGCATACCCGGCTATCTAGATCTCCAGTATATATGTAGTTATGAGTACAATAGAAATGAGTGATAACTGTTAGTATCCACGTTCATGACGAATTGCTGCACACCATGTGCCAACAAATAGTGAAGCGGTAAGATTTCATTCTTTACATACTAAATAGTTTAGGATTAGAATTTCAACATATTTAGTAGTTTAACTAAATTGTTTAACTAGTTGTTAACTAGAATTTTACTAGTCTACAATACATTTTCGCACTAACTAATTCATCTTCCATCTTTTTCCCAGATAAGCAACTGGTAGTTTTAACACGGCAACATCCTACAAATTGCTATATGTGCGTTAAATTTGTGGCAACTGCCATCCACTCGGCTATCGTGACGATTTAATGATCAACAGCATACTGCAAACTTCAAAGGAGTATATCAGGAAATAAATCTCGCATGTGAAGTACTATAGCTATATACTATAAATGAAGTACGTATAGTATGGTAGTGGAAATTATAATTTTTTTCGTTATTGGTGAATTGCTGTACAAATGACGAACTAGTATGATTTCATCCCACTTAATACTAGTATTTAACTAGAATTTTTGCATATTACCTTACCTTTTCACTACAAGGATACTACATTTTATGCATGTGGTTATATATGAATTTGTTCGTATCTCACACAATTTTCTTCACATTTTCTTTAGTCATATCTACTACATGTATCCAACTAGTACATACACAGCTGCCAATATGTCAATCACTTGGTCATTCATATCCTTAGATAACCCACTTGACTTTCCTACAAAATTGAGCAGCAGCTCAGGCACGCAGACGGTCATAATACTATGGAGTGTAGAAAGTGGTGGCATGCTTTCAGCTGTAAATGCTTGAATAGCAAAATGACTGAAGAGAAGTAAATGAAACTAAGGACTTACTGCTTGTAAAAGTTTACTTGTCGATGAGTGTGTGGCCAACGCCGGCTTTTAGGTGCAGTCATAAAGGAAATACATATATCAGGATGAAGATTTTATTGTATTGAATATCTTCTTGGTAACGATATATGTATGCAAAGTCTTATTGAAGTGAGCTGATATACGTAAAATAATATGTAATATATGTACAATACATATGTATGTATGCAGTAGTAATGTTCTTTTGTTTCCTTTAGTTTAAGTTTTCTCTTTTCAACATAATCTTTCGTAATCTGAGTTGAGTTGAGTTGTAAGTGACTAACACTTTTAGGTCACTTAGGTCCATTGTGATATCTGTTTGAGGTTCCTATCACCTTTTCAAATACTCGAACCATTTAGTGCGCCTTATACTTATATAAGTAACGAGACTGCTAATATAAATTAGTTAAACCTACATCAGCGAGGCAATCGAAAAAGTGTTTCCCGATGAACTTTTGTCATGTGGTTGTTAAGACCCGACCATGACAAAGGTAAAAATTACTCGATACGAAACTCTTTAGCTCGTTAGAGCCCTCCAAAAATTCATATATTTTTTTTAAACATTTTCCAACAGTGACACTTGATGAAAAAATTTACTTTTTAAGATAATTTTTTTTCTTAATTTTAACATACTTCTTCTTTTTCTTCTTCTTTGACGTAGCCACTATTTACGCGTTATAGCTCCATCAAAAATAGCGTTGGCACCAGTTGGAAATACCAAGTGAATCCAGATCGCCCTCCACCTTATCCTTCCAACGGAGTGGTGGTCTTCCTTCTCCTATGCTTCCACCAGCGGGTACACCATCGAATAGTTTCAAAGCTGGAACGCTTTCATCCATTCGGATGACATGGTCAGCGTAGCCGCTGTCTCTTGATTCGCTGAACTATGTCAATGTCGTCGTTTAGCTCGTATTCGCGGTCCCAAAGCGCAAAGGGCGATAAGTCTTTTGCAAAACTTTTCTCTCGAAAACTCTAAAGTCGACTCATCTGGTGTCGAAATTGTCCAGGCTTCTGCGCCATATGTCAGGGAATGATGATCGACTAGAATTTGGGTTTGGCTCGTCGAGAGAGGACTTTACTTCTCAATTGCCTACTCAGTCGAAAATAGCACCAAAATAGTAGTTGGCAAGAATGATTCTGAGTTGGATTTCACGACTGACATTGTTGGTGTTGTTTATTCTGGTTCCTAGATAGACGAAAATATCTACGACTTTACTACCAGAGCCATTCGCTTCGCTTCTTTGCCTAATCTGGAGAAAGCAGAACTTACGGTGCGGTTGTTATGGCCTATGCTATCAATATCAGGGGTATACGCCAACAATTGTACTCTCTTGTAGAATATTTTACCTAGTATGTTTAGCTCTGCATCGCACATTATTTTCTCCAGCATCAAATTGAAGAAATCACACGATAGGAATTCACCCTGTCTGAAACGTCATTTGGTATCGAAAGGCCCGGGAAGGTCAACTCCGTATCATGCTGTCGAAGGCATCTTTAAAATTGATGAAAATGGTGTGTATTCATTATTTTCTCTCGGGTCTTCTCCACGATAATTGACGAGGACCTTGGGGCTTCGTTTTTTGGATCCGGCAAAGCTGACTTAGGTTCCATTCGTCAGGAATAGTCAATAAAGAAGCTGATGCATGCCCCTTGTCAGTTCCTCGCTCGGCTTCTCCATCGAACGGTTTTTCACTTTCACTACCTTCTGTAAGTCACCGGATCATCTCATAGAATTTTCGAGCACTATCCTTGTCGGCCAGCTTCTCTAGCTCTTCATACTCTCGCATTTCGGCCTCCTCCTTTTTTCATCAAAAGCAAATGCGTCTCGCTTCCATTTTCAGCTCTCGGTTTTTCTCCCACTCCGAACGTGCTGTAGTAAGTAGTCTACTTTCTCTCCATTGCAGTTCGACATTCCTCATCGTAACAGCTCTTTTTCTGACACTGTTGAAAACAAATTGTTTCCGTTCTATAGCTCCCTTATATCGAGTTGCTGATGAGTGCTTGCAGAGAGCAGGTGTGCAAGCAGAATAGGAAACTTACTGGCTGTCTCCAGCTCCAGTTCTGAAAGTATTCGACAGAGTGTCCGTTGGTAGAAGCAGAGGAAGAGGAAGACCTCCACTCCATTGGAATGATCAGGTGGAGAGCGAGCTGGTTTTACTTGGTTTTTCCAACTGGCGCCAAACAGCAAAGAGAAGGAACGTGTGGCGCACTATTGTGGATGCGGCTATAACGCGTAAGCCGTGCCTACGTCAAAGAAGAAAAAGAAGAATCTGATAAGTTACGAGTCTGTTCAAAAACAATTTTTACTTTTTGCACAAAGGCATTTACCATGGAACTCTAGGTTAAATCTTCCTCTCGTTTAAAAGTTCCAAGTCTATCCACTCTTGCTAGACGTAGAGAATTTTGGTAGTATTTGTACTCAAACTTCTTAATGGATAAAGTAGTTCATAGCTCTTAGCTGAGGTAAATTTCAGTGTTTCAATTCTTGTATCTAGGCAATTAAGATATCTACTACTAAAGCCATGTAAAACAAATTCTGAACTAAATTAACCATCTCGCTGATTGTGGCAAGATTTTAGTTCCTACTCCAACACCTTTGACCTCTAAGACTCACTTTTCAGCATTAAAAAAACTATTTCCGCTTCACTCGGTTTAGTAATAATGATTTATTAAGAAAATTTCTTACACACGTGTATGCGGTTTGAAATCAAAAACAATAGTGAATCAAGATGAACTTAAAAACTAAGAGCTTACTCTAAAGTAGTAATGGAAGTTATTTATGTACAGTTACAGAGCGTAAATGTGTTTTAGGGAATTAGTGCAGAGACATAATGTCACTTATATATATATATGCACTAAAAGTGTAGGAGAAAATGTTATAATGTTTGTAAATTAAAAAATTAGTTCTAAAAAATAAAAAAAGGAATTTTTTCAATATAGGTTTTAAGTATTGCATAAAGCTGAAAATATTTTTGTAATAAAAAAAATATTTACTAGCGACCAAGGCATATTCACACACGATAGTAGCAAGAACACAAAAACAAAAATCCTATATAGTTTGTTTGTGCAAAATTACTTTCGTAATGCCAAAGTTCGAATTCGCTGTATTTTGTTTCTCAAGATCAAGCATGCCTCAACTGTACCTGCTATAAATTCACCTTGCTCTCGAGTTTAAAAAGTTTTAACGAGAAAATAATATGTATGAACATTGAAAGCACTGAATATTTGACTTTCGTATTTGACTTTTTCCAATTTCATTTAAAATATATTAAAATTGTTTACTCCAGGTAGTGTATTCACATATAATATTGCTTTTAATGTCTAAAAATAGTGTCAAGCTTTTTATATTTGATTTCGCTCAAATAAAATAATCACAAATCAACTAGCGTCACATACATACTTGCATAGGTTTGCATATACACACTTGGTTAGGTATTCTGTAGTGAAAACGTATACTAGTATGCAAAAATTCTAGCTGAATACTAGTATGGAATAGTATGAAATCATACCAGTTTGTTATTTGTATAGCAGTTTATCAGTAACGGCACGGCTGAATTTCATTTCCGAATGAGTTTTGTTGAAGAACACATTATGTAGTCGCTCTTTACATCGTTAGTAGAGCCGAGTGGTTAGATCATATCAATGTAATGCGTGGGGTTCACGGTTCGAGTCGAATTACAAATTCAACACACACTTATATATGACAGTTATATAGGACATCGCCATTTTAAAATTACCAGTAACTTACATGGGAAATATATGGAAGAAGAACTAGTTGGTGCAAAAATGCGCACTAGTAGGATTCTAGTTAACAACTGGTATTTTTCCCTGCAGGGTATGCATATACATACATATGTATGTAAGCATGTATAAAATTGTGTTTATTGAATTGTGAGTAAGCATATTTTGTAAATCAATATTTGTGCCTTACAAAGATAAATGTTTCCTTAGCTACCTGATGTTAACGGTAAGCGGGCAACATGCCAATTTTGCCAAATCTTCGCTTCCCATTACAACACAAACAGATAGTTTGATAAGTGAAAAAATATACAAATAAATAATACAATAATATAAAATATTTATTGTAAAAATATTTGCTGATGTGGCCCAAGGGAGAATAAAATTTTTTTTCCGGAATATTTTCAATATCTCGTGCACACACAATATTTGCAGGTAAATTCTTTTTTCCGGCCATGGCTGACAAGAAATGATGAGCTTATCTCTGCATGGTTGATGTGATAAGTAATTCTATTACATATTTGTTGTTGGATAATTTAAGTGAAATGCTATAAATAACGGGTTGTTTACATTCACATTTTTTCTTGATTTGTTTCTTATCTAAAATTTCAGGTAGTCTGGGTGTTTTTTTTCTGTCACTCTACTCTTCGCACAACGATAAATACTGACTTTGTTATTTGAAATTTGCTATTTATGTATATTTAATATATGTAAAGGTACATATGTATGTGCCATGATAAATGCTTTGTGAATTTGAATGTATAAAAATATAATTTACAACATCTTGCCTTAGAACTTTATAAATAACTATTATCTATAATGACTTATGAGTTGATATTGTTACGATCTTGCTGAATCAACCTCGATGATTTCCCAAATCCTTCGGGTACGATCTGGATTGTTAAATAAAATCGCCAACTTAATTTGCGGTCTTTGTATTTATAAAGACTTTATTTAATGTCCTTTTATTATTCAGTAATTCACAATTCAATTACAATTCACTTTACTATTTACAATTACTTGTATACAACCTTTACAATGTACTGTTTTTATTACTTTACTGTAATGTAATCTCCAACGCTTTTACATCACGACTGATTGCTTTTGCAGTCGTGTGTCGCCCTTATATACTTGTTTGCTGATTGAAAACGAAACCCTGGAATAATCACGTCGTTACGATAATCGTCTCGTTACTATAATCGTCTCGTTTTACGCTCTAGAACATGCCAGTTGTCGGCTCTTCTCTTTCATCTGTCATTCGCTTCGCATTTTTCGCCACAATATATATATTTTTGAAAACATAAAGAAGGACGCTGGATAAGTGAGTATGGTAAGACAATGGGATATTGGGACAAAATAAAGAAAATGAGCATGTAAAAGAAGTGATGAGGTGGAGCCTGCTGAACAAATCAAATTTGCTCTAACAATAAAAATGGCGTTGCCTTAAAATATTTGTTAGTCAATTTTCACAAAAACAACTACATTGCGACAAGTTTAAAGGTTGGTATGCAGCTCTAATGAACACCAAAAACTCCATATAAAACAAGTGCAAAAAAACGATGCGCGAAATTTTTTTACGAAGCAGTACGCACCTCGAACGAAAAAAAACTCAATTTTTTTACTGCCTATTTCTAAAGTTTTTAAACAAATACGAAAACACGGCAACACAAGTCTCCGTGCGAAATAAATAGCCTCACATATATTACGCGACAAACAAGAAGAAGACAATTTTTTAAGACAAGCGTATAAAGCAATTTATGTAATATTTTTAGTTTTTTTCATCAATTTCCACACGTTTTATTTATTTTTAGCCATGGGAAACATTAGCATAAGCATATTTTTCGTTTTGTTTATTTAGGTTTGCATATCTTCTTCTTATGTAAGTAGCTGTTCACAATAGAAAATCAATCTGTCAAATTTCCGTGCCTACTAAATTTTTCCATCCACGAAATATATGAGTTTTTTTTTCTTTAGAGCTGCGTACCGACCTTAAAGCTAGATAAATTCCGAGCACTTCATCGTAAATATGTAGAAAGAGGGAAAAGTGAAAACAACAATGAGTTAAGCCGGAACATACGTAGCCTAATGGGTTAACTTTTGGCTTGTGCTGTGGAAATCCCAAGTTCGGATCCAATTCGAACAAGGGTGTCTGGAAAGAAGTCTGATGAGTACGACAACCGCTCAGGCTGTTGTAGTAATTTCTTCACTTTTCCCAAAAACAAAATATGGTCTGATACAGCTCGAAATGTTATTGAACAATGGTCAGAAAAAGCATAAAAGGAAAAATGTTTTACTGAAGTAATACTTTTTTTTTCTGTTCCAGGTGAATTTCCAATATTCCTAAATAAATATGAGTAGCATGCCTCCTAAATATTGCTTTTGATTTACTCGAGATTGTTATTCCTCTTAGTGGTGACTCACATTCGAGAAAAAACAAGTATCTGTAAATTCCATAGAGTGCACGACAGCACCCTTATGTTTTAGCGGAAATTTACGTTTCATACCTACTGAGGATATGAATATTCTCTTGGATTTCCATTCTTTTTACCTTTCATTTGTTATAGGGTAGTTCCAGCAAATGCACACTCGATTTATTTCTATACGAAAGGGTGGAAACTAGATAATCTTTACAAACAAGCTTCTATCTCATCAGATGTTGTCATCATAATAATAAGGGGTTTTGAGTTAGTTAGGTCTTTGCTTCGTCAAAGAGGACTTTACTTTTCACTCGTCTACTCAGTCTAAAGTAGCAGCTGTTGGCAAGAGATTCCCCTTGAATTACAAGGATAAAATTTTTATTGGTATTTATGATGGTTCCAAGATAGATGAAATTATCTACGATTTCAAAGTTATGACTGTCCACAGTGACATGGCAGCCGAGTCGCGAATGACTCTTTCATATATATATATCAGATATATTTCATTGGCTGCGTTCACTACCAGACCCATTTACCTCGCTCCATAATCGGTCTTCTTAAAGGGCATCTTCTATTAGGCAGGCATACAGAGAGGCTGGGTGTACCACAAAATGTCTTACGTCAGACTTATAGATATGATGAAGAACCTGAAATCTTTAAACACTTCCTTAGCGAATGCCCTGCACTTTTAAGGAATATGTTGGAGACTCTAGAGGCCGCAACTAGTAGAAATTTGAGCATAATAGCGGGTTAAAACATATGTCGGTTGCTCTGTTTTGCTAACTCCACACATTCGTTTAACTAGCTCGTGTGGACGTATCACAGTGAGCTCGTTAAGTGCACTAAAATGCTGTTAAAAATGACAATTAGTTACATAAAAGGGAGAAGCACTCGGTGTTGATCGCTAAAACAAATCATGGATTTACGAGAGACTCTGGCTGGTCACTGCCCGATCGGCTCAAAGCAGCCTCTATTTGTAGGGACTGCAAGTGGGATGGCGAGGTGAAATTATTTCGGAACTTTGAACTGGTCTCCTCTCCTAAAGCGTATTAAAGTCAGCTGTGTGAGCGAATTCGTGACTGGCGCTACAAATTGGGCGGGTTATGAGTTCGCAAACGTTATTTAATGCTATTAAACATGACATAACGAAAGAATAAAATTGCCTATGTATGTGGGACCAAATATCGTCATCTGACTTAAATTGTGGCAATGGGAAATTGAAAATAAAAGCAGCAGGGGGGATGACCTTAATGTAAAACAAATAAGGAAGGATTCATTCAATTTCCATAATTTCTTAGTGCAGTATAGAGAAAAACAAAAGCAAATCACAAATTATTTTGACACAAATTGAATATCATGTAAAATACTTTGAAATCACTTACTCCTTTTTGCTTGTGTATATTCGAATTTGATTCCAACCATTGCCAGCAGTAAAAATTTATGTTGCTGTTTTCATATTGATTTCCTTGGCTCTTTTCCAACTAACGATATGGAAATTGAATCAATGGAAAAAATGGTAGATAAAAGGAAACGAAGAAATAAATGGGAGCAGTAAAGCGGGATGTGTTGAAATAAGAAATGCATGAAGGTTGAGAGGCAAGTTATGGCTTTCGATTGCGCAGTTGAAAGGAAATACTTTTATGGAAAAATTATGCCATAATTGGGCGTATGCATGAGATTGAACGTATATAATTGCATATGTAGATGTACAGGCAATAAAATTATGAGGATTAAAAAAATGTGAAATAATTTTATTTAAATTTTCCAGATTTTGCTTATTTTACGTTGCTTTGAGTTCGTTTGCAATGTCAATAGCATATGTAAATAGATTAAAACTTTTTATTAGTGAATAGGGGCATATTCTAATACTTTTTTTTTATATTATTCATACACACATATGCGTGGTCGAACGGTCGAGATGTGGTAGAGGATTTACCTTGTTCTGGTCGGCCCTCACTTGTTCCCAACTGTAGCTTATAGCGTTAAAGTAAAGGAAATAGTGACCGAAAATCATCATCCAAGTTGGAGGGAGATAGTCACTGAAGTTTCTGTGTCTCGCAAACTAATTCCTACCATTTCAATTGAATGTTTAGGCTTAAAATGCGTTGCCGGTCGAATAATTCCGAAATATCAGAATTTTCTTCAAAAAATGGTTTGTACTCGGAATGTTTCCCAGCAACTCAGACCGTAAACAAAACAATATTATTTCAGTGTTATACGGCAAAATGAGAGCGCAAATTCGTCGAAGGAGAGCACACTCTTTTGAAAGAAAACTCGTTATTTTGAAATAATTTCTGTGCAAAAATTAAACAAATGCTATAGAACGGTGACCGTATTCACTTGTTATGGCTAAATCTGATTTTTTCCAAAACTTAAATTGCCATTTCAAGGCAATAGTGAAAAATATATTTTAAAGTTTTATTTATTTGATAAATTTTATTTAATCTGTAAACAATTTCGAATGTTTGGCAACCTCGCATTAATTTTTTTATGTATTCTTACCTCTCCTTTCTTCATTTGCATTGTGGTTTTGCATTCGCCATTATACATGTACTAAGCTCAACGCATAACGCTCAAATTTTTATACTCTCATAACTATGAAAAATCATTGGAGAAACACTAATTTGCCTACAGGGTAATGGATGCAAATATGATATGGATTTGCATACATTTCCACTCGGAAGAATAGTTACCCTCACATATGCATGTGCCTGAGCTAAGAGTACATCTAATTTTCAAAAGCTGTTGGCATGCATGAGGTTTAACGCTTGAAATATCTTAAAAATGCAAAAAAAAAAAAAATTAAAAATGATGAAAAATTTGTGTATGGACCAATATTAGGAATAAATCCATCCCAGGACCGAGTCTGGTTCTGAACGAAGGCAAAAAATATATATCTTCTATCATCTGGTCACTCTCGAGAGTAATAACTTTGAAATCGTAGTAATATAATAATTCAGTCTTGAAAACAAACGCAGAAAAATTCATGCCAACGAGTGCTACTCTGGACTCTCTAGGCAATTTTAAAGTAAAAGTCTCTCTCGACGAACAAATACTAAACAGTAAAAAAACCCTCATCATTCCCGTTATACTTTACTACGAATACCGTAGACGATGTAATGATGAGCTGTACGAGTTTTACGGCGACATTGACATAGATCAAGGACTTAAGAGACAACGACTACCCTGGTTAGGTCATGTCGACCGTATGAGCAACAGCATTTCAGCTTTGGAAGTTTTCGACGCATTGCCCGACGATGCAAGCTGAGCAATAAGAAGACCTTCACCCCGTTGGTCTTCAGATCAGTTGATTAGGTCTCTTAGTAAAGCCGAACTGCCAAACAAACGACCGGGATAATATTTTTACTCGACTATAACTGCTTAAGCGGTGCCTTTTCCTATTAAGAAGAAGTGTTTGGCAGCCCTTGCATCTTTGACGTATCAGGCATTTCGAACAATAATATTTTGGCTAATTCAGTGAGACTTGATTTTCACATTAATAAATTGGACGCAGGCTTATACAAAAGGAAATGATCGTTAAGCTAATACTTTTTTATGGTGCTGCAGTATATGTTATGGAAGGCACAAAATAACATATCTATCTTCCGTCTTTCAGTCATATCCTTTATCCTTTAAGTATGCGAGTAGAGAAATTCTTGATAACTACTACTACTACTACTGCGGTTCGCAGAGAAAGCTTTGCATATTTTTACAGATCATTCTAAACTGAACGGTGTAGTCAGGGCGGTAGTTTACGGCACCCAATTAGAGATAATAAGGTCATTTAAGCTGCCAAACCACTGCTGCGCTAATGATAGCTATTACATGGTGCAGGCCTTCATAGAAGGAGAATATATATTCATATAAAGAGCCAAGCGAACATTAAGGCCTTATTTAAATACGTCACGAAGTGGGCCGTAGTTGTATTCTAGAAGAAGGCGATTCAAATATTGTCTAAAAAAAGAAGGGTTAAAATTTAATGGGGAATGTTTATTATCATTCGAAAGAATATTCTCTGGCATTTATTTTTTGAAGATTATCTCTTTCCAATGTTGGCCGCGGCTATGTCTCAGATGGTCCATCCGTTGAATCTAATTTTCGATGACTCGTTCGAGTACATCTTGGTGGCCAATCGACGGGCCGAAAACGTGAAATTATCTGCTCACCAAAGTGTTCTCTCAAAAAATCTATTGATTGATGCAAAGTGTGGCAAGTGGCGTCGTCTTGTTGAAACCAAATGTCGTGGAGATCACGAGGAAATGCGGGAAATTTGCCTTGTTTACATACGTTGGCTCAAAAACGTCGGATATTCTTGAAACTTTTGGAAAGGTAATTGAAAAAAGTACTTGAATCACTTTTTAGATGATATTAAGAGGATGCTAAAGTTGAGCTCGCTAAGTAGGTATGATAAAGCCTGCTATCAACTTAATAAATAGTAAAATCCCAAGCATGACTATGAAATGAAGGTAGGTTAATATGCTGATATGAAAAAAAAAAAGACGGCGTGAGATAAATGAAGAGCGATTTCGTAATGTGCGGATCATTGAACTCTTTAGAGCTCTTTTTAACCCCATAGAATTGCGTGCTCAATATGCGGTGGATTCGAATACCGACTATGCAAATAACCAAAATTAAAAAAAAAACATTTACCTACAAGCACCAAAATAAATTTGGTAAGAATAAAAAAAAAAACACGAAACCAAAACGCAATATTATTTTAAATTAAAACAATTCAATTAAATTTGTGCCTGACTGTATATGTATGCATGTGAATGTTAGTACATAGAAGCATCGAAAACGTAAACGAAGAAGCCAGAGCAGACGAGACGTCGAGACCACTTTTATGACAAATAATATATTGAAAATAAACATTTTCACATTGTTCTTACCCGTGTAAATGTACACGTCTACGGCTATGGTCGTCATCAAATATGTTAAGGTTAGAAATACACCTAAGTGAATATGAAAATGTGTGTATGCGAATAATGTGTGTATATTTAAGGTATCTATATTTATATGCAGATTATACATTTATGTTTTTTTTTACATAAATATATATGTATGTGTCTTTTGAATGTTTTTCTAACCAGGTAAAAGCGTAGCCAACTGCCAAACGTTTTATATGTTTTAATACGCAGAGGCAACACAATTATGTGGCCTATACGCGTGTATACATTTATATTGCTTTAAGTCTTTCTCTTTCTATGCAATATCGTAAATAACTGGAAGGTCGTGTTGTGTATTTTATTTAGCTACATGTGTTACATGCTAATGTGTATAAAGTGTTGTATAACTGTAACATATGTACTAAATTTGACGTAAAAAATTTAACTAAAACTTAAAAAACTTAGAGCTCAGTTTATACTTTAGAAAAAAAATGAATTTTTCCTCATATTTCTCTTATTAGTAAGTAGTATTTGTAAGTGTTCAAAACCCCAATACTAATAAATTTAAAAATACCCAAGGACGATGAATGTCTATCGCGTTACGTATACGCCGTGTTTGATATACAGCTATGGCCAAAAGTGTTAGGCATCCCACATATATGCAAGTAATTTCAGACGTAGTTAAAGAAGTGGCCGCCTCCTTTTGTTAATATATATTCTTGATGCGTTCAGTCAGTAATGACAACAAGAAGTTGCTCTGAGAAAAGTCAAAACATACTTAGCGCAAAAAGTCTAAAAATTTTAGTTTCTTAAGGAAAACTTAAACGCCTTTGGTAGTCTTTATTTGTTAACTAAAGCGTGCAGAATAGTTAAAAATAGTTAAAATGTGAATAATTATGATCAAATCTCTCGAACCGCCTAAAAAAGTGACCTTTCTTACGAAAAAACACCAGTGAGAATACAGATTCTAAGCGAGAATAGAAAGTCTTAGGCTCATATTACCAAAACGGAAATCCTATTCAGCACTCAATTCTTCTCTATAGCAAGAAATTAAAAAAAAGGTCCAAGTGCACGAACGATTCGAATAAATAAAGAACTCGAAAGCTTCATTGAAAGTATGTAAGACTCGAAAGAAATCGTGTTTTTGAGCAGAAACCGCAAAAAGCGTTTGGAATGGGCGCTTCAGTAAATAATATTTTACTGTGGAGACTTATTTGATTGCGCTGTGGTCCGACGAACCTAACTTCGAAGCGAGCCTAGTGGATGTCTTGTTAGATATAAAATAAATTCTTAAAATTCAGTTTTGAAAAAAAAATACTCCCAATCTTTAAAAAGTCTTTTCCACCTTCCCAAAAGGTATTTGGTTTACCAAGCTTAATTTTTTTTAAGATGACAGGTTGCAGAGGAATATCACCCAGAGTGCGTGGCTCCCACTATCAAAAATGACGGAATCGATATTATGATCTAGGTTTGTATGGCTGCTTACGGCGTTGGCGAAATGTTCATTTGTGAAGGCCGCCTTGATAGTCAAAAGTACTAAAATGCACTGAAAACTATACCTTTAACTTCCTTAACGTGAATTTTCGGTGACACAAATTTACGTGGGGTCCAATTCCAGCAAGATAATGGCACTTGTCATAAAGCAGCAACTGCGATTATCTGGTTCAGAAACAATAACATTGATCTGTTAGGTTAGCCAGCATAGCTGCGGCCGAGGATATAAAGATTGTACTTATATGCAGCATGTGCCAAAAAATCACTGCTTTCATCAAATCAAAGGTTGGACTAACGGTTTTCTCACTTATTTCTTGTGTATATATATGATCCTAACCATAAAAAACCAAATCTTCGCTCCCTAAATATAGAAATTTAAGAAAATGACTGAGTGTCTAAAACTTTTGGTCTGGCCATGGCTGTACATGTAAAGGGTAATCTAAGTAGAGGTACTTTTTCAATAGCCTTTTTTTAACAGATCATGCGTGAGTCGTGTCAAGAGGTCATGCTAGTTTTGCTCATTGCTCATGCATTGTTTGGCATTTCATCATGGAAAGACTTACACCTGAACAATGTTTACAAATCATTCAAATTTATTACGAAAATTCACATTGAGCGTACTATTCGGAACATAATAACCCAATCTTGAGATCAAGTATTCATTATGGGATAATATTCGACCGAACAGACCACATCCAGAACACAGTGAAGAAAATATAGCGGCCGTAGCTGAGAGTGTATACGAAGACCGTGGAGAGTCATTTGTAGCAACTCGGACTGACGTATGGAACGACTTGGCGCATTTTACGTCGAGATATTAAATTGAAAGCGTACGAAATATAGCTTGCGCAAGAACTAAAGCCGCTCGACCTTCTCAAGCGACATCGCTTCGCTCTATGGGCTCTTGAAAAGTTCCAAGAAGATCCGATGTTTTCGAGCCAAATTTTGTTCAGCGATAAGGCTCATTTCTGCCTCAATGGGGATGTAAACAAGCAAAATTGCCGCATTTGGGACGAAGAACGACACGTTTTGGGCCGGTCGATTGGCCACCGAGATAGTGTGATATCATACCGTTAGACTTTTCCCTGTGGGGATATGTAAAATCCAAAGTCTAAGCGGACTATCTTGCTTCGATTCAGATTTTGGAGCAAACCTCAATAAAATTAAATACCACATAAATATTTTTGCTCTTTGCACAAAACAAACACGAAAAATTTCGGTGATAAGTGTGAAACTATGAAGTTGATAAATGAATAATAAAGTAAAGAAAGTGATAAATTCGTGGACAAATTATTTGCTTTTTTTATCTTTGAGCTTTCTTCACGTTTTTGCACCCATAATATTTTTATAAGCAATTATAACTTTATATTCATATTATAAAACACTTCTGCAATAAATTACGGGCGCAAAAATCTTTTAAACAAAATATTTATATATATAATTTATTCGCGTAAATTGAAGTTTCCGCCTTCAAAATAGTCCCCATTGGAGATTATGCACTTGAGCCAGTACTTTTTTCAATCATCGAAAAACTTCTCAAACACAATTCTTGAGATTGCTTTAAGTTCTTTCCAAAGATGTGTGCTTTTAATGTCATCTGCGGTTGTATAATGACGATCCATTAGGCCATTTTTATTTTTGGATTTCCATTTGAATTTCGCATATTTTAAACTACAATTGGTTCTTATTAAATAAACAAATTTTTAACTTTAAGAATCAAAAGCTTTATAAAATTCTACATAACTTTTACGAATTCTCGTTCATAAATCAATAATTTTTTTTCTATTTCTCTGCGTCTCATATGAAATAGAACCATTGTGCGTCTTCAAATTAAAGCCACACGTTTCATTAAATACTCACTGCGAAATTCTTGTATTTTAACTGCGAAATAACTGTTATTTCAGTAATTTCATTCAACCTCTAAAATATTGTACGCTTTCATGAACTTCTCACTAATCCCCACGCATTCACCACTGCTTTACAGCTATATAGTTACAAATATACATACACGTATATGCGCATACATACGAGTACATAGTATGCGTTAAAACAAGTGCTTAGTCCCTTACTCTAACGCCGAGTAATATTTGTAATAGTTGTATCAGCATGTTGTCTAACAGCTAAAAAGCCACTGCAACACTCACACACACATACACACACACACACACACACGAAGCCGTACTTATCCTGCACTGAAAACGTATACTAGTATACAAAAATTCTAGTTAAATACTAGTATGGAATAAGATGAATTCATACCAGTTCGTTATATGTATAGCGGTTCACCAGTAACGGGAAAACTAATACTTTTCACCACAGCGCCATTCGTACGAGGTATGTTGAAAGGAAAAGGTGATGTGTTTGCTAACTGTTTTCTTGGATTGCAATGGTGCTGTGCATCATGAGTTCCTGCTAAAAGGTCGTACGGCTAATAACGAATACTACAAGGAAGTTATGCAACGTTGCAATACGGCTCAACTGACCGGAATTGTGAAAAAACAAATCGAGGATTATGCATCAAGATAATGCACCAGCTCACACATCAATGCTTATTCGTGATTTTTTGGCCAAAAACAAAACCGTAATCATGCCTCCAACACCTATTTCTAAACTAAAGAAACCAATGAAAGGAAAGCCTTTTGTCCCAATTGATGAGATCAAGTCAGAATCGAAGAAAGAGCTGATGACCATACCGAAAGGCGTATTCCAGAAGTGCTTCGAGGATTGGAAAAAGCTTTGGGTCAAGCGTATTGTATCCGAGGGACAAGATAGATTTGAAGGGGACAAGATAGATATTGATGAATATATAAGTACAAAAAAAAAATCAAAATTCACCTTTTCCTTTGAACATCTTCGTATGTTGTTGTTATTTTTAGAACGCCACAACTGGGTTTGATTTCCTAATAAACTCTACTGAAGTGCGCAGTTAGTCGTTGATTTTTATATATTACAACGATAGCCGAGTGGTTAGAGGTTCTCTGTTCGATTCTCGCTGGAAGCGAACTCATTTTTATTTTCATTTTATTTTTGGTGAATTAGAAATTCAACACATACCTATGTCATACATGACGGTTATTAGGACATCACCAAGTTAATAGTATATGAGTTGCTTAAATGGGAAATATATATATTATGAAGATGACTTAGTTAGTACAAAAATTCAAACTAGTAGAATTCTAGTATTTTTCCTGCCGGGTACTTACTCCAACAGGAGATTCTTGGTAAATCTCCTTAAGCACAAGAAGCTATAAAAACAAACATGCCTTAATACAAGCTCGCATTTATTGTAAGTGTTGTTTATATGAAGAGTCATGTTTGTGTTATTCGCCTGTGGGGTGACATGTTCAGTGGGGACAAAAACAAGCCAAATTTCTGTGGGGAAGAAATTAAAAAGTTAAAAAATTAAAAGGAAACAAGAATAATACGAGTACATATAATAGGCGTAACAATTTTGTTTTTCTTTGAGTTTTTTTTGAATTACAAGTTAAAAAAATTCTATTTAAGAATGAATTAAAAAAAACCATTCAATACATATATTTATATAGTAATGTAACCAATATACATATATTTCACAAGTAATGTAACCAAAATTTAAACGAGGAAATAATGGAAATATCCAATATTTTTAATTGCTTTTAAAATTGAAGCGCAAAAGTGCTTTAGGTATTTTTAGAAACTCCCATTTCTTTTCTTATTTTTATTTTTATAATTCTCATCTTTTTCTAGACTTCTTTTAACTTTCAAGGCTCACAAGTCCTTAAGTGTGTGTGTTAGTGTGTTTGCTTTTGTTTGCTGTTTGTGGGCGTTGATAAAGTGCGCTACATGACCAAGCAACAGTATCGCCTATAAATATACCATCAATCATCGTGAGTCATACACCCACATTTGCACATAAACACTTGTTTGAATTATTTGTCATACATATTTAGCTGTTCCATAATCGCAATTAACATATTGTTTATATTGGTAAGGCAATAATGCCTTTTCGTGCTCAGCTTAGGACCATTTTTATGTATATTTTTGACAGTTCGTTACTGTTCATTTCGAAAATATTTTGGTTTTATTTCGAAGATACTTTAAAAATAACTTTGTAAGTGACTTTGTAAGAGGCGGCCGCAATAGCCGAGTGGGTAACATTAGGGTCCAGGGTCCGAGTCCAGGTTCGACCAACATGTAAAATCATAGAAAATAAGTTGTTCTAATTGCCGCCCCCCTCGGCAGGAAATGTGTATTTCTGATATGCAATAAAAGCGGTTCTTCCATTTGTTGTTAAAAACCACTAATTGGAGGAAAAGATCGCTTCAGCGGTTACAATGCGCCATATATAACCTTTAACCTATAACCTGAATGTTCGGCATAATTTGCACTGCTACGATCACAATGGAGCTGAGTAAATACCGTACCACATTGAAATTGATGAAGTGGAATCTCTATATGACTTATCAAGCTCTTCCTTACTTTTGGATGGTCAAACGAAAAGTGCACCAAAAAGGCCAAGGTGGGGCCATTTGTTAACATGGTCGCAGCCATGGTTTTTTTTTTTTTGGATGCTGGAGGTGTTATTCACATCGATTGCCTTGAAATACGATTATAGGCGTATATTATTGAACAGATTCGATATCGATTTGAAGCAGAAATTACGGCATTTCTGTAGAGACAATGACATAAATCCATTCCTTGGGATACGAACTGTTATCTCATTTAGCATATTTTGCCCATATTGGCTTTTCCGACCCCTTGAATAACGAGTGAATTGTAGAGTTTGTTTTTCGTTTGTCGTTAGAGAACTTTACTTTTCAATTACCCACTTAGCTCACACACGCATGTGGTCCAATGGTTCGCCACCGTAGTTAAATAGGCCGGTAAGGCTTCGGCTCCAGTCGTTTTGTTATTTTTTAATGTGGAAATCGCTATTCGTACTCCGTCATATTGATTTTTTCCATAATCTTTAATTGAGGTTGCGAATACGCCATCTCTGGGTTTTGCTCTTTTACTGCCATTCAGCAGGTTGGATAAGTGTTTCCTCTATAAGCTCCGTATGACCTGAAACCATTTTGTAAGTCGCCACAAGTATTTTCTTGCGCCGGAATCTGGTACTGCAGACAAACATGTTTCTGGCTCAGGTGAAGTTGATCAGCTTCAGCTTGTTTTTGGGAATGTTTTGTCGTGAGAGCTGCATTATCTGACTTTTGCATCAAAAATACTTTCTTTGCCCACCCTGTCGTTAAAACTGCCTAGCTCAAACATGGTCCGTTCTTCCGTCGGGATATGATAAAAAATTCCGCTTTGATACAGATTGGGGCGAGACGTTCATGCACTGGATAGAATGCCAGGACTCGAAGACGAAGCCTCTCTCCCACCACAAATTCAACGCCAACTTTGTGCTGCTTTTTATGACCACTCGTTGACACCGGAGGGGCCGACATCAAAACGGCGGTCTCTCTCTTATTCATTGGGGAAGGATTTTTATGTAGTGGGTCCCAAACCTTTCGCACAACTGCCTTCTCACTTTAACCAAACGGATGCTTGTTGTAAAAGATTCATTTCTGGCAGTTCCACGTGAGTAACTTAGAAAAACTATATCTATTAATATATTATTGTACACAAAAAGACCTCATTTAGAATCCTTAACCTTTTTATAGTTCTCTCAGCTACTTGTTGACATCTCTCTTAAAGTCCTTGCAGTGTTGTACAATATAATACATCAAATCACAAATGTGTGAGAATATATAATACGTACAAGTACATGCCCTTAATTTGATGAATGCTTCAGAAAAATTCAATGTATATATTTATGTGGATGTGAAAACGGATACTTGTATATTAAAATACTACATTAGTAACACAATAGGTGTATGTTTGCAAGATGTGTGCATATACACATAGCCCGTAAAGTCTGCGTTCACCCAACATACTTTTTAAAGTAAAGTAAAAACACAACTGAAACGGTTAATTCAGTTAAAATTTTTTACACGAATTTATTCATTATATTTTTAAGTTCAAAATGCAAAAACAAATACCTATATTAATATTTTCATTTTCGAGAGAACGGTATCTAAGTGGAGCAACAAGTAAACATAGGCACCACAAAGTCTGCGTTCAGTTGGCTTGACTTGAGAATACCGTTACTTTTCCTGAAGATGTTTTCTCTTTTTGCATATTTTCTATTGTATTTTATTCTAAATAATCCTTTAAAGAGTACGTGATGTGTTTTAATATTAGTTTGAAAAAAGTTGACACCAAAGGGAAAGAAATTAGTGTTTCATTGCAAGGTATATAATTATTAAACTGTAGAAATATGGCGAAAGTTTCCGAAAAAGTAGACAAAATATTATTTTAAGCAAACCGGTATTTTAGCGTCGAAACCCCGAACTGGCCATCCAAAAATATTATCAGTACCGGAGGAATGCAAAATAATAAATCTGGTGAAAGTTTACCCGCGTATTACGTCAGCATATATAGTTGAAAACGTTAATAAAATGTTAAAAAAAAAAACAATTTGTGCAGAAACTGCTAGAAAAATTTTACGTATTTTTTTTTTTACAAATTTTGTATATTAGGCATAAAAGGTCGCCAAATTGTGTGGCGTAAATCAGAAACTGCCATTGAAAATCAAAATCTTGTTGGTACAGTGAAACATGGTGGTGGTGGAATTATGATGTGGGGGTGCATGGCGGCTAATGGTGTGGGTCAGCTTGAATTTATCGAATCGACAATGGATAAAGGGCGATATTAAAACATTTTAAAAAGGAACTTGAAACAAAGTGCAGAGAATTTAGGCTTATCTTCGACAGGATAATGGACAATGCCCCTAGACAGCTTCAGACGCCTCCTCAGTCACCCGATCTCAAACCTATAGAGAATATTTGAGATACATTAGAAAAAAGAATTCGTCAGCAGACAATAACAAGTAAAGAGGTTTTACGAAGAGTTATGCTGGCAGAATGGTCTCGGATTACAACTGAGGAAACAGATAAGTTGGGAAATTCAAATCCAAACCGATTGAGTGAGGTATTAAAGAAACGTGGTTAATTAACAAAATATTAAATTCAATTTTTCTTTATAACTTTTAATGCTTTTGTAAATAAATCTTAACCTGAACGCAGACTTTGTGGTGCCTACGTTTACATGTTGGTACACCTAGACACCGTTATAACGAAAATGAAAATGGAAAAATAGATTTTTGTTTTTGCATTTTGAACTAAGAAATATAATGAATAGATTCAGATAAATAACTTTAGCCGAATTAACTGTTGCAGTTGTGTTTTTACTTTACTTAAAAAAATGTGTTGGGTGAACGCAGACTTTATGGTTTATGTGTATATATGTACGATATATAACATATATATATATATATATAGACATACATATATAGTCTAATAGAAAAAAAAAAAAAATTAACATATTTATGGAAATATAAGTATATTCTCATACTGTATGGAAAACATACTTGTTTATGCTCAGTTATAAATTATTCAGTCGACAATATCAGGATAAGGTAGGAGTCAAGTCAAATCAGGCGAAAATACCTATCGAGAATTGAGTTGCAACAATTCGCCAGAGATAAAGGTAAGCAGCTGAAATGTGAGTATTAAAAAAAAATCCACATGCAACATATTGTACTCGAGCAATTTGATATGCATTAGATATTACGTGCGAAAAACAGAAAAAAAAGGAAATACAAAATAGATGAAACGTGCAAATGTGTACGCACCGGTGTTATTGTTGTTTTTGTGCACCACGTTCTGCACCGAAGTCTTAAACTTGAATTCAAGCATAAATCTTGCATAAAAACAATCCCCATGCATGTATACCCACGCATACATGTATTCATACATTGTGTGACGGATCATGAAGGATGCGTGCCTGTGGTTGGGAGTATGCGTTGATATTTCCGGCTCCGGCCGGTAGTGTAAAGCTATTCATGTAAACACTTCGTGACATGAGTTTGGCAAATGGTAAACATCGCATACGCTGATACACATACATACACATATTGCGTTTCATATGTTATGTAGTAGTGGCACTGAATACTGTCATATTGACTACTGTTACCATAGATACCGAATGGCCAACATTAACAACCAGCTGGATGCATACAAGAAATTGCATTGTAAATAAAATTCAAAGCTGAAATTGTCCTAACTGAGATGAAGAGTACTCAATTAGTGTAATAATAATGGTTTGGACTATAATTATAGCTTTTTTTTACTTGAAATAATGTCGGTAATTAAATATGTAATTATTAATTATATGAATAATGGTTTTAGTTAAAATAAATTTGTAAGAGTATTGGTAACAGTAACAGCCCATGGTTATTGTCTTTGTAATGGTAATTATAATGATTTTTTCTACTGAAAATATTGGTAATCAAATGATGATCGCGATAGCTGAGTTCGAGTCCTGGTTCGACCAACATCCAAAATTAAAGAATTTTTTTTTTAAATTACAATCGTCCCTCGGCAGGGAATGTGAAACCCTCCGAGTGTATTTATAACATGCAATAAAAGCTTTTTAAAATTTCATTAGCTGTTCGGAGGCGACTTATAATAAACTGTAGGTCCTTTCATTGTTTGGAAGGAAACATCACCACAAATTTGAGGAGGTGCTCTGGCAAAAATCGCTTCAGCGGTTACAAAGCGCCAATTATATGATTATTTTCGCAGATACGGCCACACGTTGTTATGGCTTTCTAAATGGTGATCCACTACTTTTTAAAAAAAAACACAGAAAATTCAAATTTCAAATGAAGGATGTTTGTTATCATTCGAAAGATCATTCTTTGGCATTAATTTCTGAAAGATTATCTTTTTCAAATGTTGGCCGCGGCTACGTCTCAGATGGTCCATCCGTTGAGTCCAATTTTCGATGACTCATTCGAGCATTTCGACTGGTAAATGGCGAACGGGTGATGTTTAGCACCAAGGCCTGCATTGAACTGGGATTTTCCGCATAGACTTTAGACTTTACATATCCTCACAGGAAAAAGTCTAACGGTGTGTTATAACACGATCTTGGTGGCCAATTGACCGTTCCAAAACGTGAAATTATCTGCTCACCGAAGTGTTCTCTCAATAAATCTACTGATTGATGCGATGTGTGGAAAGTGACACCGTCTTGTTGAAACCAAATGTCGCGGAGATCACGAGCTTCAATTTTAGACATCAAATAGTCGGTTAACGGTCGCCATTGACGGTTACGTTCTCACCGGAATTATTTAAAAAAAATATATGGATGATTCCACCGGCCCACAAACCACACCATACCATCATTTTTTCTGGATGAAATGGCAACTCTTGAATTTCTTCAGGTTGTTCTTCCCATTGAGCCCGAAATGGACCTCATCGCTAAACAAAATTTGGCTCGAAAACGTCGGTTCTTCTTGGCACTTTTCCAGAGCCCATAGAGCGAAGCGATGTCGCTTGAGAAGGTCGAGCGACTTCAGTTCTTGCACAAGCTGTATTTTGTACGCTTTCAATTTAAGATATCGACGTAAAATGTGCCAAGTTGTTCCATATGTCAGTCCGAGTTGCTGCGAACGGCGCTGAATCGACTCTCCATGGTCTTCGTGGACGTGGTCTATTCGGTGGAATATTATCCAATAAAGAATGCTGGATCTCAAGATGGGTGATGGTGTTGCGAATAGTATGCTCTGTAGGCTGATTATGTTGACCATAAGTTGAGCGAAGCGCGCGAAACACATTCCTTACAGAACGTGAATTTTCGTAATAAAGTTGAATGATTTGTAAACGTTGTTCAGGCGTAAGTCTTTCCATGATGAAATGCCAAACAATACTTAGCAAAATAGCATGACAGCTTGACACGACTCACGTATGATCTATCAAAAAAAAAAGCTATTGAGGAAAGTACCCCTACTTGGATCATCCTTTAAAAGCAAACGGCAGATGGTCCATCCTTTACATAAACATATATAAATTATTTTTGAGGCCTATGGAGCGCAAAATTGAATGAATCTAATCCTTGTGATCAACAAAATTTGAAAGGCTTGAAATGGTTGAAGCAAAATAGAGCACATCAGAATTGCATTGGCTACTTTACAGAGATTTCTATCCTTTCTTGTTTCAAACTAGTAGTCACTACCCTTCCGCACTACACTACATCGACTGCTGCTTCTTTTGAACAGACAAGTGATCAAGCGGCATACACAAACTAAAAACTTTTAAATGTGTTTTGCCAACAAAACAATTTGCACTCAACGTAAAACTTTGTATTTGCTAAGGACTTACACAAATTATGCACTCAAGTGAGGAATGAGAAAACAATACATATTCACTTATGTATTTGCGGAGAGTTTGAAAACAGTGGCAAACAACTATTCATACCAAGTATAAAACCATATAATTTTAGCTTAGCCCAATATGACAAAACGTGGGTTATTATATTCTGCCGCGCGCATGATAATAAGTGTGTTTGCACAAATGTTGGGAAACACTTGTTAGTTGGGAATGATACAAAGTTTTGATGCTCATTTGATCCTTGTGCTGGCTTGCTGGTGTGAGAGGAAATAGTTGATGGTTAATGCTGTGGCAGCAAAAAAGTTTAATGAGCAGTGGAGGCCTGAGAAAGCTAATTCCATCCCGGAAAATAATAGAAATGCGTAGAGACATGATCAGATAAATCTGATGGAGCAGTTCTCGAAGGAAGCTAGATTAACATAAGGTAGAAGAATCTGGATTCCTTTCGCTGTTGAAAAGGAGAAAATGGAATGAATGCAGGTTTTGCAGTTGGAAAAATTTTGGTAAGGCTAAGATGGTAATTCAGTTTAGATCCTGTAGCATGATTCCCACAGAGTAGTGCTATGAGACTGCATTAGATTATATATAGTATTCAAAGATCTTGGCGTAAATATACCGTCTGAAGTGAATAAGTAGTGAATGAAGTACTTTTTATTTGACATAAGCAAAATTTTTTATGGTTTTACTTCCTCCTCTAGGAAAAAGATTTTTGATCTCAATTTGAGATGGTCTGAGATGGCACTAATTAACAGTAACCACAAATTCCTTATTATTCGAAACGATTGAGGGCTTGCATCCAAGCATCCGACTACAGCGGCGTGTGCACTGATTTATTTCCCAGGGTTTCAGCTGGGGGTGGATCATAATACAGTTGAAGGATGAAGTCACCTGCACAAATGGATCTATCCCATCAAACCAGAGATCAAAGAACAATCAAGACAGTGAGTTTCTCCTAGTGAACGTGCACCAAAGAAGGCCTAGTTAGGCCTAACTGCCAAAAGGGTCATGCCCACAGTTTTTTTTTTGAGATGAACGAGGTCTCATTCACATCGATTGAACCTGAACCTTGAAATGATGAAACGATCACCAGGGAATATTATTCAGAGATTCGATATTGAGCAAAGAGGACCGCATTTGGCAAAAATTCATAAATTGGGCTATGAACTGCTACCCCATTTAGATTATTATTCCGATTTGGCTGGCTGGTAAGAGACTCGGGTCGAATGAAGAGGTCCTCACAGAAACAAACGTCTATTTTGAGGGCCTTGAGAAAAACCTATTATTTGGAAGGAATGCATAAATTGGAAAAGCACTGAACTAAATGTATTCGCCGAAGAAAATATATTTTATTCAAAAACTCATTGACTTATCAAACCCCTTTCGTATTATTGAAAAATTGATCTGGTAGCTTACTACGGGGTATATCCATAACATAAGTGTAAAGAATTTTTTCCTAGAAGCTATTATTATTACCTACAACATAACAACAACAAGTAGAGATCTTAAGCTTAGATCTTGCAGAATCTTTTTGTTTCCAAAATTTTCTGAAATGATGAGTCCAATATCATTCTGGGGCCAATTCATTGTGCTCATCGTCGTATGGCCTTTATAAAAAAATTCATAATAAGATTTATAAGTGCTGGAATCAGTCGGTGGTAACTTCTTTGAGTAGAAATTTCTGCCAGAATTATTAGATTTATACCTCAGAAGAAACCTTATCTGTGATGTGCTCTGCTTGCTTTTTCAAAAAGTTAAAAGGGCAGAAAAACTTTTTGCGAAAGTTGAGAATACTGTGAAAATCAAATTTCTAGATTGTTTTTTTGGGGATCAGATGTTCTGTGGAAATATTATGAATTAGTTAGAAGGAGGTGTGGTGAATTATTCTAAAAAAAAATTTGTTACGCTGGAAATGGAAAAATAATTATAACTAAATTAAAAAGGTTAAGTAAAGTGTGTGTGTGTTGCTGTAGCAGCCATGGTCATCGGGAAGTTGTTCCTTATGTTATATGACCAGATATCCAGTTCGTAATTTTTCTTGAATATTGATGATGAAAGCTTTTACTCTACTAAGGACAACAAATCAAGTGGTATGAATAATAAGTGCTGGAATAAATATTGCTTCTCTTCAAACTATTGCTTATTGGCTGTTCAGAGGTTACTTGGTCGAAACTGATGATCCTAAGGTGGCTTTGAAAAGCTTTTGCCTTCCCATGATCCCATTCTTCAGTTTTTTGTACATTAAAAGAAAAGATTTTTCTTTATTGAAAATTGATTTTAATCAGTGTAGAACTTCAGTGGTTTATCGGCGAAGAGCCAAGATCCGTAAATTTTTGGCCTTTTTTTTAAAATAAAATGTATATGGCCTGGTCATGTTCTTTTGTATTGATCAGTTCAGGATGATTTTCTAGAAGAGTTTGATGTAAGCTGGTTACTTGTTGATAGTTCAGCTCAAAATTGCCAATTTTGCCAGATTGTAGCTCCCTGTAGCACAAATTTTTAGGCATATTTTTGCAGCGTTCTTAATTTTTTCATAATAAAAAAGCATCACATAACGTATTTTTTGTATTTCCCTTTCAGGGAAAAATACCAGTTGTTAACTAGAATCCTACTAGGTCGCATTTTTGCACCAAGTAGTTCATCTTCCATATATTTTCCATACAATATTTCATAATAGCATTCAACCAGAATTTTTGTATACTAGTCAACGTTTTCACTGCAGGGATGTTACGTATACGTTCTGTATACCCACGCTAAGAAGGTTGTATTAAAAACTCGTAAATTACTTTCGATTTACAAAATTCTATTATTCAGTTGCATTTTTAATGCCGTGTGGACTTCTCAATCTGCAAAAAAAAACTCTTTTTATATCTCAAATGATGCAATCTGTACCGTAGAATAAAAGAAATGAAATAGAGTGCACAAATGTGAAAATTCATTAATTTGACTAAATTAATATGCAAGCATGAAATCCTGTAGAAAATCCATTATGGACACGTGCCATGAATAAATTCTGAACAAAAAACCAAAAACAAAGACATTCATCTACTCAGTCCTTCGCGCATTTACTTTCATTTAATTTACATTCATTTATTTCGCGCTTTTATTTTGGCATTGACTGTGGGTACCGATTGAAAAAAATTTAACTTCAGTTTGTGTATATTTGTTTTAGTATTAGTAATTTTAGTTTTGCTTTCTTGCTTAATGTGTTTGTGTACAAGTATTATTGGGATTTTGTTGTAGTTAGCAACTATTCGCGGAATAATGAATAGCAAATGCACTTACAGTTTACCTTTTGCCAAGTGCCAGAGAGTGTTTTTGTAGTTTTATACTACCCCAATGGAGTATTGGTAGACAGATGCACAGACTGATGGAAGCGTTTTAACGATCATTTGTCGGAATCGGCCAGATTGGACCAAATTTCAGATTTGAAATTTTGGATGATAAATCCATCAAAAAGGTACCTAGGAACATGAAGTACAAACATACATAATGAATTACATACTGGTACTGAAAATCACCGAAATCGAACGACTTCATATACAGTTCCCATACACTGATTTATTCAGATGTGAGGCTTTGTTTAAAATTCAGTAAAAAAGCATCTTCTTCTATAGTCGCATCAACAATAGCGCGCTACTGGTTCCTTCTCTTTGCTGTTTGGCGTCAGTTGCCCTTGTTCACTACCAGACCCATTCGCTTCGCTCCTTTGTCTAACCTGGAGAACGCAGAACATACGGTGCGGTTGTTATAGCCTATGATATCAATATCAGTGGCATAAGCCAACAATTGTACACTCTTGTAGAAGATTGTACCAGGCCTATTTAGCTCTGCTACGCGTATTATTTTTTCCAGCATCAAATTGAAGAAATCACCCTTAAAGCACGTTTGGTATAGCAATTCTGACACCGCTTATGGTATTAACCAGGATTAGCTTACATAGCCATATGAGTTTGTGGTATGTGGGAATGTGAGAATATCGATAATTCAGACAAAGCGGGGTAGAGGCATTTCTTTATCGAGCTGTCGAAGGCAGCTTTAAAATCGATGAAAAGGTGGTATGCATCGATTCTTTTCTCTCTGGTCTTTTCGACGATTTGGCGAACGGTGAATATCTGGTCAATGGTGAATTTGCCAGGTCTAAGGCCGCACTGATAAGGTGCGGTCTCAATTGTTCTCGCTACTGGGGTGGAAGAGATATCGGCCGATAAGACTTTATCTTGTTTGCTGGTTTCCCCTGTTTTAGCAGCCGGACCACACTACCCAGTTAGCACATATCGATTATTATTAGAGTGGTCAGAGATATGTTAAGAACCTTGGTGAGTCATTAGGATGGTATTTCATATTCCCCGCGTACCTCTGGCAGTGAAATGATTACATTTCCACCAGGTCAATTGAAGAATTGATGTTTTGAGAACTTTATTAGAAATATATACATAGGTGAAGAGAAAAAAAAGCGATATATGTGATGCCGAGAGCTTGATAACTGGACGAAAAGCACAGATTTGATGACCGATATCCAATGACAATCCAAACTCTATTTGTTGAGGCAACATTTCTCCACCCTGCTGAATTGGAAAGAAAATGCTTGAACTGTAGAAAGTGAACTCAAATGGTAAAGGTGTTCCGTCTGCCCACGGTAGCGAAGTTCGAGTAGCGATTGTTCGCTTGGAAGACAACGAAGCGACTAGATTGTAAAAAGAGATTTTTAGCATATTTTGGCTCATGCGCCACCAAGTGGAATTATTAAAAGAAAAATTAAATTTTATATTTGAACAATATTAGAAAATAAACAGAAAATAATTGAGCACAAGCATCAACATATTTTGAAATTTTCAATATTTTAATTTATCGTTTTTATACCTTTCATATGCATGAAATGGTATATTAACTTTGGTCCGAAGTATATAAGTACCAGAAGGGGAAGAGATAGACCCATCAAAATTTATACCGATCGTGTCCGTCTGTCTCTCTGCATTTTTACTAGCTCTCAATAAAAAATAGCACGTTTCAGATGCACTTAAAATTATTTGGCGAGCTATATAGCAAGAACTCGGAAACTAAAACCAATGTTACCAACCGGATTAAGTATTCTGATTTTTCTTATCAAATCGCCATAATTTGCTTGGGTCCAGAAGGTGACTTGAATCTGTAAACTTGTGCAATTATGTAAATAAAACTGGTATTTAATAACTGCACTAAGCATATATTGTAAATTTCTGTTTTGATTTTGTTTTTAAATCAACTGTAAAAAAAAATTAAGCGAAAGTTTCACCAACACACGTGCTAAACTACATATAAGCCGCTACACCAACACACCAACTATAAACCACTAAATTTTACTTACTAATATCTCCCTAGCCAGTTGGCTGTAAGTTTATTAAATTAATAGAAGTATGAAAAACATACCGACTAACATACAGCAGGCCTGTTTTATAAGCTGCATTAATGACGTTATGAAAAAATATTCTACACACGCAATTTAAAAAGTTTTGAAGCAGCTTCATTGCCTTGTGGAAGTCTGTTGGTGAAAGTAAGCCCCATGTATTTATGTGGGCATTTGTGATAACCTAATGATGTTCAAAGTTTAACAACAACAAAAAAAAAAACTCAACAAAAAATTCCGACAAAGTATAAAAATAATTACAAAAATCTCACAATTTTTTTAAATTATTTTTATACTTTATCTGTTGGGATGTATTGAAAATGTGTTAACAAACTAACCATCGATTGCCACATGAAACAATTCCGCAATTGTGCGAAATAAAGGATGATCCAAGTAGAGTTACTTTTTTCAATAGCATTTTTTTAACAGATTACGCGTGAGTTGTGTCAAGTTGTCATGTTATTTTTGTTCAGTACTGTTTGGCATGTCGTCATGGAGACACTTACACCTGAACAACGTTTACAAATCATTCAACATTATTACGAATATTACCGTTCTGTAAAGAATGTGTTTCACACGTTTCGCTCAACTATTATGGTCAACATAATCGGCCTACTGAGCGTACTATTCGCAACACCATCACCAATCTTGAGACCCAGCATTTATTATTGGATAATATTCGACCGAAAAGACTACATCCGCCACGCAGTGAAGGAAATATAGCGGTCGTAGCTGAGAGTGTACACGAAGACCTTGGAAAGTCGATTCTACGCCGTTCGCAGCAACTCGGACTGGCGTATGGAACGACTTAGCGCATTTCACATCGAGAACTTAAATGGAAAGCGTACATAATAAAGCTTGTGCAAGAACTAAAGCCGATCGACCTTCCCAAGCGACATCACTTCGCTCTATGGACTATTGAAAAGTTCCAAAAATATCGAGCCAAATTTCGTTCAGCGAGTAGGCCCATTTTATGCTCAAAGGGTATGTAAATATACAAAATGGCCACGTTTGGGGCGAAGAGAACCTTGATGAGATTCAAGAGCTGCCATTTCACCCAGAAAAAACAGCGATTTGGTGTGGTTTGTGAGCCGGTGGAATCATCGGTCTATATTTCTTCAAAATGATGCCGGTGAGAACGTAACCTTCAATGGCGACCGTTATCGCGCCATGATAACCGACTATTTGATGGCTAGAATTGAGCCACGTGATCTCCGTAACCTTTGATTTCAACAAGACGGCGCCACTTCCCACACATCGCATTAATCAATGGATTTATTGAGAGAACACTTCGGTGAGCAGATAATTTCACGTTTTGGGCCATAGGGATATGTAAAGTCTAAAGTCTATGCGGCCAATCCCGCTTCGATTCAAGCCTTGGAGCAAAACTTAACGCGTTTCATTCGCCAGTTACCAGTCGAAATGCTTCAACTAGTCATCGAAAATTGGACTCAAATTACCATCTGAGACGTAGCCGCGGCCAACTTTTGAAAGAGATAATATTCAAAAAACAAAAACCAAAAAATGTTTTTTCTAATGATAATAAACATTCCCCATTGAATTTAAATTTTCTATGTTTTTTTCTTTAAAAAAGTAGGGAACCTCAAAATGGATCTGAAACTTGTTTCTTATAGTCCATGCAAGACGTTTTCACAAATCGAAGGAGCAGCTAGACAAAATCCCTTCAGTGGTTATAAGGTGGGCAAAATAGCCTATTTGATGTATAACGAAAACATAGTCTTTATTTTTTCAATGAATTGATGGAAAAAAATTTAATAGAACCGATATTGTTGGGGTAAAGAGTTATCGGAGTTTTATATTGTGAGGATTCTGTCTTGTCTGGATGTTTGTTATCTGTATTTTGTTTGGTGGGATTTCGTCACGTCTGTTATACGTATTCTCTGGATTTTGAAAGTCGGTATTATGGAGTGCTCTCGCTAAAATTAACTGTAAAATGTGAGAAAAACATTTTAAATGCTATTCAATAAAATTGGTTATTGTTTATTATTATTTAGATTGATTTTCGTAGATAACACCAGGGAGTACATGGAATTTAAATAATTTTACAAGTAAAATTTATTTTAAATGAACCAGTGACTGTATTGTTTGCTGTTTTATTTTATTTCAAAAGATAGAATAGAAAAATTTAAAATTCTATACATTTAGTTACAACTGAAAAAAGATTCAAGAGAAAGATTGAGAAAAAATATTTTTGGAAACCAATTTTCTACGAAATTATGTTAATTTTTGTCTAATTATGGTTGCTCTAGTGAGCAAAGTAAAAGTATTCATGGTGATGATGATAATCTCACATTTATGAATCATGTGTGTCACAATAAATGAAGGTTTGCAAAAGCATCTGACGTTCGATATACATGTGTGTGCGAATTTGCTTACTCTTCATACAGAAAGCCAACAACCATAGATTGCTGGTAATGTGATGGCGATTTGTTTCCAAAAACTAAAGCGCACATTTAGATTGCCTATCTATAAACCATCAGAGAGGTGAATATAGTGTCATATATATGTAAATCTAAACACAAATCGTTAGAAAAGTAAGGCACAGAACTATGTTGATGAATAGTGAGCTCTCAGTCGACCGACTACATACAATTTAACGTGGAGGATGAATGAAATCTCGTTTGGAATCGCTTGTGTAATTGTGGCGCCTGAATTTGGCTGAAAGCAATTTGAATTTCGAAATAAAGAAATGTCTGCTATCACGATATATATATATATATATATATATATTGCGCTTCTAACTGCTGAATCGGTTTTTTTTTATCGGAGGGTTTATTCTAAGCCACCTCCGAACGACCGATGGATTTTTTATGAGGAGTTTTTATTTCATGTTAGAAATACACCCAAAGAGCTTGTTGAACGAACATGGGCTCGAAATTTGGCGTTCTGAATGGCAGTATGCAATACTAATAACTCGGTTATTGCCTTCCGCCGACAACATTTAACCAAAATACTCTAAACAAAGTCCAAATTTCCAATGCCGACTGCAGGCATACATTCCCATACCATAACACTGTTCCCACCATTTTTAACAGTTGGCCTGATATTACATCTCTGAAGCTTAGTATTGGATTTCCCTCACACGTAAGACATTCCATCGGCGCCGAAAAGATTGAGTTCGATTCGTCAGAAAAAATCACTCTGCTTTAGAAGTTGAAATCTTAGGTTTCCAGCTCCATGGTAAAGGCAACTCGGCTTAGTTTTTTTTTGGCTAATGAATGACTTCTTTCATTGAAGTCCTGCGCACGTAGTACCCGACGAACAGTTTCAGCACAAAATGATTTGCCTAGTATTTCCTGAACCTCTGTGGTTACTTTTGGAGTTGATAGCCTGGGAGTTTCTTTAATTTTTCGTATAATTAAACGTTCGTCACGTTCATTAAAAATTTTATTTGGTGCATTTCGCCTTTTATTTTGTATACGATTTTTATGTACCAAACGCTCAATTATATTTTGCATTGTCGTACTACTTAAATTAACTATCTCAGCAATTTTTTGTGCGATTTTCCATTTTTGAAATGGCTTATAACCAATTCTCGCTGTTCGATAGTTGTACTGCTGCCGATTTAACCGAAATTAGTACGTTGATAACGTGATACTCAAGACCACACTAAAACTGGCTTCTAAGTATTACAGTTAGAAATACCAAGTGAAACCAAGTCGCTCTCTACTTAATCCTTCCAACGGAGTGGAGGTCTTTCTCTTCCTCTGCTCCCACCAGCTGGCACTCTATTAAATACTTTCTTTCATCCATTCGGATGACACGACCTAGCCAACGTAGCCGCTGTCTCTTGATTCGCTGAACTATGTCAATGACATCGGATAGCTCGTACAGCTCATCGTTCCCTCGTCTGCGGTATTCGCCGTTGCCAACGTTCAAAGGACCATAAATCTTCCGCAAAACTTTCCTCTCGAAAACTCCTAAAGCCGATTCATCGCATGTCGACATAGTCCAGGCTTCTGCACCATATGCCAGGAGGGGTATTATAAGCGACTTGTAGAGTTTGGTTTTGGTTCGACGATAGGGAACTTTACTTTCCAATTGCCTAATCAGCCCAAAGTAGCATCTGTTGGCTAGAGTGATTCTGCGTTGGATTTCTAGGCTGACATTGTTGGTGATGTTAATGCGGGTTCCTAGATAGACGAAGTTATTTACGACTTTGGAGTCAACAGCGATTTGAGACGCAAGTCGCAAATGCGATCACTGCTTATTTGATGACAGGAGATATTCCGTCTTACAATAGTTCACTACCAGAGCCATTCGCTTCGCTTCTTTGCCTAACCTGGAGAAAGCAGAACTTACGGTGCGGTTGTTATGGCCTATGATATCAATATCAGGGGTATACGCCAACAATTGTTCATTCTTGTAGGAGATGGTACTTGGTCTATTGAGCTCGACAGCTCGTATAATTTTCTACAGTATCAAATTACATGATAAAGAATCACCCTGTTTGCATCCTCGTTTGGTATCGAACGGCTCCCAAATTCTGACTGTACTTATGGTATTATCCAGGGTCAGTTTACATAACCATATGAGTGTGGTGTGTATCGATTATTTACTCTCGGGTCTTCTCCAATATTTGGGGCTTGGTGAATATTTGGCCAATGGGCCAATCCAGATCCGATTGTCAGACTAAAAATATTAAGCATACCAAAGAAATGACCCTGACTCATTTTTCCTTTTCAGATATTTTCTGTATTCGAGTACAAAACTTATGCTAAATTGTAACTTCGGGTAGTGGTTGCGATCGGTAAAACACGAAGAATGGTCGTGTCGCACTAAGCTGCGTGAGATGATCAATAGTACACCTAGAGGAGTATGTTTGTATTCCTATAGACTATATGGTCTACAAATATTTGCAGGGTAAGTAAATACCATAAATACACGCGGTGCACACTTATACTTAATCAAACACTTGAAATGAGAATTACTCATACTCGCATGTTTATACAATCTATCTGTGCATGAATATATGTTTATATTCGTATAACAGTATGGGCATCATATGTACCAGTATGCAAGCAAATGTACACAGAAGAATGTTACATACAAAATTGAATATATGTTAATACAGCAAACCTCCAAGCGCTTTGCTTGTATGTATAGACGCATGAATTTGTGTCTGTTCCTTTTATTTGCTGTTTTTTCATTGGTGAAAATACGTTTGTTTCATACTTCATTAATGCACTCGTTAGTAGAGTGTTCAGTGCACCTAAAGAGTGCGCGAAGCATTGCACCTTCTACGAGTATTTCTCGTTGGTTTCTAGGCCCTTCAAGCGGTTGGTGGGCGCTTTTGAGTCGCCGCTACTGCAATGCTAATACTTGTAGATTTTCGCTTGTTTGCAAAAGTTTAGTATAAAATGCGCTCTGGTATGTGTATATATGGGTCTTTTTTACATATTTCTCTACATGAGCATGGATATGTGTTTTTTATAGAGGTATATAACTTTAGGTTGCAATAAAACAACGATGGATTATTCGATTGACATGAATTTTATTTATCCGAAAGATAATCTTGTGGCATTACATTTTAAATATGATTTCTGGCATATGACGGCCACGGCTGGCGCGGATGTAGTCCAATCTGGACGTCCAATTTTCGATGACTTTTTCCAACAATTGTGGCCGTATATCGGCAATAACACGGCGAATGTTGTCTTCCAAATGGTCAAGCGTTTGTGGCTTATCCGCATAGACCAATGACTTTACATACCACACAGAAAGTAGTCTAGCGGTGTTAAATCACATGATCTTGGAGGCCAATTCACAAGTCCAAAACCTGAAATTAGGTGGTCACCAAACGTGTCTTTCAATAAATCTATTGTGGCACGAGCTGTGTGACATGTTGCACCGTCTTGTTGAAACCACATCTCCTGGACATCATGGTTATTCAATTCAGGAATTAAAAAGTTAGTAATCATGGCTCTATACCGATCACCATTGACTGTAACGTTCTGGCCACCATCGTTTTTGAAAAAGTACGGACCAATGACTCCACCAGCCCATAAAGCGCACCAAACAGTCAGTTTTTCTGGATGTAACGGTGTTTCAACATACACTTGAGGATTACCTTCAAATCAAATGCGACAGTTTTGTTTGTTGACGTAGCCATTCAACCAGAAGTGCGCTTCATCGCTAAACACGATTAAATGGACGTAGTGCTCGATACGTTTTCCGCACAGAATCATTATTTTCGAAATAAAATTGCACTATTTGCAAGCGTTGTTCAGGCGTGAGTCTATTCATGATGAATTGCCAAACCAAACTGAGAATAAATCACTTGACAGCTGTTAAATCGGTCGCCATCTTGAAAAGTAATGCCAACTTAAAGTTCTATACCTCTATAAAAAACACCTTCATATTTTTTTTGTATATATGCGTGTAACATTATTTGTTTGTAAAGCAGAATGTTTCAATAGGAGTCTGTATTTACATTCATTTGTGCTGAAGTGTACGCATTCGATTCAATACAATAGAGGGATTCTCTATGTCTAGGGAATGTATGCTACGGTGCACGGATAGCAAATTTTTTCTTTATCCGTGCAATAGCACAACAACAAAACACATGCAAAAAAGATATGCTACGATAGGAAAAATATCCTATATCAAAACCAATGTATATTTATTTCCCACAGATTGCAAGAAGAAAAAAGCAACCCCGTGCCGTGTGGTTATTATTGTTTCACTTGAATATGTCACAGTTTTGCAACGGCGGTTCTCTCGATCTCTAGCACAATTCCATAGGAAATATTTGCATAGTATGCATTTCCTAGGCATAGAGAATCCCCCTAATGTATATATGCTTATATGTATGTATGCTACAATTATATGTTTAAGCAAGCGAAAGTGCATTCTATAAATATCCACGAAATTAATTGTCTTACGTGGTGCAGGATATGTTATACCATCGTCAGATTTTGAAAGGGAAACTTTTGATAGCTCTGATTTTTTTCCGAAAAGTTTGGAAAGACAAAGGATTGGCTTCTTTACCTGGCATAGCTATCATAACTGTTTGCGATTTTGTTTGTGGAAAATATCCTGCTTTAGTATGACACTGAAAAGCTTTATGAATTAATGGCAAAGGTGCAGTATCTGAAGCATTATTTAGTTGAAATACCGTACTGAGAGGCTCTGCAAAATAAGTAGCCTTCTCGATTCAGTTTCGGCCCAGGATTGGTTATGTGGTCTCAACGACGCTTTCTGAAGTGATTTTTTTTTAGTGGAAACGTAGGGAGAGAAAGCCGTTACAAATTTTTCATATTTTTATCTTCTTCGTATCTTAATGGCAATTTTAGCTTTTATCTGATATTTTAGGTAGGATTTTTGCATCGCTATTCTGCTATTAATTATCTGGTTGTTGATTGAATTTTCTGCTCTTCTGTTGCTTTAGTTGCTAGCAAACTGTTAAATACGAGTATCTTGTTTTCAATATCAATTTCTCTGTCCATTTCAGGTTTTGCTGGCTATGTATTTTTATATTAAAGCCAGTTATTTCTGAATGTAGTAGGTCGAAAAGTAGACTCACTTTCAATAAGTTGTTCGTTCAATTTAATGATTATTTGGGAGTGATCAGAAGATATAAAGGGTGATCCATTTCGAGGTTCCCTACATTTTTTAAGAAAAAAACATGGAAAATTCAAATTTAATGGGGAATCATTCGAAAGAACATTCTTTGTCATTTAGTTTTTGAAGATTGTCTCTGTCAAATGCTACGTCTCAGATGTCCGTCGAGTCTAATTTTCGATGACTGTTCGAGCATTTCGTCTGGTAACTGGCGAATGACACACGTGATGTTATGCTCCAAGGCCTGAATCGAAGCGCGATTTTCCGCATAAACTTAAGACTTTACATATCCCCAAAGGTAAAAGTCTTCTCTCAATAAATCCATGTGATTGATGCGGTGTGTGGAAAGTGGTGCCCTCTTGTTGAAACCAAATACCGCGGAGATCACGAGCTTCAATTTTAGGCATCAAATAGTCGGTTATTATGGCGCGATAACGTTCGCCATTGACGGTTACGTTCTCACCGGCATCATTTTTGATGAAATATGGACCGACGATTCCACCGGCCCACAAACCACACCAAACCGTTGTTTTTTGCGTTGTTCAGGCGTAAGTCTTTCCATGATGAAATGCCAAACAATACTAAACAAAAATAATATGACAGCTTGACACGACTCACGCGTGATCTGTCAAAAAAAGGCTATTGAAAAAAATACCTCTACTTGGATCATCCATTATAATGGCGGAATCCTTTTTTAGAAAATCACACGCAAGTAAAAAAAAATCTGATTCATAAAAACTTTTGTAAAATAATTCCAAAAGTTCTTTTTTGGTTATCTCAAAAGCTTCACAAAATCAAGTTTGTGCAATCGTCTCGTATTCACAATATTGTTGGCTCAAAATAAAAAAAATCCTGACGACCTCTAGATGGGTTTTTGTTGCTGCAGTCAGAACTATTATTATCTACATAATACCAATTCCTGTGATGGTTCAATATGCTATTTAGCGATTTTTGGATCGTTAAAAATACTTGCGACATTTTTAGCGATTTGAGTATTCGCTAAGCATATTTTAACGATATTCGCTATCGCTTAGTCAGCTGTTCTCGTTAACTAATCGATAAGTTGTTTATTAAAGCACCGCAATTTTCGAGTTTTTAGCGCCCTAGGCAAAGGATATTTTATAAAGTTTAAAATAAATAGTATAAAAGTAAAAATAAAAAAACAAATTGGAAAATTATCAAAAAAATCAATCAACCGCAATCAACCGTTCGATGTTTTTCGCTAGATTTCCTATGACTCAAATAGATCGGCAAGCTGCAAAGGAAATTTTCGTTTCATTAAACTCACCATCTGTTGCAAGCACTATTGGGGTTATCGATTGCACTCATGTCTTAATCATAAGTCCCAGAAATCATGAAGAAGTGCAGAAATTTTACAGTTGTTAAGTAACAAATTTCAATATATGTATATTGTAGATTAATGTGTGATCCTAACCTCCAGATTTTGGCCCTAATGCTAAATTCCAAACAGCGTGTTACGATTTATTATTTTGGATCTCCTCTTTAGTGCCTAGAGTTATGTAGCGTAGGTTGGAAAGTGGAAATCATAAAAAAAATTCATTGGTAAAATTTGCAATCTATTGGTATTTATTTATTAAAAATAATTTCTGTCGCGAATTTATTTGTTTTTGTCGTTCCTTTTTGTGCTACTCGCATGTATTGAAATTTTGTTAAGCTGTCGTGCCCCCTTTGCTCAATTTTAATAAAAAAGAAATGTCAGCTGAAAACTATCGTTGTAACTGAGTTACCGAATCACACAATCATTAGTGCAAGCGACGAAATTCGTTAGTTAACAACTTGACAAATCTTAACGATAAAAGTTACAGAATCCCCCTACTGCTGTTTTTATCTATGCTAACGTACTTTTCCATTCTCATACAAAATTGTTATTGTTATTTTTCATTTATTTGTTTTACTATGACTTATTTTCTACTTGTATATACTCATTGCCTTGTAATCAATTATAAGTTGTACAACGAAAATACTTTGTGTCATAATGTATTCATAAAGGCATTGAAAAAAATGAATTGAAATTGAAAAAAAAAAAAAAGATTTAGTATTCAAAAAAATTCCATTGTGTTATTTTTTAAGTAACTCGTTCTTTAAATATTTTTGTGTATACTTCTTAATAATGATGAAAGAAAAAAAAAATGAAAAAGAAAACGTTTGCCTTCAAACAAAATGTAATTTAATTTAAAATATTTACATGTACGAGGTATGTTTAATGGAAAAGGTGAATTTTGAATATTTTTGAAGAATACTATTATTCATCAATATCTATTTTGTCCCCTTCAAAGTAATTTCCCCGGATTAAATACACTTGCGCTAACGCTTTTTCCAATCCTCGAAGCACTTCTAAAATGCGCTTTTCGGTATGGTCATCAGCTCTTTCTTCGATTCTGACTTGACTACGTCAATTGTGGCAAAACGCTCTCCTTTCATTGATTTCTTTAAGTTTGAGAATAGGAAAAAGTCACAGAGAGCCAAATCTGGTGAATACGGGGATTGGGGCGTGATTACGGTTTTGTTTTTGGCCAAAAAATTACGAATAACCATAGATGCAGAATCCACGATTTATTTTCCCACAATTCCGATCGTCTGAGCCGTATTGCTTCACGCAAGCATTGCATATCTTCCTTCTGGTATTCCCTGTTAACTGTATCATCTTTTGGCAGGAGCTAATGACACCCCACAGCATTGTAATCAAAGAAAACAGTGAGCAAAACCTTCACATTTGATCGAACCTGGCATGCCTTTTTGGGTCTTGGCTCATCTTGCAGCTTCCATTGGAATGATTGGGCTTCGGTTTCGACGTCATAACCTTATACCCACGTTTCCTCAGCATTTAAGTCCCTTTTGAGCAAACCCGGGTCGTTGTTGATGACATTCAACAACTCCTGAGCGATACTAATGCGACATTGTTTTTGCTCAAAATTTAGTAATTTTGAAACAAGCTTCACTGCCACACGTTTCATGCCCAAAACATTAGAGAAAACTGAATGGCATGAGGCGATTGATGTTGGCATATCCTCTGCAAATTCCCTAATAGTGATTCGACGATTTTCAAGATCAATTTTTTTCCACTATTTCGATGTTTACTTCGCTTGTTGACGTGGTCACACCTCCAGCACGCTCATCATCATCAACATCTTCTCGGCCTTTTGAAAAGCGCTTTTACCACTTATAAACACTTTTTTGAGATAAAGTGGACTCACTGAATGCTACAGTCAACATTTCAAGTACCTTGGAGCACTTTATTCCATTTTTAACGCAAAATTTCATACATATTCATCCATTTCTTTCAAAAATCAAAAATCCAAGAGCACACAAAAACGTGACTAACCTCTTCTGTTGTCAAAGACAAACTACTAATCGAAATTGGCTCCTAATGCAAGCACATGATAAACATATGTGGCAGATTATAATAAATACAAAATGTCGATAATCGAATGTACACAGCCCGCAAAAAATTAAAATTCACCTTTCATTTGAACATACCTCGTAGGTACGTATGCATATGTATTGCATTAAAATGTTATAAACTGCTAAAGTAAGCATTCAACGAGTATCAAATATAACTCAAATATAAGTAAGTAAAAAAAAGGAAAACAATTTATATCCAGCAGCATCATCATCACCAAGTGTGACGATGTGGGTGTTCTGAATAGAGGTATCCTTTGGGAAAAATAATGGTTATTAAAATATTACCGCCACAGCAGGACTAAAAACAGTATTAAAAAACCGACACCAACTAAACGTTGTGGAAGGCGTGAAGTCTACGTCGACATTTGTATATTAGTGTAAATATGTATGTGGGTATTTTATTAAAATGGTGGTGCAAAATTGGAAAATGGAAAACAGCTGGTTACATTCGAGTTTGTGCATGATTAAGGTGAGTAGATTAGTGTATATTGCCATTTAGTTGTGTGGTTGGTGCTTAAAAGTGACCATGGAATTTAATGTCCTACCTTTAAACTAGTTGACCCCACAATTTAAGAGCGAAATCAAAAAAAAAAGAAAAGTTGTTCAAGGATAAATATGTGATATGCAAAATGTATGTAATTTTAATATGAAATACTATAACTATGCACACGAAGTGCTCTCTGCTTGCCATCTGGAGAATGCAATATCAATAAAATGTTAATTTATTTCTGTAATACTATCTATCTATCTACTACATACTAACACACAGGGAGCGGCATGCCAACAGATACTGCATACAAAAAGACACCTGCCTTCTGACATGCAACAGCTGCTGTGTCAGCTTACTTAGTTTTTCAATTTTATAGCAATTTTACAGCACTGTTGGTATTATATTATATAATCACGTGTCTTAGGTGAAATATCGTGAAAGGAAACGTTTGCGTAGATATGCACGTGTAGCTGTCACATGCCAAGTCTTACCGTGCATAATTCGCAGATAGAATTTTGTGAAGTCATCTTAAAAAACTGCTGTCATAAAATTTTATAATATTACTATAAATGAGGAATTTAGTAATTTTAATTGCGAATAAAATAATTGCGAACTGCAGGAGGAGTTCGGACGGATATCGTTTTAGAAGTTACGAAGCACCAATTATATAATAACAAGTCAATTGGAAAGTCCCCGGCCTGACACATAGACGGTTGTATTAGAATTAAATCCATATAGACTTTTAGCTACAAAAGACGCTTGTATAAATTTAATAATTGTCGGATTATTTATTATAATTAAGATTATTTAAATTTTATTATTACAATAAAGCCACCACACATTTATCCGTTTCAGAAGCAAAATTTTATATATAGTTCACAGAAGTGATATGACCCTGTATTTGGGCGGAATGTAAAAGTTTCCTCTTTCGAAGAGCGCTATAATAACAGCGTTGCGAAAGGGTCGAGGATTTTGCTTCTTAAGAAAAATTGCATTAAATAAAGCGAAAAAGTTCCGTTAGGAGACAAAGATGGCATACTGTAAAATTCGCATATTGTTGTCTTTGAGACTTTTGCGAATAAGAGAGAGCTCGCGGAGTTCAAACGGAGCATAGAGAAAATGATTCATCACTGAGGGTAACGTCCAATGTATGCACGGTACTTCACCTGTACTAGACAACAGTATCTTAAATTGCTAATAAAAGTCAAAGATAAACTACAACTCAACCTCTCCGAACGACCTTTTAAAGAGTTAGAGACCCGCCAGCAGCGAAAAAACAACAACAAAATTTAAATTTAATGTGGAATGTTTATTATCATTCGAAAGAACATTGTTTGGCATATATTTTGTGAAGATTATCTCTTTCAAATGTTGGCCGCGTCTAGGCTTCAGATGGTCCATCCATCGTGAGGTTTTGCTCCAAGCCCTGAATCGAAGTGGCATAGACTTTAGACTTTAGACTTTACATATTCCAACAGGAAAAAGTATAACGGTGTAATATCACACGATCTTGGTAGCCAACCGACCGGCCCAAAACGTGAAATTATCTACTCACCGAAGTGTTCTCTCAATAAATCCATTGATTGATGCGATGTGTCGGAAGTGGTGCCGCCTTGTTGAAATCAAATGTCGCGGATGTCATGGGCTTCAATTTCAGGCACCAAGTAGTCGGTTATCATGTCGCGTTAACGGTCACCATTGACGATTACGTTCTCACCGGCATTATTTTTGAAGAAATATGGATCGATGATTCCGCCAGCTCACAAACTAAACAAAACGTTGTTTTCTCTGGATGAAATGGCAGCTCTTAAATTCGTCCCCAATGCGGCAATTTTGCTTGTTTACATACCCATTGAGTCATGAGGCCCACATCGCTGAACAAAATTTGGCTCGATATTCTTGGAACTTTTTAAGAGCCCATAGATCGAAGCGATGTAGCTTGGGAAGGGCGAGCGGCTTCAGTTCTTGCAAAAGCTATAGTTTGTACGCTTTCAATTTAAAATCTCGACGTAAAATGCGCCAAGTCGTTCCATACGTCAGTCCGAGTTGCTGTGAACGGCGCCGAATCGACTCTCTACGGTCTTCATGTACACTCTCAGCTGCGGGCGCTATATTTTCTTCACAGCGTGCTGGACGTGGTCTATTCGATCGAATATTATACAATAATGAATTCTGGGTCTCAAGATGTGCGATAGTGTAGCGAAGAGTACGTTCAGTAGATCGATTATGTTGACCATAAGTTGAGCGAAGCGCGCGAAACACATTCTTTACAGAACGTGAATTTTCGTAATAAAGTTGAATGATTTGTAAACGTTGTTCAGGCGTAAGTGTTTCCATGATGAAATGCCAAAAAATACTGAACAAAAATAACACGAAAGCTTGACACGTCTCAGCGTGATCTAGCAAAACAAGGCTATTGAAAAAAGTACCTCTACTTGGATAACCCTTTACTATGAAAAATATTACTCATACGACATGTATACCCAATATTTTCTTGCTTATCTTAGCTAAAAGTAATCAGAATCTCAATGTCAAACTAAATAAGTAATTTTTTTTTAATTAACCGTTAAAGTATATATATATATATATATATATATATATATATATATATATCTGTATCACCCGACGCGCACCTGCAAACTGTTTTCTCTTAAATTAGTATATCCCTTAACTCGATTCAATATACTTTATCCAACGAACTATAGTTACTTATATGCTTAGGTATGTAACTACAGTATGTGTGTACGTATGTTTTCGTAACTACAAAGTTGTGATCACAGAAAATCCTTGAAGAAAAAACATAAAATGAATTGTTTATGTTGCAGCAAAAGTTTACCACACTTCCTTGGATTGGTACAGGTATGTATGTAGGTCAGGTGTTATAGACGGAAACTCCACTGAAGCTCAGTTGTTTTAAGTAATAAAAAGACACGTTTCGACAAACACTTTAAAACAAAGTTTATTTGAAAGGTAGTTTTAGAACTTTCTCTTAACCATTTCACTCTTGCTTCCACCGGAATGCTTGGACGTTTAGATAGCAAGTGGCAGAATGACAAATTGAAGAAATGATAGAATTGATTGGACTTGTAAATCGAATTGCAAATTTACATGTGACAATATTCTCAATGTGTTTGCAAAGTTTATCAATTTTTCTAGCACATTAGAAAATATTGTTGTGGGATAAGTTTTTCTTCGCTGAATCTCATATATTTGAAGGTTAAAAAATACGTTTTGTCAATTTTTTTTATTATCTGCAGAAAACGATAATATGAAATTGAAAAAAAAACTCAAAGCTGGAGTGTTTTCTTCCATCCATATAGGACGAGCTAGCCAGCGGCTGTCTCTTTACTCGCCGTACTATCGAAGACTGCTTTAAAATTGGTAAACGTCGAATCTTTCTCAAGCATGTTTTTGAAGATTTGACGCTTTGTGAATATTTAATCAATGCTGGATTTCCGAAGTCTGAAGCCATACTTATAAGATTCGATCAGTTTGTTGATCTTGGGCTTTAATTTTTCAAGCAGTTTTAGGCAATTCTCTCATTCGGCTATATTCTGATGCTGACGTATGCATTACTGCCTTTCAGTAGGCTTGAGAAGTGTTCCCTCGAGTAATTCAGTATACTCTGGGCATTAATTACTATGTTAACTCTATGGGTTCCACTTCATGCTCTGGTCTTGTAAAGTTCTGTAAATCGAGGGATTTTTTCATAGAATTCTTGAGCATTGCTCTTGCATGCAAGATTTTGATGGTCTTCAGTATAGCATTCACACAGAACGTGTTGCGGTACTTTGTATGACAGTATTTTTTTTATCCCCACTGCAGAACGACAATCTTCATAATGGCACCTCTTTTCCCGAAAAGCTAATAGTACTTTTTGCGACTGTAGGCAGGGAGCTTGGAATGTTGTCGCCATATTCACTCCAGATAATCATTGGCCAGTCTGTTGTGATTGTGCGCACATATAGAGCATTGTCTTCTGTCTCTCAAAACATAATTGAGTTGGTTGTGAAACTTTTGATCTGACAACATCTGGTTAATTTAGTAGCTTTGTGTTCGAATCTTTTGTAGCAGTCCGTCATATTTCGGTACCCGGCATAATCGATTAGCCTCGACCCGTTTGGGAATGTTTAGTCAAGAAGGCTGAATTTTTGGTCTGCTCTGCGGAAGTTACCTGCTTTGTCCACCTTGGCGCTAGAATCGCCTAGCGAGATTTCGTGCCGGGCTTAATGCATATTTTGTCACCGTTGGGATGTGAGCGCAAATCAGCGATATGTTGAAGGGCTTCACTTCGATGCGGATTTTGGCTAGCTAACTCGGTGCCGTAATCTCTTGACCACCACAAAACCAGAAACGAAATTGTGCTCCTTTGTAGGGTGGCTATATTAGATTTCACAAGGACCCACTTTATTCCGTTCTCAACTATCGCATTTCTTGAATGACGGTGATGTCAGCCTTTAGTCTTACGTGGACATAAATTTGCTGGGCAGCGGCGTCTTTCCAACTAAGCATGGACGTTTCAGATGTTTGTCATGAAAATGGGATCCTTAGTGGGATATCCCATCTGAGGCTTATTGTTTCTATTTTTTATTGGAGCAGATTTTTTGTATGGTAATTCCCAAACATAAAGCACAACGGCAGCGGTTCCCCTTCTCATTTTTACTCGTTTAAATCAACTTTTTTGGCTATGCAGAGAATTCTTGGTCTAACAACGGAGGTCAGACCTTTACGGATGGTCCGTACTGCAGGAGCTCAAACTGCTTCTAATAATTTCCAATTAAGATTTAAAAATTTTGTTGCCATTTGTGAACAAAGAGCGAACTTTTAATAATTTCTTTTGAGTTCACTTCACATTGTAAATTTATTTATTAGGCGAACTATCGAGTGTAGTGGATAATGCAAAGCATTTATCAAAAATCGTATTTGCGTAAACACTCAAACTTTTCCACATAATTGTCTACTTTTTGGTTTAGTTTAACATTTTTTGAATCTTTCGTCTTAAAAATCATAATTTTTGTGTGTCATTTTTAAAGTTTCTTTCTTTGTGCTTTGCGAAATTTTATTTTTTCTCTACTCTATCGTTGTCAAAAACACTAAAACAGAAATAATTTATGACTGTTTTTGCCCTTCTTACTAAATCGTTTTCTTTTCAATTTATGCTCAAAAATTTTCCACAAAAAAAAAATGTTTTTATTGCTGCACACTTGCGGCAGCAGTACGTATTACGGTGTGAGCAGCGTTGATAATCACATTTTATGATTTTTGAATTTCAAAACATATTGCTGGTGAATTTGAACAATTTTAGACTTTGTTTGTGTAACTCATACAATTGAAATTGTAAACTGTAAAAATGAAATCTGATTCCGAATTTCCGACTAATTGAACTACCTGTAAACTCTGGCTGCTTCGGCATTTCTTTGGATTGAGCTAATAATGCTGATGTTGCGTATTGTTGTTATATTTTCATATCTGTTTTTGTCTCAGTTCGATACTACTTTTATATTTGATTTTTAGTTGTTATTTACCGTATCTGATTTTGATTTTTTTTACGCATTTTCTGCAGAAATTTGCTGTTTTTTCATTTATTTATGTATTTCAATCTTTTTACTTACAACGCTGTTTTATCCATACGTATGAAAGGGTGTGTGTTAAACGTTGTATGAATTTACTTGAGATTTATGCAAAGTTGATTGCGCGTTCTTCCAGTTCGCCTTATATGTCTGACTTTTTGTGTTCCATCATAATTTTCTGTGCATTTTCTACTGCATAGTTGTTGTAGGTTTTCGTGAAGGTAGGAAGTTTTCTTACATTTTTCCCATAAAACTGTCAGTTTTTGTTATTTTTGTTTTTACTGAATATTTTAAACGCTTCATATTTTGCTGGATTATGGAAAAAAGAAAGTGAGATTGGATTCAACGATTTAACACTTGATTTGGAAATAAAACGGGCTTGCTGAAGACTGTTTTTGATATATTCGCAACATTGAAGTGGAATACATTTTCAACAATGATAATCTCACATTGAATGAAAATCTTGAAAACAACGATTACATTATTTTTTTTGCCATCTACACCAAAACGGGTTCACATTGACTATGAAGCTATTCGCGTCAGCTTTAAGCTGAAATTTAACAGTAGAAGTGTCATCATAGCGATGTCATCATAGCCGAAATCAACTCGTCCAAAACAGTGCAAATTCGACTAAGAATTTGTATGAAAAAATTAGTGAGTATTCTCAAAAGACAATGATTTTGAAGAATCACTCACTATCCGCGCACTAGCTTTGAGACTTCTCATGGACGGTGAGGTGCTTCAGCTATTTGTGTAAGAGTTTAATACACAAATTCAAGAGATGCGAACTTTTATTGGCATACTTCCAACAACGGGCTATCACACGTAGGTGCATTTAGATTCATGTTGGTCTAATCGCGAATCTTTGGTATGAGAGTATATAAAGCAATCCACTGGACGGTACAGCTTTAAACGCCTAAAATAAAATATAAACGTTTGCGACAACCACACAGTAGACAATGGACACACATTTTCTTAAACTTCAACACTAAATAAGTTGGTAAGCAGGAAGTTTTTGCAATAATTTCGTTCCATGGGGGCCACTCTTGCAAGATGCTTGTGAAAAGTAAGCCAGTCCTACTTGGGTAATATTGGTGTCTGGCGTCTTCAGAAGGACACTGTTAACAATTTATTCCATATGCTGACGCATTTTCTAACTACATACGATAGAAATTAGAATTTTTGGAAAAATGTGTTTTTAAAATTGCTATCGCATCTACTTATAGATACTCCAAAAAATCATAATGTCATATTACGAGACATAAGCTGTTGTGTTGTTTAAATACGCTTAATACGCCTGGCTACTGGCACTGTGCTTGACAAACGCATCAATCATGCTTCCCTATTAGGCATGAAGGAAATGAAGAAATGAAGCTGCGCTGAACATACGATTTTGTATTCGAAAAATCTTATTTTGTATTAGCAGCGCACCGGAATGAAAATTATGTAATAACCAAATTTCTAACATTTAGATGGTGATCCAAGTAGAGGTACTTTTTCAATAGCCTTTTTTTGACAGATCACGCGTGAGTTGTGTCAAGCTGTCATGTTATGTTTGGCATTTCATCATGGAAAGACTTACGCCTGAACTATGTTTACAAATCATTCAACTTTATTACGAAAATTCACGTTCTATAAAGAATGTGTTTCGCGCGCTTCGCTCAACTTATGGTCAACATAATCCGCCTACCTGGCACAAGATGGGTGATAGATCTTGAGACCCTGCATCATTTTTGGATAATATTCAACCGAATAGACTACGTCCAGCACGCAGTGAAGAAAATATAGCGGTCGTAGCTGAGAGTGTACACGAAGACGGCGGAAAGTCGATTCGGGGCCGTTCACAACCACTCGCACTGGCGCATGGAATGACTTGGCGCATTTTACGTCGAGATCTTAAATTGAAAGCGTACAAAATACAGCTTGTGCAAGAACTGACGCCGCTCGACCTTCCTAAGCGACATCGCCTCGCTCTATGGGCTCTTGAAAAGTTCCAAGAAGATCCGACGTTTTCGAGCCAAACTTTGTTCAGCGATGAAGCTCATTTTCGGCTCAATCGGTATGTAAACAAGCAAAATTGCCACATTTGCTCGTGATCTCCGCGAAATTTGGTTTCAGCGAGACGGCGCCACTTCCTACACATCGCATTACTCCATGGATTTATTGAGAGAACACTTCGGTGAGCAGAAAACGTTTGAGCCGGTCGATTGGCCACCTTGATTTTAGACTTTTTCCTGTGGGAATATGTAAAGTCTAAAGTCAAGGCGGACAAGCCCGCTTCGATTCATACATTGGAAAAAAATATGACGCGTATCATTCGCCAGTTACCAGTCGAAATGCTCGAACGAGTCATCGAAAATTGGACTCAAAGGACGGACCATCTGAGACGTAGCCGCGGGAAACATTTGAAGAGATAATTTAAAAAAAATAAATGCCAAATAATGTTCTTTCGAATGATAATAAACATTCCAAATTAAGTTAGAATTTTCTATGTTTTTTTCATTAAAAAATTAGGGAACCTCGAAATGGGTCACCCTTTATAAGAATTTAATGTTTTTATGAGCGGTTGATTTAATGCTTCGTTCACTGCGCAGTACGCGTGAATATATTGTCTTCCTTCTTTCGCTATACATAGCGCGTATGAATTAGAAAAAGAATTTTTATTTTATTATTTTTTTTGAAAAGAAATTTTGATACAAACTGTGAAAAATTTCAGATTTTTATTATATTTTTTTCCTGTGCATCTGAGTACTCTTACCCCAAATCGATGTTGTTGGTTATTGTAATTTCTTTGAATGCATTGAGTACAGTTTCAAACGCTTTTTCCTTACGTTTTTTTCTTTCGCAAATTTCCTTTTTCTACATCATCTGTTATAGCCTTTATTTGACAAATTATCGGAAATAAATCAACACGTAATTCATTATAGGCCATCAATTTCATTATAATGGCGTAGGATTGAAGTGGGAAATTGCGTTGATTGGTTAAAAATTCACCATAATACCATCGCGAACACACATTCATTCTCACTCATTTAGTTGAAAGGAAGCATATAAAATTAGATATGAATCATCAAATTTCGGTAGCTTTTTATGATTAATAATATTGCCATTTTTACCTATCAGAAACAAAGTGACAGCAGAAAGAAAATACCTGAGTCTCAACAAATAATCAGAATAACAATTTGTAAGGAAAAAAGTAAGGCAACTTTAGCGATTTTTAAAATTTTTTTTTTAATACCAACTGAGTAATAGCATTACTTATCATATCAACCGTGGTAAGCATAAGCTCAAAAATATCTTCTGGCTTTTCCGCTGTGTCTCATTCGTTAAGCAAGTAAAATCTGAGATTAACGAAAAATTATCAATCTACCAAGAAGCATTTTGTATTGCCTTAAACCAACGAACATCTTTTACAAATAAATATTTTAGATGTTATGTTGTGATAAGTATTGAAGCCTTTTCTGTTGGCCTATTTCCCACCAACCATTACAAACAAATAGCTAAAGCAGACAGATAAGCTACACATATTATCTGAACATATACATATTTGCAAAGTATATTTATATTTTTCAATTCAATAAACTCAAAAGAATTTTGAGTGTAAAGAAAATTGATAAAATATTCATCAGTGAGTAAAAACCTAGAAAAATCAGATAAAAGTACAAAAAACTTTAAGACATGGGCTGCCATGACACACACGTTGGGGTGCCACATTGCACGAAATTGTGCGACAGGGGCTGTGCGACATTCGTCAATGTCATGATTTTTTGTGCGATGGGACATACATTTTTAAATTATTTTCTTTATCTTCTTTTTTTTTGGTAGGTTGATATCGGTGTTGCATATTTTCGGACGACAGCGACCTGGATTACTCAAATTCCGTCATACGGTGCCCTGTCGTATAAAAACTTAGACTTTCGGGAACAATACAAAAATTATATTCCGATCTATATCAATTTGGCGGCCAATTTTTTAAAATGTAATATTTTCAGGCTTTCAGCGTTTTTAATGCGTAAAATCACCCTTGAAAAACACTGAAGCATCTGTTGCACTACCAATTTTTGGCTTACCAATCAGCTACATTGGGGCAATTTGGATTGCAGATAGACCAAACCTTTTCTTGCGCCAAACAAAAAGGGAACTGAGTATTCCTGTAGCGATATTAACGGAGCTTATATAGGTGAGTTATCATCTTCAAACATATTTGATATAAGAATTATCTTTAGCAAGTGCCCGGTTTCAGCCGATTCAACTAAGATCTGTTGTAAAGGGTTTTCCAATAGGGATGATATGATTTCTAAGTGCCGTTTTGGCCATTTTTGATATATAATGATCTGTTATTATTTTTTTTCATTGTATTCAGTAATGTTAACAATTTCATCATGGCAAGATATATTCGCAAGAACAACGTCTCAAAATTATTCAGTATTATTAATCAATGGATTTATGGAGAGAACACTTCGGTGAGCAGATAATTTCACGTTTTGGGTCGGTCGATTGGCCACCGAGATCATGTGATATCACACCGTTAGACTTTTTTCGGTGGGGATATGTAAAGGCTAAAGTTTGTGCAGAGAATCCCGCTTCAATTCAGGTCTTGGAGCAAAACATTGCGCATGTCATTCGTCAGTTACCACTCGAAATGCTCGAACGAGTCATCGAAAATTGGATTCAACGGATGAAGACTATCTGAGACGTAGCCGCAAACAAAATTTGAAAGAGATAATATTAAAAAATGCCAAAGAATGTTCTTTCGAATGATTTTAAACATTCCTCAATAAATTTGAATTTTCTGTGTTTTTTTCTTTAGAAAATTCGGGAACCTCGAAATGGATCACACTTTACTTGCCTTCTCCTGTTTAAAATAACCTGTGTAGATTATCATATTCATACGTATCTGCCCATTCATGGTATTTTGCACAATGGAAATTTTCCATTAACTGCCAAACATTCCCGAGAAATGTCTGCAGTACGAAGGTTTCAATGTGTAGTCCTTCGCTCTTTGTTAAGGATAATAATAGGTAATTGTAATCACCACGAGGAGACTTTGGCAAATACACTTGCGACTATATATGTATGTATATACTAGAGCTCCAGATTTTGCTCAAACATTTTCTAGCTGTGCGAGCACTTGAGCAACGAGCACTCGCACAACTGCTCATTGCTCATTACTCGAAAATTTTTCGAGCCGACCACGAGCATTTCGAGTACTTTGACAAATAGTTTGACTTTTTTTCTCAAAACTTTTTTTTTTAATAATTTTGAATTTATTTATGCGAACTGTAAAAATCATTGAAACGCCAAAGAAATTTTGACGAACAAAATAAAAATTTTTTTGTTCTGCTGAGCAGTTGAGAAATGAGCGAGTATCGAGCGAGCATAGAGCTGCTCGCAATGCTCGATACCCGAATATCTGGAGCTCTAGTGTATACGTTTAGGCATGTTCTAAAGCATTCACGACACTGCGAAGTTATAGCTTACACTATTAGTAGTAATAAATATTAGCTAAACAAAGCAAAGCCGCAAACCGGAATGAGCTCATTTTTTATTTTTATTTTTTAATTTGTTGCCGGCTTGAAATGTTTAATGGTGTGTTCGTGTTTAGTAATACTTGGAAATAAAGTGAGTTCTGCTGCTTCAGATGCGATATAATTGATTTTTTGACTTTCTTACATCAAATTTAAAATTCCGATGAAATTGAAAGACAACTAACGTACGTTGTACGTGCACACCCATATAAACTCTTAATCAATACTTTTGCCAGTTTAATAAATATTTAAGCAATTATTGACGGGAGGATTTATAAGTAAATCATTTTAATTAAAATTTCAATTAATTTTAAGTGAATAAAGAACCGTTGAACTTGGTTTGTTTGTGTTTTTTGACGCGACTCTACGATTGTATGAGTTTTATGTTGTTGATGTTGTAGCAGTTCTTTAACCTCGTTTAAGAGCAGGCAAAGCTAATCTAGGACATCGAGGTCATCGACGGGCCACAAAGCGAGCTGATTGAATGGGTGGGATGTTAAACCTGTTAGTTTCAAAGGTTCGTACAAAGAGGTGATTAGTGATGTGCGAGGATTCATTGCATACAGGAGATATGCGGTACACTCGTATGTCGGAGAAGTGTATGGAAACGTAAGTGTAAAGTCTGCCACAATTTACAAACCTTAATTGCCCCATGATTAATCGGTTCGTTATTACTGAAAGATAGTTAAGTAAGGTACTGATTGACCATCTTTGAATGGCGCTAAAAGACCGTTAATAACGTGTCGCGACCATGACGTCTCATACTTCCTTCCTGATAACGTCAGCAGGTTTCCAGTTATGATCCTTAAGTTGGTGTTGAAAAAATCTACAGCTTCTTCAATCGCGGTCGTAGGCGCATTGGTGCGGACTTTCAAACGCCACTCGCAGTTCTTCGTCTTGTTGACAGTGAAATTTGTCATATTATGGATTAACCCTTCTTCCAGCTGGAAAAATAGCTCACGGTGGTATTTCGCGGGTAAAAAAATAAATGAAGTATTAAGTTAATCGTTCACTCTCATCGTAATAACATACCAAAAAGACTTTCGTCGGTGGTAGAGGGAGGCGTGTTTAATTTTTCTAAGTCTCAAAGTTTTATCTCTAAATTGTATCAATAACGTTCAGGTGGGAGTCTGATAGTAGTACTCTGTGGTTAACTGTATCGGAGGTTTTCAACGAGTTTGGTGCAAGGCTTAGACAGGTCGGCTGTCACTAGGGTGGTTAAAGATAGAATGATATATTTGGTGAGCTAGTTTGCACCCTCTGGACCCAGACGTTTTAATATTAGCACGATAGCTCAAATCTTGCTTACAACAGGTGATGGACCTCTTCCAATGCGAATTGTCCTGACGTAGATTATCTCCTCACATCTAGATGCTGAATCCGCCGGTTCAGTTGAAATGTTACGGCCGTTTCTTTGCAACATGCACTTCTGGTGTAAATTAGACATCAGTGGTTCTGATAGCCTAGCGGAATTCGTGATTACGTCAGTTGTTCTCTTTACTCTCTGCATTATGTTCTGTGTCAACGAGCTCCACCAACTTTAAATTTGTTTGCATGCATGATTCAATGATGACAAGGTTGGATAATGAAGAAATATAAAAAGGTGGTCCAGATGGAAACATGGAGAGGTGAATTATTATACTACGCAGTTCTTACCAGTATCCGGGCACGGATATTTTAGGAAGTATTTGCATAAAAGGAAAGAACCGTCAAGCCGGCTTCTATATACAACGATGTGATCTAGGATGATGCTGAACAAATGTTTTTCAAATTCATACGCTGGCAAACAGAACGAAATAGACTACAGCCTTTGGTCGGTCCCCTTAATGATGAAAACATTATAACTGTCATGCTTCAAAACGAGAAAAACTGGAATAACGTAAAAAACTACATAGAAAACGTACTCTCATAAAAAAAACGAGACCTGGACTCCGGTAATGACATGTAAGTCTTAAGAAGAGAAATATGGAATGCTATCCTGAAGTAATGCGAAAGTGGTACCATGGTGTGCGACGGTTCCTGAGAGGAGAGATTTTTAGTGACCTGCAATGATGATGCGGTGGGAATTTTTCTATATTTCACGGTAAAAAGGGCGTTTAAGCTCAGCCTGTAGGTCGTAGGTAGAGCCATCGTATAATTGTTTTCATTTAGGTGATGATGGACGTTCACAAATATACATACCTTTCTCAAATGGGATGAACAAGCTTAGGAAAGTAAAAGAAAACCATAATATAGGATAACTAAACTAAAAATGTACCAATTTTAGTAAACATTATTTTCTTTTAATTATTGACCTTTTTTTTTTTTTAAAAAAAAGGGAACAAATTTTGCTCTCTTTCGACTTGGTTTTTCCTTCGCAATGATGTGTCAAACCCTTGCGGTCACTACTATTCCAACCTTTTTAAATCATGTTTATGGAGCTGCTCTAGGCTACGCCAGGTTATTCTTTTACCAAAAATTATGTTTCATTATTTTTTGTTTTTGTTTTTATACCTGGTATATTAAGTTTGGTTTGAAGTATGTAAGTATAAGAGAAGAGGTGGATCCATCAATACTTATACCGATGGTATCAGAATGACGAGCAGAGTTAATTTAGCCATGCCAGTCAGTCTGTCCGTCTGTTCGTCCGTCTGTTGGAATGCAAACCAGTCCCTCAGTTTTTTCGGCTTTAGCTTTTTTGGCAAAATAAGCAAGTAGTACAATTTTTTGACAGGCGCGATAAGAAGCCATAAGAGGGCAGAATATGACTAGGGAATGTTCAACGGGCAATGAAATAAATTTAAATAAAAGTAGAACGAAAAAAAAATTAATTTTGTGAAATAATAATTAAATAATTCTTAAATATTTTGAAATATTTTTACGGTAGAAATGTCAAACATTTGCATTTCTTAAATGGTACTTGGATCTGTGAAGGAAAATCATAGCAGCATAAGCAAAAATGAAAAAATTAAGATAGAAATATTAATATATGTATGTATGTGGGCTGAATGACAAAAATAAAGAAATATGAAACAGTTATTAGAAAAAAAAAACAACAACTAAGTAGGTGTAAGCTTTCATGCTAGTGCACATTGCGGTGAAGAAAATACTTTCATTTGTAATATTTCCTCATTGGCCAGCCTGTTGTGCTATCTGTTGTGCTGTTGAGCTATATTGAAAACCATGCTAACGATTTTTATGAATACATAATATACACACATATATATATACATTTTGTGCCTGAAGTAAGTGTCCTTGAGATTTTTTTTACCTTCACACTCATTTGCTCAGTCGCTTTCAAGGCTGCTCTTTGATTTATATGTACTATTTAATATATGATATAATGACCGAAAATAGTTGCTTAGACATTGTGTTTATAAAAACAAACAAATTTTTTGTACCTTTTTTTGAAAATGTATTAAAAACATATTTTTTGGCCAATTTTTTATTTATTTACTTGATCAATTTGTTATTAAAATTTTTCTAAACTTTATAAACTTCCGTTGTTTTCTGGAAGAACTCTAATTACTAATTCAAACTGCTATTTATTGCTTTTCAGTAAATAAAAAAGATGGTATATGCATATGTTAATAGATTTAATGTTTTTCTTTTTGTTCTATATTCACGAAAAGGAATTTTCGTGGCCTCTAGAGAAAATGAAGAATCAAATATCAAATGCTGCTAATAAACTATGTACAACACATACATATGTATATATATAAGTATATATATACATGTCCACTGCCACATAAGTTGATGGAAAGCATTGTGTTGGAGCAAAGCCACAGCTGTACATAATTTACATAATCTTTTGACGTGCAAGAGTTGAATGCTTGAGAAATATTTCAAATGGCAAAAAAAAAACGCAATAAAAGTACTTGCTCAGCTAATTCTTGGCGATTAAACATAGCTAATGGACTTTTAAGTGCAAAGAATAATAAATTTGGCAAAAAAGCGAAATAATTAGGGTAAGAGAATTCTCAGTAAATTCTCGAAAATATTAAATGAATTTTAACTGTAGTCAATTTCGTAGATAAGTGCAAAGATTCTATCCTCTTTTGTATGAAATAAAATAAAATAAAACAAAACAAATTCAAAACGAGTAAATTAAGTAAAAAATAAAGAAAAGAAAATAAATATATTAATTTAAAAAAATAAAGAAAATATAAAAAAATAATATAATTTAATATAAGTAAAAAAATAAAAAAAATTAAAAAAAATAACAAATAAAAAATATATTAAAAACTAGTATAAAAATATAAAAAATAAAGTAAAATAAAAGTTAAAAAAAAGAAAAAAAAATGAAAAAAAAATAAATAAAATAAAAATAAATTAAATTAAATTAAAAAAATAAATAAAATAAAATAAGCAAAATAAAAAAATAATAGAAAAAAAAATAAAAAAAAAATAAAATAAAATGAAATAAATGAAAATAAAGTAATAGGGAAGAAAAAAATAAAAAAAATAAGTATAAAAACAATATATAATAAAAATTTTAAAAATAAAATATAGTAAAATAAATCAAGGAAAGAAAAAAATGAAAAATAAAATAAAATTAAAAAAAAGCGCTTTGAATCGTGGAAACTACTGTATTTAAAGGTGTCAATTTCAGTAAAGCCTGTTTTCAGCACATTCGCCGCAGAAATGATTAATGAAATTAAATTAATTTCCAACTTAAACTCAATACTTACATGCATAGTTACATATAAACCGTGACATCAAAGAAGCCAGCCATAGATACCTGCTGTTTTTTATGCTGAAATAAAATTTTTACTTAGAACAGAACGATATATATGTGTAAGCTGAAACACCGAGACTAATTTCATGGCAACAAAAATGAATGAAAATCAATTCAGATTCGTTTCTACACGTATAAACGTGTCTGACTTAATATCTGTCTTAATATCTGTGTCTGAGTTCAAATAAGGTTAAGGCGAAACACAGTTACTCGTATGTAAATACATGTATACGAGTATAGCCATACATAACGGTGTCATTGGTTTGTGTGCATAAGAATTTTATGTACTTTTGTCTGTTTTTTCTACTTTTGGTCTTGTTAATGTGGGTTTTTGGCATGTTTGTTTGTCTGCCGAGATAAATGTGCAGAGCGTTGGCATATGTTATACAAGTAAAATGCATGTATGTATGTACGAAAATATACGAGTTGAAAGTAAAGTTCATTTGATGGAAAGGTTGTAAATTAAATAAACAAAAGATTTATAAAAATAAAATTCTTCAGAGAAAATAAAGGCAGCTTTTAAGATAGATAGAAATTTTATTTTAATTTTAATAAGTAAAAAAAAAAGGAAACTACTTTATAAATAAAGCATTACGTATCTTTCGCGATCCTTACGGTTTATATTATATTTGAGCAATTATTCTTATCAACGTATATATTTAGCCTACTGAACTGGTTATTTAATAGCATAAAATAGTTAGTATGTGTGCAAGAAAAACTCCTGCTGTTGTTACGCAGTGTGTGAGCAATTATGGGGGCGTTGATAGATTTAGTCCTTTGCCGCAATCTATTAGCGTTACTTTACTAACGTTTTATGCTGTGCATAAAGCATATGCTTCTATATAATGCTGTCTAATGGCATTTTGTTATGCGCTTATATGCATATGTACACATAACAGATCAATTGAAAAGTCCTCGGCTTACCATAGTGAAAGACATTTTCAAAGACAAAATTCCCTTTTTTTATCCAACATAGTTCCCTTCAAGGGTGATACACTGGTTATAGCGACTCTCCAACCTTTCTATACTATTTTTGTAGTACGATTTGTCCATTGTTTCAAAATAGGCCTCGGTTTTGGCGATAATCTTAGTCGCTGGGGGCCAGAACTGGAGAAACGGTGGATGCGGAAGCAATTCGAAGCCGAATTCACGGATTTTTGCCATCGATTTCACTGCCTTGTGAGACAGTGTATTATTTTGGTGAAACAACACTTTCTTTTTCTTCAAACGCGTCCGTTTTTCGTCCTTCAAACGGTCCAATAAAACTTTGTAATAGTCATATTGATGGTCTTTCCTCTTTAAAGGTTAAAGGTCAATGAAAATTATTCCATGCGTATCACAAAATACAGACGCCATAATCTTGCCAGCCAACTGTTTGGTTCATTGTGTGAAGTACACTCGGATGACTGTCAATTGGACTGCGGAGTGAAATGATGGAGACATTTTACATCCATTGTCACATATCGAAGCAAAAACTCGGGTTTATAACGCTTGAACATATCCAAACACTGCTCCGAATGATCAAATCGTCGTTGTGGTCAAAAGTGAGTTCGCACGGCACCCACTTTGCGCAGAGCTTTCTCATACCAAAATATTCGTGAATGATATGATGGGCACGTTCAGTTGTTATCTTAGAGTGCCTGCTATTTCATTCAAAATTAAATTTACGGTCATTGAAAATCATTTGACGGATTTTTTGATGTTTTCGTCGGTGGCAACCTCTTTAAAGCGCCCACTGCGTTCACCGTCTTCGGTGCTTATTTCACCACGTCTGAACTTAGCATACCAATCCTCGATGGTTGATTTTCCTAGGGAAGTGTTAGCACCGCCATAAAGCAAAATGTTTGCTTGAACTGTATTTTACTCACGTCAAAAAGGCAATATTTTATCAACACACGAAATTCCTTTTTATTAATTTTTTCACAATAATAAAATTTGCTTCATTCAAAATGCTATAATTTACAAACTAATGATGTGACAGCTGTCAAATTTATACACACACCTTTTTAAGGTTAGGGCCAACTAAAAATCATTAATTAATTAATTCTTATAGTGCCCTCTATATGTTAGGCTGGGTATTTTTCAACTGACCCGTTACATTACCAGCTAACCATGGCTTTCGATTAGCAGTTGCTTTCCTCTCAAATACTGTAAAATGGAAAACGATTTTCATAATGTAGACATTATATGCATTTACATGCAAATATATTTGTAGGATATGCTTTTACTCTTGTGTATGCAACAAATCTTGATTCCGGTTAAAATCGCCATTAAATCATGATAGATTGTCATGAGGGCTAGATGTAGGTTAGGTTGAAGTGGCTATCGATGTGGGAGCATTAATATACTTAGATGAGCGTAGGATCATTGTGCTTCTATGTGGTCTACCCGATCATTAAACTGCAATATTCGTCTACTTCGAATTCTTTATAAACTTTATTAAATAATTTACCTTGATGTCTATGTTCCTGTGATCAGGAACTCAAATAAGATTTTATCTATTATATTTGACCTATCTTGTAGAGATCAACGAGAGTTCAGCACAATTTTTAGAATGATTCGCCCCTTTATTTTGGTTGGCGTCATCGACGTCATCACTCTCTGCATTGTTCTTTTTTATTGTTTTTCTTCGCTTTAAATTTTGAATTCCGCCACACCTTAACACAACAGTAGAAAGATATATAAAGGGTGATCCATTGCGAGGCTCTCTACTTTTTTAAAGAAAAAAACGCAGAAAATTCAAATTTAATGGGAAATGTTCAATATCATTCGAAAGAACATTCTTTGGCATTTATTTTGTGAAGATTATCTATTCCAAATGTTGGCCGCATCTACGTTTCAGATGGTCTATCCGTTGAGTCCAATTTTCGATAACTCGTACGAGTATTGACACTGGTAACTGGTGAATGACATTTTATACATATCCCCACAGGAAAAAGTCTAACGGTGGGATGTCAGACGATTTTGGTGGCCAATCGAGCGGCCCAAAACGTGAAATTATCTGCTCACCGAAGTGTTCTCTAAATAAATCCATGGATTAATGCAATGTGTAGGAAGTGGCGCCGTCTTTTTGAAACCAAATGTCGCGGAGGTCAAGAACTTCAATTTCAGGCATCAAGTAGTCAGTTATAATGGCATTTTGAAGAAATATGGACAGATGATCCGGGCCACAAACCACACCAGACCGTTGTTTTTTCTGGATGAAATGGCAACTCTTGAAACTCTTCAGGAGGCTCTACGTTTCAAGTGCGGCAATTTTGCTTGTCTACATACCCATTGAGCCAGAAATGGTACTCATCGCTGAAAAAAATTTGGTTCGAAAACGTCGGATCTTCTTGGAACTTTTCAAAAACCCATAAAGCGAAACGTTGGTGCTTCAGAAAGTCACTTGGGAAAGTCGAACGGCTTCAGTTCTTGTACAAGCTGTGTTTTGTACGATTTCAATTTAAGATCTCGACGAAAATGCTCCAAGTCGTTCCATACGTCAGTCCGCGTTGCTGCGAACGGCGCTGAATCGACTCTCTACGGTCTTTGTGTACACTCTCAGCTACGACGGCTATATTTTCTTCACTGTGTGCTGTTTGGAGTCCGCACAGAATAAACTGTAGGTCCCTCCATTTTTAGGGAAAACATTAAAATATCACGAATCGTAGAAGGAGCTTGGTCGAAAATCGTTTCAGTAGTTTCAAAGCGCCAATTTTATAATAATAACCAAATGGTTTGAGCTATAGACAAAATATTCAGTTCAAAGTTCTGAAAATTGCAAAGTTATATAAATGAACTGGTATTTTTCTAGTATGATGTTGCGACATAGTTTAATTATCTGAGCGTCATAGGAAATCGAGAAAATTATCGAATTTCAAGAAAATGATCGAAAATGAACAAGTTGACGTAGTACAAAATAGGAACATTGCAGTTTCCAATTACGCGGTTTCCCTACTGAGTTCCGAAATACTCATAAGAGCATTGCTAGTAAAATATTTGCAGTGCTTATTGGAAATCATGCGACTGAATATATATACATACACAACATACACCGCAAATATTCGCGGCAGACTTGTACAAACTGCTACTACCACAAATCAAACACTTGTATGCAAATTGCACTGTGAAAGCAGACATCTTGCCATATATTCATCTTCTCGTATGCGCATATAATGGTAGGGAATAAATATATGTATGTATGCAGATGAGCAAATACCCGCATCAGAGTAACATAAAAATAAATATACACAAAAGCGGGCCAAATGAAAGCGTTTGTAGTGTTTATGCTCTTAACTAAATGTATATGTATATAAATATATATACGAGTATGTGCTTTTATGCACTCGCTAGTACTTTGGTTAAATTTATGCTTCTCCCAGCAAAGCATAACATGGTAGCCGTTGTTATGGAAATTCTCAATGTTGCTAAAAAAAGATCGTCCTCACCCTCAGATTCTCACTAGCTCACTTCACACTCAAACGCTACTAAATTTTGTTCTTGTTTGTACAAGAGTTGAATGAATTGCAATCAAACAAAATCCATACATGCAAGTATATATATACACACACTGAAATAAAATTAAATTCAAATATATGGATTTGGAGGAAAATAATTTTATTTTATTTCCTGAAAATAATATTTAAATTGATCTCACGAGTTCAATATTATGATTACGTGTACATGTAATAGTATATTAACTTTGGTCCGAAGTATGTAAGTACCAGAAGGAGAAGAGATAGATAGATCGTATTAGAATCACGAGCTGAGTTGATTTAGCCATGCCCGTCTGTCCGTCTGCCTATCTGTCTGTTTGAGCGCAAACTAGTTCACCATGAGGTTTGATTTATAAGAATATCTATAACCCACAACCGCAGAATAATAACTTAGCACAGTACAAGATCTATGCTTATATTGAAGTCATATTAATTTTTGTCAATCTGTCGGGGAACACTTTCTCGGCATATAATAAGCAGAACATGATCTTGGTGTAGGTAGTGCATCTGGTAACATTATGAACGTATTATCGCTTATGTGAGGCTCGCTAATTGGGCAACCAGTAAAACCTTACACAACCTAGGCATATAATTCAAAAATGCAACCATATTGAACCATAAATATATATAGTTTTCCAAATAGAGCGCTCCACTTCCTGAAAAAAAAAGAATTTAAAGTAAGCCGAACCATAAATAAAATTTGTTTCGAAAATAAATGAGAAGAGGAGTAGCGTTTTTGATAATCTAAGAAAACCGTTACCTGTATACAATATTTCAATTAAATCGAACTATAAGTGGAACCCCATCTACTTTCCGGTGAGAATAATAGTATTCCTGCTATAAGAAGGGATATATCTATGTCCCAAATTTCAAGTAAATCGAGCCATAAATACGATTTTACGAATAAGTCAGTCACTGGTCCTCTTCTTGGTGTGTAAAAAGTCAATATTGAACGTGCTATTCATGACATATGACATGATTTAGTGGAAAAGTGCTCAAAAATTGGGTTCATCGAATTCGTTCCAGCAAAAGAAGTCGTCGAAGCCATTTGAATGATGTTATATTCAGAACTTAATTGTTTCGATTGTACTTCACATTAAATAAAAAACATTTGAATTTCCTTAACAATTAGTGTGTTTTTTTTTTAAAGAAACCGTATCGCTCTTATTGGAAAACCCTATATGAAGATGTATAAAATTTTTTTAAAATTATTTTGAGATTTCTTTATTCGTGCAATAGATATGTCAAACCTTTACAATTTGAAATAGGGTTTGATGAGATAATTGCTCCGAGTTGCTCTAATTTGATCTATTGTTTTTTTTTTTTTTTTTTGAAAGCTGTCTTCTGGTCATAGAGAGCTACTTTACTCTATTTTCAGTTACAATAAACAAACCTAATACGGAAAGGCGTGTTAGCGATGTCAAGACACAAACAGCGCAAAGAACGGTGAAATTCAAAATTCGTTTTACAAGTTTTCAGAAACAATGAGCAAAAATGTATTTACCTTTAATTGATTTCAGAGAGTATAAGGAGCTAGAAATTGATAATGTTATCATTTAAACGACGAAAATTACACCAATCACTTCCCAGCGACTAGAAAGAGTGGGAAGGTTAATACATTTCAGACGACTGGTATAAGGAGGAAGATTGCACTGAGAGTCCCAATGCAAATTTCTTAATGCAAAAATGATAAATTGTTTTTCAATGGATTCTATTCTATGAGAAAAGATTTGTTACCTCGACTTCCACATTAAGGAGTCGTATTCCAAAATAAGCCCATTTAATGTTGTATGCAAAACTTTAGTAACATAAGGATCCTTGAATTCCTTTTACCACCGTTTTACTAACGCCAAAATATGTTTGGCTTTGTAGACTGTCACGCAAATAAGCAGCTTAAAGCTCAGATTAGAGTCCATGATGATGCCCAGGTCAATAAAACGGCGGACCTGTCACAAATTGTATGCTTGGGATAAAATAGGGGCGAACTTACCATAGTTGTACAGATCTACTTCAGAAGTAGAAGACTTAAAATAATTTCGAATTAAATTACTAAAAATTGTCCTCATCCATCAAATGTTCTAAACTAATAGTGAATTAAAACTAATATACATATGCATACCAAAAGGGAAGGTAGTAATTAAGCTGCAATGCTCGCTTGTTCGAATCCTGGTCAGACCAGCATCAAAAATTATAGAAAAAAATCCAACGCCTTTGCGTGTATTCTGACATGAACAAGGAATGACAACAGTTTTTTTTTGAGGCGAACGATTACCTTGAAAAGGGTAAAACGATTACTGGCAAATATTATTCAGAGCTTTCGGATTTACCTTACTGCCAGTCATCAAATTAAACTTAGTATGCACTCGACATCTGTCACCAGACTACCTCTTTGATCCTTAAATAAGTATGTTCTGGTTTTGAAACCATCTGTAAGTCAACGCATTTGTTTATAGATTTTTTGAGATTAACCTTGCGGGGTGATTTTCGTAATCAAGCATTTCGTCCTTTTTTTTTATCTGCAATTGCTTCTGGGCTCCATTTTCAATTAGCAATGCGAGTTAAGCAATACGTTTGCTCTCCACTGTAGTTCGACATTCCTCATCGTATCAACCCGTTTTCTGACACTGTTTAAAACCAATTGCACTAGCACAAATAAGTGCATTTTAGGTGTTATTAGAAAGCATCTTTGGCCACATCTCAATTCTCTTCCGTCCGGTAGTGGGCGACAGAGTCTCTCTTCCACAACAAAACCAACACCAAACTTGCGCTGTGACCACTATAGATGATTTCACAAGGACCCATCTTCTTCTATCCTTGTCAGGCCCGACTCATTGCTTCGGCGGCGGTGATGTCAGCTTTTAGCCTTACGAGGACATCAACTAGCTGGGCAGCGGCATACCAGGTGCATGCCCCTAATCGTGGTTCTTAAAACTTTTGCATTTTTCGGTAAGTTAATAATTTGAGCAATAATTTGGGCTTATTACGCTTGAACATTTCCAGACTCTGCTCCGAATCATCAACTCATCGTTGTTTTTGATCAAAAGTGGACTCGGGCGGTAACTACTTTGCACAGAGCTTTCTCATATCCAAATATTCTGCTATTTCCTTCAATTCTTTACGGTCATTCAAAATCATTATGTGGATTTTTTGATGTTTTCGTCGGTAACAACCTATTTGGGCGTCCGCTGCATTCACCGGCTTCAGTGCTCATCTCACCACGTCTAAGCTTGGCATATGAATTCTTGGTAGTTGTTCACTAAAAATGCTATAATTCACACACTAATTATCCGACAGCTGTCAAATTTGTACATCCGACTTTTGAAGGTTAGGGCTAGTTAAAAATCATATGGATTTAATTCTAGTAGCGCCATCTATGTGTCAGGCCGGGGGATTTCCAGTTGATCTGGCCATCACGGAGAAACTCTATTTAGTGGCCACAAAAGCGTTGGACTAAATGAATAATAAATTAACAAACATTTGGGAAATCAGTTAACATTTGTAGAGAATAATAGCCGCTTTAATTGTTAATGGAATAATTGCTTGTCTAAACACAATGCAATTCTATTTTGTAACTGTACTTTATTGAAAGTCAAGTGTGAGCATACTTACCTTTTGCAATTCAAATAAAATTTCCCTTTTATTAATTCAATATTTATTTTGATTTGTGCAACACTATTGTTGTTGTAAAAACCAATGCACATTTTAATATTATACAATTATTATATAACTGTATTGTTTTTAATTATTATTATTCCTTAATATGTATTATTTTATTGTAACAGCGCATTTAACAAACTTGAAGCATCCTTACTGATTCAGCGGCTTTAATAGAAATAATTTCTTTTTTTTTAGCTAAATTTAATTTTACTTTTATTATAATTTATAATTCGTGAGAATTTTTATAAATTTTTCATTACTGTTTTTTTTTTTACAAACCAAATTTATTTATATTAATTTGCTGTTAATATTTATATGAATTTTAATTTTTTTATTTTTTATAATTTCAATTATTTTCATATAATCGTATTGTTTGTTTACCTTCTCATATTATATCTTAATTTAAAATTGAAAATTTTTTTTATATACATACATATGATATACTTTATTCACATATGTTTATATGTATTTACATGTGCCTTTTAGTTTCGTTTAACATTACTTTGTGGATTTATTAGCATTACTTTGCGGTTTCAAAATTAACAGCCATTTTGACGAATCTTTCAAATATGTTTTTCAAATAATACAATTTGTTAGAACATAGCGTGATAATCTAGCAATAAATCTACAATACAATAATAACAATAACACGTTTAGCAATTGGCCAAGCATCTTCAAATATCCTATTTATAAATGTATGTTTGTATGTATGTATATTATATAAATTGTTTAGGTAATATTATCATTATATATTTAAATATTTATTTCGGAGTATTATTACTTACATATGTATATAAATATGCGTATGGCTACATGCATAGCTTAATCAACATTATCCAAGCTTAGCGCTTCTTAAAAAGTGACGCTAACGAAAATTTTTGTAAATGAAAACTATAGTTTTTTGAAATAACATACCACATTTATTTGTTAAAACAATATCTCTCGTGCAACTTATTTTCTAATTTGAGATGAAAATATATCCAAAAGCGTTTAGTGTCTTATATAGATAAAATTGTCACACAATTTAAAATTTTTTTTTGCCAAAAAATCACTTAGAATTAAGCAGTTTGGTTTTAGATCATCACAAGAGACGAAATTAATTCTTCATATATACAAGTTTTCAAAATAGAAATTAAGATTATCGGGTTTATGTTTAAAAAATAATAAAGAGGTTTCTATGGTCTACCGGCTGGGCTTCATTCGTGTACTATGGCGGCGGAAAACTCACAAATAGCATGTAACAACAGCACCGTTAGTTTGGCTTTCTACAGACATGTTAAAATAGTGATGCGGGGCTAGTGTACAAGATGAAATATAATCTACCATCGAGAAGAAATAAAAAAACAGATAGGACATTCACGTGAGTTCTCCCATATCACTGTGTGCAGTCGTTACTTTTAAGTCATTGACAATTTTATCTATATAAGACCCGGCAACAACACCAACAACAATGTGGCGTTGGATTAAATAGACAATGGAAGAACTATAAAACTGCCGCTACACTGGCTAGACCATTTAGATGGGCTAAGGTACTCCAGATTTGAAAGTTATCGATACTCTACCATTTTGTGCCAATCCGATATATTCGGTTTAAGGTCTCATTTGCAGCGTTTGTTCACCAGTTACTGCCAGAGAACGTTGGTATTGTAACAAACGTCTCGCTATATAATGTGTCCCATAAAGAAGCATAAATTGAATGTTGGATTTGAGGTGAGGGATCACCACATCTTCATCGCTGAGTCATGCCCGTCACCCCGGTGGATGAACACTTAGCCACAATCCGTATCAAAGTGAAAATCTTCAATCTATTACTCATTTGCATTAACGCCCACCGGCAGAATGGGAAAATTGACCAAATATGATTTTTATGAGCGTCTGTCGCGTAATTGTGAGAACAAATTTGTCTAAATTATGCTTGACGACTTTAACGTCAGGATGGACAATAAAGGCATTTTCAAAAATCTTGTCTCCATGGCGAAATATCGGCAATTGCGTTGAACCTGATCGACTTCACGGGGTCCCGTAGTACTAGTGGTTGCCTGTAGTTCTAGTATAGAAGAAAATTCATCAAGCTACGAGGCTGTTTTGATGGACAGACGATATGTTTTCAGTGTTCTAAATGCCCGTACGCGCTGAGATTACATCGATTCTTGCCACTATCTTGTAGTGGTAAAGATACATATTCGCCTCTGTGGAACAAAGAACGCCCGTCAGAAAAAAAACAAGGAGGTTCGACGTCGAAAAGTTGCAAGCGCAACAGGTAGCTAAAGGCTTTTCTACTCGACTGCAACAGAGAGTTGTTAGCTGTTTCTATGTAAAACCGTTAATGAAACTATTAGTTTTTGACAAGGTTAAAAGAAGAGCAGAAGAGAAAAAAGCCTGCAACTCTGAAAACGTTCGCAACGTGCGCTGTGCGGGAGAGAAGTCAAGTGTTGAAAAGGGAAGCGAGACACATTTGCAGACAAGAAATGGGTCGAATTGCGTGAGTATGACGAGCTTCAAAAGCTCGCTCATAGAAGTAATGCTCGAAAAGTTTATAAAAAATTGTGGCAAGTTAGAGAAGTGTGGAATGCATCGAAAGAGGAAGCACTCCTCCAAACTGTAAAAAAGAAACGACTAGCATGATTAGAAGAGAGAATAATTGTTAGAAAAGTAAACATAATTTAACAAAAACTTTATAATAAAAAAACGCGTTAATTAATATAAAAAATACCTTACCTAATAATTGTTTAATATGTATTTATGGTAAAATGTTGCTTACGCCCTAAATGCCGCACACAAAAACACCTTTGACATATTTTTCTACTAATTTTCCATATTTGTTTTCTGAAAACAAAACAAAAAATTAGTAGAAAAATATGTCAAAGGTGTTTTTGTGTGCGGCATTTAGGGCGTAAGCAACATTTTACCATAAATACATATTAAACAATTATTAGGTAAGGTATTTTTTATATTAATTAACGCGTTTTTTTATTACTACATGTAAATATTATGTGTATAATCTGATAGCAAAGATGAACGTGTTATATTGTTCTCTTTGTTGTCTTTGTAATTTTTTTCTTACTGTGTATACTATTAACCTCACTTTGGAGCTTATTTTTAGGTTTTTTTATGTTTCCTTTTTTTCTGTATAACTAAATAATACCTTTTTCACTTATTAAGTGTATAAATATATGTATGCATGTCCATATATTTACATACATATATACAAATTCAGCCTTGATTTGTTTACATTTATTAACTCGATTATACGTTAATATAAAATAAATATTTCAATGTGTTTTTGGATTTAAAAATTATTTATTTCAAGGATCCACAGTATATTAAATGTTCATTTATTATTATTATATATTAAATTTATATATTAAATTTATACATTTTTTATTTATCGTCAAACACTAGTGGGGGTTGTTGCTGGTTTCTGCTTTTTTTTTTTTTGGTTTGTACAGTGGGAAAAATTCGTTAGGCTATGCTTGTTTAAAACCTAATTTTATTATTGTTTTCATTTATTTCTTATGCCTATCTAGGCATACTTACATATAAATATGTTTCTAACTGGATTATATACAAATATATGTTATTGTTATTATATTTTATTTTTATTTTTATTTTTTTGTTAAAAACTATTTTTGAATATTCCAATGTTTTAAAACTATTTGAAGTTTTCAACCTCTATTTGCTTTTATGAATTCTTATATAAATATATATGCGTATGTATGTATAAGTGATCCTAAGGAATATTTTTTCTTTCACAAATTTTGTTTTCCTATTTTTTACCCTCTAACAGTATTAACATATAATTTTGTGCGTTTATTTTAATTCACTAAATCTGCCCATTTGCTTCCATTTTACGTGATTTTTGCTAATTTGCTTTTATTTGTAATTATTAATTAGATTTCTATCATTCTTACTACGCTCAATGCGCTCAAATACAAACATACATTTGAATATGCTATTTCTTAACTAACAAATTTTGGTTTGAATGCAGTGTTCGGTTATGCGTGTTATATATACGCGTACAATGATAAATATGTATAAATGGTCATAATCTCTTATAACTATGCGTATTTAAATACTTTGTCATTATTAGTACATACATATGCACATACGAGTATGTGCATCTATATTAAACGTATTTTTTTCCAACCGTGCAACGTAATGCATTTTTATTTCAATTATTCTTTTTTGTTTTTCCTTAAGTAGACTAATTCTTGCAGTGATCACAACTTTAAAGTATTTTTTTTTCTTAATTATAAAGTATTGTTATATTTATCTTATTGTATTAAAAACTATTATTATTATACTTTTTTTTTGCTTCTTATTCTAGTCCATTGTGCGAACTCTATAATTATTTTCACCTTAAAGGCCTAAAAAACCTCACCTTACATTTTACGCAGATTATTATTAATTTTTTTCCAAAAAGTTTTTATTGTAAATTATGGTGGGATAAAGTTTATCAAAAAATTACAAGAGAAGATTTTCATTAAAAAAATTATTATTTCTTTGTAATGAATTGATTATACATAGGTGCAGCCGCAATAGTCGAGTGAGTAGTGGTGTGTGCTGCGTTAAAAGCCCTCACACGGCTAACATTTAAAATTATTAAAAAATATTTTTTTAATGCGATCGTTTCTCAGCAGAAAATGGCAGGCCCTCAGAGTGCATATAAGAGGATCTGATGAATTTTTTGAAGTTTGAAAGGGCCTTGATATCAAGTTTACACGTTTCTTCTAGTTCTCTGAACAGCGAAGCTCTTAGATATCTAAAACCACATTCTATGTAAGGTCGCACTCATGCCTACCTCTCTACCTTTTATACAAGCCTCATTGCTAATGAAGCCCAGGTAAGCAATACCTTTTCCCATTTTCCATCTCATCTATTATTTGTTGTCCAAAATGCCTGAAACTCAGTAGGCATGCAGTTGCTTCACTGCAATTACTGTGCAGTTTAGCTAGCTTTAGCAACAAATCAATATTCATTTCCCAAATCGTTGGAGGGGTGCGGCAGATATTTGATTAGACGACTACAAAACACTCGGCCAAAACCAATTATATATCTTCGTCGTCTTCATAACTCGAGAAAGGCTTCACCGAATTCAACAAAATTATATTGAATTTTTCGGCTATCATGCAGATGGCTTATGTATACTCAGATTTAGAAAAGGGGTTGTGAGACCAGTAACTTTATTTCTTCGAAACGGTTTAACTAATTTCACATTACTCGAGTGTTTAGCATTGCGTATGACAATTAGGGAGGCCTGGATTTGAGTACAGGTTCGAGGAACATCTAAAATTATAGAAAATAAATTTATCTTGTTGCGGTCCACTCTCTGCAGATAATGCCAAGCTCTCCGATTGTATTTCTGATATGAAATAAAAACTCCTGATAGAAACCCGTTGTCTGTTCGAAAACGGCTTAGAATAAACTGTAGATGCTTATATTTGTTAGTAAAAACGTCAAGGCACAAAAACACAAATTGGAGGAGGAGCTTGGCCGAAAATCGCTTCAGCGGTTACCAAGCGCAAAATATATATTGCCACCTGTTTAAAGTTTAATTGTAATAAAGGGTTGGTATTGAAATAAAAAGATTTCGAAAAGATTTTGAAGAGATTTACAACCTGCTCTAAAATTTTAATGCAGATGGCTCATGTTTGAAAATTTTGATTTGCGACCAGGTGGAAGCACTGCAAATACGGATCTGATGTCACCAAAATGCCGAATCTAAAAATTCACTAAATTCAAAACTAATTGCTTAATGTGCGGTGAAGCACAATGGAACATAAAAATGGTTCGAGGATTCTCATTGGAGATATTCTTAGAAGAGCTTAGATATAAATTCATTAAAAACTGAACAAATCTTATGAAAGAGGACTGAAATGTTAATCTAAAAATAAATTCTTGCATTTTGCAATTTTTTCAATATTTATTTCGGTGTAGCGAAATACACCAGGATGGTGCCTGGCTTCTATATATATATGTAAGTATATACGAATTTTTGTAGATCAAAAAGACTAGACTAACAAATAAGATTAAAAAAATATTCAGATTAATAGCAAAAATATTCGAAATCGATGTTATAGTATACTGAATGCGCTCTGTCTGACACATTTCTTCTGCTTGAACATAAGGATTCGTTCCTGGCAAAGTGATACATTTTTCATTTATATTTACTTTTGTGCTCTCGCTATTCTTGTTTCTCCACACGATAGTAGTAGGAGTTCACTTACAAATAGATCGTATTCGTATTCTCCAGATCTGCGCGCCAGTGACTAATTTCTGTTCTCAGATCTCAAAAAAAAAAATGCTCGCTGGGAAGAAATTTTTGTGGAATAAAGAGGTTATAGCAGAAACTGAGGGATATTTTGAAGCAAAGGCCAAATCGTGCTAAAAAAATGGTATCGAAAAGTTAGATAGTCGCTATAATCAGTGTATAACCCTTCAAGGGAACTATGTGGAATAAAAAATATTAATGTTGCCAAAAAAATAAAAAATAAAAAGAATGTGTTTTACTAGGGCAGGTCGTGTACTTTTAAATTCACCTGTTAAATCTATAAGTAGGATACAGACTTTAAATAGTTGGATTTAGTGTTGGCATGTTTTTACTATTATTTTCTTTACTATAATATTTTGTTCCATGTTCTATATTAGTGTTTTTTACTTTGAGAAATAATTTTTTTTTTTTTGTAAACGAAATTTGTAGCACAAAATTTACGTAAAATCTGAAAAATCCGTTTATTTCAGATAAATGGAAAATATAAGAAAACACTTGAGTAGAGCCTACTTGAAACTACCTTCTTTTTTCTATCGTGCTTGAGAGCACATTAGTTGAGTGGAAATTCAACGGGCACAAGAAATATATAAAAAATAAATACAAATAAAATAAAAATACTTGTTGTAAATTTCTAAAGTTTTTTGAAAATTTGTATCCCTAAGTAATATTTACATTGGTCTATGCTTATAAATATTTAAGTGGTAAATACCATAGTTACTTAAAGAACAACATATTTGTATAACATTTTCTAAACCAAACGAAAGTAATTATTCTCTTATCAACATACATACATACTTTCTTTACACTTTTTAAATTGCATATATTTAATATAATATTTTCTATTATTTATAATTTTCTTAAAAATACAAAATATCTTAAATCGATTAACTATGTGCTCACTTCAATACAAATTGATATATGTAAAGACATATATAGGTTTCAAGGGAACTAACAGCTGCAAAAATTTATTCCATCTTCGAATTTAAATATGTATAATTTAATGTGAGGTTTATAATTTACACTAATTCACATATGAAATATGTATGTATGTATGTTTGGTGGCATTTCGGTTAGTCTTTGCTTATTTTGTGAGTGTTTTAACGTTGGGTTTGAAATAATGCAGCTGCAGCTTATGTCCCTTTACCGCGGCTCATATGCTTGCTTTGAAGAATTTGAGTAGATAACGCTAAAGTATTGTGCAACGTCCTTTATTCCTATTTGATTGTGTAAAATCGCTGACAACGGCACCGGTGCCCGTGCAGCCCATCAGTTCTCGAAATACATCGCCAATTTTGTAGTTATATCTGAGAGAAGGGTGGAGTGTGCAGAGAAAATTTAAAATTACCTTGTAAATACCTATTGGTTTTAAAGCGTTGTATTGGAAAGTTTAATATTTCATATACTAAACGGTAGAAGAAAGAAACTACCTTTGAAATCACTATCTTATTTCAGAATACAGAAAAAACAATAAATTAATCCCATAGTAATTACGAGTAAGGATCTTATTAATATGGTAAATTAAATAAATTCGAATAAAGAAAAAAAAATCATATTGAAAAGCAGACGTCAACAACAAATAAACTTGGGCTATACAAACTATCTTGACATTTATTAATATTGCCGATTTTTCAAACAGCACCCTTTTCGTGAACAGAATTATACGACAGGTGACTCGTAGCATGCGCTAACTACCAAACACCAGCACGACATTTGTTTTCTTCAGTGAATGTTTAGAGTTTTATCTAAAATCTCTAAATCCATCTGCCTCGGAATAAGCATGCTGACGTTGCAACATTTGGGTTCAGCTGGAGCAGACTTTCTCACCTTTGTTCTCGTTTGTCTTCGATCGCTCTGACGATATCTGTCATGTGGGAATTGAGCAGAGTTAACACACTACATAAACCTTTGTTAACCCTCCAACAAAGGTAAGTCATATCACACGATATTTATACTCTGAAGATACTACTACGGTAATGATGAATGAAGCAGCTGCTCATGCCCACTTATCCTTCCTATCAGCTCAGCAGCATAACAGCATGGCTTACATAAAGTGTACAAAACTATCACCGCACTAAACACCATAAACACTAAACTGCGCACGAACTATTCCTGTGACACTGCACATATCGAAAGTTTTCGACACACGCAATTACTACGTCACCATCGCACATAAAGCGCTACTCATTACCTCTGCGGCTAAAGAGGTAAGAGGTCGACTCTGATCTGTGTGGTCGACCATCTTTGCCAGAGTTTCAAAGTCATAACTCTAAACTGTGAAAACTTAAACAAGGCGTTCCGGAGTGTATTGCCCAATCATTGATATTGTTTACTTTTTACATTTTGTAGCCCCTTCCTCTCTCATCTCACATGCTAATGTCCTGTACAAAAATTAACAACTTTCTCTCTGACTTTTTTCATTAACAACTATCTCAATCGAAAGCCACGGCGAGCCTTATAAGTTCTGAAAAGAATATTCGACAGTCTGTACTCCTGAACTGCTTCACTCAGAGTAGACGAAGAGCTCGACCGCACGCATTAGATTCGAGTAATGCGGTCATAGCTAAGTTCTGGATACTGTAGTAGATGGAACTGATACTTACCCAGACTTGACGCCGCCATGGCCGATGTATATCCTACATACAACACGACACTATCTAAAACCCTCTAAACTGGCATTCATTTTGACTAGCTCTGACTTTTCCTAAGTGGGACTACTTAGCCACTACTATTACAACGGCGACATGGGACTGGATGGTGACGGGAAAAATCAACTAACACTAAATTCACTTCTAATCAAAATTCTTAAAAATTTTGCTTTTAAAATTATAATTAATTATCACTACATTTAATATATACTTACTTGGCAGAGCATTCCACGTAACCACAACGCCAATGCTTACGCACCAAAGTTGAAATATCCTTCAGTTCCTGCAAATGAATTTATTGAAATTTAAATTAATTAAATATTTGCAAACATCAGTTTGACTATAATTTTATTATTATATTTAAATAAATAGAATAGAATAATAGAATCTATTGAGTTCTACGCACTCACCTGTGAAGTTGCATGCACCTCGGTAACCGTATCATATTTATTGCCAATTACTATTATACTAAAATCACGATGACTAAAACTATCCAATATTTGCTCCCTCATTGCACGGCAGTACTATGGATGAGATGAGAATAAAGTGAAGAATTCGTTAAAGTTTTGTATTTTTTAATGCTTTTGAATAAAATTTATTAATTTACTGTTTTGTTTTTTTCCAAGCATCTACCAACCTGAAATGTTTCCAAATTGCCCATATCGAATACTAAAACATAAGCGTGCACAGTTCGCAGCCCCAGCGGATGTCCATTATTCCATTCGGCAAAGTTATCAGCCGGAAAACGTTTCTACATGTGTTAGCATTTTTTTGTTCGAATTGCAGATAAGTGTGTTTTTTAATGCATTTCATTTTCCAATGTTCATTCATATTCGCACGCCACATGCAAATAGAAATTCCCATTTGCAACAATCAACAACATTTTCCCAAAATATTGTTTCCATTTTTTTGTTGTTGTTGCAATCGTTCAGTGGCGATGCGGACAGCATTGGAATTGAAAGAACGGCGAGGACAAAAGCGGAAATGAAGAGAAAATTAAATGAAAGTTAGTAGAGCTGAAAAAATTTCAATCAATTTACAAAAATAAATACAATCGCAATATATGTATGTATGTATGCCAACATCATAAATACCCAGCTGTGAAATATAAAAATGACCAGTTAAACTTCGATAGGCTTGACAGCTTGGAGGATGAGGCCATGTACGAGGTGTGCTGCATCATGAGTTCCTGCCAAAAGGTCCGTTACAGTTAATAAAGAATACTACAAGGAAGTTATGCAACGTTTGCGTGAAGCAGTACGGCTCAAACGATCGGAATTGTGGAAAAACAAATTGTGAATTCTGCATCACGACAATGCACCAGCTCACACATCAATGCTTATTCGGGTTTTTTTTGGCCAAAAACAAAACCGTAATCATGCCTCAACCACAGTATTCACCAGATTTGGCTCCCTGCGAATTTTTCCTATTCCCTAAACTAAAGAAACAAATGAAAGGAAAGCGTTTTGCCACAGCTTATGAGGTCAAGTCAGAATCGAAGAAAGAGCTGATGGCCATACCGAAAAGCGTATTTCAGAAAAGGTTCGAGAATTGGAGAAAGCGTTGGCACGAGTGTATTATATCCGAAGGGGATTACTTTGAAGGGGACAAAATAGTCACTTTTCAAAAAAATTCAAAATTAACATTTATAGAGGAATATTTTTGACTGATATTGACCTGCAAGTGGTCAGAAGGTTTTCTTTTATATATATATTCTTAAATCAAATCACGTTTCCAGTCTGGGTAGCCAACAAAAAGCGAGCGGCGAACCATTTGTGATTGTTGGGCAGAAGTACGATGGACGGGCAGTAACCATATAAAGTAATGATAAACGTCTCGCCGCAATCCGTATCAAAACTAAATTTTTAAAACTAATGCTGATTTGCGTCCTCGCCCTATGAAAGAGAAGGACGTTGTGACCTTTTATGATCGTTTTATGAGCACCAAGCGATTGTCGACTTTAATACTAGGGTGTGCAGATAAGGTATTTTCGACACAACAGTCGAAGAGTTAATGCTCCATGAAAAAAACATCCACAAATAGAAGCTGATGGACTTCATCAAGCTACAAGCCTGTTACCGGATTGTTTCCAATCTTACAATGTTACGATCGGCTGCAAAACGAATGTTATCGGAAAGACACCGATGGTTGAACATTGAAGCGAGATGTATTAACAGGCAGAACAAGGATGAAGTTCCGTCTCCAGCCAAGCGGAAATCTTTATACCATTCATGAAAATATTAAATTTATTACAATTTGATAAAAACAAAAATTGTTTTCAATTATTAGCGGTGCCAAAATTTATAACAATATATGTTTGTAGCCGGGCGGCCGCAATAGTCGAGTGGTTAGCATTGCGTACTGACATTCGGAAGGCCTGGGTTCGAGCCCAGGTTCAAGCAACATCCAAAATTATAGAAATAAATTTTTCTAATTGCGGTCGCCCCTCGGCAGGGAATGTCAAGCCCTCCGAGTGTATTTCTGGCATGAAATAAAGCTCCTCATAAAAATCCATCAGCCGTTCGGAGGCGGCTTAGAATAAACTGTAGGTCCCTCCATTTGTTGGTAAAAAACATCAAGACAGACGCAAAAACCACAATTGGAGGAGCTCGGCCGAAAATCGCTTCAGCGGTTACAAAGCGCCAAATATATATATACATATGTTTGTAGAAACTCTAATATCTGCTTCTTAAACTAATTTTCTTTCAAATATCTCAAAAATTTAGAGACTAGTTCGTATTCACACAGACGAAAGGACAGATATAGAGGCGGATACGATCGGTATAAATTTTAATCGGTTCATTTTCTTCTCTTGATAATTACACAATTCGTCCCAATATTAATATACAATTTCATGTTCATGAAAGGTATAAAAAGAGAATAACTGAATTGTCTTAGTATGAAGAGCTTGTGGAAATGGTCAATTCTAGCTTTTTCTTGTCGGAACGAGAGAGGATCTGATGACAGACTTGCATAGTATATTTAGTCTATGCAGGGAACACTTCGTCAGTCTACTTTACCGGAATAGCGAATACCTGCTGCAAGTATAACAAAGCTACAGAAAATGATGGCTCATCGGCTGAGCTATTTAAACATGATGGTCAAGAACGTTTAAGGTGCATACATCTTACCCTATGTTTGGAACCTAAGTGTGCTCTGTCAAATTCACAAAGAGAGTGACAGTACGGTCTCACCAGTAAAGTAATTGGACTTTATCAGTAAGGGGTTAGACGTGTTAAGCCTGTCATTGACATTGACGCATTTACCAAGCGTCAAATCATGGAAAAAAGCCGTGAGAAAAAAGGGAGCCACACCACCTCAACGCATGTTTAAGAGGTACTTCTGGCAGCTACCGCTATGTGTGGAATTGGTATCACAACAAAACTTATGCGGCTGATGGAACGAGCTGTACGAGATACATATATAACGACATAGACACACTCCAGCTTTGAAAACTTTCAATGCCGCCGATGGAAGCAGAGGAAGTGGAAGATTTCTACACCGTTGGAAAGATCAGGTGGATATGGAACTGGCTTCAAACTAGTGTAAGTCTAGTCTATTTCTGATCGAAATCTGTGTGGGAAAAAGTCACTTGACTGACCAGTTGTCCTTGTTTAGGATACCATATGTCTCAAATATGCTAAAATAGTCCCAGCATAAGAAATGGGAATGAATGTATTTGCCTTTTGAGCAAGTGATCGATATCGATGTCATTATGGTTTTTTCGATTGAATGGGATTAAAAGTAAAGGGTGATCCAAGTAGAGGTACTTTTTCCAATAGCCCTTTTTTGACAGAGCACGCGTGAGTCATGCCATCATCACCCATCTCGAGAGCCAGCATTCATTATTGGATAATATTCGACAAAATACAGCTTTTGCAAGAACTGAAGCCGCTCGACCTTTCCAAGCGACATAGCTTCACCATTGAAAAGTTCCAAGAAGATCCCACGTTTTCGAGTCAAATTTTCTTCAGCGATGTGACCCATTTCTGGGTATGTAAACAAGCAAAATTGCCGTATTTGGGACGAAGAGCAACCTGGAGAGATCGTAGAGCCAAGAAAAAACAACGGTTTGGTGTGGTTTGTGAGCCGGTGGAATCATCGATCCATATTTCGTCAAAAATGATGCTCGTGAGAACGTAACCATCAATGGCGACATTTGGTTAGCCGACTATTTGATGCCTGAAATTGAAGATCGTGCTCTCCGCGACACTTGGTTTCAACAAGACGGAGCCACTTTCCGCACATCGCATCAATCAATTAATTTATTGAGAGAATACTTCGGTGAGCAGATTGGTGATGTTGGTCGATTGGCCACCAAGATGGTGTGATATCACACCGTTAGACTTTTCCTGTGGGGATATGTAAAGTATAAAGTCTATGCGGACAATCCCGCTTCGATTCAGGCCTTGGAATAAATCAACACGCGTGTCATTCGCCAGATACCAGTAGAAATGCTCGAACAATCGAATCTGAGACATAGCCGCGGCCAACATTTAAAAGAGCTAATCTTCAAAAACTAAATGCCAAAGAATGTATGTTCGAATAACAATAATGAACATTCTCCATTAAATTTGAATTTTCTGTGTTTTCTTCTTTGAAAAAGTAGGGAACCTTGAAATAGTGCCCTTAATGTGCAACATTGTCTGCAGCTATGGACTCATTGTTTTTCCTCGTGCATGCTTTTCTTTAAACGGTTATGTATCAAATGATCTAGAAAAAGTTATATAATACAAATTACAATTATATTTATATTTTGACAAAAACCTTTACAAAATGCTATAAAACTACCAAAAAATTCTCTATTGTTGAATATAAATTTAACTTGTAGAGTAAAAATATATTTGAATATACTAGTGTGCATCAGCATCCGTTGTATACTCGTTTATTGATTTTAAAATGCTTTTGTCCTTAATTGCCCTACATTCCACCTGCCGCTTGCCCGATTGGTTGTTGAAAAGGATATTAATACTTTGTTGCTCTATTGTGGCTTGTATAAAAACATTTTTCAATATACCCACACATGCGGTTCCGAAAATAACAAAAATAAAAAAAAGAACGGAATGTAAATGAATAACAACATTTTAAAATAAAATGACAAAGTAAATATATATATACATATGTACATATGCGCCCATTTGTATGCACATGGGCATGTTAAAAATGCACAACAATTGCCACAGTTATCAATAAAGTTTAAACGGACAACAGAGACAAATTCACACTCTCACATATGCATGGTTGCCCTGTAGTGAAAAGTTAAACTGCTATACATGAACTAGTATTATAATATATCTGCTCCATACTAGTAAGTTACTAGATATTGCATACCAGGAAAATACTCATAGTGGCGCAATTGATTTTTGATGACGAGCCTGGTGCCTCATACACTGAACAGCTACAGATTTGCTCATCAGAAACGTTGATAATAAATTTATTTATTAGTTTAAAACACTGAGTAAATATTTTTTATTTGATAATACGTCTTGTCAACTTAGTTAAAAATAAAACTCCTGGTATCTCTCTACGGCTGTGGCGTGTAGGCTGATTACAAGTAATTAGTTTTAGTCGACTTTTATATCTCAATGTAAATTAATTAACGCAAATAATAGGTTTTTGAACAGATTCCATTTTTTCAGTATACAGTTGATAGTGTGGATTCCATGCAACGAAACCATATTCCAAATTGCGCCTAACGAGTAAGTGTAAAGTAATGCCATACCCGAATTTATGTGACATATAAAATCTAGCTAGGATCCAGTGTACCATCTAAGTCAATGAAGTCAGTAACTTGAGGTTATGAATCATGTAGGAAAAGGTTTTGATAGATTTTCTAGAGATGGACATACATATATATCTAAATTTAACGCCATTCGAACGAACTGATTTAAAGAGCTTGACATCATCTGCATACATAACAGGTCAATTGGAAAGTGACCGGCCCGAAACATAGATGGCGCTACTAAAATTAATTAATTAAGAAGTTTTAGTAGTAGTTTCCGGACACTGCTCTGAGAAAATCCACCATCACGGATTGGTACGCTCAGTCGAGCGTGAGCACCGAAGACGGTGAACGCATTGGATGCCTAAAATGGGTTGTTACTGACGAAAACATCAAAAGAATGCAAAATATGATTTTGAATGACAGTAAATTTAAATTGAATGAAATAGCAGAACGTGTACATCATATCATTCACGAATATTTGGGTATGAGAAAGTCTGTGCAAAGTTGGTGCCGCGTGAGCTCACTTTTGACCAAAAACAACGACGAGTTGATGATTCGGGGCAGTGTTTGGAGATTTTCAAGCATTATAAACCTGAGTTTTTGCATCGATATGTCACAATGTATTAGTCGTGGCTACATCATTTCACTTCGAAGTCCAAACGAGAATCATCCGATTGGACTGCACACGATGAACCCGCTCCAAAGCGTAGAAAAACGCAACAGTCGGCTGGCAAGGTTATGGCATCTGTATTTTGGGATGCGCATGGAAAAATTTTCATTGACTACATTGAAAAAGGAAGGACCATCAACAGCGACTATTACATAGTATTATTGGTTGTATGAAGGACGAAATTGCCGAAAAACGGCCGCATTTGAAGAAAAAGAAAGTGCTGTTTCACCAAGACAATGCACCGTGTAACAAGTCAGTGAAATCGATGGCTAATATCCATGATCTCCAGATTCTCCAGATCTGGCCCCTAGCGACTAAGTGCTTTAGAATGAGGAACTACCTTTGGAAGATGATTGATGAATATAAGAAATAGTAATGGGCCGATATGACTGTCTTGAGGCATACCAGATGTTATTGATATTTCACGTGATGTACAACAGGTAAAAATAAAAAATAAAAATTACGTTGCTTTCTCTCTGTCAAATACGAAATGTATTTGAGTTATAATGGTGGAAACCTAGACTTATAGAGCTTATAGTGAAATATTGAATATGTGACCTTGTCAAATACTTCAGTGAAATAAAAACGTCGGTTTGATAACCAAATTTAAAAACCATTACTGACATGAGTAGTGAATTCAAGTATGTTCGATGAGGTGGACTCTTACCTGTGTTGTGAAGTGTTAATAATTAATGACACTGACTGAGCTAGTTGATCAGTAATAATAGCTTCAAAAATTTTGGGGAAAAAAAACATAACTCAGCAATGCCCCGGTAGTTTACAAAATCTACTACCAGATTTATGTGGAGGTAAAATATACGACTTTTTCCATAACGAGTATAGTAAGTAGTTGAAACATTGAATGTGTTCGAAAATCGGCACTAGATGGAATATTACCTGGACCGTATGGATAGATCACTTCCATTAGGGTATTAAGTCGGTGGTAAACAATATCAACAGTAATAATAGGCGCTCTTAAGCAATCGAAAGAAGGTCATTGAATAGTCAAGTCTTTTACTTTCTAAAGTACATTAATTCCGCATTGAGCCATAAGACGTATGGGTATGAGTGGTTTTTTGCTCTAGGTGCGCACTGTCTAAAGATTGAATCTATGTTTTGGATTGGCCAGAAAGTCCCAGATAGTTCATTTCTAAGTTAAGTATTTAGTTGTTTTTAAACAGTTACTGGTTATTTTAAATGAAGAGAATATTCCAAAGATAATTCAAGGAAGGGATGATGGGCAGCATCACAGCGATTTAGAAAAAACGACAAGATGTCATCCAAAAATTTTAAATCATACGTCTTCAAAAAATTTGCTACGGATATCATTTATTTGAAAAAGACGCAGATCAAAAACATTTTCTCGCGCTGAGCTAGATACGAGTAAATTATCATTCATATTCCCTAATCTCAGTGCCTAAGGGCTTTAACCGTGACGATGATTAATAAATTTATTAAGTAGTAAATCAGTTGAAACACCAATAAGTACGCCAACTTATAAGCTAAATGTGTGCTCATCAGCATCTTCCAGAGTTTTTGTAGTTTTGTAGTAGTCCTCATTCGACACTCTTGTTATGTTGAAGGTGGAAATTTTTCAGTACATGGTGAATTAAATGTCATCAAATCCTTATTAACAGTTGGACCAGTTAAAAAGGGAATTCGATAATGTTTTCGTTCAATATTTCCATGTTACTAATATAAAAAAATTGTAAATGATGAAACAATGGATATAATAATGTCACATACTAGGCATACAATTTTTCCTGCAGGGGTTTTCCATACAAAAATGAAAGGATGTGTGAAATAATGTATTTATTTATGCAAGACATGTACTTAGCTCATACAGCGTCGGAAATACTTTAGATTTTATAAATTCTGGTATTATCACAGCACAGCAGCACAGGTGAATACAGCATGTGAATGACTTTGATGACCAGCAAATTCTATTGTAAAATTTAGAAATAATATTGTGACCTTTGTCAAACGGATACCAGACCACATATGTATATATTTATGTAGATGGAAATAATAGCAAAATACTTGTTGATATGAAGAAAGTTTAATATGTATAGGTATTTTAAGCGGTTATTAACATGTAATAATAAAAAGCTTTATGAGTATATTTTATTGTATTTTATATTTTGTAAATAGGGAATATTTTTAATAAGCAAATATGTACGAACGTATAATGCCTTATAGGCAGGTAAATTTAAGAACTTATTAACTACTCCCTCATTTAAATCCCCCACTAGGTTTTTGTGAAAAGCATGAAGGGAAATAAAAAATCAGAGATCAAGACTAGGCTGTTTTCTGTATATGTTTTTTTTTTTTTTTGTTTTTTTTTTTTTTGTAATGATCAATTTGACAAGAAATGGCATAATAAACTTATTTATACAATTGTACAATTATTAACTAACTCATTTCATAATATTCTTGAGTCCTTATTATCCAACAGGTGATTCATGTTCAAAGTAGAAGAATGTCAATATAACAGACGAGTAACCAATAACGGCAGGTGTTCCGAAAGGTGGTGTTTTTGGCTCACTGTTCATCACACCACAAGCGAAAAAGTAACAACGTCGACTTTTGCGGATGATACTACTATAAGATAAGATACTAAAGATAAGCACTGTCAAAGAAGCGGAAGAAATCGTCTCACAAAAGTACATAACTAAACTGCGTAATCAACCGAATCCTTTGGCCAACATCTCTTCACCTGCAGAAAAAAGACAAACCAGCCTTTTAAAGAGCAACGTTGGCGCAGCAATCCATTTTTGATCTGGGCTATTAGGCTTTATTTTAGTTATACGATTTTAATTCTTATTGTGAGGCTCCCGATGTCGAAGCAGATTCAATAACTAAATACAAATGTTAATGAAAAATTAGAAAGAAGGACTGTCCTCGACCATTTCGAAGTCCTTATATCGTTCATGAATATATCAAATGTATAGGAAATTGAAAACAATATTTAATGCTTTTTGACGAATTTATGGCCCAAAATGTCATACATGTCATTAAATCAGTCGTATATAGGCTATAGTGGTCCAATCTGGTCGGTGTCCATATAAATATACCAGTACATCTGCTTACCAAGTTTGGTAAAAATATCTCATAAACTGAGGAACTAGTTTGCGTTCAAACAGACAGTCAGATAGACATGGCTAAATCAACTCATCTCTTGATTCTGATACGATTGGTATGAATTTTGATAGGTCAACTGCTTCTCCTTATGGTATTTACATACTTTGGTCCAAAATTAATACTCCTGGAGGTTCCTGGAAGAGACCAATGAGAAAAGGATCTACACATACGTTAACGTTATGTACGCATTCGGTATCTTCGCGCAACTCATACGTCTGTGCAAGTTGAGGCTTGACAACGCTAACATCTCCGTCAGAATTACGAAGGACCACTCCGAGAAGTTGAATTTGAAAAGAGTTTAACACAAGGTAGTGTCATGTATATACACTTTGCCCTATATGACCACGACGAACAGAAATATGATCTGTATATCGGCCGTTAACTAGAGATATGAAATTCAAAGTGCACCCCCCAGTGGGTGCTTTCAATTAGTTCCAATCAGCCCACTCAGATTTTGGCTCACACGCTGACTGTCGACAGTCACAACTATGAAGTCGTAGCTAATTTTATCCATCTAGAAACCAGCATAGACATCATTAACTACGTCAGCCTTGAAGTTTAACGCAGAGTCGCAGAATCAAGTCCTCTCTCGACAAAAAAAAAAACATTTTCCGGGAATTATGATGACAATATCGCATGAGTCGGTGTAAGGAATTTTCGAGAGAAGTGTTTTGCGAGCGATTTATGGATATTTGCGTACCAGCGGCGTTGACATTCCTAGGCCAAATAGGAAACATCGGCTCCGATAGCTAGGTCATATTGTCAGGATGGATGAATTTTTATTTTAATTTTTGTTGTTGAAAATTTTCGATTGTATCCATCAATAAAAACAGAAGAAAAGAAAGAGGGAGACCTCCACTCTATTGGTATGATCAGGTGGACATTGGGATGATCACTTGATGTCACAATGCACACAGAAAGTCTTTAGAGAAAAATCTGGATGATGGCCGGGAAACATACTCCAAAATGCAATTTTCAATTATTTGCATATGTAATTACTACTAAATAATAAATACCAAACAAGTTTATAAGGAAAAGCTGGAGAACTGAATGATCCACAATGGGGATCGCTTTCAGTGGATTCCTGAATATTTCTTACTTATTTGGTATGGGATTTTGCCACACTTAAAACTTGAAGCTTTTTACCATTTCCAAGTCGTTAATTCGCCAAAATCGGTATTTGTTGTTCATAAGCAATTCCAATAAAACATACATTAAATTAAATTGCTCTGGCTTATGTGAATGTTAATATAAGTCGTTATGTGAAATTTTTATTTCGTATTGGCCGTAAATCTGGTGAAATTGAAATCATATAGATCGTTTGCCACATAAAACTTTCCATGTTATATTTATATATGTATATATACAAACATATATGTACGTGTCTATGCATGAATAATTTGTTTTATGTTATTTGTATATATGTGCGCATCTGTTCGAGGGAAAGGTTACGTAAAAAAATTCAATATTAAAATTTGTTGCTTTAAATCTTGGTAAATACGTTAATCTGTTCAAACGTTTTAGAGCGGATATGAATATTTCAATTCTTCTTTGCTCTACATTTACCCGCAAACAGAAATTAATATTTGTGTGTGACTCTATATGTTACTCTGTGAAAACTGTCCACCATTTGGTTCATTTGTAAAAGAGAGAAGTAGTTACAAATAGTACCACTGTAATGCAGCATTGAACCAACTTAAGTCGCTTGAAATTCAGTACGTTTGGCGAATATTTTTTTTTTATATTAATAAGTAGTGCTTTGGAGTTGTGTAGAGCTATAAAGGGTGATCCATTTTGAGGTTCCCTACTTTTTATAGAAAAAAACACAGAAAATTCAGATTTAATGAGGAATGTTTATTATCATTCGAAAGATCATTATTTGGTATTTATTTTTTGAAAATTATCTCTTCCAAATCTTGGCCGCGGCTACGCCTTAGATGGTCCAGCCACTGAGTCCAATTTTCGATGACTCGTTCGAGAATTTCGATAAAACAAGCCTGATGTTTTGCTCCAAGGCCAGAATTGAAGCGGGATTGTCCGAAAATACTTTACACCTTACATATACCCACAAGAAAAAGTCTAACGGTGTGATGTCACACGATCTTGGTAGCCAATTGACCTTTCCAAAACGTGAAATTATCTACTCACCCAAGTGTTCTCTCAATAAATGCATTGATTGATGGGATGTATGGAAAGTGGCACCGTCTTCTTGAAACCATCAAATGGTCGGTTACCATGGCGTGATAGCGGTCGCCAGTGATAGTTACGTTTTCTCCAGCATCGTAATTAAAGAAATATGGACCGATGATTCCATCGGCCCACAAACCACACCAAACCGTATTTTTTTTCTGGATGAAATGGCAGCTGTTGAATATCTTCAGGTTGCTTTTCGTCCCAAATGCGACAATTTTGCACGTTTACATAACCATTGAGCCAGAAATCGGCATCTTCGTTGAACAAAACTTGCCTTGATAACGTTGAAACTTCTTGGAATTTTTCAAGAGCCCATTGAGCGAAGCGATGTCGCTTGGGTAGGTCGAGCGGCTTCAGTTCTTGCACAAGCTGTATTTTGTATGCTTTCAATTTAACTTCTCGACGTGAGATTCGCCAGGTCGTTCCATACGTCAGTCCGAGTTGCTGCGAACGGCGCAGAATCGATTTTCCAAGGTCTTCTCTCAGCTACGACCTCTATATTTCTTTCACTGCATGCTTAACGTGGTCTATTCGGTCGAATATTATCCAATAAAGAATGCTGGATCTCAAGATGGGTAATGGTGTTGCGTATAGTACGTTCAGTAGATCGATTATGTTGACCATAAGTTGAGCGAAGCACGCGAAACACATTCTTTACAGAACGTAAATTTTCGTATTAAATTTTAATGATTTGTAAACGTTGTTCAGGCTTAAGTAAGGGAATATCATGACAGCTTGACACGATTCACGTGTGATCTATCAAAAAAAGGCTATCGAAAAAGTACTTTTACTTGGATATAGTCAAGCCGAGGACAATGGATCAATGCATTCTGCTCTACTTATTTTATATGAACTATTTTAAATTTGATCCATTTGAGGTATAAAAAGTAAGTAAGGGAATATGGGATACTCGCTCTTTTTGCAGGGCTGTACTCTAACCGAATGAAACAGCTTGATCAATGCAAAGCAGAACCGAAAGAAAAAAATTTTATATCCAGCAGTAGCATCAACACTAAAACATAAAATGAAGCTAGTATACTATATAGAATGCTTATTAAAATATTACCACCAGAGCAAGACTGAAAATGGCATTGAAACGTCAACATACCAGCTAACCATTGCGGAAAGCTAAAATTTATATATCTATGAATATAAAAATATATACTTATATAAAAGGATATTGATATAAATATGTATGCATAGCAGAGTTCCATATCTATAGACTAGCGCCAACTTATGTTTGGTATCAATGGTGCTAACGAACATCTACGAAGATTATATATAGCATTTGTTCCCACCGAATGGCAGCTTGCAGCGTTTGTAAAAATTTATTTAAAGCGACCAACTAATTGCTTTAGGGAAATTTCTATGCAATGGACAGCATTTAAGAGTTTTCGATATTCTCAGTAGTGCAAAAAGGATTTGAAGTAAATTCTAAAAATAAAAGTACATAAATATTCCGTTATACGTGGCTTGATATTAATTTAATATCAGTAAAGTATTGGTTATGTAGGTAATTTTACTACCACATACAAATGCAGGAAGCAGCATTCGAAACGCTCAAATCTCTTTATTCAATTTTATTGCAATCTTTATAATGCTTTCAATAAGTTCTTATTAAATGTGGTCATAAAGCTACTATTTATATTTATTATGGCTCACACTCACCTGGGGTGGAACGTCGAGTACCATCAGCTCGCGTATACAAGTGTCACACACCAGACAGCTTTTGTAGATTTTTCTGCGCGTTGTTGTCTGATATATTTTCGGGAAATCATGGTAGAAAAATTGCTATAAAGAGAAATGGTAAAATTTAAAACAAAAAAAAAAAGAATAAGAGAAATATGTAAATAATATATAGATGAAGAATACAAAGGTTGCTCATACGCCCCTGCCAACTGTACGTTTACAACTTTAATTTTATTAAATGCATTTATTTTTAAATTGAAAACATTTTAAATGTAAGTTATCAAAACCTTAGTAAGGAAGAATATTGATCCAGAGAAATATAAATATATATATATATATATATATATAAATATGTATAAAGGCGCCGAAGCAATTTTGGCCGAGCTCCTCTACCAATTTCTGGCATGAGTTATTTTTTCTAGCAAATGGTGAGACCTATAGTATATTTCAAGCCGCCTTTCAACGTATGACGGATTTTTATAAGGAGCTTTTATTTCTTGTCAGAAATATACTTCGGCGGTTGGCAACCGACGTGCAATACCGTTATTAACTTTGGTCTGAAGTGTGTAAGTAGCAGTAGGAGAAGAGATAGACCCACTGAAATGTATAGTAATCCTATCAGAACGACGAGCTTGGTTGATTTAGCTATGTCCGTTTGTCCGTCTGTCTGTTTGTACGCAAACTAGTCCCTCACATTTTCAGATGTTTTTTCAGATATGAGATTTTGCATTATATCGACTTGAGTTCAAATAAATATTGTCACTGAAAATCATCGAAATCGGAATATTATATCATATTGCTCCCTGCAACCGATTTTTCATATATGATAATTAATATTTAATCCTAAAATGCAATACTATGAAATTGTTAAGCTCTTAAGAGATATTAAAACTTCGGCTTGGCCGAAAGCAGTACTTTCTCCTAATTTTTTCTTAATATTTCTTCAATAGTATGACATAAATGCCTGGCCGGGTCCCGGACCCATGCTGCAGCAAATAAAGAATTTAGTCTTAATTTAAAACTATTTTTGTTTTAAATCAAATAATAGAAAACTATTTTCCGTCACTTACTTGCGGCCAAAATATAGTTACTTACAGCATATGCCTCAGAGTATAAAATATATTTAAAAAAACCCCCTGAGTGAAGCATCTTCTTAAAATTTCCTAAAAAAAGTCTGCCGAAATTCTGTTTCAGAATTAAAAATTATTTTTTTCTACCCTTTCCATCTTCTTACAATTTCCATAATTAAATTTTGAAATTGATAACTGATTTTTACAATTTTCGTTTAGACATCTATTGGTTATGCATTTCAAATTTAATTTCTATGCATTCGAACGTAATAAAAATTCTTTTTTTTTTAGCTACCAGAATTTTATATTCCAATTGCCAGCATTAAATTATTAGCGAGACATTTATGGGCTCATTTGACTCTTTTAATGTGAGCCAACTAAATAATTGAGCCACTAAATTAAAGTTAACTGAACTGTAAGAAACTAATTATGAGCATTAAATGCTTTGTTAATTTAATTTTTTGGTATAAAAATGACTTTTAATTCAAAGCGTTTAATTATATGTATATGTACAACACTCTACGTCGACACATGCTTGATTAGCAAAAATACAGTCTATTTAACTCACGCTCGGCCACAAGCAGAGACAAAAAAAAAAATATTTATTTCGAACGAGTTTCCTTTTTCCATTGACTAAATATATATTTAAACTTTGCAGGGAAATGTAATAGTTTTGGATTTTTATATCAAATCAGTTATGCAATGTTAGCGGCTGAGATTTTTGACAAGGTCTGATGCTGCAGAATGCCAATTGGCCAATCATCTAACAACAATTCACTACTAAAATAGTAGTTAATTCATATTAAATGAATAACCAATTTTAAATGATGAGAATATAGATGATGCTTTTTGATCTTATAGTCAAACATTTCAAGATCATTATCTCGTTGAAGTCGGTCGAAAGCGAACTCTCCAAGTTATAAACTAGATTGTCTCTTCTTGAAAAACATCACGCAGCTAACACTAAACAGTTTCTGTGTAGAGTCCCTATTAAAAACTACAAAGAGTCTGTAATGAAATCCTGCCTCTAAAAATGGTGAAATAAAAAATCTCGAAATCGATTCAGACACGATCAAATCCAACCAAAAGAATCGATATAAAAATTTTTGGCAAAATTCAAAAACTATTAACTCAACTCAAAAATTGTGCAAAAAATATACGTGGGGATGTGGAGTATCGAAGAATGGATTACCACAACAAATATTTTTTTTAATGGCAAAGAATAAATTTTTTTAAAACATTTATTAAGAGATTTTGCCATAACTTTGTTTGAGATTTTTTTGTTAAAGGTCGGCATGCAGCTCTTACGAAAACTAAAAATTCCCTATAAAAAGTACAAAAAAACGATGCGCGTATAATTTTTTACGAAGCAGTACACAACTCGAACGAAAAAAAACTCCATTTTCTACTGCCTATTTCTAAAGTTTTTAAACAAATACGAAAGCACGGCAACACAGGTTTCCGAGCGAAATAAATAGCCTCACATATATTTCGCGAGAAACAAGAGGAAGACTAATTTTCAAACGTATCAAAGCAAGCTTGTAAAGCAATTTATGTAATGTTTTTAGTTATAAGTAATGAGCTGCATTCAAAGGCCTATTTTTGTTAGAAATATTATTTTTCATTGAATATTTTGTTATACAACAAAGAAAAATTGGTAGAAAAGTTTTTAGTTTTTTTCATCAATTTCTACACCTTTTATTTATTTTTATTTACCGCGCTCTACTCAGGTTTTTCGTTTTGTTTATTTAAGTTTGCATATCTTCTTCATTTGTAAAGAAAAAATCATCTGTCAAATTTTCGTGCCTACTAAATTTTGCCATCCACGAAATATATGACTTTTTCCGCGAAAGGTGCATACCGACCTTAAATTTGAAATTGTGTTCCCAAAAAAATTTGTATTTTGTCCGTTCGGAATTTCGTTATGTTTGTTTTATGTAATGTTGGGATTGTGTCTTTCATAAGCTAATTTAATATATGGTCTTATGGGTGCACATTTAAAATTTGTAGACGCTGTTATTATGAAAGGTGAATTCTTCTAGCTGGAAACAACAAGAACAGTCAGACGATTGTAATTTTTGCTCGCAGTATTTTTCTTGCTTATATTGATTTTCGATAAAAATGGTTCATATTCCAAAATAAAAAATTAGCTGCAGCTGAGTGTAAACCAACAGAGCAGCCAAACGGTTCGAATTTAGCGTGTCTGAATTCGATTTTTTTTGCGTATCCAAACATCGAGCTTCTTTTAGTAGCCAACTTTTTTTTTATATGATTCGAAACTCTGTGATGCTTAAAGCCTCCTCTATCTCTTGACAGCTTCTTCCATCGTTTCAAAGGTTTTTTGAATAACTGGCCGATCAGATCAAGTTGCATCTTTGACATCGGAATTTCCGGAACGGATACGAGAAAACCACTCTTTGGGTCCAGCGTACATTTGCTGATCTACAGACTTTTTAACGCATAACATAGCAATTTTTCGGCAAATGAGCAAATTTTTTTGAGTTGCATGTTGAAAATCTGTACCGAAAAAACCGCAAAATTGACTTCAAATATGTTTACTTTTTTTCTTAAGCATATCTATCCCAAATCCCTTCGAGGCTATTTCCCAAAATAATGATTACCAAAATAAATATTAAATGAAGTGTAAACAAATTTTGTTAAAGAATTTTAGTCAAAAGGGAAATACATTTGTGAGTAATGACTTACGCCCTTTTAAGTTTATAAAAAATGCTAAATTAATTTTTTTGACTTTCGGTGATTTTTTATTATTATTAAGCTTCAGTTATAAGAACACCATTTATTATTACCAAATTTTATCACCAAATTTAAGTCATAGAAAAGATTCTGTGAGTCATTGTATAGAGGGTAACTGTATTATCAGGTTGCACATAAATTTCAGTATATGTGTATACTTGTATATGTATGCTGGGATTTGCGCTTTCAAAGTGATTTTCTCTTTAGCCGCATACCTTCTTCCTTTAAATAATTGCGCTTGGCTTGTCTTGCATGACACATCTTTCTCGAATTGCAATTTAAGTGAGTTAAAGCACAAGTGACAATTTTATTGTTTGTTACACAATTTCGTACACACCTACATATGTACATAAAAGTGCTCTGCAGGGGAAAATACTAGTTGTTCACTAGAATCCAACTAGTTTGTATTTTTGCACAAACTAGTTCATTTGTCATCTATTTCACATGTAAGCAACTGGTATTTTTAACAGGACAATGTGTTGAATTTCTAATTCACCAAAACTAAAATTGAAAAAAAAGACTAAATAATTTGCCCACAGCGAGATTCGAACCGTCAACCTCAAGCGCTACAGTGATAACCTCCAACAACTCGGCTATGTTTATGATATAAAGACCTGCAACATTACTTCGTTCTTCAACAGAGCTCATAACATAATGAAATTCAGCTGTGGCGTACTAAAAATAACAACAACATCGGAATGGTGTATGGAAATTATTTTTATTCTCGTTTCTAGTAGAGTTCTAGATACCCGGGTATCGAGCAATGCGAGCAACTCAATGCTCGCTCGATACTCGCCCGTTGCTCAGCTGAGCAGCAGAACAAAAAATTTCACATTTTGTTTGTAAAAATTTCTTTGTTTTTTGAATGAGTTTTACACTTTAATAAATAAATAAATTTGTTAATATACTCGGAATGCTTATGTTCGTGCTTGAAAGCTCTTCAAGAATGATCAATTCCAAGTGTGTTGTGCTCGTTGCTCAAATACTCGCACTGCTCGAAAATGTTTGAGCAAAATCTTGAGTTATAGTTTCCAATGAACTGCAATATAAATAACAAATATCAAATAACAGAGTGGTATGATTTCATTATATTTCATACTAGTATTTAACTAGAATCTTTGCATATTAGTCTACCTTTTCACTGCATAGTGTATGACACAAGACATTCATTCTCATTACGTGTTTGTTTATAGCCGTTATTTCATGACATTTGGCTGCGTACCAAAAACATTTGAAAATTGCTTGCTATGTGCTTTCTTGTTTTCTTTCGGCTTCTTACTATTTAAAGGTTTTTGCCATTTTTTTTTTGCTGGTGTAAGTGGGGTTTCCTTTTCGTAGTTTTGTGCGTCTCACTTTGAAATTGCTTTTTGCGTTTTATTGTTGAACTCATCGTTTATTTTGTCTTCTTATCGTATCATATAACATACTTCCTGATAGTGGATAATATATGTATGGCATATAATATACGATAAAAGTAGTGTGTAATTGTAGTAGTCTAGGAAACTCAATGAATCTCGATAGTATTTTGCCATATCTACTATTTCGCTCCTTCCATCTGCCAGTTTACCTCTGTACGTATTAACTGAAGTTATCAGTTTAGTAGTTTAAAAAGTGGAGGGTTTTATTTTGACATTTGCCAAACTTAACTTTCAAACCAAACATGTTTTGTTTTAGCGATATATTAGCTTAACAACCGCACAACGCGATAGAATTGTTGAAACTTACTAAAAAAGATGGGGATTCAAATGTGGTCGCCCGATAGGTGCCAAAAAGCGGACGAAAATTACCTTAAATAAATGGAGTTTGCAAAAATTTACGAGGAGGTCTTTTGATTGATGTAGTGCAAAGGTTCAAACTTGATAATAAAAAAGGAATTTCATGAAAAAAATTATTTTAAATGCATTTTATTTACGTTTATTTTGGAAAACGCAAAATGGACTACCCTGTATTTGAAAAGCATAATGATAACAGATGTATCAAATTAATTTGATACAATTTTTGTATCACATTAACGGATTGTGAAGATGAAAAGTGAATTTTCATTTATCTCGAAAATGATTATTTATTCAACAATTTCTATTTTATCCCCGTCAACGTAGTTAATCTCATAGTCAATCCTCGAAATAGCTCTGATATGAATTTCTTGACATGTTCTTCAGCTGCTTCAACGATTTGGTTTTTATCTTCTTAATCCGTTGTCTTTCTGTCTTAGTTTCCTTTTTAACTTTGGGATAGAAAAAAATCGAAGGGGCTTACTTTGTCGAACACGTTGCATTTGTTTATGTAAAAACGTATGAACAAGCTTAGGCTGATTGGAGCATTATCCTGTTGCAGAAGCCGTGAATAGTTCTTACAGTTTGGAACGTCACAAAATCGAGCAAAATCGCAATTTAATACGCTTTATACACTTCATTAACTCAGCGCGCGCTAGTCTAGCACCTACACCCCAGTGGTTGCAGGATCCTTCTGACCTAAGGTTCGGGAAGCTCCATTCTATCCCAAGATCAAAACTTTTCCACTTATTGGGAGCTCTGACAGAGCTTTGTCCGATTGTGAATTCACGAGGAAACACTTGGAGTTTTACTAGATCCCCAATGTTGCATTGGCTTGCAAGAATATATGGAATCAACTAAACTCTTTATAATAAACTATAATACTTTTGCGAGACTGAGGCTGAAAAATCTCACATCGCATACGCTTGCCAATCCGAGGAAGTTAACAGACATTGACATAAGGTAAATTTGTAAATTTATTGCAGGTATTATGTGGTGCACTGAATGAAAAGCAGTTTAGTGTTCTCGATATTTTAACTCTTTGTGGCATCACAACAGACGTGCCTTATGTGGCTATGTGGGATTTTTAAGGATCAGCCACTTGTACCTAACCTAATGTTACGCTCGTAGCCGCGTCTCCGCAACAAGACTTCAGTGAACCCCTAACCTTTGAAAGAAAATATTGCCGTGCTGGAGAAGCATCTATCAAATTAGGTTGTTGATTGATGTGCTGAGGCACTCAGAGCGAATGTCGCCATATATACACTTGTAAACATTTAATTTTAATCAGAGTACACTCAAAGAACCTCCTTGTTGACATTTGAAGTTTTTTGGAGAGCTTAAATCCACTTTTTACAATTTGCGATTCTTTTTTTTTTTTTTTTTTGAAAGAAAACTTTCGGTGCAGTGTGTTTTCATTCGAACGGCTGGATTTTCGTGAGCAACTTTTATTTTCATACCCGAAATACACTTGAGTATATGGAAATTTTCTGCCGAGGGACGGTTTCATTTCAAAATAATAAACAAAAGTTCCCTAAATGACAGCTTAGCTTGGAATTGAAACTATAATTCTTCATTATACTGATACTGACTCGGCTACAGCCAGATAAGAAAAAAATTGCGATAAAGACCACCGTGATCTTTTAAACTATCTTGGTTTTTTCGAAGGAACAAATCGTGAAAACTTTTGCATCAAATTGGGTATACCCCTTTTGGGAAAACTTTCGAAGATAGCTATTAACATTCGTTAAATTTTAACAAAGCAAATATTAAAATACGAGCAAGTATTAAAAAAAACAATTATGGAGACGTTTTCTTTTGATCAGCCCAGCTTGCTTATTTTCAACTGGTTTTAAATTGGAATTTGCTTTACAACACTGATGTTCTATTAAAAAAGTTTTTTTGCGAAATATTTAAGGGAAAAGAAAATCTTTGGCAAATAAATATATTTTTATAATTCACATATTATTTGATAAACTTTTAAATAAACTATGAGGCTCGATTTTATTTACTGATGCATTTTTAAGTGCCGCTGCATTTTGAAGTCTGACTGAAATTTCCGTACAGTTTGACGTTTAGCGGAAACTTTCCCATGGTTTTCTCAGTGGCTCATTCACAAAAGTATCACATTCTTACTTTGCAACGCTATTGGTCAGGTCGGGTATTGTTTAAGCGATTTCAACTGAAACCAGTTAAATTAAATCAAGTTGCGTATTTTGTGTTGCTGTTTTTCATATTTTTCGATAACTTATCTAGCGTACTGAAGGTCAGATGCAAAAAAACAACTAATATGAGCATCAAATTGAAGAGATTCAGAAAAGCTTACAAATAATATGTTTTTTAGAGAATAACTGTATATTTCAAAATTTGTTTAATATAATAATTTAATATAATAAATATAGTGAAGAATAAAACAAATAGAAAAATACTGAGATTGAATTAAAACAATCAAAATTTATTTAAACTGATATATTTTCGTGGAAAGAAGAGAGAAGCCCATTCTAAAGTTAATACTAATGGCACAGAAACTTGCTGGTCATTTAAGATAGGTTGAATGATAGAAATTTATAAATACCCTCTAATGATTAGAACTTCTCCCGGCATTTACTTAAATAACTTCGCTCAACACCATGCGTTAAAAGTCGTCTTTAAATAATAACCTAAAGTATTTGTGGGTCAATGAGGCAAGAAGCCCGATTAACCTTGAGTGGCAATATTGTAGAAAATTATTGCTTGCTCTTAATATAGAATAACATAGAATTGCGTATTTGTAGGTATGTGCACATTGACTTAAGGTATTTTTTTTTTACAATTCACTGAATTTTCAAGTGATTTTTCCACCCAATGCGTAGAACAGTTGCAAAAGAATGAAGCAAAAGATACCAGCAGAGAAGAGGCTATTGAATATCGTTAGATTGCTGCGCAGCAAAATTGTAGCTGCGACCGACAAGCGGACCGAAGTGAGTAGACACAGAAAAGAGCAATTTTCTATACACACTTACATGAATTGGAATTGAATGGGTGGATATTGTTTAAATGACCTGATAAGCCAGTTGATTGTCAACGCACGCATTGACAGGCACGGTACACAGGCGTTGCGTTGACACACAACAACCGCACACAACTGTAGGCGTTTATAGGAACAATACCGCTATTTGGGGTTGGAGAATACGGAAATCTCATTTATCGATAAAGGTAGAATTCTTATTTAACATAAGTGGATTGATACATACATACATGCATGTATATGAATGGAAAATTATATGTATAATTAGGTGTGCTATCAGCACTGGCACTCAGACCTCTAGTTACATAACTTTCTTCTTTTTTTTTTCAACAACTACTTCACTACTTTTAGCTTGAGTTGAACTCGGCAGTCTCTTTTTAAATGATTTTCTTCATATTTGCTTATCGCTAAAGAATTTATTTTTAAGTTTAATTTATATGCAAAGTAAAAAATCCGGCTCTACTTTGTTGTTGTGGCTTTCCGTATTTTGTTCTATTTAGATTTTATAGTTGGTATTGTAAAGAAGGTGATAGGTGAAGGAAAACGAAATGTCATAATTCATTTTTATCTAAATCAAAATATTAAATTTCAAATTATATTAATAATCTGGCTGCGCATTTGTATGTACATATGTATGAGTATTCAAAATTTGGCATTTACTTATTACAACAGCTGATTTTTTACCCACTAATGGAGGTACATACGTATCTGATATAAGTTGCTCGTTAGCTTCTCAGGGCCCAGAAGAGAAAAATGAGCATGAATGATCAAATTTTTCAGTATAACTCAAAACAACTTGCAACCACCTCGACAAATTCAACCAAATTGAACCAAAAATATCGTTTTAATTAATTTTTTTTAAACGCTATCTCGTCTTAGAAAGAAAAGAATCTCAAGTAAACCGATTAAAAATACAATTTTTTTTTTCAAATAAGTCGATCCCTAGTTCAATTTCCGGCAAAACAGGAGTGTTCATATTAAACTTAGTAAAAAGTCACTTTACATTGCGAATTTCAGGTAAATTGAATCATAGATTTGACTCTTTTTGAATAGATCGGTGTGAGGTCCACTTCTCGGTAGAAAATAGATGCCCATGTTAATTTAGACAGAAGGCTACCTATACACCAAATTTGAAGAATATCGAAAAAAATACGATTATTTGGAATTGGTCGGTACGTGATCAACTTCCAGGATTCTTCTCGAAATCAGTCAAAGAGGTTTGGAACAACAATGAAAAAAAAAGCCGATGTACCACACATGCGAGATTGGTATCTTTTTACTAATGATGTACTATATATACCTAGATTGTATGATGAAAGCTCTAATAAGTTATAAGTTATGCGCGAAGAAGTGATAATAAAACCTCGGCCCTTGGGTCCACTGCTTGCCGTTCAAGCAACCAATCGACGTATCTACGGCGTTGTGAATGGTCAGCTGGCTTCAGTTGTTCTGTGAGCTGGACTTTATATTGATGTAGGTTTAAGTCCAAGTAAGAGTTGACAAGGAGCATGCATCAGCTTCTTTGCAGAATATGGTCGGACAAAAGCATGCCTGATGAATGGAACCTCAGTGTGCTCTGCCCAATCCAAAAAAAAGGGAGACCCCACGGTCTGCGCCAATTATCGTGGGATAAGTCTCCTTAATATCGCATATAAAGTCCTATCTAGCGTATTGTGTGAAAGACTAAAGCCCACCGTCAACAAACTGATCGGACCTTATTAGTGTGGCTTTAGACTTTTCAAATCCACCATTGAGCAGATATTCACCATGCGGCAAATCTTGGAGAAGACCCGAGAGAAAAGAATCGATACACACCACCTTTTTATCGATTTTAAAGCTGCCTTCGACAGCACGATGCGCCGCTTTGTCTGAATTTGATATCCCCACAAAACTCATACGGCTTTGTAAACTGACCCTGGATAATACCAGAAGTGCAGTCAGAATTGGGAAGGACCTCTCCGAACCATTCGATACCAAACGAGGTTTCATACAAGGACACTCTTTATCGTGTGATTTCTTTAATTTGATGCTGGAAAAAATAATACGCGCTGTAGAGCTAAACAGACCAGGCACAATATTCTACAAGAGTGTGCAATTGTTGGCGTATGCCAATGATATTGATATAATTGTTCATAACACCCGCACCGTAAGTTCTGCGTTCTCCAGGTAAGACAAAAAAGCGAAGCAAATGGGTCTGGTAGTGAACGAGGGCAAGACGAAATATCTACTGTCATCAAATAAACAGACGTAGTAGAAGACTTCGTCTATCTGGGAACCAATATTAAAAATGTCAGCCTTGAAATCCAACGTAGAATCACTCTTGCCAACAGGTGCTACTTTGAACTGAGTAGGCAATTGAAAAGTAAAGTCTTCTCTCGACGAACCAAAACCAAACTCTACAAATCGCTCATCATTCCCGTCCTGACATATATTGTAAAAGCCTGGACGATGTCTACATCCGATGGTCGGCTTTAGGAGTTTTCGAGAGAAAAGTTTTGCGGAAGATTTATTGTCCTTTGCGCGTTGGCAACGGTGAATACCGCAATACCGCCGACGATGGAACGATGAACTGTACGAGATATACGACGACATTGACATAGTTCAGGTGTAACGAGCAAAAGGATGATGCACAGGCCTTACAATATCCACTTGCATAAATGCCTAACTTTTAACTAAAACAAAACATTTTGGATTTGTAATTCTGCCTTAATTAAAAAAAAAAAAAAAAAAATTAAATAAAAAACGTGATCGGAGAAATATAATCTTTTTCCAACCATCGCGGTTTCGTACTGGGGGGCCAACGGCATTTAATTTTTTATTGATTACCTCCTATTGCTGTCTAATCTTAGCTGGAGCCGCTCCATTATGAAAACCCTTTGCAAAGCATTCATTTAAAATTTCTTTCTCAACCCAAATAACGTCGGCGACGTCAATAGCCAATATTTGCAATAGTCAATGGCTGCCGATAAAAACTACGGCAATATGTCAAGTCAACGACGGCGCCAACCATAATAGGGGTGAGCATATTTAAACTATCATTACATGTTATGCGTGTATTAGCTTTCGCTCAGGTTATTGACAGTGGTCTTATCTTTCTTCGTAAGCTTGTCTTTCCTTTTATTCCCTTGCCAGTGTTGCCTGTTGTCGTAGGTCAGTGTTGCATTCCCTTAGTGTTTAGTTATTATTAGTATGTTTGCCCACGTGTATTCTTATTACCAAATACCACATATATTATTTGTATGTCAAATTTCGTGGATTCGAGACACATATCAACTTAGCAAAGTTAATTTTTTTTTCGTACGTTTGCCGACACAATTCGGGGGAAGTTAAAAAGCTATAACAAATATATAAAGTCACCGTAGCCGAGTAGATAGTTGCGCTTGCTACCTTACCGTTCGAAATCCGGTCATACCAACTTTCTAAATTGTAGAAAATATTCCTAACAAAATTGGATGAGCCGCTCGGAGACCTTCTAGTAAAAACTATACATAGTTCAGTCGAAAATAGCAATTTTTGTTTTATTAAATATACGTACATGTGTGTATGTGATTGCGATGATTAAAGTTGCTAAAGAAATATTATAAGCTCAATATTTACTTTATAAAATAAAAACCTGAACGCCGGTTTAGCAAAACTCCCACTTTGAGTAGAAATTTTAAGAGTTTAACGCTTGAAATTTGGCGGAAAAGCTCCCACATACATTCTGCCGATTTATGCTGCGAATTCTCTTTTATTTTTCCTATCTATTATGCATATCAAATTTGCATCTATATACATATATCGGCCGCAATAACCGAGTCGTTAGCAATGCGTACTACAATTCGGAAAGCCTGGGTTCGAGCCCAGATTCGACTAACATCCAAAATTATAGAAAATTTATTTTTCTAATTGCAGTCAAATCCCTACATCGGGTATATATATATATCAAAATGTGAGGTGGAAATTGACTCGACCTTAATAAGACTAAGTTTTTGGAAAAAAAAATTAGGTTTTTGCCTGGGGCTTTTTCAGTACCCAAATCTTTCACTTGAAAGACATTTCGACCATGCCGAAGTCTTTATACCTTTCATGAACATATCAAATTTATTGCAAATCTCAAAATTCGATTTCGATGATTTTTAGTGTGAATATCAACTTGCATTTAGTACTGTAAAATACCTAATTTGATGCTTCTAGATGATTTTTTAACGGATGTTTTACACAAAACCTCATATCTGAACAAATCGGTCATGTAGGGGGCTATGTGATGTAGTATTCCGATTTCGAAGATTTTCTGAGCCAATGTGCAATTAATTGTGTGTGTGTAGAATACCAAAATTCCACTCAAAATTTGAAATCTGAAAAATCGACAGTATATATGCTATATTGGTCCGATTTGGCCGGTTCCAAAAAAATGATCGTTTAAAAGTAGAATAGCTGCATACCAAGTGTGGTTGAAATATCTCAAAAACTGAGGAACTAGTTTGCGTTCAAACAGACAGACGGACATGGCTAAATCAACTCAGCTCTTGCTTCTCATACGATCGGTATAAATTTTGGTGGGTCTGTCCCTTCTCCTTCTGGTACTTACATACTTCCGTCCAAAATTAATATAGCATTCCATGTACTTGAAAGGTATAATAAATTATTTTTATATAATTCATTTTGCAGCTTCAAAATTCAGCCTATGACCATCTATTAAAATGGAGCATTGCATCCAGAAGAAAAAGCGAGAAAAAGTGAGACTTTTGCATATTCCAGGATTTATAATATTCTCTTGAAAAGTACGCAAAGGCAAATTTCTCGAAAAAAGGGTGTATATCTATGCAAGTTTTTCAAGGAGTGTATGAAGCTACCTTTGAAAAGGATTGTATTGTGCTTAATTCGAACAGCCATATGTAAATTATAATCCCACTTGGATCGAGGAAGCGATTATTGGATTGTAGTAATCGATAATAAAGCCGTGCCGTTTAGGCCTCAAAAAAAAAAAGAGCTCAGATTCAAGGACCTTTGACAAAGAAAGCATAATAATCCTATACAATACTCAGAAATTTTTAAATTTTCCTCAACACCATTCAGAATAAATATGTACATAACGAAATAATATCGCTCAAGGAATCGAAAAAATCCTTCCACTAAGACAATGCAACATTTTTTATAATATACAATAAATTTCCTTTAGGGTAGCAACGTTTTCCCATTTGAATACAGCTGAGTATAAGTGCATACTATTCGAGTTTATTTTATGATGATATCGTGGAATGTGCAAATATTTTCACACATTATGCATACCATATTCGTACAATTTTCATTGTTCTATGGCATTTCATGCTTAATGCCATGATGTGCTCGTTACAACTGTTTGTTGTAAAAAGTTATGATATTCGATTATGCAAACTTGTTGAATAGCCTTTTGTTATGGTTCCAGGAAAAGCGTAAAATAATTAACGACTGTTAAAGTTGAATAAAATGAAAACAAGCTGTACTGCGACTAACATACATATGCATGTAGTTATGTATCTTCTCATTAAATTGTGAAAAGGGTATACGTTCTCTAACAATTATATTGTTTGAAGTTCTCATTTAATAGGAAGATAATTAAAAAGGCTTTTTAGAATATTTACAGTGATAAAATAGAGAAAGAGCGAAAGATAAAATTACTGCAGTCAGCGTTTATTCTGGATTAAGTGCTGTCAAATTTTTAAATTTGGTATCCGTATTAAATAACTTCTCCCACATGAAGCTCTTTCTGGTTGCGCATGAGATATGATATTCAGAAAGAATGATATGAGGATAGAGTTCTGCGTAAAGTAAGGCCATAGGAACTGTACTGAACACCGTGCCACACCCTTGCGTTGTTTGGAATATTCAACTATTAATTTCGACGCACAACAATTATACAATACAAAGTGTAACTTTTTTCATTTCACTGGTTTATTTTACTTTACCTTTCAATTTTTCAATTATTTGAAAAAGCTGAAGGACAACTGCAAACAGAATTGCAAAAACTTTTTAACAACATTTGCAATCTCGTTTCATGTAGTAATTTATGTAAATCAATTGGCATACAAACTTTTTAATGATATCACCAATGCACGTATATACATATGCGAAATGTTAATTTAAAAATTATTTCATTACTTGACGATTTTTATCAATTTATCATTTACATCCATGCCCGATTATAATTAGTGAAATGAATATTCGTACACAATGCAATACTACCTATGTATATGCCGGTTGTTTGAAAATAAAATAAAACAAGAAAGAATAGCTATCTGAATTTCCTTTGGTAGAAAACCAAATTTGACAAATTTGATTAAATCCTATTTTGGCGGATTTTATGATCCAAAATCTCATATCTGAACGAATCGGTTGTATGGTGTCTATATGATATAATAGACCGATTTCAATGATTTTCCATACCAAAATTTACTTTAATTTAATTGTTTAAAATATTAAATTTCACGCTCCAATGTTCATTTTAAGTTGCTTGTATAAGCCTCACATCTGAACTATATGGTGTATGGCAGCTATATGTTATACTCGTCGGATTTCGATGATTTTCAGTACCAATATGCCATTCATAACGCATTTGTAGTAGTTTACGTTCTTAGGTACTTTTTGGAGGATTTATAAACTAAAATTTTAAATCTGATTGGTCGTATATATGCTATAGTGGTCTGATCTGGCCGGTTCCAACGAAAGATCGCTTAAACGTATAATAGCTGCCTACCAAGTTTGGTTGAGATATCTCACAAACTAAGGCAAAAATTTGCGTTCAAACAGACAGACGGACAGACGGACATGGTTAATTAACTCAGCTCTTGATTCTGATACGATCGGTAAAATTTTGGTTTGTCTATCCCTTCGCCTTCTGGTACTTACATACCACGGATCAAAGTAAATGTACCATTCCATGTACATAAGGTAAAATGATGTAACACAAAATAACATAATATTAAATAAAGCAGAATAAAAAAATAAAAAATAAAATAAAAATAATATCAAATATAGTAAAAAAACATTAAAAAAATAAAATAAAATAAAATAAAATAAAATAAAATAGAATACAATAAATTTATATAAAATAAAATAAAATAAAATAAAGTAAGGCAAAATTAAATAAATTAATCTAAAATAAAAAAAATAAAAATAACTTAAAATAAAAAAATTAAATAAAATTAAATAAAATAAGGCTGAATAAAATAAAATAATATCGAATAGAGTAAAAAAAATAAAATAAAAAAAGAATAAAAATAAAAATAAATTAAAATAAGGTTAAATAAAATAAATTTAAATAAATAAAAAAAAAAAATTAAAAAAAATTATAAAACTGCATAAAATTAAATAAAGTTAAACTGAACAAAACAAAAAGTTAAAGAAAATTAAATAAATAAATTAAATAAAATTTAATAAAATCAAATTGATTAAAATGAGATAAAGGAATTTTAAAAAAGTGAAGCAGAGGTTTTCCCCCAGAGCGTTTAATAATAATATTATTAATCAAACTATTTGGCTGCTCTAATTAGAATAAAGTCAAATAAAATAGAAAAAATAAGATTTAACTAAAAAAAATCAAAACAATGGGATTAAACTAAATGAAATGAAATATTATTAAAGAAAAATAGAAATTAAACAAAAAAGTGAGATAAAAAAGATTAATATATAAAAAAAATATTTAAATCTTCAAGCGGCTTATTTTCAATTCGATTCGAAAAAAATGTGTTCTCTACTGCATGTGGTAAATTATGCACACGTATTCATTCAACCAATGCATCTTCAACGAGCGACTGTTTGTTGCGCCATGTGAACCCGCGGCGTTATTGGTCCGTTGACTTCGAATACTCGGAAGGAACTGCCGTTACAATCAAAGCTGAACGTTAATGTGCCATGGTCAGAGATTAAGTTTTTCCATAAGTTGAAGAGAATAACAAGAGAACGAATGAGTAAAAAATTTTAATAAAAGGCAAGCCTGCCGTGCTATGCCAACCATTCAGAAACGATGCATGACTTCAAAGATGAAATAAAATCGCCATATAGTCGAATATTTGTTGAAAAATTGTATCGACAGAATTGGCTACTGCAATGTAAGCTGCGGCAGCCATAGGAATGAAGTTCTGTTTCATCATTAACTTGACTGTTGAGACATTTCAATAAAGGCAATTTTAAAACCTAAATTTTCCATCGCCCATCCTATACAAATGAAGCCCACTTTTTAAATATGTTACGAATAAATTTCAACCAAATTTCCATTAAAATTCCCAACGTTTGACCAATTTTTTTTTTTTTTTTGATTAACAGAGAAAGCATTTAACAATCCATATGGGAAGTAAGATGTTAAGATGGTGAAGCTATTTGCAAGCACAATTTTGCCAAATTGAGAGTTATTGACACTATTTGAGAGCCCATCGCTGACTTTTTTGGCTCCAAAAATGTTTCGCTCAGCCTTAATTTGAAAGAACCGTGGCGTATAAGCACCATTTGAATTCAGCAACACATCAACGCATCAACACACGCTCAACTCACCTGTAATATGCTGGTTTTACCGACGCCAGAGGCCCCCAAAAATGCCGCTTTAAGGGGGCTCTGCAGCCATGGGGGTTCCGCACCACCCTCCAGAGTGATGCGCTATGCTGAGATGCACTTATTTTGTATGTGAATTTCCATTGCGATTGAGATTTTCGTCGACTGCGTTTTATTATTGTTAGTGGCGTTGACGGTAGTAGTGTTAGCGGTGTTGGCGATGCTCGTGTTATTATTGATCGTATTAGTTGCTGTTGTTGTTGCTGCTGCTGCTGATGTTTTTGCTGTTGTGTTTGGTGTTGCTGTGCTATAAGGAATGAATGATCTTGTTGTTGTTGATGATATCCTATCGATTTCAGTTTTACTCTCAATTGTTGTTGCTGTTGTTGCTGTTGCTGCTGCTGCCTTCGATGCGTTATTATTATTAAATATTTGCGGTTGTGATTTTTGCTGTCGATGATATTGAAAATGATGCTGGCGTTGCTGTTGTAGTTGATGTTGCTGTTGCTGCTGATTGTTATTGTTTCCGACATAGTCGACGCTTCGAGTTCTGCCAATAAGTAATTTCTTAGAATTTGTCGGCGATATTGTACTCCACATTATAGTCGGCATATGGTTGGTTAGACAGAAGGCGCTTTAGCGGCCACCAGTGGAAGTGTGAGACAAATTGGTATTGGTATTGCGTACACTACCAAGCCAAGTACATACATGTATGTATGTATATATGTAAATATGTTGTGTGAGTTGCGATGCTGCAATTGAAAGTTGGAACAACGCACATAATTTAAATAACTATTGTTAACACTCGAAACCAAATCACATTTCACATCACTTTCCTTATTGACTTATTTTTATTATGCGTATATATGTATGACATATGTATGTATTGCTGCTGTTGAGTTCTATGTAAATATGTAAATCGATGGTTAATTTGTGATTTTTGAATTTTTAATTAAAATATTTATTCCCTTTCAAACCACGCTGTTGCTTTTGTATTTCTTTCAATTACATTATCAATGTTATTGCTGCTTTTGTCTAGTTTTTTATCTAGTTTACCTTAAATAGTTGCGTTTCTTTAAAATTATTATTGCTTTTACTTTTGATTGTTGTTGGTTAATTTTATTTTGGAAATTTCTTTCGTTTGTTTTTAACTAATTAATTTGATTTTATTTGCTTTTTGAAATATTTCGATTTATTTGGTGTCAGAACTATATTTCCGATTTATGAAAAAGTTGTTTGCAAATTTCTTCTTCTGGCTTTATAGATGTACCACTTGCTTTGTTCTCTTTAAAAAGGGTTTCTTCCTTACTCATATCATATCGCAAGCCTCTCTTTTCTATTTACTGTAGTTGTTCCCAAGTTGACAGATTTTGACGCTTCATTTCATTCTGTAATGAAAATAAATTAAGAATAATAAAAAATAGAGTTAAGTAGCATTTTTAACTGGTTTTGTCATTAAATTAAGTAGGCAAAAAAATGCTGCTATTAATAGAATTAATTTTAATTTAATTTAAAATTCTTTTCCTAAAACAATTTAATTTATTTATCTACAATTTTTGGTTATCATATAAATATGTATATTGCTAGGGAGTTATATTTAGCACTATGGTTAAAGAATTCAACCTTCTCAACAGATTTTTCACCAAGGAGCCAAATATAAAAAAAATATATATATAAACCGTGGCAAATATATATAAATTTTAAAAGATGTTCCATTTCGAGGTTCCTTACATTTTTAAAGAAAAAGCACAGAAAAATCAAATTTAGTGGGAAATATTTATTATCATTCGAAAGATCATTCTTTGGCATAAATTTTTCGAAGATTATCTCTTCAAATGTTGGTCGCGGCTACGTCTCAGATCGTCAATCCATTGAGTTCAATTTTCGATGACTCGTTCGAGCATTTCGATTTGTAACTGGCGACTGACACGCGTGATGTTTAGTTCCAAGGCCTGAATCGAAGCGGAATTGTCCACATAAACTTTAGACTTTACATATCCTCACAGGAAAAAGTCTAACGGTGTGATATCACACGATCTTGGTGACCAATCGACCGACCTCACCAATCTGCTTACCGAAGTATTCTCTCAATAAATCCATTGATTGATGCGATGTGTGAGAAGTGGCGCCGTCTTGTTGAAACCAAATGTCACGGAGATCACGAACTTCAATTTTAGGTATCAAATAGTCGGTTATCATGGCGCGATTACGGTCGCCATTGACGGCTACGTTATCACCGGCATCATTTTTGATGAAATATGGACCGATGATTCCACCGACCCACAAACCACAACAAACCGTAATTTTTTCTGAATGAAATGGCAGCCCTTGAATTTCTTCAGGTTGTTCTTCATCGAAATGCGCCAGTTTTGCTTGTTTACATATCCGTTGAGCCAGAAGCGAGCCTCATCTCTCGATGTAAAATGCGTCAAGTCGTTCCATACGTCAGTCCGAGTTACTGCGAACGGTGCCGAATCGACTCTCCACGGCCTTGGTGTGCACTCTTAGCCACGACCGTTATATTTTCTTCGCTGCGTGCTGGACGTGGTCTATTCGGTCGAATATTATCCAATAATGATTGCTGGGTCTCAAGATGGGTGATGGTGTTGCGAATAGTACGCTCAGTTGGCCGATTATGTTGACCATAAGTTGAGCGAAGCGCACGAAATGCATTCTTTACAGAACGTGAATTTTCATAATAAGGGTAAGTGATTTATAAGCGTTATTCAGGTGTAAGTCTTTCCACGATGAGATGTCAAACAATACTGGATAAATGTAATATGACAACTTGACGCGAGTCCCGCGTTATCTTTCAAGAAACCCCTATTGAAAAAAGTATCTCTACTTGGATCACCCTTTATATATATCAGGTGCTTGTAACCGCAGAAGCAAATTTTGGCCCAGCTCCTCCTCCTATTTGTGATTTTGTGTCTTGATGTTTTTACCAACAAATGGAGGGACCTACAGTTTATTATAAGCCGCCTCCGAACGACCGATGAAGTTTTATGAGGAGTTTTTTTATTTCACACCAGAAATACACTCGGAAAGCTGGACATTCCCTGCAGAGTGGCGACTGAAACTAGAAATTTTTTTTTAAAATTTTGGAAATTGCTCGAATTTCGGCCTTCCGAATTGTAGTAAGCAATGCTAACTACTCGGCTATCGTGGCCATCAGATTTGTTAACTGATTTGGTTATTGTACTTAAAAATTTGTCAGAGCCGCTCTTTGGGTTTGTTTATAAATTGCATACCAAAAAACAAAGACATGCAAAAACTAAGTTTTTAATTTATTATGTGAGATAAATCTAACAAGGACACAGAAAGACTAACATATAATTATTACAGATTAACTCAGCTTATGATTCATATATAACACTGGTCACGGGTTTTACTTTTTTCTTATTTTTTTAACGTGGAGCCCTATACGAATTACATTAATACCAAAAATATTGATTTTCTATGTGTAGCTTTCTAGGTTTTCATTGAACAGGGGAAAAAAGATTTGCATCCAGCTTAACATTTATTAAAAAAAATATAATTGCTTATTCTTCTAGAACAAATTATTTGCTCCAAAATTTAAATTAAAATCCGATTTGTTTTTCAATTTGTCATTTAGATTAGCTGTCCAATAGACTGACAGCCACGAAAATGCAGCTACATACACATATTAACATAACTACCGACATAGTCGCATATTTACCGCATAAATGATTACCGCTTTATAATCGTAAATGTGACTCTGCTTTGTGGACGTATATCCGTCTCACTGGCTTTTAATTTTTCTCTGTTCTGCAGTTAATGATTCATTTTACATGCTCACTTAACGGTATACATACGTCAGAAGCAAACGAAAGGCAGCAATGAAGAGCTATTGCACAGAAAGATATGAGAATGTGACAATGGGGGAGTAGAGCAGTTGATGTGACAAACTCATGGGACCACAAAAAGCTTGGCAGAGCTGTGGTAGCCAAGATGACTGACAAGCTACCACCACTACTGTTTCTGACTTCATGCGTATGTTTGAGCGAAATAGAGAGTGACTTGACAGAACTTTAAGTTGGCATGTCAATTAAAAAGCCACAGCTGATAAGAATTTTACTACACAAAAAGAAGAAAAAATTGTAAATGGACAACTGTAAACAATTTTTTTTTTTTAAAGTAGAAGTAGGAGATCAAGGTCAATAAAAATGCAAAAGATGGGGGTGGGTATAAGGAAACCACCTGGCACCGAACTCGTCTTTAAAAGTAAGAGTAGGGGAAGAGAAGCACCCCACCTAGTCGTTGATTACAAATATAACATCGAACCTGAAAATTGTAAATCAAAGTAAAGTCTTCATATCTCATTAAAACAAACTAAAACTAAATTTATCTACATTACAACTAAAACATAAATCAGCTGTTGCAAAACTTCAACCTACGCAACTCGCAGAAATTCGCTAACCAAATAAAAAAGCAAAAAAAAAGTGCAAAGGATAGGAACAAACGTGAATAAAAAACGAAGTACCCACAGAAGCATCATTGTGTTCGACGAACAATGTAAAATGGGCATTTACAGATCTGGCGCATTGACAACGGCTGGAGAAAAATAGGCAGTCGCAGTAAATTGATTGTCCTTGAGTGGGCCTTTATTGTAGACTTTTAGTTCACTGCCAGTGGTTATGTGAAGAAAAACATTTATTTAGCTGTCAGAGTGTGCATTGGGCATAGTTATGATATCTTCTGTCAAGATAACTTGCTGTTGAGTGCTATAATTTATCAAACTCAATACAAGTGGTGCACTTTAAAGAGCGAAAACTAAGAGTTCACTTAGCCACTGTCTCAAGTGAAGTGACGTAAAAGTGTGGAAAGTTTGTTTCATAGTCTGCCTTTTTTACTTTTTTAACAAGTAAGTGAAGAGTTTCTTGCCGCTAACGATTTCGATGATATATCTTATTTATTTTAGAGAGAAAAATATATATCTATTATTTATTCCTATTTAATGTATTGCCTTTTCGAAATTATTAACTGATGCCACAAAATAATCCAACAACCAAAAGCAATTTCAAATAACTTTCTATAATCAACTTCAATTCTCGCCGTGAATGGTTTTTTTTTATCTCTGCTATTGACAGAAAACGGATATCTCAAACTGATAATAGAAATCGGTCCGAGCCATATTAGGTGAATGCGGTGATTGCTCGATGATATTGTTACGATTTTGCTGAATCAACCTCTATGATTTCCCAAATACTTCGGGTACGATCTCTGGATTGTTAAATAAAAGTCACCAACTTAATTTGCAGTTTCTTTATTTATAAAGCATTTATGTAATGTCCTTTTATTACTCAGTAATTCACAATTCAATTGCAATTCACTTCACTGTCTACAATTACTTGAATTACAACTTTCACAATGTACTGTTTCTTATTAATTCATTGTAGTGTAATCACCAACGCGTTTACTTTACGACTGATTATTTACTGACTCCTCTGCAGTTGTGTGTCGCCCTTATATACCACTCGGTTGTTTGCAACTAACCGCCTGGATTATCGAATCGTTGTCGCTAACGAATCTTCTCGATTTACGCTATTCTCTTTAATCTGACATTCGCTTCGCATTTTCGCCACAATATATATTCACAATGATACCCCCGAGATATGGTCCCTTTTACCAATTTTCTAATACAAACATGTCAGAACGATCAGATAATATTTTTTTAATTTAAGATCTGACCTTCACTTGAGGATTCGTTGCGCAAAACAAAATGATAATGAAAGAAAACAGTCAAAATTAACTAGACTTTTTATCGACTTTTACGGCTCAATTTGGACACGTCACTTCGGAATCGGTTGGAATTTTCTTGTTATATCACATACTCAGCGAACCTTATTGCATTGCATTTTTGAAGAAAATTCTAGTCGAGCGGCAATGCATTTCATATCCAAATATATACTTCAAACGATACGAATGAATTCGTGAGACACTATACTTCAGTTACGATTTTCTGTAACAATTTTCTTCACTTTAGCGGTGCGAACTTCAGTTGAAGACGTTGATGACCAACGGCAATTTCAATGAAACTGTAAACAAACTAAAAGTTATTCCATCCATTCCAATATTCCAAACATGCGTTGGAAAGCTACTGTGATTGTGCGTCCTTTTCCAGTATTGTCACTCACATTTGAAACGTAAATATCAATATAATTTTTTCACTCAAATCCCTGCTGAGCTGCTTGAGAGCTACAAAAAAAAAAAAAAAATAGTCGTTTTTGCATCGGTTTATGTCTGATGAAGAAAAATGTTTCCACTGCGAAAACCCTAAGTTCAAGCAGTCATACATGAATCCTGGCCAACCAGCCAAATCAACGGCAAAGCCGAATATCCATTGCACCAAGGTAATGCTCTGTATTTGGTGGAATCAGAAGGACGTGCTGTATTATTAGCTTCTAAATCTGGCTGAAACCATTAATAGGGAACGCTGCCGATAACAACTCAGCGATCGATTGCTGAAAAATGCCCGGAATTGGTGACCACACGCGAATTAATAATTTTCCATCATGACAACGCTATGATGTGCGTCAGAAAGAGCAGAACATCAGACGAAACGGATAACACGCTTTTGATCTAATCAGAATCTCGGAATCGCTGCCTTCTATTTTAATAAATCATAATTTTAGAGCAGAGAAAAGACTACAGAAGTTTGAATTTCAAAAAGAAAAATCTATTAAAGTTCCGTTAGGTTATAAGTAAGTTTTATAGTGCATTTGACAGAGAAGATTGACGACTCATGAATCCAAAAAAAGTGTGACCATGACGTTGTTGGCCAACAGAACCAGTTTGTCTTTCTTTAGTGCAGTTAGTTTATCATGCCTGTCAATTAACCGGTTGCTGGAGAAGCAGATTAATTCTCTAGGCACGCAAACTTTTCGAGCCCAATGATGCGTTGGGAATTTTTCTTTGAACCGTCACTGAGTGATATGCCTCGATAATAACCATTAAGGGAAATTGAGATTTAAACACACAAATATATATTCTTTTTTGCGCCAAACGTTCTCATATTCACTTGCCTAAACACTCCAATACCTGACTCTCTTTGTGCGCTAAGCCGCTGAAAGCCACAAGGTGTTGACTAAGATATATCTTTGTACAGCCAATAGATTACCAGCAGCAGCAGTCATGACATGAGCTCGAACTTGAACTGGGCGCATTTAACGTACGTGACTTGATTACCGAATCTGTTTGCAACAGCTTGAATTTGATGAGGCACGAACCACGAGTAAAAAAAAAAAATGACAAACAAAACATATAAAGAGAGGGTAATGTCATGAGTGGAAATTTGCTGCTACATTGTTGCGAGGCGAAAAGCATGCAAACATAAATTCTCTATTGTGTAATGGGACACGTAAGTGTGTACGAAGCAATTTATTCACTAAATATGGATCGTAGAAAAATCATCAATTTTATATAGAAAATATTTAAATTTCACTTATTGCGGAATTTTGTATGGATTTTATTTGATTAACAGACTTTTAAAGGACAGAAATAATTTTTTGGCTAAATTTCATGATTATTTAAATCTTAAATAATTTTTCTTTCTACCTTTCATGTACATGAAATGATATAGCAAATTTGGTTCGAAGTATGTAAGTACCAGAAAGAGAAGACAGAGATCACGATCAAAATTTATTAAAATAAACTTTTTCCATTTCCTTTCCAAAGGATGTCAACTAAGGAAGAGCTGAACTGGCGGCAAGAAAACTTAAATCAAACAAATCACCTGGCCCAGGCGGAATACCAGCAAAAGTACAAAAGGTAATAGCCGAAAACCATCCTAACTTGATATTAGAAATGTTAAAAACTTGTCTAAAAGCCGGCTTCTTCCTAGAAGCTTGGAAAGGCAGTAGCTCGCAATTGATAATTACTACCCAATTAACTTTTTCCATATTTCCTTTAATTTCCAGTTCCCAGCATGGGTTTTGCAAAGGGAAATCTACTATTACTAATTTGCTGGAATTTGTTACTCACATTTGAAATGGATTTAGAGAAAACAAGGATTCTGATGTTATATATACTGACTTCAGTAAAGCATTCGACAGAGTAAATCATACAATACTTATTAAAAAACTAGATCTTCTTGGATTTCAACCAAGCCTTCTCCAATGGATATCTTCCTATCTCTGCAACAGAACTCAAAGTGTTCCGCAAGGTAGCCACCTGGGGCCGATTCTGTTCTTGTTATTTAATAACGATTTGCCTTCAGTTATAAAATATTCAAAGATTTTTTTATATGCCGATGATATAAAGCTTTCCAATCTTATATCTCAATTAATAAAAGATGTTTTTTACAAACCGATTTGAACAATTTAGTAACTTGGTGTAATAACAATGATATGCCTCTTAACCTTAATAAATGTGAAACCATGTTATTTACACGAAAATATGTTCAACCACCATCTTACACAATTAGCAACTATAGTCTATACCAAGCATGTAATTTTGTTGATTTGGGTGTAACAATGGATACCAAACTCAACTTCAGTCTTCATATTAATACAACTGTGTTGAAAGCTAAAGGTGTTCTTGCCTTTGTAAAGCGGTGGTCTAAAGAATTCAGAGATACTTATCATTATTAGTAAGACCAATATCGGAGTACGGTTCGGTTGTGTGGAACCCTAGTTATAAAATCCATTCTGATAAAATTTTTGTTGTTTGCTTTGCGTCATTTGCACTGGGATTCCCGCCAAAATCTCCCTCCGTATACTAGTCGCTTAAAACTTATAAATTTACGCACACTTTCTGGCCGTAGAGAAATGTTAGGAATAATTTTTTTTAGTCAAGCTTCTAAATGGACTGATTTGCAGTTTATTTGTCTTAGGTGAAGTAGATTTTAATGTTCCCATCCGATTATCACGACAATTCAGACCAATATTCTTAAAATCTTGTAAAACAAACTTTGAACTATATGAACCATTTCGACGTTTATGTCAGGATTTCAATTGTTATTCCAGCATATTCGATATGACAGACTCACTTTTCGTAACAAAAAATACTATACTGACTTCTCTTAACAAGTAACTCACTAATTTTCTATTATGGTATAAATAATCTAATATTTCAGCTGATGAATTTGTTTTCTGTAAATCTCGACGCTTAACAAACTCTTGCTTTATTGACTCGGCAAATTCCGTACGTTATGCGGATGGTGCCCCTCGTGTCGGTTGGGCATAGGAGGGTAACCGTTGGGCTTAATTTAATTAAATTAATAAAGAATGTGGAAGTAGCACACAGAGGATGCTACAAGTTCAGACGAATGAACACATCGCTCAAAGGTCACGTTAGGAGCAGCGCAGGAATCAATTCTCAGACCAGACCTCTGTTACGTAAATTACGATTAGTTTCTTGGCTAGACACTGAAGATGCGCGTAGAAAATTAATCCAAGAGATGATAAGAGCAGAAATGTGGTTTGAAGCACGAGATCTTAAGCTTGCTACTGAAAAAACTGAACTGGTTTTACTAACAAGGAAGCATATTCCCATTGAAATAGACATGAGGACAACCACGGACACTCTAAGAACAAAAAAAAGGTTGTCAATTACTTGGGTGTCAGATTTGACTCTACGCCTAGCAACTGATCGCAAATCCAACATGCTGCGGAAAAGGCGTCTAAAATAATATTCCAACTCCAGCTTAGCGATGAGGATATGATCTCAAAATGGATTTATTTATAGAGAGGCTTTAATAAGACTTGAAACCATCGACGACGAAACTACTAATTACAGAGAATTCAGCAGATGTTAGACACATAACTACCCATTTTATATATATATTTGGCGCTTTGTAACCGCTGAAGCGATTTTTGATTGAGCCCCTCCTCCAATTTGTGGTTTTGCGTCTTGATGTCGGAGGGACTTACAGTTTATTCTAAGCCACCTCCGGACGGCTAATGGATTTTTGAGGAGCTTTTATTTCATGTCAATAATACACACAGAAAAATTTATTTTCTATAATTTTGGATGTTGCTCGGATCCAGGTCTTCCGAATGGCAGTACGCAATACTAAACACTCGGCTATCGCGGCCGCCAGTGGATAACTAATACAAAACTACTAACTAGATCTCAAAACCAAATAATTTGTTTTTTCCTTGTTGTTGTTTTTAATCTTACTTCTGAGCGAAAATCGAAAAATGTAAAAGTAAATTTCTTATCTGAAGAGAAGCTTAACTGGTAATTTCTTGTTGTTGAGAAATAGAGAAATTTTAAATCTCACAATTTCAAAAAACTACAGAGTCGCAAAGAAGAGTAAATATGCTCCTAAAAATATGCAAATATTCGCGATTTATATGGAACCTTCAATGTTTTTCCATTAAAAAATCAGAAATAATAGTTATTTTAGACTCTTGCATATAATTTGAGTATCCACAGTCCACAAGCTCCATAATTAGCCTAGACACACTTACATAAACATACAAATACTATTAAACACAACACAGTTTTCCATTAATTAAAGAGCTTTGTTGAATGTTGAATCCGATAAGCAAGAGCATTCGCGCTTACTAAATACCAACTGATTATCCTTAAATGCAGAATAATTAAAACGATAAGAGGGAAAGCAAAATTATCCAATGCAGAGATGTTGTCAATTTTCCGTATTTAATTAGAAAATTATAAGCGTAGCAAACAAGCAACAATGCAATCAACTGCTTTAATATAATTTACGAAAATGAATTAACAATAATACAATAACAAACGCGAGAAAATCACACCACACCAAATGCTCTTAGATCATAGTGGAGGGAACAAAGCTATCGGCTATTATATATATACAAATATATTTGAGGTGTTTTAATTCACGCGAATTTCATCAAACCAACAAATCGAACTGGAGAGAGAGGAAAAGCTTGTGATTAGTGGGATTAGATTAAGCTTGAGTCGAGTAGAATTACTTGTGATAGCAGCGCACTTCGCTTAAGCATAAGAAATGATAGAAAAGAAGACCACTCAATGTGCTATAATAAATAAATAAATGAAATCTCAAAGTGGCCGTAAATAATATAATTGACAGACAAATGTAATGGAAGAAAGAGAAGTGCGTTGGAATGTAATATGGTAATTTCGGTAGTCGAAAATATTTTAATAAAATTCTAAAACAGAAATTTGTTGAGAATCAAAGCATCATAATTGATAATTTGCTATTTTTAACGATAAATTATGTATCAAATTGTATCTTCAAACATGTGCATTTATAAGTACGTATTAAAGTGATTTAGTTTTTTTTTTTTTTAATTTTACAAATAAATATTTTTACTTAGGAGCATTTAAGTATGTTAGTGGACAAATAAATAAATTTAGGGATTTACGGATATAATATACGTATGTTTATTGAAAAATTGCTTACAATGTGCCTTAAAGAGACAACAAGCTGTGAAGTATAAAATAATTCCTTTCTTATTTACGGTATCGGTGCCATACAGCTTTGGAGAAGGAATCAACTGGTACACAAATTGAATGACTCGCTGACTAGCTGAACGACCGATAGCCATAAAATATGAATATGATGATGATGAGCAATGTTGACTCATACAACTTAATTCGTGTGGATTTTTTTCTTTTCATATTTTGAACGTTTATTTAAGAAAAACATCCAAGTAGAGGTACTTTTTCAATAGCCTTTTTTTGACAGATTAATCGTGAGTCGTGCCAAGCTGTCATGTTATTTTTGTCCAGTATTGTTTGACATTTCATCATGGAAAGATTTACGCCTGAACAACGTTTACAAATCATTCAACTTTGTTACGAAAGTTGACGTTCTGAAGCAAATGTTTTTCGCGCGTTTCGCTCTACTTATGGTCAACATAATCGGCCTACTGAACCAGAGTATAAAGGAGTATGGAAACTATCAGGTGATTTCCAGGAACCAGCCCACAGCTGAGAACAGCCTATGTATTTGACAAGGACGTATAGGCGTTGAATTTAGATTTTGACAGTTAGTATGGTGGAATATAGTGCAGCGCAAGGTCGCGTTGATATTTTGTTAAACAACTTAATAAATAGTTTTTCTAAAATTTTTCATTTCATGAATATATTTTATATTTTGTCGATAGGAAATATAGCCCTTATAAAAATATTCTATATATACTTTAATATTACATTGAAATAATCGTGATATTCGAAGTTTTATTTAAGCCTCTTTTGTTCAAATTGTAACTACATAGAAATTCACCAAAAAATAGGTAGTATGATTATAAGCAACCTTGTCGGGGTGAATATCATATAAATATTATTTTTCAAAGAAGTTTGTAGACGCTATCAAATGAAGGTATGTAATAAAATTATTAAATCTTTGTACATTACTAATATTTGCTATTAAATCATCGTACCTCTACGATGTATTAAATATTGCAGAGCATAATGGATATGTGCGGAAGTCACCAGTACAATACAAAATTATGAGTTATTCGCAGGACGATAAATCCCACAACTTACAAAACACACTTTGCACATAAAAGAAAAAAACATTGAAGAAAGTATCTATATATTATATGCTGGAAAACACTGCCGCTGTCTAGTGAAGCTTATGACCTCCATCATGTTTTGACAAAGTGAAGATTAGTGTAGGACTAAAAGTGAGGCGTTTTTCGGCCACTTTTCAGTTTTACAGTAAGTGTTGCTTATGGGAAACAAAGCTGCTGATGTAATTTTATTTAATTACATAATGCCTTATAGAGCTCAAAGGTATCGCAGAGCTTAATTCTTCGATTTACTGTTTTATTTAGGAATAGATTGCGTGGACGAGAGTCGACTAATAATGTGGGAAACGTGATGATACAATGTGGTGGCGAATTTGGCAATTGGTACCCCTATACGTTGCTAAGCTAAGATCGCATGAATGCGGGCAAAGGCATTTTTACATTGCGATAAATTTTGGTTAATTGTTTGCTCATTAGAAAAACACATACATATGTGACATGTCTTTGAAATAAAAATATTTTGTTTCTGAAAATTATAGCGTCTGTAGATTGTCAAAACTAAAAGCCGTGTATGTATATGGAATTGGAAAAACATGTTGCCAGGAGCTATGTGCAAATCTTTAACCATCTGAGTGGAGATATTAATTACATATGTGAATGTATAATATATAATTTTATACTGATGAACTTTAAATTATTTTCAGTAAATAAAAAAAATGAAGAAAATAGCTTTGTTACTTATTTGGAATAGGATCATTTGAACAGATTGAACTTTTTTATAATATTGAAATATGTAGGTATGAAAAGGGGAGCGCTACCGATTTTTAATAAATTTATTAAATACAAAGCTTTCAATTACAAATTCATGGTGCAAACATATAAATACATATATATAAAGATACTAAAACATAAACAATTCATTTTCAACACGGTTGACTTTTACAGAAAAAGTATGAAATAAGTAAAATTTGTGAAAGTCAAAAATGTAATATTGTAATTAATAATAGACATAGAAGAAAATACCAAATATTGTTTGACTTAATTTTTCTTTATTCCTATTATATTTTTCTTGCTAAATTTTATTAAATATGTAACAAAATTTTGATATATATGTTCTCCCTTCTTTTCTTTATCAGAACCAAATATAAAAGGTACTAAACAAAATATTCTCAGATTAACGGAATGGTATCAGTCAATTAGAGCTAGGTGAATTAGTACTATATTTTTAACATATCATATTTATAAAATATATGTAATTAAACGGACTCAGAGTGAAAAACAAATCATTTGAAATTTTTACTACTACATATACTACGTATAGTAATACTAACAGAAATATAGTACTTTACGAGATTAATTATTTTTTTGCCGCTGTGCAAACCCTTGCACGCAAATCTCATTCCACCATACCAAACGATCCATGCGACATCTCGTGATGCTATTTTGCTACGAGGGCGTATGAGAGTTGAATTTTGTACGTCAAAAAAGAGTTTCCATACTCCTTTATACTCTGTACTGAACGTACTATTCGCAACACCATCAAACAGCACGCAGTGAAGCAAATACAGCGACCGTAGCTGAGGTGTACACGAAGAACGTGGAGAGTCGATTCGGCACCGTTCGCAGCAACTCGGACTGACGTATGGAGCGACTTTACGTCGAGATCTTAAAATGAAAGCATACAAAATACAGCTTGTGCAAGAAATGAAGCCGGTTGACCTTGCTAAGCGACATCGCTTCGCTCTATGGGCTCTTTAAAGTTTTGAAGCCAAGTTTTGTTCAGCGATGAGGCCCATTTCAGCCTCAATTTGGACGAAGAGCAGCCCGAAGAGATTCATCAAAAAAAAAAAAAAAAAAAAAAAAAAAAACATTTGGTGTGGTTTGTGGGCCGGTGGAATCGTCGGTCCATATTTCTTCAAAAATGATGCCGGTGAGAACGTATCCGTCAATGGCGACCGTTATCGCGCCGTGATAACCGACTATTTGATGCCTGAAATTGAAGCCCGTGATCTCCGCGACATTTGGCTTGAACAAGGCGACGCCACTTCCCACACATCGTATCAATCAGCGGATTCATTGAGGGAATACTTCGGTGAGCAGATAATTTCACTTTTTGGGGCGGTCGTTTGCCCACCTAGATCATGTGATATCACACCATTAGAATTTTTCCTGCCGTAGAAAAATGGATCTAATTTTTCTTCCCCAGTTACAATCCCATGCAAAGACGACTGGCGTTTAAGCTGCATTTCTTTGACGCAAAATCGTCTTTCAACGTCTCTTGACTTCAATTCATATGACGACTAGTTTCCTTGCTGCTGATTTAAAACGTTTTGAGATGGCTGCTTGAGTGATTTCCAAAGATTATGCGAGCTCTTCTTGCGCTTGACAATAATCTTCCTCGAGTAATATTTCAAGTGCCTTATCTTCTGCTGCCCAAGAGATCTGCCAAGTCATAAACACAACATTTAAATCGTGCGACGTGTTGACATTTGATTTTTTTCTATTGCAATTTTTAGGGATAAGTCCAAAGTAAAATCCATGGCCAATAATTAATTGGAAATCGATTTAAAAATAATAATTAGTAAAAAGAAGGGCAGACAAAATTTATGGAAAACAATGATAATGACTTATGAATGAGAATTGGTTAAATAAATTATTGGTGTGAATTTTTTAAGGTACAAAAGTACCTTAAATAGCATATAATAACCACATACATGTTACATATATATATTTAAATTCCTCCACATAATATTGTGTTCAAACATGCGTAGCCCTGTAAAAAATGCACTCGACATCCTCAACATCTTTGTTCAAGTCGCCCATACTACATTAGTACCCGCGATTAAACTATATTTATACCCGTCTGGGTATAGAAAGCGATTAATCTACCTTTCTACCTGTTTTGGTATAAAGAGATACAATTAGTGTCTTCACAGGCCATGCTCGAACAAATGCGATCAATTCATTTCATACAAAGAGATCAAAAATATAGGTACTCACATGTTTCTCTGCGATTGATCCCGGATGCAACCCGGACTGGTCACATTTTTTGCAGAACATATTTAAAAATTTATATGTATACTAAATTTTAAATAAGTATAAGAAAGTAAAGTAATAGCAGAGAGTAAAATACACTATAAACCAAATTACTTTTCTGGAATCCTCTCACTTAAGTCGTGGAATGAGTAGAAATTGCGTGCGCCACATTGGCTTCCTGTAAAAATTTTAGCTTTTTTATAATTACAAAACTTTTGCCACCAGAATTCATGATTTATACATTTTTATATTGTATGTAATAAGAAGAATAAAAATCGACTTAAGGCAGCATACTTCATTTATTAAAACCACAACTTTCTCTGCTTGGCATGGCGTCTGCTCTTGCACTTGGAACTTTTTCCATTTACTTTTCAGCAGCATGACTCTAAACTATCGAATAACCAAGAATTCATACTTTCAAACAATTCATTGTTCGCTCCAACCGCCACTCCACTGCCTGTTGTTTTCATAACAATTTTGAAGCACAGCGAAGCTTGGCTGTATCTTTTACTCCCTGCTTGAGTGTCCATTTGCTTTTGTTGTAGCAGTTTAGTAGCGAGAAAAAAATACACTTATAAACTTCTCGAACACTGTTCTGCGCTACATCCGTTAGTCCAGCAAATTCTAGTATAAATGTAGGCGGCGAAATAAAGAAAAATCTGCAGTGGTAATCTTACCATCAGACAAACAACTTCAAAAGAATGCCAGTACCAGCAATTCGCAAATAAATAAACAATAAAAATCATTCAATTGTTTTTACTAGAACTGTTTATTCAAAGTTTCCACTTACTTTTTTTTAGTACGAATAAACAGTGGCTTTCAGAAGTAAGTATGCTTTACTTTTATTGCAAAAGCAACCAAAGCAATTTCGCTACCTAAAATATGAGCATTTTCTCATCCATTTAGCTCTGTAGTTCACTTAAGTTTTTTTTATACCTTTCATGTACGGGAAATGGTATATTAACTTTGGTCCGAAACATGTATCGTAAGTATCAGAAGGAGAAGAGATGGGCCCACCAAAATTTATACCGATCGTATTAGAATTAACGCAAACTGGTTCTGAAAATCATGGAAATCGGACGAATATAACATACAGCTCCCACACACCGATATTATAGGTATTTAGGAGTATGAAATTTAGTATTATCCACAAATATTATGAATTACGTATTGCAGTAAATTTGATATGTTCACAAATGGTATAAGGACTTCGGCATGGCCAGTGACAGCCATTGTTTCTTGTTTTTTTTAATGTTTTTGCTTACATTCTGTCTTAGAATAATAAGTTAATTTTATTATAATATTAAAATAGCAGAAATAGTAGTTTTTCAGTGGACCCTACTAATCCATTTTAATGAAGAAAATACAGAAAATTTAAATTTATTCCCCATTATCATTCATTATCATTCGAAAGAATTAATTGGCATTTATTTTTTGAAGATTATCTCTTTAAGTTGTTGACCGCGGCTACGTCTCAGATGGTCTATCCGTTGAGTCCAATTTTCGATGACTCTTTCGAGCATTTCGACTGGTAACTGGTGAAAGACACACGTGATGTTTTGCTCCAAGGCCTGAATCGAAGCGGGATTGTCCGCATGTACTTTAGACTTAACATGTCCCCACAGGAAAAAGTCTAACGGTGTGATATCACACGATCTGGGTGGCCAATCGACTGGCCCAAAACGTGAAATTATCTGCTCACCAAAGTATTCCATTGATTGATGCGATGTGTGGGATCAAATAGTCGGTTATCGCCATTGACGGTTACGTTATCACCGGCATAATTTTTGTAGAAATATGGACCGCTGATTCCACCGGCCCACAACTACACCAAACCTTTGTTTTTTCTGAATGAAATGGCAGCTTTTGAATCTCTTCAGGTTGCTCAGCGTCCTAAATGAGGCAACTTTGCTTTTCTACATACCCAATTAACCAGAAATGGGACTCATCGCTGAACAAAATTTGGCTCGAAAATGTCGGATCTTCTTAGAACTTTTCAAGAGCCCATAGAGCGAAGCGATGCCCCTTGGGAAGCTCGAGCGGCTTCAGTTCTTGCACACTGTATTTTGTAAGCTTTGAATTTAAGATCTCGACGTAAAATGCGCCAAGTTGTTTTATACGTCAGTCTGAGTTGCTGCGAACGGTGCCGAATCGGCTCTCCACGGCTCTTCAATAATGAATGCTGGATCTCAAGATGGGTGATGGTGATGGTGTTGCGAATAGTACTCTCAGTAGGCCGATTATGTTGACCATAAGTTGAGCGGAGCGCGCGAAACAGATCATTTACAGAACGGTAATATTCGTAATAAAGTTGAATGATTTGTAAACGTTTCTTAGCCGTAAGTCTTTCGATGATAAAATGCCCAACAATACTAAACAAAAATAACATGACAGTTTGACACGACTCAAGCGTGATCTGTCAAAAAAAGGCTTGAAAAACGTAAATCTACTTGGGTCACTTTCTATTGTATGTTTCTGCTTGTTTAATCTAACTTTCGGGGAGATCGAGGATAGATGGGAAATAAGTTTCAGTCTTCTTACTGTTAAAGGATTATTTACTAGGCATAAAGCTAGATTATTTTCATCGCTATGGAGTCTATTGATGTAGTTTTCGCTGAACCTATTTATTTCAGATTTTATTTCAATTTGAGTTGCTGACTTTTGGTCTTTATATGATTTTTCCATTTTAGTCCGCGAACAAAATGCAATCTAGTATACTTTACACAGTTAAATCATATCACTCTTATTGGAAAACCCTATATAATATGTCATTATGCCAGACTCGATCGAATGCCTGCTGTATATCTAGTTCAGTATTTTTTGTTTTCAAAAGCAGTAAGAAAATCATTAATGACCCTGTGACATTACTCAGAGGTACTAAACTGATGTTCGGATGATAGGAAGTTCATCTAATATTGACGAAAATGTTTTTAAAAGTATTTTTTCAAATACTTTCGAGAAAATTGACAACAAACTAATAGGATAGTACGATGTCAGATAAATTTCAGGCTTGTTTGCCTTAGAGATTATGATGATCTCTACACATTTACATTCATCTGGGAAATGGTCTAGTCGTAGATTTGCATTGAATATAAGCGTGAGAAAACGAAAGCATTTTGGTGGTAGATTTTTCAAAGTTAAGCCATCAATTTTGTCTGAGCCTGGGTTGTTTTTTATTGTTTAAACATTTAATTCCTGATGCTACTTTGTTATATTGAATGTTACAAACTCATTTGGTAGGGTATCTCTAGAAAGTTTTCTACTTGCATCTGTTAAAGAGTTACTTATCAATGTCATTTCTAAAAAACAGAGTGCAGATGTAATTACCTTTTATTTTGTATATGTCGTCGAATCTCTACTGAATAGACAGAATACCGTTTTGTGACGCAAAAGAAGTGAAAAAACTTTTGAGAATAATCCAGTTCTATGTTCTCTTCAAAGTTGGTCACAATTAAAACTGTATATTACTGTGTATTACTGACTCTATATTACCTTTATATTAAAAGATATTAAAATCGTCAAAGAATCTGAGTAAATTTTTTAAGTGAATTTTCCAACAAATTTTATCATGTTTTATTTTTAACTCAGGCATAAAATCTAATTAAATGCAAATTGCTTTAGAGGTGAGTCAGTGTTTAAGTTTTACCATCATTTTGCAACCGGTCAATTCAAATTACTTGCATGAAAGTTCACTACAATACTCGTAATATTACCTACAACGCAGCACAGACCTTCTTCGCCTTTAATTTCCCCAAGTTATCATGTACACTTTCAGATGGGTATCTATTTATTGTGTGCTGTTGTCCAAGTTTTCCTTTGCAATCATTTAAATTTTTGCCTTCATTGCATGCTGCTACTACTACTGAAGGCATTTAGTGCTCTGGTGTATAGAAATTTTCCATTAACTCCCAAACAATCTTGGCATATGTACGTCTATAGTATGGGCTTTCCTTATGACTACTGTTTCTTTTGTATGCTACTGGTATAATAGGAAATTGTGCTGCCAGTGAGTGAGTAAATGAGAAAACTAAATCAAATGGAGTTACATTTGTACATTCCTGAAACAGTTCAGCAAAACAATAAAAAGGAAACACAAAGGCGTAACAAAGGTTTGCCTGCATATTTTCAATAGTATCAAATGTAAGCCAAACAAAGCTTAGCCTTTAACCAGAATGAGCTCATGCAACTCCATACGTGTGTACGACATATTTCCATAGAATTTGTGTGAGACTTTCGTGGGCTTTGCAGTGGGAGCTGCTCAATAGCAATATAAATTTTTTAATTTGTGCTTGAAAATTTATCTGAATGCATAGGAACTTAATTTTTTGTTAGTTCTCTAAATTTGAATGAAAATTCCAATAAAATTAAATGAAGCCAGTCAATCAACGAGCTGGAACGTATGAAATATTGTCAGTATTTGAGCAAAATATTTGTTTACTCGTAGAATATTTAAGGAAGAAATACTACTTAGTATTTTTATATTTGTGTACTGGATATTTCTGTCTAAATATATGAAATGTAATATTATATTGTATGATATAGGGTAAAATTGAATTATAAAAAACTTGATTGCTTCACTTATACGATATAGAGGATACAACTATGTTGAGACAGTGTTTCAAGTACTCAAAGCCAAGAAGCCCGATTACGAACTATGTCAATCGAATACACTCGATCAAAAGTAATAATATAGAAATAAATTTTTTTTTTATTTACCTCTGCTCAGGTTTCCAACCCATCAGCCACCACTTGGTAGTTAATCAGCCGACTACTTCAGTCAAAATGAAAAAAATATTGTATCAAATTTTTTAAACTACGTTAGTGGCATTCTATTAAAATAGTTTATCTTAAGTAAGATCATTTTCCAACTAAAGCAATATTACACTGAGCTTTTTAGCAATCTTTAATCAGCTATAGGTTCAAGTAAACTGAAGAAAAATGTGTAAGTATTAAAATATAATTATCCTTTTTTGCTCAAAAGAATAATAACTTTTTAATAAAATAAAAACTAATCGAATCTTATACCAGGGGCAAGAATTTACGAAAATTTGAAAATTTGCCAAATATTTATTTTAAATTTATATCTGTCACAAGCCTGTTAAAGTTATTCGGTTTATACGTACTTAAGATAGCCTTTATTTGTGATTACGCCGAAATGTAGGCAATATATTTTTCACTTTTTTAACGTAATTTATTCTAAAATAATAATTCTCAACTGGTTAAGCTTCCTTTACACTTCAATAAGATCTAAATAAAATATATTTTTCCTTTCGCACTGAGCATTTTCTTGTCTTATATATAAAAACTAGCAAACCCAGCCACGAGTTGCTGTGGCTGAGTGATTCAGAAAGGATTTTAAAGAAAAAATTTAACACAAATTAACAGAAAATTTTCAATTTCATTTCATTTCACAGTTAAAGTTTACTGCAACGCCAGTCGATGTACAATATTTTGGTCAATCTGTCTTTTGTTAACACAAAAAACTCGATGATCTTCCTACATGTGAACAGGCCACATAAGATTGCCCATGGCAGAATTATGGATTCTATAAATCTAAGCCGCAAATAAATATTGTTTGGCTAAGTGACTTATTTATAGTCACCGCGAAAGCTAAACGAAAAGGAAATTGCAGTCTTTTGAATGGTATTGGAGAATCTGTTGGTATCACTGGAATGCGTGGTAACTGAACGATTTCGCATTTAAACTTTCCTGTCGAAATAGTTGCTTCGAGAACATTTTGGGTGATTTTTTTTTTGTTACCAAACGTGTACCGTTGCATAAGCTTAGGGGATTTCAAATTACGCAGAAGAATAATCGGTGATCCAATTTTTAATCAAAGATTTTGTGGTGGCATTCCTGATATGTCTAAAAAATTTAGAAATTCAATTGGAAAATTCACAGCCTCATTTTCATCAACAGTAGTGTCGATTGACTTGTTAATAGTTACCTGTTAATAGTTGTTGCATCTGGTAGTAAATTAGATCTACATCAACATTTTTTGCTGCCATAATAGTACGATTACTAAGCCGATTGTGATTTAGATAGTTAGTTATTATATCTGGAAATATGCTCTCGATCAGTTCATATTTAGTTTGAATAACGGTACAGAAATTTTCTCATTCAATCTTATGCATTGGGCATGTTGATGAAATTCCACTTTACCGTTTCCAATATCTAATAATTGCTGAGGAAATACTTGTGCTGACAGATCATTTTGGAGTTTTGCTCGCATTTTTTTTTTTGCCAATCTTAGAGTTTCCATAATAATGATTGTTTTAAACATGCACTGATTTCATCGTCAAAAGTAAGACGAGGAATGACTGGCAATGTTTACCGGAAATCACCAGATAATAGTAAGATAGCACCACCAAAAAGTCTGTCATTCTGTTTAAATCCTGCAAAGTTCTATTTCATACTTCGAGCGAATGCTTATGAGCCATGGCACAGCATATGCCAGGTGTTTCTTTGCGAAATTTTAACGTCTCTGGATTGTTAAATAAAAGCCAACAACTTTACTTGCAGTTTCTTTATTTACAATGAATTTATTTGATGTCGTTTTATTACTCAGTAATTCACAATTCAATTTACAATTCCCTTCACTATTTGCAATCACTTGTATTACAACTTGCACAATGTTCTATTTTTATTACTTCACTGTAGTGTAATCACCAACGCGTTTACTTTACGACTGATTAGCTTGGCAGTTGAGTATCGCCCTTATATAGTAGTCGGCTGCTCGCAACGAAAGCCTGTAATGATCGAATCGTTCTCGATAGCGAAAGTTCTCGTTTTGCGCTCTAGAACATGCCAGTTATCGGCTTCTCTCTTTCATCTGACATTCGCTTCGCATTTTCGCGACAATTTATTGTCCATCGCGCAGATAGTTACTTGGGGGTCAGCTGAGTAATTAATATCTGGTGCATAATTAAACGCAACACCAACAAATGATTCACATGTTAATTCATGACTGGTCCGCTGCCTTTCTCGATCTCGTGCTCTTGTTTCATGCACATGAATATCAGCTATGCGAACTCTTTGAGCTTCATTTCTTTCTGCTCTTTGTTCCATTGATTCGTAAGTTCTTTCAAGACGCCGATGCTGTGGGTTTTGGCTATGGGAATTGTTGAGGTTAGATTTTTTTGGTGGCATTTCACTGAAAATTTTTTTTGAATAAATTCCTTGTACTATAATTTTGTTGTTCTTATATGCACTGCATTATGTAACTGAAAATTAGTAGTCAAACAGTTATCCAAAATAATATACAACACATGAAAATAAAATGAAACATGATCCAGAAAAAACGATGTCACGGAATATATCGATCAAAATATCACATGCGTCACATGAAGTTGAAAAAGAAATATCAAGTTCAACGGTAGCGTCATCTATGAGGAGCCCATAATAAGCGGTCTGACAGTTTTCTGTAACAAATCTAATGTGAGGTGAGTCGTCATCTGTTCGAGATTTACGAAACTTACGATTAATAACAACAATCAACTTTGATAATGAGTTTATTGTTATTTATGAATTATTGAGGTCATTAATCGAAATAGGAACTCTCCTATATCTTAAGTTGGACCGAATCTCACATAAATGCCATTTTTCATCAATATAGGTTGAGTTGGTGAAGAGTTCACTGGTTTGTTGCAATAAAACTTGGGGATGACTAATCTTAAAATTTTTGTGGAAATTCAGGATAGGTTTAAACGGTGAAAAATATCCAGAAAGTCGACCATGTAACGACTATGCCACCTATTAAATTTATACAAAGGTAGGCTTTTTGCTTAAATTAATACAGTGAAACCTGGCTAAGAAAGAGGTCCAGAACAGTGTTTTTTTTTTGCTGATAGAGGTTTGTCACTAACCCGAGTTGCTAGCTTATAGAGGTGCAGAAGAGGTTAATGGTTAATAAACAAGAACAGAGGTGTTATAAACAAGACAAGTATAAATTACAGAATGATTAGTTCAACGACAACACATTTATTTTCGTTTGGACATTTTTTGTACCGAATCTTCATTTGCAAATGATATTTATCAACTGCAGTAAGTATGGTAAATTGTTTTAGTTGAGAGTCAATGTTTGAATTTGAGATTAAATATTACCTACAACGCAGCACAGATCTTCTTTGCCTTTAATTTCGCAAGCTATCATTCGCTTTCACTGCTTTGTGTGCACTTTCAATGGGGGTTTATTTATTGTGTGCTGTTATACAAGTCTTTTTTTTTTTAATCATTTCGAACTTTTCCTTTATTGCATGCAGCAGCTACTTAGTGCTCTGGTGCATAGAAATTTCTCGTAAACTCGCAAACACTCTTGACATATGTACGCCTACGGTGTGAGATTTCAGTATGACTACCTGAGAACTATTGTCAGTTATTATTCTCTCGAATACCGATCTTTTTGAAAAAAAAAGTTTATGGTTCGATTTGCTTTAATTTTCGTACGAATATATCTTTTTATCTAGGTAAGCTTAAAGAGTACTCTTCTTTCACGGATATTGGCCAGAAAGAACCAGCTCTGATTTACTTGAAATTACGCGGCTGCTGTTCGCCTAGATTAATCTACAAAATATTTTCTTTTCAGGAAGGTAATTGGAAGACTTTAAAATGAATTAAGGAAATTGATATTGGCTCGAAACAGAAATAAACAGATATAAAATATCTGAACAGACAAATATAATGAGTAAATAGGCAAGGTTTATATACAAAAATATATATAAATTGCGCATGAATTTAACAGGCAAATTGAAAAGTCCCCTTACCATAGTGAATAAAATTTTTTTTCACAAAATTCATTTTTTTTTTTATTCTACATAGTTCCCTTTGAGGGTGATACACTGATTATAGCGACCCTCGAACTCTTCGATACAATTTTTTAGTACAATTTGTTCTTTGCTTTAAAATATGCCTCAGTTTCAGCGATCACCTCTTCATTCGACGACAATTTCTTCCCAGCGAGCATTTTTTTGAGATTTGAGAACAGGAAATATTCTCCGGGGACAGATCTGGAGAATGCGGTGGATGCGGAAGCAATTCGAAGGCAAACGTCTCTAAAACAGCACTTTCTTTTTCTTCAATTGTGGTCGTTGTTCGGCGATTTCGTCCTTCAAACGATGCATAAGCGCTATGTAATAACCGCTCTTGATGGTTCTTCCTTTTTCAAGGTAGTCAATGAAAATTATTCCATGCACATCCCAAAATACAGACCCCAGAACCTTGCTAGCCGACGTTTTGGAGCGGGTTCATCGTGTGCAGTCCACTCGGATGACTGTCGATTGGATTTCGGGGTGAATTTATGGAATTATATTCCATTTATTATTACATATCGACGCAAAAATTTGGGTTCATTACGCTTGAACATCTCCAAACACTGCTCCGAATCATAAGCTCGTCGTTGTGTTTGAGCTGGTATGTGGATAAATTTTAAAGGTATACTTATATATAAATCTCTATTCAATGGGTAAATATAATTTCTAAAGTCTGCAATAAAAAACTATTCTGGAATGGAAAAGGAGAGAGTCAAAAATATAGGTTGAATAAAAATAAAAAAAATGAAAACACTAAGGAAAAGACAAGGTTGCGTGGAACCGCATATTAAAGACCCAACCATTTTAGATGAACATTCTACGCATTCTCTCAGTAACGTAAAATAAGAGTTGTGTCCATTCGACCATTTTTTGTCTACTGTAATTTTAGTCATAGGAATTGTTGAAACCTAATTTTGTTTAATTCAGCCAGCTATCAAGCTCACTTTGCAAAATTTTTATAACCTCCAGTTAACCGGATTACCATATTAGGTATCTAGGTGCTGAACTGGTCAATTTCTACAATTGTATAGACTATTAAATTGTGGGCGTGGTCGTGGTGCTATTTCAATTATTTTCAATTCCAACATATGTAATAATTAAAGAATTAAAGCCTTTCTTTGGTTTTGAGTAGTACTTGTCTTGACACACCACAGCGTAACCGCTCAACAAAACATTTATGAGGCGTTTTTTTCGTACAGTCTCAAGTACATACTTATAAATGGTAGGAAAAAGACATCAAAAGCATACTGCATATCTTATAAAAAGCTTCAAAATCACTTAGCACCATTTTGTTGTTACAGACGTTGGTGTGCAGAAAATAGCGACAATTGTTGATGATATTTTCATGCTAGTTTTTTAGACGATTTGAAAAACACAAATTGAATGAATGCGAAAATATATTCGTACACATGCCAAATAGGTAAAGAGAAAAGCGAAAAATTATATAAAAAAATTCCAAATAAACCAGTGAAGGTTGCGATACAAATTATGAGTTTCAAATTTTGTTGGTATGAAAAATATTACATAAACCTTGAGATATTGCACATAAATACTCTTACGTAGAGAATGTACATATACTCGTATGTATGAGACTAATACATTTATCATATTTTGCTTTTATTCTTCGCAGATTTTTTTCACAACTTTCTGCTCTTTCGCAATTTCAATAGCTTCAAAAATATTCACTTTTTTTAACATTCATATGTTAAAGCCACCCTACTACAGCTAAATATCGAAGTGGTTGAACAAAGTAGTAGTTGGTAACTATAGTTTACCGAATGAAATTGCACTAGTTGGAGAAATATAGAGCTGCAAGCAATTACAAAATTTTCAACTTTTTTAAATATCATAATCAACCGTTTTCTTTAACTATAATCTATTTATATATTATTTACGTTTAGCATTGGAAGTGTTTATTTTTTTAATGTTAACTTTATTAAAGCTTTTGAATTTTAATTTTAGGTAATTCGAAAAAAAAAAAGTTAAAGAAATGTGGGCAGAAGTAAGACTTTACTCAAGGACTTTAATACCGATATCGGATTATCTATGGGTCTAAAAGAGGATATATATGTGTAGCTTGCAGACTCCGAAGAAACTGAGCAGATTTTTCTCAAATTCAAAATGGCTTCACAGGAGCCCGAAGAGTGTTTCTGCAAAGTTTGGCTATGTTCTAAAAGAGTTTTCACATGTCAGAAAAATAAATACTTTTTTGTTTGAATTGTGCGCAGTTAATAGGTGCTAGAAGAAAGCTTTTATAGAAAAAATATAAATTTTTTCAAGGCAAGTCAAAGAGAGAACGATTTTTATGAAAAAATCATCAAATTTATGGTTTAATTTACTTGAAAAGACATAGGACGAATAGTGAGCCCGGTGCCTCATCATTCAGGAAATGTTGCTATCAATAAGAGAATCTAACTACCGCAAGCTTAAAACCTGTATATATAAGCGCTTTCCAAAAAAATCAAAAATTTCTCAATATTATAGAGCATTTTTTTCTGAGGATCGTATGAAGCGATTGATCTGAATTCTAGATGTTATCTAGATATTAATAGAAGCTTCTAGGAAAATTATTAAGAGCTATATCAGTTCAAAAGATTCTTCAAAAAAGCCAGGCTATGTTCAACTCTATTCATTCAATATATTGAAATATTGATATGATATTTTTTTAAATTCTTCTTTTAAATTTCTATAGATTTATTAGCACCGTAAATTACCACAAACGCTACGTCAAAATAAAATAAATAAATAAAATAAATACAAAAAATGCGCATGATTTGTATAAATATAGATTGTTCATAGAGCGCTGCGTCAATGTTAGTGTACTTTTTCTGCAGGCTGTTTTGAGTTTCGCCATGCAGTTACATATCCATATGGGTGCGTACTATACTTATTCGTTCAGTCTTAGCGTAGATCAAAATAGTGGTAGCGACTTATCTCTGATTATTTCTGGTGATAACACAGCCGCTGCAATATCCTAATGTAAAATGTTGTAGGGACATAAATAAAACGAGGTCAATAATATATTAAGAAGTATAATATTTTTTGGATGAACTGTCATAATTTTTTTTAATTTTTGCCATTACAATGTCATCTAAATGCAACGGAATAGAAAACAACCACAGTAATGTGTAGCCACAGTAGTGTTAGTCTTGATAAAGTTTTCCTGCTTTTTTTTAGCTTTGACATCTTTTTTCGGAACATTTAAAAACCCAAAATTGTTTTTGGTGTATTTCTGACTGAAGTATAGCAATTGCCATCTTGAATCTTAAAAATTATTTACTTGTGCGAACAAAATTCAGTAAGTTAGTTACTAGTTGAGATAGTTTCTAGCAAGTAAATTTTGCTACAGGAATTTCGCACATACATATACATACATATATACATTTTTTTTTAGCTCAAGGCAGTAAAATCCTTGAAATTTATTTTTTACTTTTTCTCTCATTCACACACCAAAAGTCTTTTCTAATCCGACCACAAGCGCTTTCAACACTCACATTTTGATTCATGTAAAATTCATGTTGTAAACCGTTAACTTTGTAGTGGTAAATTGCTTTCACTTTTAGGTCATTTTGCAGTCACACATAGAGATGATAAGAAACTATAAGAGAGATGGCTATAGAGCATAGATGATGACTAAACTAGGTAAAGCTTAAAGTGTTTGACGATAATTTTAGAATAAGTTCATGTAAGATATGAAAAAATAGTGTTATTTTTTGATTTTAAGTAAAATTTTAATTAGATATTATTCTATTCATATTCTTGCTGTATTCCTAACCATTCAGTGTGGAATTTTGAAAAGACTGGGAAAAAAAAATCACTACTGATTTTTGGTCAAAAAATTACGGGCTGGTGCATTACCGTAATGCAGAATCCACAATTTGTTTTTTCACAATTCCGAACGTTTGAGCCGTATTGCTTCACGCAAACATTGCATAACTTCCTTGTAGTATTTCTTATGTACTGTACGACCTTTTGCCAGGAACTCATGATGCACACCGCCATTGTAATCAAAGAAAACAGTTAGCAAAACCTTCACCTTTTCATTTGAATATACCTCGTATATTGAAATCATAGCTTTATGTACCGATTACTTATTTTCTGACTAACAGTCTTATTGCTCATATGCACTATATCCTCTTTGGCATGCTTTATCTGAACAAAACAGAAAGTCACCAACACTTCCGCATATATACTTTGTCACTGAGACTGAGTTTTCACTACTCATTGTGTTGTTCACTCAGTCATGTCGAAAACCTTTACATTTTCGCATACACGAACATACAAGCACAAAATACAAGTGCAGCACACTTTCATATATGCAATAAGTTGATTGATCTCACAGAACTTTGCGCTGTCTTCCTTCCTAATTAATATTAATTGCTTTTACAGTTTTGTTTATGGAATGTCGAGAGATAAAAGTTCGTTATCGCAAGCGAATATGCGGCTCGTTGTTATATGTATGTAAGAGACATATACAGAAACTAAGTGGACTGAGACTCTCACGGCGGGAAGGATTTTATGTTGGCAACTTGATAGTGTAGCTAGTTCTTTTCCCTTTCGAACGAGACCGGTTCGAGGTCAGTACATTGAGAACTATCGACGCCACAGAATATTTCGTAAGCAATGTCAATCCCGTCTCCTGTCATCTGTTATCTTGTTTAGAAAGGCAAAACCTGCTTTGGAGATTTATAATGAGGTGAAAACCGCATGAATCGTACGAGTGTGGACAAGTGATGTGGCGAGTTTAAAAATGGTCGTGCGTCTTTGTGTGATGAACAGAGGAACGGTGGGCCTTCAAATTATGACTATCGAAGGTTTGAAAAAATCGAAACTGCGCTCCTTGATGATCGCAGATTGACTGTGAATGAACTATCTACGATGTTTCTGCAAATTTCCATATCTGTACTATACGAAACAATCATAGAAATGCTCGGATATCATTAAATGCTCGAGAGAAGGGATTAGCGGGAAACTACTTTGAGGAAGGCTTCAAAAAATTTATACCCTTCTTCAACACTTGCATAGAGAGGAATGGCGACTATGCCGAAAAATAACATATTTTTTGTTGGAATAAAAAATGTTAAATTCTAAAAAAAAGTCAGTACACTTACTTCCCTTGCCCATATTGAATTATGAAGGTGTCATCAGGCTTAGCAATTATTTAATTTCAAATTGCATGTCAAATTTAATTTCAAGAGCAGTCACGCGTAATGCAAAAAAATTTCATGAAATTGAACTGAACTTACTGAAAATTAGCCTGAATGGTCATCTCGCGAAGTAAAATTTCTCTGACAAAACGCAAATCATTTGACAGCACTTTCATGAAAATAAAAGTTGCTAGTGCATCACCAGCAATTGGATATTCCATTTAAGAGATCAAGTTGCAGATAAATAAGTGCCGTAACACATTGCATTTTTCATTTCTGAAATTAGATGAAATTAAATTGCAAAAATTAGTTCCAGGCTTAAGTTACACGGCGAAATTAAAATTTTTACTGCAAAATGCGTGAAAATCGCAACAATGGCGCCAAAATTAATAACGTTTTTTCAATATTTACACATTTACCTGTTATTTTTTGGACGATCAGTTCGTATTTTAGTGTAAACTTTTATGTATTGGACCCATCTGATCTGGTTTTTTTTGGGTGCAAATAAAACTAATTCATTTCACCTTCTTTCGAGACGTCTCGCTTAATATACTAAATCAATAACTTCCACATTAATGACGATTTACACCGAACAGTATTCGCGAAAAATATTGCTTGAAATGTCAGCTTCCAAACGACGTGTTCGTTTCACACAATCGGATTAGCGGAGCGGATACATTTTAAATTACCCAATATATCGCTCATTCCCGTTTAACCGCAACCGTCCATTATGTTATATAATATTCATCTAAACTCGGTTCTTCCTAATTTGTTTATTTGTTAGGTGAGCACACACTTATTTATACTTCTTTGTTACGCTTGCTGCAGCTTATCACAAGCATAAATCGCACACAAAAACAATCCATAAGCGCCCTGCAGGGAAAAATACCAGTTGTTAACTAGAATCCTACTAGTTAGCATTTTTGCATCAACTAGTTCATTTTTCACACATTTCCTATGTTAGCAACTGAAACTAAATAAATAAAAATTAGAAATTAGTGAACCGAGGACTTCACGCGATTCAGAGATAACTTCTAACCAGTCGGCTTTCTTATGATATAAAGAGCAACTACTAACTGCTCACTTCAGCAGAGTTTATTAGGATAAGGAACTCAGTCTTGACGCTCTAGAAATAACAACAATATACGCATAACGGGATGGTGAAAATTATTATTATTTCCATTGCTGGTGAACTGCTATATAAATATCGAACTGGTATAATTTCATCCTATTTCATACTAGTACCCAACTAGAATTTTATATACTAGTATAAGTTTTCAATGCAGGGCATTTACAAGCAGAAGTTGATGATGAATGTAAAGTACGCGTTGACATTTCTGTTTCCGCCGGCAACATCAAATTATTCACATATACACTTCGTGACTTCTTGATGGGCAAATGAGTTAACATTGGTAGCAAATGCATTTGAATAGTAGTTAGGCACTTTAATGAGGCTTTGTTGACATATTGCTAATGGCAAAATACATATGTATGCATGTATGTATGTATGGATTAATAGCCTTTCGCAATGTCAAATCGTCAGGAATTTGAAACTGTTGAGAAGATTTTTGGAAAGGAAAGCGAAGCTGGATCTGGCGGGGAAAGAGTACAAAAAAAATTAACTTCCATCAAAAAAAAAAAACAGCACATTAATAATCAAAACTTTATAGTCGTCTATCAGCATCTAGCATAAGCTTCAATAACAATTTCAGCCTGGAAATCCAACGAATCACTCGCTCCACAGGTTAGATTTACAGGTCTGTTGTCACACTGATAAGATCCAATCAAGTATGCTCGATAGCACCTTATGTTATATGCGATATTGAGGCGAATTATCCAATAATATGTTGGCGATTGTAGGCTCGCCTTTAATTCGGTTCTTTAGATTGTTACACAAAAATTAGAAAAAAAATTAAGCAAAAATTTAAAAAAAAAATTACAAAATTTAAATCATGTGAAAGTATTTGAAGAAAGTTGTAAAAAAAATTTTGTTGAGAAAGAAATTTGGAAGTAAATCCGAAATTATTAGTACCAAGCTGTCGAGGTGAAACAAAAGTCACAAAAGAAAATATTTTTTGTAGGTTATATATATACAATGAAATTTTAATTTCTAATTCTTTTCCATTTGTTATCGTTTTGATAATTTATTAAGTGAGAAGAGCTCACACAGGTAATTTTTGTTTCTTTAATTTAATAGTTAAACAAGTTATGTATTAATTACTACAAAGGCAAATGAAGGTCAAGTTTTGAATCGTCAATTTTTCAAAGAAATTTGTACTTATTTAGAGAAATAAATTTGCTAGAGTAGTTTTACATTGAAAAATTGATAGACAATTCAATGCATTTAAAATATTTTTTTTATGAATTTTTTTTTTAAATTATTAAAGCTTATATGAATGTAAAACACTACATCATTCAAATGACCGCCTCTTGAGGTTTTGCATAATTTTGATCCGTTTGAGGTAATTTCAAGCACTTTTTCGCAAATATTGAGCGGTATCTCAGCTTAGCTCGTAGCTTGACTAATATTAGTTTTCAAGTACTCAAGAGTTAAGAAATTCTCCGTATAAAACAGTCCAACGGTCTCAAATCGCATGGTCTCTGTGGCCAACTGACATCGCCAAGACGAGAGATTACGCGGCCGAGAAATTTCTCTCGCAGTAAAGCCATATTCGCTAGTGTTGAGTGGCATGTGGAACAATCTAGAATAATTTTGACAGCTGTTGGATCATTAGTTTGTGAATTATAGCATCTTGAGTGAAGCATCTTGAGTGATTGTAAAAAAATGGATAAAACGGAATCTCGCGTGTTGATAAAATATTGTTTTTTGAAGGAAAAGCTACAGTTGAAGCAAAAACTTGACTAGATGACGTGTTTACGGACACTGCCCCAGGAAAATCAATCATCTGGTATTGGCTTGCTAAGTTTAGATACGGTGGAATGAGCACCGTGGACGGTGAACGCAGTAGACGCCCAAAAGAGGTTGTTAGCGACGAATCAAAAAACAGCCACAAAATGATTTTGAATGACTGTAAACTGAAATTGAAATGAAATAGCAGCCACTCTAAAGATATCAACTGAATGTGTATATCATTCACTAATATTTGGGCATAAGAAATCTCTGTGCAAAGTGGGTGCCACGCGAGCTCAGTTTTGACCAAAAGCAACGGATTGATGATTCAGAGCAGTGTTAGGAGATGTTCTAGCGTAATGAACCCGAATTGGATGGATGGCTCCATCATTTCACTTCGAAGTCCATTCGACAGTCATCCGAGTAGCAAGGTTATGACGTCTATCTTTTGGGATGCGCATAGATAAATTTTCATTGACTATCTTGAAAAAGGAAAGGCCATCAAAAGCAACTATTATATAACGTTATTGGACCGTTCGAAGGATGAAATCGCCGAAAAACGGGCGCATTAAAAAAAAAAAAAAAAAGTGCTGTTTCACCAAGGCAATGCACCGTGTCACACGACAGTGAAATCGATGGCAAATATTCATGAATTCGGCTTCGAATTGCTTCCGTATCCATCGTATTCTCGAGATCTAGCCTCGGCTACTATTTCCTGTTCTCAGATCTCAAAAGAATGCTCGCTGGGAAGAAATTCTCGTCGAATGAAGAGGTGATCACCGAAACTGAGGCCTATTCTGAAGCAGAGGGTAAATCGTACTACAAAAATGGTATCGAAAAGTTGGTAAGTCGCTATAATCAGTGTATCACCCTTGAACTATGTTGAAAAAAAAGAGTTTTGACGAAAAAATATTTTTTTTTTATGATAGGCCGGGGACTTTTCAATTGATCTTTCATAACATATAATAGCGCTAAGGAATTATTTTATTTTTATCATTGATATTTGTGATAATTTAAATAGAAAAATTCCCACAATTTCATGTCAAGTACTAAGCGGCTGGAAATGAAAAGGGATGATCTCATTGTTTTTTTTTTTCATTTTAATTATTAACATTATACGTTCTTTGCTTGCTGGCGATGCTATTTTTTTATGTTTATTCTAACTGTAGTATGTATTTTGTTTCATTTGTCTTTTTATGTAGCTCTCGATTTCTACCTTCATTACTTAAAATCTTTTAACCCACAGTTATCCTTGTGCTATATTCACCTCAAATAGTCTTCGAGTATTGCTCGGAAATTTCAATATTACCTACTTTGGCCTTGGTAAAAGTTATTTCAGTATTTAAATGTTGCTTATAAAAGCGGCAACGTTTTTGTATTGTTATTGACTTGCCTTCTTTCTTTGGTCACAATCGCCATAGAAAATGAAAATAAAACAAAGCATAAACCTACATTTAAATTTTCCAGCCTATCTTGACATAAAATACGTATTTAATGTGCATTTCACAATTATTTTAAATATATTTTACTCATTCTATTTGCTCATTTATATTATGCCACCGCATAGGTAAAGAATTTTGCATAAAGACGTGAGTATTCTGTGGAATTGTGTGGCTGTCAGCAGAAAACTGTCAAATTCTACTGAAACGGACATTTTGTGATTGTATTACAATCTAAATTTCCACATTTCTAATTTCTAGATGTAGAATTCTTTTTCATCCTTCATTCTATAACCTTCATTTCTAAACTTATATAATGTGTATTTGGGTCTATATTATATACAGAATATAATCTATGCACTTACTCGTTATTTAAATGTATTCACTATTATTCACGAAACGTTCGCCTGTAAAAGAGAAAGAGCAAGTCTGAATTAGTACTTTTCATAAAATGGAGTATGAGTCGCTCACACTTGTGTGACTGTTCATGTCGACCGATTCAGCTGACCCTTGTTAATAAAAAGTTCAGCCTTATCATCAAAATATAAGGGAAAACATATTTGAATCAAATTAAGTATTAAAAAGGAATTTGTATTTGTTGAATTTCTACTAGAACCTTAAGCACAATATCCGGTAGGTGAGACCATCGATATACATATATAAATGACAAACGAAGTTGTCAAAACAAAAAAAAAATTCAGAAAAGAGCAGTTTTAGGGTAGAAATAATCATATACAAGCAATATTAAAAAAACTTAATGTACTTACATTTTTCTCAAAAGCTAGTCACTCGAGATATAATAAGAATTTTTTTTCAATCTTCGAGGCAGTCGTGATATGCACTTTTGGGCAAGTCTTTAACCCCCTCAACTCTTCTCAATCGACGCAAAACTCTATACTTTAATGGGTCGCTTCTGTCTTGGCAAAAGGAAAAAATTCTCAAGAGACCAACTAAGATGAATTACAAACAAACAATTAGAAGTGAGCTGATACATTGGCCTGCTTATATTGAGGAAAACTCAGCATGGAAATCCAACACAGAATCACTTTTCCAAATAGGTGTTACTTTGCACTGACAAGGGAGCCCCTCATCATTCCTGACTTAATTCATGGTGGGGAGGCTTCTGATGAGTCGGCACTGCAAGTTTAGTAAAGAAAGGTTTTTCAAACAATTTACAGATCTACTAGCGATGACGAATTCCGCAGCCGACGGCTCGCTGATATATATGAAAACATTGACATACGAGGGAGAGTTTTTATGTTCGATTAGTAACGTGTTCAATGACTCATAATTAATATAAATACGAGATTTTATTGTTATTAGACAATTATTCTTTAAGGTACCAAGCAAGTAACATACATAATTGGGAGTGAAAAGTAAAATAAGGAAAAAAATCTAAGCGCATAGAGTGTTCTTGTGCGTTTTTGGATCTCTGTAATATAGAGAAGGATAGTGTATTGAGTCAAATTATTATTAGAGACGAAACTTGGATTCATTATTATGAACATGAGTCGGAATAAGACTCTAAGCAGTGGCTTAAAAAGTGCACAGCACCTCTTGAACAGTTTTAGTTGTGCCCTTGTCAGCCGGGAAATTCATGCCAACGGTCTTTTGGCCCTCGGATGGAACATTATTGATCGATTATAAAGATAAAGGTTTTTCATTAACTAGAGATTACTACACTTTAAAATTACAGTGACTAAGAGAAGCCATTAAAGAGAAAAGAAGGAGAAAATTTCCGAAAGGAGCTCTGCTTTTGAACGACAACACACCCGTCCACTAAGGCCGCGTTGGCTGCCCTGCGTAAGGTGGGTACCGATATTTTGTGTCACCCACCCTACAGTCCTGACCTGGCCCCGAATGATTATTATCAAAAATTAAAAAAAGTTATTAAGTTAGTTAAGTTATATGCCATTTAAGAAAATCAGAAATCATTATCGACTTTATTCAATGAAATTCAGAAATTTCGAAGCATGATATGACAACTTCTCTGATAGCGATTCGACGATTGCCCATAAAAATTTTCTTTCTTAAAATTTTCTTTGTTTTTTTTTTTAAGTAGTGGAAACCAATTGCGCGCATCGTTGCGTATATTCTCGAACTTCAATGACAAGCCAACTAACATATTTTCAATTTCAAGTATCTCCCTACAAAAACCATTTTTACTAAACCACCTTCCACCACAACCTAACGAAGCGAATTAATTATACAAAAATCTGCCAAAAGAAAGTAACATCAAATCAATGATGCCATTGTCAATATGACGAGTAGCTGCCTAACGCAGCGACAAAAGCCGCGTTGATTCATGGCGACACTCATGCTGTTAATACCTTCTAAGCCAGATGACATATTTGATTGGCACGCCAAAAAACCTTAAAAAAAAGTAAGGTAAAAAAATGTAAATTTTTTTCCGAATTATTTTCTCGCAGTAACCGCGTGCTTGGAAAGAGTATTGAAATAAAAGAAGAACAAATAATTTGCGTAAGTGATGGAGTGATGTAAGCAGTCAATAAACTACAACAAGCATATACTCATATACATACAAAAATGAATTCAGTTATCGGTACGATTTGCACTCAACGAAAAAGTTTGAATTTTCAAAAGATTTATACAAATTATGCAATGAGGAGTACATAACTGAATAGCGGAAAATTCGTAGATACATATACACGTATTTTATACTCACATGGCAGAAGTTGGGGAAACTATGAGTTCCGTAGTGAGTTTATTTGTATACAAATATGTACAAAAGTTTGAAAACACTGGTTAGCAGTACAAAATTTTTCGCTGAAAATAATACCAAGTTAAATATATTAAGTATCGATTGGGTATATGTATAGTATGCTATATTAGCAATACTATGCGAGGTGTGTTCAACAACTATCACCAAATTTTATATAATATACAATTTCAATGGATTTGTATTGCTATATTGTTATCTATGTTCCTTAGTAAGGTTGATAAGAACAATCACTTTTAAAGTTCACTTAATTTTTGAGAAGTAATTTTCTAGAACTCGTTTAAGTCGTATTTTACTCTATTGAATGGAATTAAATTTAGTTTTTATGCTTAGACCAGACCTACATAACTCGGAATCAATAACTTTCTCTAGGTTGTGACAGTGTCAAATTATTACCAAAAACAGTAATCACGATCCGATTTGAAAATAATTGTCCCGCTAGGTGGCACCAGTATCATGACATTAGTTTCAATCTACGTTCATTAATTCTGATAGATTTTTGTAGGAGCGCTGAAATTCGGTTATGCGCATTCTACCAAAAAAGTACCTGTTAATTTATCCTTTAAAAATCCTGCATTATTTTTGTCGCTAATTTGATACAAATCTCTTCAATACCGACGTCCAGCTTAGTTTATTTTTTCCCCAACAGATTTTCTATAACAACTCAATCGCATAAAGATCGCTCAATTTCGACCCCACATGCAGGATATAAGTAATTGACCTCACCAACCGCTTTGTTTGTTCTGCTTTCTCCAAATAATACAAAGGAGTAAAGCGAATGGGTTTTGTAGCGAACATAAACTCGCACCTTGACTCTCATATCACTGCTGACAGTTACAACTTTGTAGTCGTAGATAACCTCATCTATCTTGGTACAAGCACAATACCAACAACAATGTATTTTCCAAGAAATCCAACGCAGAATCACACCTGTCGGCAGATGGCACTTTCAACTTATTAAGCAACCGAAAACTAAAGTTCTCTCTCGACGAAAAAAAAACTTAACTCTTTAATTCGCGAGTTTTACGATGGAACGCTATGCTGTAAGAGACAGCGGCTACCCTCGTCAACCAAAGAGGTGAATGCAATCCAGCTTTCAAAGTTTTCGATGCAATACCCCCTGGTGAAAGCAGAGGAAGAGGAAAATTTTCAGTCCCTTAGAAGAATCAGGTTGAGAGCAGCATGGTTTCACTTGGTATTCCCAATTGGTGCCACACAGCGGAAAGAAGCAAGGAATGGTGCACTCTTGTTAACATAAGTAAAGACGAAGAAGGAGTCGGAAACACGCACATTTTTTGTTCGTACCTTGGTATCGTTCAAATAGCTTAAAAGCTGAGAGGCCAACTTGACCTCAAGTAGACAGATGTACGGATGACCATGGCTAGATCAAGCAAAAAAAAAAGATTTCATGAAATTAGTCTGATTTGAGCTACTTCCAAGATACCAAGCTATTGATTCGAATATCAAACGTTGACCACTACCGAAATTCAAAGAAGAAATCAAGAAAAAGAATCGACATGAAGTGGTACATCACAAAGGCATCCTACCATTAGCACGTCAAGACAAGCATCAGCATTGAGCTCAATTGAGTATTGATATTATGTCCACTCTTATCCAGCACCATCGATTAATAATTGTCTCGTAGTCTTTCCATTTGAATGTAACTGCGATCTGGTTGTTAAAAATAAAAAGAGCCTGTTCTTTGCTTTTAAAAATCATTTAGTGAGATTAATAAACTTTCATAACCAAAAAACCAATATTTCAAACCACTTTTGTCTTGAGGTTTTGTATACGTTATACCATAATAACCGTCATTACTACATACACAGACAGCAATGTGCTTAGCTGCATGCAAAACATCTTTAATCTTCAACTTTTACTTTTGGTTTTTAACCATTTGCAGCACAGAAACATTACGTATGAAACGCATTTTTGTTTTCCTCTGTATCTTCTCTTACTTTGCTACACACACTTTGCTTTCACACGAATTGCATTTCTCGCTAAACACATCAAAAGTCACTTAGTTTGCAACGACGCATCTGTGATTTCATTCAATTCCGAATTCAATAAGCTCCATAAGCTCCACCTCCTTCTTCTTGCACCACTCCGTGCTAGCCCTCTTTGAAGTGAATGTTAGACAATGCTTTCAACAAAGGATATCTCACGCAACAACGCATTTACTTTGAGAGACGGAAGGTAGTTGAGAACACTAACCGCTTGGGGTGATAATCATATTAGGATTGATGCAACTTGACAGGCTTAGTGCGAAGTTTTGCATCAGAAGTGAATTAGTTTGCAAAGTTCTTCCTTGTTGGCAGTTGCCTTGCTGTCGGAATAAAATAATAATTTGATATTCCATTTTTACATCTCATTAGCGCTTGGCGGAAGTACATTCGAACTTTTGCTATTTTTTGCACGCAAATTGTTTTTGCAACAATGAATATTATTTTATTTTATTTTTACAAGCGATAAACAAGAAAACACAAAAATCCCCTTGGATCTGCTTAAGCGGCCATCCTTTTGAGCCTTTAAATGTAATTCTCAACATCTAGTAAGCAAAACACTCCAGCAGTACCTGTTCTTCACCTGCGGACGTTGAGGGCGTGGGGTAATCCGTAACTTGGAAACTTGAAGTCCTTGAAAAATTTTGATATCAGACAGCACAGATTGGTTTTGCTTAGCTCTGGTTATACTGATCAACTAATTTCAAACTTTTTTTCTCACACGAAAACTTATAATAAATTTTTAATATATCCCTATTAGGGTCACCCAATAATAATATATATATGGAAAACATCGAAACATCTAAATTAAAAAAATAATACAAAAATCTGAACACTTATACAAATTATATTGCTTAACTTATAATAAATACTCAGGATTGGCTTTCAGTTTTCCTTTAAAGGTCTTATCCTCTATTAGTTGTCGTATTTGTGGACCTACAAATATTTCCCTATTAAAGTTGGCGGTTCATAACTTGCATCCTTATCTGGAGATACTGATCGCGCAGACTTAAAACAAATTCCTCACTAGAACTGTACCTAGGATGGTAGGATGGATCTTTTGGCCGAGGACAAGTTTGGATATTGGATAGTGTGTTTGAACTTGGTTGTAGTATAAATAGTGCCTTTTGTTTGAGTCAAACAAATATAAAAATCACTTACATAATACTTTTGGCAAGTTTAATGGCATTTATGTGGTACCCAAGTTGTATCTTTATTCTGAATAGAAAAAGGTTCGTGTAGCAAAAACTGTGCTTACCAGTGTTATCAGTAACAACTATATGAAGCAAATTCTTAAAAGAACATAAATATTGCTACTCCAGTAGGCTGTATTGAAATATATGGAGATGAAACTCTAAGGCAGAATTAACGGAGTGATTTTCTTAAGAAACCCACCTTTAAAGCTCTCTATTTAAGGCTTATCGATAATTGCTGTGTTTTTTATGTCAAAGCTACAGCTATTAAGAAGGCCTCCGAATTCACAAACAAAGATATCCTTACTTAAGCCACAGTCAGGCGATGATGAAAACACTTGGCTCTTTTAAAACAGATTTTTTCTTTCTGGCCACGGAAATGGAAAAAAAATGTAAGTCAGCCGAGCAAGACTCCAAGCATATAATGAACGTTTTTTTAAGCCATTGTTAAATGCATGCTGCTACTCAAATAATTTAGTTAAGAGCAGATCACAACAAGACGAACGACTTATGCTTGCAGTAATCTAGAAAAAATTTGTCGAAATGGAATAGGTTACGCGATAAGTTAAGCATACAGAGAGAGAAGCTTTGATAGGCCACTGTTTGATAAGACGATCTGCAGAAAAACTTGAAAAAAGTACTGCAGAAGCTGTAAGAACACAAAGGATATCTGGGAGATCTTTATGATTTAATTAAGGGCTTAACCTAAACCTAAAGCAATTTATATGGTAACCGAAGGGCATATACAGTGAAACTTCGGGTCAACCTAAGTTATATTATCACAATCAGCTTAAGTATACAGAAGATCCCACCCACATCGGTGGTGAAATCTAAAGAACGTAATAAAAAAGTACAATGATTAAACTGTGAATATTTAGTGCTAAAAAAAATTAGGAGATTGATATAGTCTCATAAAATTATAAGTCATAAATAAAAAAGTTTAAAAGATACAACGATTTTTAGCACCAACTCTTGATCAGCTGATTAATACAAAAGAAAGTATTTCCAAAATTTCGCATATCCGTTTAAGCAATTTTAATTGACACCATTCAGACAAATCAGTAAGGACCAGATCACAGAAAAAAGAGAAAGTTTCAATAAGTATTTTTTGGAATAACATGTACGAATTGAGAATTGATTTGGCATTTTAAAAGAAAAATTCGGTAGCCTAAAGAACTGAAATGAACAAAATAAAGATAAAGAGTATTGAGATGATTGAATTACACTGGCCTACAAAAAAAAAATGTTTGGTTTGGTGCAGCTCTGTTCACATCTGTAGTCGGTAAGGTAGGTAGTATGAACTACATTGCTGCTACTAGATGTCAGCTGACAGCTGTGGTTTACCTACGATTCTAATTTTAACTTTTTTCCGGTTTTATTCGAAATCAGTCAATGTTATAAGGACTTTTATGACATTAATCGTATAAATTTAGTATGGCAAGTAAGTCGAGATGTTGCATTAAAGATCCTGATATGTTTTGTTACATATGTGGTGAGTATATAATGAAAGATCAACGGAAAACGATTAATGACACGGTAATTCGCTTGTATTCTGCATACTTTGGTATTGAAATTAAAAAAAAAACAAGCTCGTATCAGCTCACAAAATATACCCAAAATCAGGTCTAAAATCTTAGGCACCAAAATGAGTGTAGGCCAGTGTTATGATATGCTGCATTCTCCATATTATGATTAAAAATTTCCTAGTTGAAGCCGAAGGAAATGCCTAGGAGTGCGCTTGAAGAGGAATGGGAAGCTATAAGCCCAGAAGTAATAACCAAACTTGTTGGGTCAATGAAAAACCGCCTTCTAGAAGTCATTAAAAGACGTGGATATCCAACAAGTTATTGACTTAATATATATATTTTTAATTTCTAGCCTTTTGTTTCATCATTCTTGAGGTAAACGCTGACTTTTTCTGTTTGGTTTGAGTGATCCTTTTGTGTATATGTGATCTCATTTTAAATTTATATTAATCACTGGTACCAAAGTTTGTGCGGCTGTTACTTTTTAATGAACTAAATAAACTAATGTAGAAAAAAAGGGGTAATAAATGATTTATTGTTTTCGACTTTTCATAGTGAAAATAAAATATACTTAGATGAACGCAGATCTTTTCCTGCCATGTGTATATGCATTCCATCTTAACTTTATGATATGAGTCGTTCTATATTTTATATATTTTTATTATTATTTATAATTTACAAAATGCGACTAATGAACACAAAGCAAAGCAAAATGAAGTAAACTAAAATGAGCTGATCAATTATAGCGTGCTCAGTACATAGTGATCAGATTTATAATTGTGTTAACTTATTTTTCTATGAAAGCCAACAAAAAAAGTGTTTTTTTTAAATTAGTGTAAAGGTTTATGGTTTTAAGATTTTACGCCGCGTTATGACATCTTGTCCTGTTCCTCAATTATATTCATGGAAGATATAGCTAAACAAAACAATCACAATCTTTGTTTTTATTTTTTTATTTTTTTTATTTTACATTTTATATTTTAATTTTATTTAATATTTTTTTATTTTATTTATTGTACCTTTTATTGTATCGAAAACTTAAAATAATTGTCCTAAAAGCCTAAAATCAAAATTACTCAAAAAAGAGTATTTATGACTACAAAATTATTGAATCCGAAGTGTTCTGTTAGTTTCTTTAAATTAAAATAAAAAATTTAAAAATTTAATGCGACATAATAACATAAAAATTATTTTCACTAAAATGTGATTGAATATCGTAAATGATTATGCAATGACAGCCACTCGTCGTCATCATTCACCGATACACAGCTATGTATGTATGTATTGACATCAATTAATTAATTGAATTTGTCAAATGATTGCTGACAGTTTTTGCTTACATACATAACGAGAAATAACTTAAGGAAAATTTACATTTATTTACGCTTTACATTCAGAACATGTTGTAATACATATGCACATACATACATGAAAAAATAGGTATATGTTATATATTTTACACAATTATATAATTTGATTGGCATTTATTTAATAAGAAATTGTGAATATAATTTTGGCATTGCGCACAATTTTTTTACACTAAAAAACATAAAATTTTACAGAAGTGATGAATTACTCATGTTGCTCTCTTCTTCATTAATTATTCTTTTTCTCGTCTGTATACCAACAACATAATTAGAAAAAATGTTTGAAAAAATTTAAAATTTTTGTATTAGATTAGAAAAAATTCATTTTACATTGATGTTTGATTTTTGCTTTATTTTCTATTAATCTTCTTGAGCACCCTGCATTGTGCTGGGGAAAACTGTTTTTCCAAATGTGTTTTGATGCTGTCGTTTGCAGTTAATGGTTTTATATTTACATATAATTAATATTTTATTTCTTAATTGAAAATTTATACAAATTGCACATACATAATGAAAACACACAAAAAAAAAATACGTAAAAGGGTTTTATGCAGAAATTCCACTTGAAAATAGGACGAAAGTACTTTTAATTATATTAATTAAAAGTACTTTCGTCCTATTTTCAAGTGGAATTTCTGCATAATTATATTAATTAAAAGTACTTTCGTCCTATTTTCAAGTGGAATTTCTGCATAAAACATTTTTACGTATTTATGCGTTATGATATTTTAGCGTTAATAATTTAATTTTGAAAGGGAATAATTGAATACTTGGAAATATTTTTTTACAATTACAATTTGTATTAATGTAGAAAAAAGTTAAAGAAAAATCATTTCATTTATTTTCAAGTGAAAAATGTACTTGCAAACATTCCTCAAGCCCAACCGACCAAGGGGCACGCCTGATGGATAAACGTTATATACAACAGGCCGGTGACCGAAAACCAGGTACAGCCCGGACTGTCCTCTCTCTTACGCAAGCGAACAAGGGTAATTTGTAAGGGTAAGAAACAGATTATGCGGTTGTAAGTATACTCGGCGCATAATCAGATTCGAAGCAAAATGTGCGAACATATCTGCGATTCTATAACACTCACTAGAAATTTCATTATTAATTTTCAGAGATGATAGGAATCCATAAGTCTTTCGTTTCGAATTGACAAAATACTATAGAATGACCTCGGGCTTGGGATAATGTTATTACAAATTCTCGTAGTTATCCACAAATATTAAAAAAAAATACTTTTCTTCTATTTAAATAATACTGTAAGTGTGTTAAATTTATGCAATATATGTTCATACATTAATACATTACTCCGCGTCAGATAACTTTCTAGTTGGACAAATTATTTACTTCTTACATTTTATATAATATGTCATATACATATATTGTGTTCAGTTCAACAAGACTATACATCTGTAAAAGTTGAAAATATACAACACAAAAACTTTAAATCTTAAAAATCTTAATAAAATAAAACAATAAAAACTTTGAAAACACTACTACTCTTGATAGCTGAAGGCAATTTGGTGAGGGGCTTAAATTTCACACGGACGAATGAATATTAAGATTTCAAATAATTCTCCAAGCACATCAAGCAAAAACTCATGCACATCGCTTCTAGTTCACTTACATTTTAATACCCTGCAGTGAAAAGTTGAACTAGTTTGTGAAATTTCTACTTCAAAATTTGTATTTTAAAAACGAGATCAAGTTAGCAAGTACGAGATGTGTTAAAAAAAACAAGGAGAACTTACGCTTTGTGTACAAGATACTCATTTATTCGTTTATATTGAAGTTGTTTCCTTCAAAATAGTCCCATTTAGAGATAATGCACCTGTGCCAGCACTTCTACCAAACTCAAGAACACTACTCAAGCTCACACTCTCTCATTTTTGAAATAGTCTTCTAGTTCTAGTTTTCTCAGCGATGTACTTTTAATTTTACAAAGAGCCATATTGGCAAATTTGTCAGAGGTACCTTTTTCAATAGCCTGTTTTGACAGATCACGCGTGAGTAATGTCAAGCTGTCATGTTATTTTTGTTCAGTATTGATTGGCATTTCACAAATCATTCAACTTTATTACGAAACTTCCCCTCCTGTGGTGTTTCGCAACACCATCTTGAGACCTATCATTCATTATTGGATAATATTCGCCCGAATAGACCACGTCCAGCAGGCAGTGGAGAAAATATAGATGCCGTAGCTCCGAGTGTACATGAAGACCGTGGAGAGTCGATTCGGCGCCGTTCGCAGCAACTTGGGCTGACGTTTGGAACGAATTGGCGCATTTTACGTCGAGATTTTAAATTGAAAGCGCGCAAAATACAGCTTCTGAAGGAACGAAGCCGCTCGACCTTGTCAAGCGACATCGCTTCGCTCTATGAAAGCTCCAAGAAGATACAACGTTTTCGAGTCAAATTTTGTTCAGCGATTGGGCCCATTTCTGGCTCAATGGGTATATTAACAAGCAAAATTGCCGCCATTTGGGACGAAGAGCAATCTGAAGAGATTCAAGAGCCGCCACTTCATCCAGAAAAAAAAAACGGTTTAGTGTGCTTCGTTGTCCCATGGAATCATCGGTCCATATTTCTTCAAAAAGAAGGTGCCACTTCCCAAATATCACATTAATCAATGGATTTATTGAGAGAACACTTCGGTGAGCAGATAATTTCACGTTTTGGGTCGGCCGATTGGCCACCAAGATTGTGTGATATTTCATGTGACCGTTAGACTTTTTCCTGTGGGGATATGTAAAGTTTAAAGTCTATGGGGACAATTCCGCTTCGATTCGGGCGTTGGAGCAAAACATCGCGCGTATCAGTTTACCAGTTTCCAGTCGAAATGCTCGAACGAGTCATCGAAAAATTGGATTCTACGGATGGACCATGTGAGACGTAGCCGCGGCCAACATTCTCAATTAAATTTGGAGCTTCTGTGTTTTTTTCTTTAAATAAGTAAGGAACCTCGAAATGGATCACCCGTTGTATGGCTTGCGTGATTTTCGGCACAGCTACTCCTCTAATTGTTTTCTAACAAATGGAAGGACCTCAGTTTATTCTAGGCCAAATGGTCAATAGATTTTTATGAAGAGAAATTATTTCATATCAGAAATGCACTCGGAGGGCTTGACATTCCCTGTTTTTACGGCCTTCTTGGAAACGCTTATACCACACACAAACTCTTGGTTTACTCACAGCAGACTCAGCATAGACCTTTGTTGACATATCGCAGATTTTGTTAGACTTTATTTTATTTTTAAGGCAAAATTTTATACAAATTCTTTTAACCACTTATTTGGCCAAAGAAAATCGTCGAGTTCAAATAATACTCCTCTGGCTGTGTATATATTAACATAATAACAAAATATAAATATATATAAAAATTATCGTTTTTTGTTTAACACAGCTCGTACACACATTATGCAGTTCTATACTAATGCACAATCTTTGCCCTAGAGCTCACAAGAATATACGGTTATCATATGCACGAAGCATTTCACTTAACTCACAAGTAAGACTGAGAAGCGAAAGGAAATGCAATCAGCTTATTTAAAAAGTTTTGCAAGAAAATATGATTTAAATCTAAAAGCACTTTTATATGAATTAAAATGAAAAAGAATTAATGTGTAATGGCATGCCGAGCTCTGCCGTTGTTGTTTATCATATTTAGCAACGCTATTTCAATTTTGGGAAACTTACATAAGCAAAAATTTTATTTCTGCCAATTTCTAAAAAATAATATTACCTATAATTAATCAATAATTCATACAAGTATTTCAATTGAAATTATTGAGTATTCAATATAAATTTTAATTGAACATAAATATTTTGCAAAACAAATGTCAGTTTTGGTTTTATTTTTCTAAATAAGAAACGAATTATTTTATTAATTAAATCTATACTTAATTCGTGATGTTGTTTTTTTTTTCAAATTCTGAAAGTTTATTTAAGATATGTATTTACGATATTACTTTTCAAAGTATTGCCCATCTAATGCTAAAATAATTTCTAATCATTATGGCGATTTGTGGATTCCATCCCAAAAGATTTACGCCAATTTTTAATACCTTGTTCTAACGTGGTCCGTATTCCTGTGAGTGCTTTCGACATTGACCGGCAAAAATGGTAGTCAGAAGAGGCAAGGTCTGAGCTGCACGGGGGGTGAGGCAGAACTTCCCAGCCGCTATCTTTCAAATAGTTCTAAACCAGTCATACGAGCATTGTCATTCCATTTGATGTGTTTTTGTTGGTAGCATTCTTCATTAATCATTGTCAATTGGAGATCCATTTTTTAATATTTATTTATTTATTTGGTTATCCAAAAGGCAAAATACTTAATTTAACTCAAAAAATTTTTACATCTGGCATTATGGCAATCATCGTAACAGAATTGGGTTGCGTATCCACTTCACTTGTGAATTACTTTATCCACTGTTAATTATGGTAATTAAAAATTCCTTTAGCGCCTTCAACCGTACGACATGGCGTATGAGTGCTGTGGGCATGAACTAAATTTCGTATGGGGAGAAAACATTACGTATACGCTGTGTGCCTTTTCAAGCCAACAGAAATGTATTAAAAAGAACTGCAATATAATTCATTATAAACTTTTTTTCGCATACTCTTCAACTTCGTAATGCCATTGCGCAACTGCAATTTCATCAAAACTTAACCGCCTTTGAGACCATTTTGTTAAAAAAAAAATTTTTTTTTTTTGGCAAATGAAGCAGTCATGGAAAAGTAATTACAATAAAATAAATAAAATGGAATAAATGGAAGTGCAATGTCTGTGGTTGAGAATTTAACAAACAAAAAATCATTCATTTACTAAATTAATACGTAAGCATGTAACGCTGTAGAGAATCCATTATGGTAACGTGCTACACGAGAGAAAATCAGACAGCCATAAACATTCACAGAGTCATTCATTTATTCATTCAGTCTTTTGTGCGCTCATCCATTTACTTTGTAGTTGTGGACTGCCACATATCTAAAAATAAATTAAGCTTATTTTCGGCGGTTCTGGTTATCTTTGACTTAGTAGTAAAGATATTTGATTTCTTTTGTTGCTTAGTGCATTAGTTCTGTTTCATACAAGTAACTCCTGAATAAGGAATTATAAATTTGTATTTAATTTTTTGCTTTGCTGAATAGCCAAAAGATGTTTCCTAGTTTGAGATATACATAGTTGATACGAAGTGATAATAATATGTGATCTTGGTTAAAACACATTTAAAAAAAGCATCCTACAGTAGCATATCCCTACAAATCGTGCACCTTTTTAATTTATATTTATTTTATAATTATTTATTATATTTATTTACTTTTATTTTCTCTTTTTATTTATTTAACCTAATTTAATTTAATATGATTTAATTTTATTTTATATTATTCTTTTTTTTTTGTTATATTTTATTTAATTTTTGTCTTTTTTCAGTTTATTTTATATAATGTTTTTTATTATTTTTTATTTTAATTTATTTTACTTTTTTTATATTTTATATTATTTTATTTTAATTTTTTATATTTTTTTTTCAATTACATTTTTTTATTTCTTTACATAATTTTATTTTTTTTTTCATTTTCTTTTATTTTTATTTTATTTTATATTATTTTATTTTTTTTAATTTTTTTAAATTTTTTTTTTGTATTTTTTTAATTGCATTTTATTTTTTTATGTTAGTTTATTTTATTTTAATTAATTTTACTTTATTTAATTTTTATTTTTATTTTTTTTTTATTTTTTTTTTAGTTTTATTTTTTTCATTTTATTTTATTTTTTTTATTTAATTTTATTTAATTTTATTTTATATTTTTTATTTTTTTATATATTAATTTTATTTTATTTTATTTTATTTTGTTTTAAATTATTTAATTTTATTGTATTTTATTTTTTTTAATTTTATTTTACTTTATTTTATTTTTATTTTTTTTTATTTTTTATTTTTTATTTTTTTTTTATTTTTTTTTTTATGTTATTTTTTTTTATTATTATTTTTTTATTTTTTTTATTTTTATTTTATTTTTTTTTTTATTTATTTTTTTTTCTTTATTCAATTTTTTTTCATTTTATATTATTCTATTTAATTTAATTTTTTTTTAAATTTTATTTATTTTATTTTATTTTATTTTATTTTATTGTATTTTATTTTTTTATTTATTTTTTATTTTTTGCTTTAGTTTGTTTCAATTGCGTAAAATTTATGTGTATTTTGTGTATATGAAAATTTCCGTAATACATAGCGTATACGTAACATCACTAAATTTACCTATACATTTAAGACACAGTATAACATTCGATAACTTTGAAATAAATTATATATATTTTTTGTCGAATTTAAAGAACAGCTGAGTGTGTATATTTATATACTTTACATACATACAAACATAAGTATATAATGAATGTTCAACTACGTATGACGAATGTTTCGGTTGTTGTCATGTGTGTTGTGCAATAAACAAAGGCTTGGCGATAAACCTTGTGGTGGGTGTAAAATTAAAAAAAAGTACCCACAAGTGTATTTATGTTCGCATGCTACCAATTCAGGCAATCAAATAAGAAATGCTCTTGAATAATGGCGCACCCCCTATCTAGCTGCTGTATATACTCTTTGCTCCACCGCATTGCCGCAATCTATTAGCGCTACAAAAGGCACTAATGCATCACTAACATATCACGTCAAGATATATTTGTTTATAAATATGTTCATACGCTTTATGCTGTTTTATGCTTTGGTATGTTCGTACGTATTTATTCACCAAATAGCAATGGCGTATGGCGAAAAGCTTCTCGCAGCTGCATTTTTGCCATAAATGCAGTAAAATGAAAAATGATTTTCGCTTTTCATAATGACCACATTATATTTATGTGACGTGTATGCGTGTTAGTATTGTTTATTCCTTCAAGGATGCGAGCAGTGTATGGTATATTCAACATAGATTGCTATGAAAATTTAATGAGTTGCGGTTGTAGTTCTAATGGATATTAAACACTGTGGCGTTTCAAACTCAAAACTGACGAGTTTAAATTTATCTCGACACTTTTATTTATTTGTGAGCTTAATAGAGAGAGAGTCTTGGCAAATAATGCCGGCTGAGTCTTTTATAGCTAGATAAAGCTCTGGAGATATATAAAATATTTAAAAATAAAATTTATATAATTTCTGTTTGCTGAATATAAATAAATTAAACCATTCGCAGTGAAATAAAAGAGATTTGTTAAAATTATTACATAAATTCAAATAATTTTTCTTAGTAAGCTTAACAGAGAAACTTTCTTTATCAGTCATTATTTTTAGTTTTTTCTTAACAAATTTCTACGCTTTCAGTGTTGGTGAATTTAATTTTTCCTTATAAATTAATTTTGATATCGTTTAACCGGGTAATAAGGAAAAAATATCAAAGTTTATCAAATAATGTCACTAATGATGCTGAAAAAATATTCGATTCTAAAGCCCACCGTCAACAAACTGATTAGACCTTTTCAGACCCCGATATAAAAGATACCTTTAATAGCATGATAAGGAACTGCCTCCATGCCGCCATGTTTGAATTTGGCATCGTTGTAAACTGACGCAAGACAACACTGCGCAATGACTGCGCTTGTCAGGATTAGGAAGTATTTTTCCGCGCCGCTCAAAACCAAACGAGGTTTCAGCACTGTTAGCTCTTCTTTTTCCAGATAAGACAAAGAAGCGAAGCGAATTGGTTTGGTAGTGAACGAGGGCAAGACGAAAAAATATCATCAAATAAACAGTCATCGCATTCGAGACTCGGCTCACAGATCACTGTTGATAGTCATAACATCGAAGTCGCAGACATTTCGTCTGGCTAGAACCAGCTCAACAACACCAACAGGTGATACTTCGGACTAAGTGGGCAATTGAAAGGTAAAGTCCTCTATCTATGAAATCATTTGGTGCAGAAGTCGTAAAATTTGGTGCAGAAGCCTGGACGATGTCGACATCCGATGAGTTGGCTACAGAAGTTTTCGAGTGAAAAGTTGTGCGCAAGATTTATGATCCTTTGAGCGTATGCAACTGCAAATACCGTAGATGATGGAACGATGAGCTGTACGAGCTATACAACGACAGTGACATAGTTTAGCTGGAGAATTTGGTTTTGCTTGGTATATCCAATTGGCGCCAAACTGTGAGGAGAAGAAACGAATGGCGCGCATTTAATGATTCGGCTATATTTGAGCAATGACGTTAAGCGATTCGTTGTGATAAAAAAAAATATTATAATAATGAGCATCATGAAAAAATTTTCCTTTTCATTCTATATTTTTGATAAGGAAAATAAAACTTAGAAAATCATTATTATTTTTGAAGAAAATTTTAATACTCCAAATGCAAGGAATATGTTTAATGAAAAATAAAACTCAAAAGAAAATTGTTTTTTTTATTAAAACCTTAATAAACAAGATAAAGATTATATTTGGTCAGAATAATAAAAAGCTCAGAGATAATCATTACGTTTGAGCGAAAATATAAAAATTAAAAAGTAAAAATTACATCTGATCGAAAAAAAAAATTAATTAAATTTTTAATAATCATTTTCTGAGCGATAATTAAAGGCTAAAATTAATTATTAATCAAAGCAGAATCACAAAGGACCTCTCAAAATATGCCTTTACATATGCAAAAAGTTTTCATGCAATATGTGGAAATCTTAGATGTTTTTCATTAAAAACAATAAAAAATATTATTTTCAATCCCTTCTTAAAATTGTTACTTTTATACGGTACAATAGTTATACAGATAATTTATAAATGCTTTTTTCATCTACTGTGGGGTAGTAAGTGAACTCGACTGGACATTACTAATAATAAGTTTTCTTATTAGTCCAGGCAAACCAGACGTTAATAGTTGCATTAATTCACAACAAACAGAAAATACAGATACTGTACGTAAGGGATATCACTCTTATAAAATTATGAAAAGTCACCATTGATTCCCGCGTAAAAGGGTCAAGGTTGTAAACATTTTTTTTTAGAATTTTCAGGTAGTTATCTACAAAAAATTCTTTAATCCCTTTTTTCTGTCAGACTTGCCATTTCTGAGAAAACCCTATAGAGAAAGCCATATTTATATATCGCCCAACTCCCCTTACTTAACATAGCTACGAGTATTTTCAAAAAGTTCAAAGTTGTTTACAAAACACTTCATATATGCATGTGTATGTATGCAAGTATACGAATAAATGTGAATTAAGACGAAATGCCTTAAAAACCTGTTTAACACAAAAATTCTGTCTCACAAAAAATTTACATATATACATACATCACATTCTACGTAAATACCTAATTGTTGTGGGCAGAAACCACTTATGAATTTTTTTACATCAGACGCGACGAAAATAAATAATTTATTTGAGGAATGTTGCTCATACGCCGCATTTAAATATACGTATTATTATAGTAAAACCACTAAGGAAAGGCAAAGTTCGGATGAAACCGACACTGGAGACCTGTCCTTGCGGTTGTATTATCTTGATGGAAATCTTTTCTATTTAATGGGGTTATATTTTATCTGGGCGTCCGCAGTACTCATATGGTTAGTAGTATATATTACGATCCGGATGACCAGGCTACGATTACTGGTCCAATAAACATTCAAAATTATAGAAATTTAATTTAAATAAATGAAAACGTAGTTAATTTTTCTAATTGCATACCCCGCTCGACGAAGAATATCAACCACTCCGAATATATATATATCTGAGACATGAATGCAAAAATGTCCATAAAAGTCCATTAGCAATTCGGGGGTGGCTTAAAATAAACTGTACCTACAATTTTTGAGAAAACATCACCAAATGGAGGAAGAGCTCGGCGGAAAATCGCTTCAGCGTTAACAAAGTGTCAATTAAACTGTACATATATAAATTTTCATTACAAAAGGTTATCCATTTAGTGGTTTCGAAAGTGCAGGGCTGCATTTTCACATCTGTCAAACTTAATTGTCAAACGTAAATAAGTTTTGATTTAGTTAAAAGTCAGGCATTTATGAAAAAGGATCGCTTAACAACCGCAAACCTACTACAGAAATGGTAATTCAAGCGTAAACATGTTTCGTGCTTTAAGAGGAGATTACAGTGCACATAATCGTCGAACTACTCAAGCAAATTTTAAAGATAATTTAAGAGACTGTATCGGCTACACATATTATAAGGTCTGTGCATCGTCGTTTTGCTCGTACCACTTCGAATGGAGCTGCTGTAAGTAAAGGGCAGCCGAAGATCCGAATGTGTCTATATCTCGGCATTCTTAAGAGCTGTGACTTTCTTACGGCACATTATTACGTATTTTGCACTTTGATTCACACCTATATCCATATAAAGTCCAGCTCACACAAAAACGGAAGCCAGCTGACCATTCACAACGCCGTAGTTACGTCGATTGAGTGCTTGAACAACAAGCAGAGGATTCTTCCAACACAATTTTCTTCAGGGACGAAGCACATTTCTCACGTAAATAAGCAAAAATGTTGAATTTGTGGCTCCGAGAAGCATCAAATAATTGAAGAGAGGCCATTAAATCGAAAAAAAATTTACTGTCTGGTGCGCTCTTTTTCCGGAGGTGTGATTGGACCTTATTTCTTTGAAAACGTTAACGGCGAGACTGTCACAGTCAATTCGAAGCCTAACGGTCGTTTGATAACTGACTTTTTTTGGCCTGCAATTGAAGAGCACGACTTGGACAATATGCGGTTCTAACCAGATGGCATGAAATGCTACACAACACGAGCGAATATGGGTTTATTGCGAGAGAAATTATCAGACCGCATAACCACTCGTCTTGGCGATGTCAATCGGCCACCGTGATCATACGATTTGACACCGTTTTTTGTGTGGCGTGTGCTTATGCGGAGAAACTTTTAACTCTAAGCACTTGAAAACGAACATTCAACGAGTTATGGCTAAGATACCGTTTTTTCTGTGCCCAAACGTGGTGGAAAATTACTTTAAATGGATTGAAGTTTGGAAAAATTAACGAGGCGGTCATTTGAATGATGTAGTGCTTCACATATAAAGCCAAAGTTCAAATTTTATAATAAAAAGGAATTTCTTAAAGGAATTAATTAATTAATTATTAATAGTAATTAAGGAATTTTAAATGAGTTTTATTTTTCTTGTATTAAAATCAATCTAGTCATAAAACTCTATCGCGAAATAGTTAATTTTTGAAGAGAGTAGTGAAGAGATAGTTGGGGTAGTCTTTTTCCTGGAGTTTCGTTCTTATGCAAATCTTGATGTGCTGAAATATTCAGAACCCCGTTCTTTATGTTGTAAAGCAAATTATTCGAATTAATAAATATTTGAAATTTTCAGTTAAGACTGGCTGTGACTGCTTGCGAAAAACTCTACCTCAACTCGCATTACAATATTTACTGCTTTAATATCTGGTTTTTTTCATTGGCGTTAAAAGATGTCACGGATTAGGTACACACACCCAACGGTTTTGTCTTCCAGCCTTACATACAAACACCAACTCCAAGCTGATGGACTTTTTTTTTTGCCGTTGTTGCTTGCACAAGTTTCTTCTATTATTGTCAGTACTGCAGCAGCAAATGTGCCGGCACATTAAAATAAAGTTTAAAAGCATTTGAATCACGGTACAGATGGCAGACTGGACTCTGGCCGTCCACCAACGCCAAAAAGCTTTTTATAAATGGTGTAAAAGTGTAGAAAAACCATGAAATAGAAATTCTTAAATGAGTGAGAGCTGACTAAGCTGAGTGCTAAAATGTCGAATTGACTAGGCGTTGTTGTCCGACAAGCACCGAGCTGACGAGATGTGTTTAATGCGACAACAGTTGTTGTTGAGTAGGATAATAATCATCACTATCATCAGCAGGCAGCCATATTCACAGGCGGCCAAATTAAATACCACCCTATCGCTCCCGCTTGTTCAAGGCAAGACATAATCTACCCCGCTGATTCTCTACTGCATGCACCAAATCAGTGACATTCGCAGGCGGCTTTCAGTTAGAGGCGCGTTGTGTCGCATTCACGCCTCGCGGCTGAAATAGACGATGTCGATTGCTTGCTTTTGTTGCTCTCCTCCTTTTTCTTTTTCTTCGTCTTCTATTTCTTCATCTTCTTCATTCTTCCATATTCACAGTTATATGTAGAATATTGACTGTTACAGCTGTGAGTGACAACAACATATCGCCGCAGGCTGACGCGTTGAAGATGTGACAAGTTGGGAGTAAAGTGTCTATGTGTGTTAAATTGCGGTTAAAAATATGCACACACAGATACAGACTATATAACACATACGATATACTAACGCAAGTACTTATCTGCAAACATGTGCATACGTATATGTGGATATTTTCGTACAACATTTGTTGCTTTCTGTTTAACTTTTTTGAACGACAATTTGTTATTTGTTGCTTTTTAATGACAAACAATAACAAAAACAACGATAGTGCATAAGTACACACATATATATGTACAGTAAAATCCTTATATAAAAAAAAACAGCAGGCTTTTATGCAAAACTAAATATAACTAGCAACGCGAAGGGTACGAGCCGCAGTCTAAAGGTGCTTTTATGAACTCGTGGAGCAGATGGGAAGAAGTGGAAGGGACACATGTTATTAATATTTTTTACATAGGGTGCTACGATTTCAAGCTGGCTCGGTACTTCATAATTATAGACATACTCTGCCAACAGACGATCGCATTTGGAAAAACTTTTCCGATAATTTTTTGAATTTGTGTTTCGAAGTTTCCAAAAAAAATTTGTTTTATTCGTTTTGAGAATAAAAATATTTTCAATGAGAATGTTGTAAAAAAGACTGATTTTACTCATTTTGTGACGAGAGGTGACAAGTTTGCTTTCAAAAGCTTCGAAAAATTATGTAACAGTTCGAATAAATGTGTTAACATGTTTGGTCTGAGGATTCCGTAAACTCTTGGAATGCCCCTCGTATGTATTTTACATATCTACAGTAAATGACTTTGCACAGATACTTGTTAAATGTATGTCAACAACTTGTAATTCAGACACATGTACACACACACAAAGTAGTGGGAGGTAGATGTGTGATCAAAGCCATCAACATAATGAGTTTGCGAAATGTGATTGTAGAATACTTTAAATAAAAAAATCGAAATTTATTTCTTGGTTCTCGAACGGTATTTCAGTCGAATACTAGAGCAAGTTCACAACTGAAGTTCGCATGGTAGTAGAACGTGCTTTTGCGGCGTATTCTTAATGCTCATTTCACGGAGGAGGTTCAAATTCTACCAAACCCTAGCTTCGTGCGACATATAAGTACGTACCTACCAACACTTTCATCTTTATCTAGCTTTCTGCGGAATATTCTTTAGAACGTTAAATAGAATGTTCGCTCATGCTTCTGCCACATAAAGGGTGATCCATTTTGAGGTTCTCTACCATTTAAAGAAAAAACACAGAAAATTTTAATTTGATGGGAAATGTTATCATTCGAAATCTAAATTTTTTCTATTAATATATTTAGTATAGTAAATTTAAAAAAATACTATAATCGCTTCCTTTTTTGTTAATAATCGCTTGTGTGCAGGGCAAAATCTTGATTTTAATCAGATTGGCCTAGATTACTGAAAAGCTTCAGGTTCTTGTAGATCGTATATACAAGTATAGAAGAATCGAAAACTTTGAAAAAGCAACCACAGTTAGCGTGCTATCCATTTAGCCTAATGGTGCGAGTATAATAGCTTGTGTTAGGTATGTGCAATGTGTTTCCGAAAAGATATTCTACTGCTTCTACTTAAAAAGTCCATCCTACTATAAGGAATGATATGTATAATTAACGATTTCCATCTCATAATTCAGCGAAAATTTAAAATAAATTAATTTAAAAAAATTAATTCGTAAGATGAAGAATATTTTTCTTCAAGCCCTGTAGTAAGAATAGATAAGCTTAATTTTTTTTAAATTTTTCGCTTTCATCACCTTTGCACATTGCTCTCGTCTCGTCTTTCATCATACTCTTCGCGGGTATCCTAAGCTTTCTTCCAGCGGTGATCCATATAATACCACTTTGCTCTTTACTTCTCGCGTTGGGCCAATTTTTATACTCGGAGTATATGAGATTAGTTGAGTTGTGACGGTATAAACTAAAGAACTTTTAATGGCTGGCATAAATAGACCCACCTCCCATATAGCAGACCCCCTATTTTTACCATATATCTGTGGATTTAATATCAATATCAACCAAACCAAAACTTCCTTACTTGCTGAATATGATTCTGTTTAAAAAAATCATAGTATCAAATGCAGCTATTTGGAATCGGTACAAACACAGTTTTTATAACTTTTGTTAAGAAATTTACACTAAAAATTTTTCTCCTCAAAAAGAGTCTTTCAATTAGTATCTGTATTCATTTAAAAGTATAATGTAGACGAAATTTTTCGTGATTTTTCGCGATCATTCTCCGGCTTAGACAGTCCATTCTGTGACCGCCTTTTGGTTATCGGTCTTTTGGACTTTCCGTTTATTCTTCAGACGATACCAGCTTTTGTTGTTGAAAGGAAAAAAAGGAGGGATAATTATAATTATTGATTCTATTTTAATTATCAAGAAGTGGGAGCTAATCAGCCAATTATTTATGGTGGCCGAAATAGTCGTGTGGTTAGCATTACATATTTCAATTCGGAAGGTTTGGGTCCATGTTCTAGCAACATCCAAAATTATAGAAAATTAATTTTTCCAACTGCGGTTGCACCTCGGCAGGGAATATCAAGCCCTATGAGTGTATTTCTGATATGAAATAAAAGCTGGTCATAAAAATTCATCGGCCGTGCGGAAGCGGCTTAGAACAAACTGTTGGTCACTCCATTTGTTGGTAAAAACATCAAGACGCAAAACCACAAATTGGAGGAGGAGCTGGGCCGAAAATCGTTTCAGCGGTTCCAAGCTATCAAATATATAACCAATTATTTCTGAAATTACTCTTATATGGGTGCAACCGTCCGTCGCCATTCCTAAAATATATGTATTTATCCGTTTTGCTCTAACAAGCATCAAAATCCCTTTAGTGCATCTTACAGCGGTAATATAATATAAAATAAAATCAAGGTTGAAAGAGAATTAAGCCTTTAAGCTTTTTAGTGTAAAAATACTACATCCATAGCATCTTGGACGAAAATTTAAAGTTAATAATAACAATAAAGAAGGGCTTGTCTTCAGCCATGCCGAAGTCTTTATACTTTTCACGAACATATCAAATACCAAATTTCACGCTCTTAAATGTATTTAGGAATAAATTTTGACCCAAAACCTCATATGCGAACAAATCGGTTGTAGGGGTGCTATATGATATAGTAGTCCGAATGCGATGATTTTCAGAACCAACTCATTGCAACTCATTTATGTTATGCTAAACTTCAATTTCTTAGGTAGTTTTTTGACGGATTTATGACACAAAATTTCAAATCCGAAAAATCGGTCGTATATATGCTGTTGTACTGGTCCGATCTGGTCGGTTCCGACAAATGATCGTTTAAACGTATACGTGCATCTGCCTACCAAGTTTGATTGAAATATCTCAAAAGCTGAGCGACTAGTTTGTGTTCAAACAGACAGACGAACACTCAGATATGGCTAAATCAACCCAGCTCGTCATTCTGATACCATCGCTACATGAAAGCTATAAAAAGTATGTTCATATATATTAAGTTTCCGATAATAAAAACAACAACGTATCTAATTAATTACTTTTTCAGCGGCTTCATAATCCAATCAGTTTTACGCTTTACATGACCAATGTCCCTCCCACGCTGAGTTGAGTTGACAGCCGAGCAACTTTAAAAATTTGTGTATCTGATTACGATATTTAGCTTATTTTGTTATTGGTTGCTCTTAAGTAGTTACTAAACTTCCGATGTATGGGCTTTGCTTTTTTTCAGAAATTTATTATTTGAATTGAAACGCGTAACTGTCAGTGGACGCCAGTAACTTAGTGGTTGTTGTAAATATTTTTGGGCAAACTTTTACAAAAACTTTACACAAAACTTTGCTCATCATATTTTCAATTGATTTAATTTCCTTATTAGTTACTTGTTTATATATGTATATGTGTAAATTTATTAAATTAAAAGCTCGTTAGCCTTTTCGCTGGCGCTTCTGGGCAATTTCATTTTTTTATTTGAAAATATTTTTCGCAATTTCCCATACCGTTATGCGATTGCCTTTTTTAGTACTTTACTTTCTGTTTTACTTATTTTATTTATTATAATTTTATGCTTTGAGCTATAATTAAAATGCCGCAATGTGACCGACGTAAGAGCTAAACTCTGAATGCTCTCCTGTGAGTTGCCATTACGCGGCGTATGACACACACAAACACAAACAAACCACAACGGTGTGACAAGCAAAAGCACGCGATTTTTCTGCTTTTATTATTATGTAACTGTTTTCATTTGAAAATTGGGAAATAATTCTTAAACGAATGAGTGAAACTATTCATCTTTTCAGTTGACTTTGGATTAATACAAAATCTTTTATATTTAATTTTTCATTTCATTTTCCACTGTATTTTATTTCTTAATTTATTCATTTCTTACATTTCATTATTTCCTTCAAGAAATTTAAAAATTTTCCATCACTCCACTAGCACACTCAGTTTCCTTAAACTTTACTTCCGTTTCTTGTACAACACTTTTAATCTTTTTATTCTTCTTATACCCTTCGCTGTGCGCTATCACACTCTGCTGCTGCTGCTTTGTCACACGCCATTAAACTCCACAAAATGCACTTCAATTTCGACCGTATTAAATAGCAAAAAATCACTTCAACCCGCTTGATTCCAGAGCAGCCAAAGCCAAAGCAGCAGTCAAACCACAATTAATGGCAGTTTCAGTTTCAATTTGAATTTCAATGCAGAGGTCCACACATATGGTGACAGTATCAACAGTATTCCGCCTCGCCAATTGCCCGGGATGCTGTCGCCACGATGGACCATTTTTAACTGTATTCCATCGGCATCTCTGGCCATGCCTCTTGTGTTACGGGGACACCAACAGCAGCATCAGCAGCAGCAGCAGCAGTAGTCGAAACAGTTATTGGCAGCTGAGCGTCAACCGCGCTGCAAGGTGGCTAATGTTGTCGAGAACGCCAGCATACGAGAACAGCTGAGCTTTGCGATGCGTAGAGCATGGCCGCTTCATTTGTGCGGTCGCTGCTGACGTTGCCGCCTGCAGTCGCGAGTGAAAACAACTTTTGGTTGCTTGGAGCAACACCCATAATGGTGTTATACAAAAAATGGTCTTCGAGAGCGTACACACCTATTAAAGGTGGAGTATTCGAAGAGAGCGCAGTTTAATGACTAGGTGAGAGCATTCCAATGTTGATGAGAAAATTGGTGTTGCCATGTTTTTTCTGCCTTTAAAATTTAAATTTTTTATTTTTTTAAGGACCTACAGTTTATACTATGCCGCTTCAGAACTGCTGATGGATTTTTACGATGAGCTTTTATTTCATGTCAGAAAAACACGCGAAGGGTTGAAATTCTCTGCCGAGGGGCGAACGCAATTAAAAAAATAACTTTCAATTTGCATATCTTTCATGAACATAAAATGTTATATTATGTTTGGTACGAGATATGTGACTACCACAAGGAGACGAGAAAGACCGACTTAAATTTATACCAATGGGATCGTAACGAAGAGCCATGCCCCTTTTGACTGTTCGTCGGTTTTAACGCAAACTAGTCTCTCAGTTTTTGAGATATTCGGATCAAACTTGGTATGCAGATGTATTTCTATACTACACTGATCATTTGTTAAAAACGGTCAGAACGGACCGCTATAACATATAGCTCACATACTTCAGAGATTTCTAGTCAAAAATTCATTTAAAAATATCTAATGGTGTGAAATTTTTTTTTTCTACACAAGTAAATTGAAATTAATATTGACACAGGAAATCATCGAAATCGGCAGACTATATCATATAGCCCGCTATAACCGGCTTTCAGATACTAGTTTCAATGATTCAAATCGTCAAAAAAGCTTGCAATATAATAAACTTGTTAATAAAAGGTATGAAAGCTCCAGCAAGACCGAAGATCTTTCGATCTTTCTTGTTTAAATGAATTTTATATAATTTTGGACTTTGGCCCGACCAGGATTCAACTTTAATTCACTTGTCACTAACAACTAAGCTAGTTATAATAGATAATGTATTCCTTTTGAGAAAATGCTTCTCTAAAGCCCTTGCAAAATTTTCAGTTTATTGATTCGTGTATTCTAATTTTCGCAAGGGATGCGTTAACACAAAAAAATCCTTCTTTTAGTAAGTAACTCGTTCAGTCACATAAAAAAAAGCCAACTCTTGTTTAAAGAGATTGCAAGCTAACCTTTAGACTCCCACAGTTAAAAGTCCAAGACGAAGAGAAAACACTAGCATCGGATGAGAGCTTCAAAATTTTGACTATCATCAGAGCAAACTGCTATGGATTACGATTTGAACTCATACAACTGAAATACCTCTTAATTCGAAAGACTGCTAACCAGATAGTTGTGACTGAAAAACTTGAATTCCCATATTTTAGTTTTGAATACACTCCGTATTCCTAACATTAACACAGACCACTGCAAATAAGAAAAGGTTCTGTACCAAAAATCTACATTCCCAACAGCAATACAAGTGGATTTCCGCTCGGCTAAAACTTCTGCTGTCTTTGAGACATATTTAGCATTACAATTATGGGAATGTGTGACGGCATTTCATAGTCACTAGGTCTCTTTAGACAGAACAGGACAAGTAATTAAATTCTAAACAATTTTGAAAGTATGATCAATATATTTGGCAAACTTTTGATGTTTGCGTAAAGAAATTACTGAAAACCCCTCCTGCAGAAATAAATGCAAGTATAAAATCTGGTGGTTAATTCTAAGATGAATAGAAAAATCATACTATCGCTGCAAAAAACTATGCAATCGAATGAGTTTTCTTGACATAAATTGAGAGCGAACTAACTTAGTCTAGTTTTGAGGAAATATTGGATATGGAAGTATGCCGGCTATAATTCTGCATGTATATAAGAAAGAGGTGCTGAGCCGAGTTGAGAGTTGGGAAGAGCCTCTCCGAGCCGTTCGCTGCAAACGAAGCTCAATGTGACTCTCTTTCGTATGACTTCTTCCACCTCATTCTGGAGAAAATAATGAGGGATGCAGAACTAAATTACGAGGATAAGACGCATTATCTTCTATCATCAAACAATTAGTCAACACATTTCCGTCTTGGCTTCATGTCACTGCTTACAGTCATATAACTTTGAAGTTGTGGACGATTTTGTCTATTTTGGAACCACCATAAACATTAATGAGAATGTCAGCCTGGAAATCCAGCACAAAATCACTTTTACTAACTAATATTGTCAACTCGCCGGCATGTGCGACAACACTGTAGCTCTAACAGTATTCAATGAAGAGGAAGACCTCCACTCCAGTGGAAGGATCATGTGGAGAGGAACCTAGCTTCATTCACCTATCATGAGCTCATGAATTCACTATATCTCACTCAGCGCACTTGAGTACACGAAATCGGCATATATAAATTTAATACCACTGATAGCTTATTAGACACAGAATTATAGAAAACATTTTTTTTTTAAAGAAAGAAAATGAAAACCAAAAATTCATTTTTACGAGTTACTTGACAAGCATTTCCTCCGGTTCTTTAAACCAAGACAATCTATCGAATATCGACACTATTAGTTATACTAACAATATATAAATATTTTTTATACAATTCAATTAATCTAAGCGTCAGAAATTTTTTTATAAAATGTGATTTACACACATATTGTTGCAATGTGGCAACCCAACAAACGTCAAAATCACATCCTTTCTTTTCATCTCTGGGCACCGTAGTGAGCTATGGCGCATGCTCAGCACTTTTACTCTGAGCACAAAATTTCGAATTCGATTTCCGTAATTGTCATAGTGTGTGCCCAACATACAAACACAAAATAAAATCTCAAAACAGAATTATACCAACCTCAAAGTGAGCCAGACGTGCGTACGACAGTGAGATAAAGGTAAATTACGTAGAAAGGGCTTTGAAACTATCATTTCTACACATATATGTATGTAGTTCTTTTACCCTGCAAACAACGCGACTACCCCACGCACGTATGAAATATGTATATACTTCAAGCGGGTAATAGAGTAATTCAAAACCTACCACAGTCCATACAAAAAAATGTGGTCCAATTAACATTGTGATGTCCTAGTGTTGGATCATATATTCCACCTCTGCATAATATGCGAGTACTCCATAGCCTATCTACAGGGCATTGTGGAGCATCGATGAAAAATTACATGCGAACATATTTTTTAGTTTCGAATACAATCTGCTTTTGTGAAATGTTAGTATAACATAATGTTTATAATATAAATTTGTATTGATAGTAATAATTTTGTACTCATAAATATAAAACATATTTCGATATCTTCGTGTGTTCTGTTTATATTGTATTATGCATAGTAGCTCCAGCCATTGCACGTTTTCCGTGCATCAGTAGACGAAATTATTACACCACTGTAACTTCGTGTTTTAGTGGTTATCGCTAAAACACGAGCAATATTCGGCTAGCAACAAGCTGATTGTGAGACATGAGTTGGACCAACGCTGACTAAAGTGGAATAATCCAATAGGTACTCCAATAGACCATATGATCCACAAATATTTACAGGGTATACACAAACACATACCTAAATTCATACATAAATAAATGCAAACTAAAGGGTTATCCATTTAGTACTCTCGAAAGTGCAGGGCCGTATTTGGACAACTGTCAAACTTAACTATCAAACCAAACAGCTTTTGTTTTAGTTAAAGGTCAGGCATTTATGAAAATGGATAGTTTAACAACCACACAACCACGAACCCACTACAAAACTGGTGATTAAAACGTGGCCACTTTTCGTGATGTTTCCTGCTTTGAGAGGAGATTATGGTGCACATAATCGTCCAACTACACAAGCAATTGGTAAAGTTTTAAAGAAATGTGAAGAGACTGAATCAGTTACAGCTATCGTAAGGCCTGCACATTATCGCTTTTCTCGTTTCCTTTCAAATATCGCTGCTGTAAGTGAAAGTGTAGCCGAAGACAAGAACGTGTTTATTTTTTTTTTTTTTTATAAAAGTCCAGCTCACACAACAACTGAAGCCAGCTGACCATTCACAACGACGTAGTTGCATCTATTGGGTGCTTGAACAACAAGCAGTGGTCAGTGGTGTTATTGAACCTTACTGCTTTGAAAACGTTAATGTTGTGACCGTCACTATGAATTCGGAGCTTTATTGTCCTATGATAACTGACTTCTTTTGGCTTGCAATTGTATAACCCGACTTGGACAATATATGGTTCCAACAAGATGGTGGCACATGCCTCATAGCTCGAGCGAATATCGCTTTATTGCGAGAGAAATTTCCCGGCAATATCAATTGTCCACCGAGATCGTTCGATTTGGTATCGTTGGACCCTTTTTTTGTGGCTACGCGTGTGCTTATGCAGATAAACTTTTAACTCTTGACCGCTTTTTATTATTATTATTATTATTATTATGTGGAGATTGGCGGCCGCGATAGCCGAGTGGTTAGCATTGCGTACTGACATTCGGAAGGCCTGGGTTCGAACCCAAGTTCGAGCAACATCCAAAATGATAGAAAAAAAAATTTTCTAATCGCGGTCGCCCCTCGGCAGGGAATGTCAAACCCTCCGAGTGTATTTCTGGCATGAAATAAAGCTCCTCATAAAAATCCATCAGCCGTTCGGAGGCGGCTTAGAATAAAGTGTAGGTCCCTCCATTTGTTGGTATAAGCATCAAGACGCAAAACCACAAATTGGAGGAGGAGCTCGGCCGAAAATCGCTTCAGCGGTTACAAAGCGCCAAATATATATATATATATTATGTGGAGATGGAAAACATCGAAAGCATTAACCCCGTCAGTGTGAGACTCTAACCGACTAAAACCATTTAACCCGTACGGTAACCCCTGGCCGTTTGAGCTAATATCGCACTATTCTGAGTCGATATCGTCCGTCGTTATTTTTGTTCAACCGTACTCGTCACTATGTAGCGCGTACCTAAGTTACCTGGTCAATATGAGTGTCCGTCGATGGTACGCTGTTATCGCGTCTTTTCCTTTGCTTCTCGCTCCATCGTAAATGCTACATTATTTCGGCTATAATACTGTTAACTGCATTCCACAAGTTTGCGTTTTCCAGCTTACATTCAAGTCTTGAGCACTTGAAAACGAACTTTCGTCAAAGTAATGGCTTAGATACCGCCCTTTATATGCCAAAACGTGGTCGAAATTTACCCCAAACGGAACGAAGTTTGGAAAAATTAACGAAGCGGTCATTTTAATGCTGTAGTGCTTCACATATAAATCCAAAGTTCAAAATTATGAAAAAGGAATTTCATGAAAAAAAATTATTTTAAATGCATTTTATTTACGTTTATTTTGGAAACCACTGAATGGATAGCGCTGTATATACATGGAATCACATGAATTCAATGAAAATTTAGCGGATGTCAAGTAGCCTGGTAGTTGGTAGAAGATGAATGAAAAGGAAGTACAAGCTACAAGCTGTAGTAAGAGGCAAAAAAAAGAGCATAAAATTTAAGGAAGAGACGGGGATGAATAATAAGACCAAGGCTATGTATGCGCTGATGTTAAGGCGCTCAAGACAATATTTGTATGCAACAACTAAGTAGGGAGTATTGTATTAGGTTAATGCATACATATTTATAAAATCCCTTACAAGAACAACAAACAATAATATAAAACAACAATAATATAAGGGAAGTCAACATACTTACACCCTAAACATACACAGCAAGCAATACTAGTGTTTTGATAACCCTTTAGCTAGCATAAGATAACACAATGACACGCAGGATGAAACACGCATATATACATACACATATATATGTGTAAATATGGATTCGAGTAATGCTATAACGGACAGTAAGAGATTATGGCCAATTCAAGTAATCAAATGGACAGTTGGAGAGTTTAGAGTAAAGTGTTAAAACATAATGGTGCCAATCGCTTGCTGTGCGCCCATATGTACTATTGCTATATTTCCGTTAGAAGTGTTTATTATTGTTATACGCATTGTATAAATACAGCAAAAAAAATAGAGTTGAATTTAAACTTCAAGGTCAGCTACAAATGCCTGTGGTGATCCCATGAGTGTGTCTTTAAAGCAAGCACATATTTGTAATTTCACTTTTTAGCTATTAATATGCGCAAATGATTACTTATTAACACACTTACAGTAATGAATTAAACGCTTCAATTAAGGATAGAGTACACCGTGTGCAATCTAATAATATCCAGTAGTGAATAAACTACAGCTAAACAAAGTGGTTAAGTTTTTACTAACTATATTTAGTATCAGAAGAATAATTTCATTTCTTTAAGCTATTTCTATACATGAAAAATCTACTATTTCATTGCAATGTTCTGGGCCCTAACCGTTAAGAAAACGTTTGTAGATATCAGCAGAATCTACTTGTACATCCTGCCTCTGAAGGTCCCTAGCATGTTTCATACTTTAACCACACATAAGCCAAAAGAAACCAGTTCTTTCCACATGCACTGAAAAGTCCCGGGCCTAACAAAGAAGCATATAAGTTTTCCTTCTTCAAAATTGGATTTATTCAACAGCATAACCTCTATCCCAAGCCACACATATACTCCAACGCCGCTCTAACAATTCAGTACCACTTTTGCAGGACAACTTATCTATTCCCTCAAAATAGGCCTCGGTTTCAGCTAGCAAAATTTCTTCGGGGTGAGCAATTGTTTGAGGTCTGCTAACAGCCAGAGGAATTCGAAGTTGAATTCATCTAGTTTTGCCATAGTTTTGATTGACTTTTCGTTGTCTTACTGAAACAATTGTTTTCTTTCTTTATCCACTGTTGATATTATTGCCTCCCTCAAGTTAGTCGATAAATATTACAATACGAACAACCAAAAATATCGAAGCCATAACCTTTCCATTCGACTGTTGTTCTGCCCGCTTAGATGGTTTGTCACGTTTAAATATGACCAAGTCCTGCTCAGAGGAAAGGCAAGATTATTCTAAGCCTGAGTGGAACTGAACATTATAAATTCGACAATTTCTACATTACTTTGGCCAAAGGTGAAAAACATTCCGTTTAACCCTCTTCTAAAAAAAAGTCCAAAAACTTTCTTAACCAACTTGCTCAGAGGTTACCACAGGTTGGATACTTTTACATCTCGTTGTGGTTTTATGGTCATATGTCAGATCAACTCTCATACCTTCAAGAAGCTGTCTATATGCTTTGCTTACACACGATTACATATTTACATGTTTCTGATATATTATCGAAAGCCACAGCCTTCCAAGCGTTGGATTTGGTTTATTTTTTTAAGTTAAGTGAATCGACTGTCCACGGTCTTCGTGTACACTCTCAGCTACGGCCGCTATATTTTCTTCATTGAGTGCTAGACATTGTCTATTCGGTCAAAGATTATCCAATAATGAATACTGGTTCTCAAGATGAGTGATGATGTTGCGAATAGTACGCTCAGTAGGCCGATTATGTCGACCATAAGTTGAGTGAAGCGCGCGACAGAACGTGAATTTTCGTAATAATGTTGAATGATTTGTAAACGTTGTTCAGGCGAAAGTCTTTCCATGGTGAAATGCCGAACAATACTGAACAAAAATATTATGGCAGCTTGCGAGGACTCACGCGTGATCTGTCAAAAAAAGGCTATTGAAAAAAGTACCTTTACTTGGATCACCCTTTATGAAATGGACACGACCTAATTATTAAAGTTAATTTAAGTTAACATTTCCAAATTTATATCATCCTTAAGCTCTTAGTTTTGGCTGACTGTGGGACACATATTCCAAATAATTCCTTTTTGATCTGCGATTTCAAGATATTGTAACGATTTTCGTAGCTACCCTCGATGATTTCCCTCAACCTTCGAGTTGGATCTCTAGATTGCTAAATAAAAGTTCAAGATTTTGTTTCTTCGGCCCTTTAATCGTCAGAAATTTACTCAACATTTATTTAATCCGCAATATTTCCAATGCTTTACCATACACAATGGTATATTTTAAAATTCTTTTCCACGCAATAATTTTCCGCTTTACTTTGCACCAGTCTTATCACTACTGAGTCTTAAACTCGATTGCCTGCAATAGCTTCTGCCGCTCCTTTCATGCCTAACGATGGTCTAAACATTATGTTCATACGCTAATTCGTCCACCTGCAGTAGTTGCTGCCGCTCATTTCGTCTGCCCTTTGTGCGGGGAATTTCCATCATACTGCCACTCCTTAGTATTTGGAATTTCCGTCAGAATATTAATATTAAAAAGAAAGTATATAAAATGTTAGAAAAAATTTAATTTAGTATTTGTTATAAAATAATGTAGAATGCTGAATTCTAGAGAACAAGTTGAGCTTCAAATAAATCAAAAAGCAATTTAAATTTACTTCTGAATACTAAACTTTACGCAATTTTTAATTGAATTTAAGCTCTTATGGTTAATATACATACATACATATATATGTAAGTAAATTAAAACTGTACACATGAGCATGCATGCACATATGAGTCTATGTACATACACAGAAAAACATCCGTTGTTAAAGACATCCGGTCTGGCGTGTGTCCGTTGGCAAATTTGTACATTCACCCATAAATCTTTATTTGCCTGTATATTTAAGCACAGAATTCACAGCGCACTGAGAATTATGAGAATATCGCAAACAAGTGACCAACACTAATTTCACTTGATAATATTTCTTTACCTTTTCTTTCTACACATCCTTTGGTCTCATCAAGTCCATTCCAATGAAAAGTAGCTCAATGATTGCGGGGATTCTTGTTATTTGAGTTGTAAATCTGTTGGTGACACCTCAATAGAAAAAATCCATTCTAAAAAGGCCAATTTGTGAAAGGATACCACTTTCTCGAATCAAATCAAAATTTACTTTCGTTTGCTTTACGCTCTTTCACTTGGCATCTGGCAGTTATTATTGCTGCTTTGCTCTTTCTTTTACTTCGTTCGTAAATATATATATTTACCTCAATCAAATAATAGCAATTTTTTGCCTTTTTCTTCGGTTTGCGGATTAAGTGAAGATTCTTCAGTGCAGATTTAGCCAATATATAGATGTGTATATGTAACATATACAGTGGCGGACAAAAGTCTACATACACAGACTGTATTCGTTGTGTAGAAATTACTATCACTTTGCTGAAAAATGTAGGTATACAGGTTTATTTTAAATCCTCTTCTAATCACATGTATTGAAACAATTCCATTCTCTAACATAAAATAAAACAATTATGATGAAAAAACCCAAAAATATCCTTGACAAAAGTCTACATACACCACGTGTTTACTAGCAATTATGTCGTTATTCGATGCTGTTATGGCGGCTAGGTACCCTTTTTTTACAATTTTTTTTTAATTATATTTTCTAATTGATAGTATTGAATTTAGTTGTGGTTTAAACACATTAGCATCAACAATGGATCCGTGAAAAGAAAAATCCTTTGACGTAAGAAGCTTGGCTATTCAGCACAGAAAAGAGAAGAAATCGTATGGTAAAATTTAAAAAATTTAAGCTTAAGTCGACCAACAGTACAGACCATTATAAAAAAAATTTGAAAAAAAATGGATCCACGGAAAAAAGACGCGTATTGGCCGTCCGAAGAAGCTAACTCGAAGATACATCAGCTTTATTCTAAAGGAAGTGAATGATGATCCTAAAGTTACTGCTCCAAAATTAGCTGAAACCATCGCAAACTCATCAAGATAGTGTGTTCATTTAAGAACAATTCGAAGAGCTCTGAATGATAGCGGCTTCCACGGCGTGAAAAGCCTCTTATTTCTAAAAAAAAATCGTAAACTTCGCTTGGAGTTCGCTAAAGCACATTTAGACAAGGAAATGGATCTTTGGCAAAAAGTCTTGTTTACAGACGAATCGAAGTTCAATATATTCCGCATTGATGAAAGAGCAAAAATTTGGGGAAACATAATAGTTTGAGGAGCGGTTGCGGCATCTGGAGTTGGAAAACTTGTTTTTATTGAAGCCTTCGGTGGACAGCTAGGAGCTTGGCGCAGGCTGGATCTTTGAACAGGATAACGATCCAAAGAACGCGACCATATTTTTAAGGATTGATTGCTTGCTCATGCTCCAAAGCAACTACACACACCACCTTAAAACCCAGATTTGAATGTTATTGAATATATCTGGGAGATTTTTCAGCGAAAAATTTGAAAAAATCAGATTTCCAGATAAGCATTACTCAAAGAACGTCTTATTGAAGCTGATTCAGGAGTAATACTGTCCTCGCTCAGAGTTGACAAATTTAGTAGCTTCGATGCCACGACGGCTTCAAGCTGTTACTGATGTGAACGGTGGACCAACTAAATACCAAAAAGATCAGGTTACCTGATATTAACCAAAGGTTTTGCGCTAAGATAAGTTATGTATGTACCGTATGTAGACTTTTGTCAATGTTGGATTTACGCTTTTTTTGTCATAGCTTAAATATTTTTTTGTTAAAAATTATTTTCGTTGGTTTTTTATGATAAGGAAAAATAGTTGAAATAAACTGTATCAAAACAGGGAGTCGTCCGCTACTGTACTGGCGCAATGTAACCGCTGAAACGATTTTCGGGCGAGCCTCCCCTTCAATTTGTGGTGTGCTTCTTGCTATGTTTCCAACAAATGGAGGAAAAAAGATGGATGCACCAAACTTTATACTGACTGTATCAGAATGGCGAGCTGAGTTGAGTTTTTTTAACATTGATACGTACACCTGTCGCAACCATTTCATATCGGACCACCATAACGTGAATTCGACCGATTTGCCCAATTATGAGCATTAATGTTCAATTCACAAATGCATACACAAGTGTTTTAATGACGGACTGAATATGTCACCGAGTATTGTCATTTAGTCAAGTACACGGACGTTTATATAAAATCCGCATCAAGTCGAAATTCTTGAAAATAGAACTTATTTGTTGTCCATGTCTGGACAGCAGAGAAAAAGATCGATATTAAAAAATCCTTAAATGAATTTCTCGAATGCACTTGGTTGCACTGAGGCCATTTTTTCAACGTCATATTTGTATGGAGGTATATTTAGCACTGTGATTAAAGAATTTAGCCTTCCCAACAGAACTTTCAGAAATGAACTAAAGCTGACCGTGGCAAATATAAAGTTGCTCGTAGCCTCAAGTATGGATATTAAAAAATACATCCAGGTAGTTCACTGTCTTCGGATGAAAAGACTGCAAGCTACATCCAACATATTCTGATATAATAATGAAACGATCAGTATTTTAGTCTTCAAGGCCCACGAACCAATATCTTGTTTCAGCCGAGCAGCGTAATCGTTTCCGTCTAGCAGAGGACAATCTTCTTTCTTACTTGGCTCGCACACCTGTTCCAAGATCTCTGGGTAGCAAAAAAAAAATTTATGAGTAGTTAGCATTTTATAACTGGGCATAAAATTAGTATATGCCCACTAAAAACAAACTAATCAGGCCATATCGTTATCGACTAGAAAGTGATGAGTATATCATACTTTAAATTTTGGAAAAGGCCTATGAGACAAAAATCAAGAGATTCTTCTTAGTTTTCAACTGTATATCGGATTATCTGTGCAAACTTACTTTTAGCAACATCAGAAGTTCTGTATGTTGAGGTCTGCGCTCTTTCCCGACCAAGTAAGAGACTTTATACCCAATATTTTTTTGCAATCACTAACCTTAAATATGTAAAAATGAGAAATGACTGTAAAAATAACTGACGCTCCAAAAGAAACATTGAATTTCGAACAGATTTTACCCGATGGCTAGGAGCAAAGTCATCCTGAAATAAAGAGTGCTTTTGAGACGTATGGTTTTCAATGAAGCAATACTTTTTTCGGAGTTATTCTTTTTGCCCGCTTGACTCATACTCAGTTTATCTCGCAATTTCATAATGAACAGATTTACTCCGTAAAAACGTTTGCTAATCGTGCAAATTTATTACCGCACCACATCGTGGAGCAGACTATCAAATAAGGCCCAAAAGATTTTATCCGCCATCGCTCGAAACAATTGGAGCTTATCTTTATAATAAAGCTAAATTCTTGGCCATAACTCCGGTTGTTGCACTTTCAAGCTCTTCACTTATCTCGGCCTGTTTCGTTTTTTGGCTGTATATGCGTCTCCCTGCGACACGACAATCCTCATCTTATCCGTTGATTTTTAAACCTTTCTGCCCTTCAAAAATACTGGAAACATGTATTCCGCCAATCACAACATAATCGATCTGGTTGTGAGTTTTTCGATTAGGAGAGAGCTCAGTAGCTTGATGAAGTGTCTTATGCTTGAATCTAGCACTAGTCGATCAGCCTTAACCCATATGGGGCTGTTTTTTTTTTATAAAAGCGATTTATTCAGATATGAGTTTTTGGGTCAAAAAGTACCTTCAAAAAAGCATCTAAGAAGGGGAGATCATTTTTTCAATACAATAAACTTTATATGTTCATGAAAGATTGAAATCTACGAAGACAAGACTTTTTTCTTAGATTATTAGATACATTAAAACAGAAAATGAGCAGGAGCAGAAAACACCATTGGGAAACAGTCCGACCACTGAAACTGAAACTGTTAGTGTAAGAGGTGAGCAGATTTGGCATATTCTTAAGCTACATCCGTTGACATCTTCTGACAGAACAGACACATCTCTTACAAGATATGATATCGTATCACAAACTAACTGGTCTTATGTAGTAGACACCACATTCTCGGGGTTTCAGTTAGAAAAATGTGGTCCTCTTCATCACTACATACATACGCCTATCAGCACCTGCGGTTACTTCATCTCAAAGTTGCATTAATTTTTTCTTCATGAATACATAAAAGACTTACTAAAATGGTTTTCTAATGGTATATTATGACTTAAAAGATTCATTTAGTCTCATTCACGTATATACAAGTTAACATGCAAAAGCTTGTATATAAATATGTATGAAATTGCCCCTCAACTACCACAGAGGATAAAAAAAAACTTTGAAAGTGTTTAGGTGCCAGCCCATTTTAATACTCAATAGAAATATTATTATATGAATTTTATATTTTCTATTCTCTTGACCGCCATTACGTGTCCTTCAGTCGCTTTACTCACATACACACACACGCGTACACACATACACATCCTACTATATTCTATAGCCATTCGCATAGTATGGAGTCTCGTGTAATGAAGTTGATACAAGAATAATAGAAAATGTTGTGTCTTCTACCAACACAATGTCGCCATCTTTCACTCAATCAATAACAGTACTTTAAACACGCGGCATGCGAGGAGTATATATGTTTGTTTGAATATATGCGTAAGCCAAAGTTGACTTGTGTGTTTAGGTTAATAATTGTGGGAATTTTAGGACCGCAATGCATACGTTCTTACGACCATATCTCATATCCATCTAGATATGAGTATATATATATATACATATAATATTATTTATATATATTCAATAAAATACTAACCTATAGTAATCGATATTTACAGGAATTTCTAATTACCATTTTTCAACATTCAATATCAATATCAATGGGTCAATGTGTGCCGAGCACTTACCTCTATATAAGTGCGTATAAACATATATATATATATATATAATATATATAATATATATAAATATGTATTTTTCTAGGTTTATGGTACATGCGCGTGTGTGTGTGTGTGTGTGTGTTCGCCTGCTTATCTGCATATTTGGATATGTGCTTAAGTGATATGATGTGTCGCACAAGCTGGCTTTAATTGATGTTTCTTCGAACCAACGGCTTAGCAAATACCGCATTAGGCTACTTAACCCAAACGCACAAATGAGAACGAATGAACACGCGCATAGCATACTAATATCTAATGCAACCACAAACAAGCCGGTGCAGATTGATACGGATTATTGCGTGCATACATTCACACGTAACATACACATATATGCGCTTATCCTTATGAAAGCTTATATACATAAATATGTGTGTATTTTCTAGATTTCACACACTTAACTAGAGCCAAATGATTTTGCCCATTTATTATGAGTGTGAGAACTGTTGTCTTTATTTTTTTCATTTTTTTTTTCATTTTCTTCTTTTTTATTCCAGTATAAAAAGTATAAAGGACACGTCGCTCGTGTCTTGCATTTTATGAATGATTACATATACATACATATGCGTATCTCTTATAGTATATGAGAAAATATGCTATTGGCGTTTGATTGATTTAGCATTTTAAAGTAACTTAAAGTTTCTGTAGAAAATTCTCAGTCAATCGGCTCGTTGTCACATTTTCGTGACAGACGCGTAGGTAGTTGGTAAGAACTGCTCTTGATTGGTAATAAATTTATGACCCAAATTGTATGAAAATTATTTGGAAATTTAAGTACCTTTAGCAACAGTGATTAAAAAAATATATCATAATTTTCGAATATTAATAAAGTGAATACTACAAACTAAAATAATAATAAAAAAGAAAAATTTAAGTGAACAAAAAACCAAATTGAATAAAAATCTATTAAGTACTTGAATATGAAAATGAAAACAACAACAGAATAGAAAATTTTACAAAAATTAATGAAAAAAGAGAAGAGTGTAATGTGCATTAATTGAAAATCCAAGAAGAAAAAAAATACCGTTTAAACAATTTGTAAAAACAACTTAGTAAGTGTTTGAAGGTAAATTTTAGTAAAAAAATTTTTCTGATAATTAAAACTAATTATGTTAAAATAGTATAAAAATTAATAATATCGTCGCTTGGCATGCAATTTTTATAAGAGAATTTGGATTTTTATGAGCAGCTTTTATTTCATTCCAAAAATACATTCGGAGGGCTTGATATTCCCTGCCGAGGGGCGACCGCAATTAGAAAAATTTATTTTCTATAATTTTTGAAGTTGCTCGAACCTGGACTCAAACGCAGGCCTTCCGAATGGTAGTACGCAATGCTAACCACTCGGCTATTGTGGCAGCCAGCAGTATAAAATACTTAAACTCTTTGCGGAAAAACATAAACAAAACAGATTAAAAACTTTTTTTTTTTAAACAAAAAATAGTAAAAACGGACTATTAAGTCTTTCAATGTAATCCAACTCATTTATTGTAGATCCTTCATAATGGCTAAAAAAAAAGTAAAAATAAAACTCTAATTTAATCCCCAATCAACCAATGAATATACACAGAAAAGCTCTAGATACCCGGGTGTCGAGTACTGCAAGCAGCTCGATGCTCGCTCGATACTCGCTCATTGCTCAACTACTCAGCAGAACAAAAAATTTTAAATTTTGTTTGTAAAATTTCTTTGGCGTTTCAACGATTTTTACACTATGCTTAAATAAATTTCAAATTAATATAAAAAAAATTTTGAGAAAAAAATTTAAATGTTTGTCAAAATACTCAAAATGCTCATGCTCGGCTGGAAAATTTTTCGAGTAATGAGCAATGAGCAGGTGTGCGAGTGCTCGTTGCTCAAATGCTCGCACAGCTCGAAAATGTTTGAGAAAAATATGTAGCTCTAATACATAGCAAGCAAACCTAGTAGACGTTGTTCCACCTAAACGTAACTACTTTCATTTCAAATAAAAATTAATTTTTTTGATTCATTCGATTGTTTTTTGAACTGTATTCACGAAAATATTATACACTTTATGCCTTTCTAACTCTCTTGTCAGTTTGAAATCCATCGGATAATATTTCAGTTATCTTATAATGCCTTTCATGTAGATGAAATGGTATATTAACTTCGGTCCGAAGTATGTAAGTACCAGAAGAAGAATAGATAGACCCACCGAAATTTATACCGATCGTGTCAAGATGACGAATTTAGTTGACTTAACCATGTCCGTACGAACACGAACAGTTTTTTTTAATAGAATTTTCAACCAAACTTTTTAGGCAGATGCGTTTGTGCCTGTGATTATTTCGGACCTGGACAGATCGGACCACTATAGCATTTATACAATCGTTTTTTCGGATTGAAACTTTGGGTTATACTTTCGACAAAGCACATATGTTAAAAACGTCAAATTTGGTATTCTACACGTAAATTACTAAATTATTTTATGGCCCACTTCGACATATAAACTATTGAATAAACCTTTACGAACCCAACACCCCTTATTTGTTGCATTAGTAGATTTACCAGTACCTGTTAATATTTCAGCTTGATGAAATTTTGGTTCTTTATTAGGATTGTGTTTAGTTTATGTTTAATTATTATATGAAAATGATCGCAATCGGAAGACCAAGACATATAACCTCCGTACAACCGATTTGTTCAGATAAGAGGCTTTGAATAAATAATTCATCAAAAAAGCATATAAGAGCGTGAAATTTCGTATTCAAGTGGATATTGATACTGAAATTTATTGAAACTGAATTTTGCAGTTTGCAGTAAATTTGATATGTTCATGAAAGGTATAAAGACTTCGACATGGCCTAAGGCTGCCGTTCTTTCTTGTTTTATTGTATATTATATAGATCATTATTTTTGTCTCTCTACCTTTATACCCTCTCCCAGTGGTTACAAAATATTGGTGGTGTATAAATAATTTTTTTATCCATAAAACGATAAGGATAGTTGATGGCAATAAGATACTTCGGCACTATGTGCTTAATGTCTCTATTTATAGCCGTTTTTTGAAGAAATTACAATTTTCTATACATCAGGAAACAAAATATTTTTCTCAGGACCCTATGAAGCAATTAATCTAAATTTTGGATATATTCTAAGTATTAATAGTAGCTTCTAGGAAAAAAATTAATAGCTATATCGATTCAGAATTCTTCGAAAATAGCTAGGCTCTGTTCAAAACTTCCGTAATTTCAAATTTTAAGCATTTTAGGATTTCTGCTACAATTTTGAAATAAATTTTATTTAATTTCCCTCTCAATTCAGTACAGATTTATGAGTATCGTAAATCTTTAAAAGGTTTTAATACAAAATTTTGTTTAGTTTTATGATTTCACTCACGAATCGACAAAATAAGTGCACCACCATTTTAACAATTTCAAAAATGCATAAATTTAGTACACGCTCGATTGAAACTTAAGAAATTAGGTGGGTTTCAGAGGTTAAAAACAGTTATTTTCATAATTTTTTTTATATATAAAAATACATATTTTATTCAAATAATTCACCATATCAAAGATACATATTTAAACAGTATTTTGTGAAATTTTCATTCAAAAATTCCAAAAACTCAGCCGTTGGTCCCTTTACGTCTCAAAAGAAAATGCTCTCGCCGTGGACAGCATAACTCATTATTGGTTCATCTAAAATCAAAAAGCCAAAAATATTTCATTAGTACATGGATAAAACACGTTATTGAATGAAAGAAAATACAAAAAATTAAAATTTGAGTTGTGGTTATAAGTAAATGAGCTTTATTCGAAGACCTATTTTGTTAGAATTTTTTGAATTGAGTTTTTTGTTATACAACCAAGAAAAATTGGTAGAAGTGACAGTCGTCTTGGAGATCACCACATGTCCCTCTCAGACTTCTTTTGCCAGGAATCGAACCGACGGATTCTGACATCACAGGCGAGTGCTCCACCACTGAGCCAATTGTAATATTCAATTTATTACTAACAACAACTATTAAGTGCGCTAATCTTTAGCCGTTATTTTTACTTAATGTTGGGTTAGTGAGTTTTTTGTAATCCTGCATACATTCAGGCATTAATTGTCTGAGAAATTTATATAAGTAGGATTGCTTGTCAGGCTCGACTTATACTATATTATGAATTTGATTTTTTGACAGACTATGAACGAAACAACACATTTTTTGATCAAATTTTCGCCATGCATTGGCTCGAAAAAATTAGTTGCAGTAAAAAAAAATCCTTCGTTCAATGACTAGAATTTACAACGATGTGTGCCAATGTTGAACAAAATCGCTTTATAATTTTTCGAGGAATCGTGTCCACCCACTTAAAAAATAGAATTTTAAGATAAACATGTTTAAAGTTTCAGAAGCTTCCAAGGGGTCTATCTCTTAGAATTTTACTCCGATCGATTTGAAATTTTAGGAGAATATTTTAAACACATCTTAAAATAAGACAAAAAAATTGATTTTTTTTTTTGATTTTCAAACCCACCTAACCCCTTAAAAATGGCATGAGTTATCCTGAACTTTGTCTAAGACTCCGAAGAACTGATTAATTTTTATGCCTTTTTTTTCATTCTTGAAATATTCTTGATAAAAATATATGACGAATATATTGAAAAATTTGTGATATTCACTTCTTTAATGGCAAAAGTCTCGAAAGTCTTGAATGAATATTCCAAGTATTTCTCGACTTTATTTTGAAGCATCAAACTCATCAAGAGCTAAAACCAAAAAGAAGGATTGAATTCGCCATGCCGAAGTATTTATATTTCATGAGCATATCAAATTTATTGTCAATTCAGTTCAATATTAACTTGAATTTCACTCTTTTAAATGATTTTTAACGCTACAGTATTCTGATCTGGGCAGTCTCGACAAATGTACGTACCAGTGCATCTGCCGACTAAGTTGGGTTGAAATATCTCAAAAACTAAAACTGATGGAGTAGTTCGCTTTCAAACAGACGGACAGACGGGCATGGCTAAATCAGTTCAGCTCGTATCTATATTTTCTCCTTTTGATACTTAAAGTACATACTTCACTTTATAATCTCTGAAGCGATTTTTTGATAAAACTCTACCTCCAATTTGTGATTTGAGTCTTGATGTTCTTCAACAAATCGTGGAACCTACAGTTTTTAGTCGTCTTCAAATGGCTGCTTACTCTTTATAAGAAGCTTCTATTTTTATTTCACAAATAAACCACCACCGAGGAACAAAAACCTTTTTATATAAATTTTGAATATTGTTCTGAGTAGAGCTAGAGCCCATGACTCCCGCATAGTAACTGTAGTGGCTGTAATCAACCTTATTATTATTATTAATGAACTTGGAACAAAACATTTTTATGGTAAAGCATATTTTTATCTCAAGGAAATCAAAACTGATGAAAGTGGAAAATTAAACATTAAAAAAAACGCGGAAGAAGTAAATTTTTAAATTTGATTCAGAGAATGTAATTAAATTAAGAAAATACATTTCCCATCCATCTTATCCCACTTTCAGCCCACCAATCTCACTAACTCCCAACATGCAGCCGAGTAAATATGTGGGCCTTGTGGCCGATCTGATGCCAAACATACGTCTGATGAAGTATTCGGGCTTATTCATGCACAACTTTACTGGCGGTTCCGGACTTTTTAAGAAAATTTACTCATCCATTCATTTGGTTTTAGTTTTGGTGCAATTTCTATTGATATTGGTGAATTTGGGTTTGAATGCCGAGGAGGTGAATGAGTTGTCCGGCAATACAATAACAATACTCTTCTTCACTCATTGCATAACTAAATTTCTCTATTTGGCCGTTACTCAGAAGCAGTTCTACAGGTAAGTGGTGAAAAGGAAGTGAAAAATAATTAATATTTTTAAACGTAAATGTGTTAGTGGATTAAGATTTCACAAAGTTACGGAAATGTTTATAAATGATATATAATCAGAGCTGGCGGATTTAAGTAAGTTAAGCCAAGTTGCAAACAATCGCAAGAATGAATCGAAGCAATTCAATGGCGGACTTATTTCAAGTGAAATGGTGCGTGACGCATCAGTGCTACAAACAGCTATACCGTTTGTTGTTTCTACCGACGCGTGAACTCGTTTAATTAGCCGCACAATCAAGCTTTATAGTGCCACAACTCTTTGCTCCCACCCTCGACTGTGTAAGAACTTTAATTGTTTGCTATAAAATTCATTGCGTTTTAATTGCAGAACATTGAATATATGGAATCAAGTGAATTCGCATCCGTTGTTCGCCGAGTCGGATGCACGCTACCACTCGATTTCACTCGCCAAAATGCGAAAGCTATTCACACTGGTTATGCTTACTACCGTCGCTTCGGCTGTGGGTGAGTGAGTGCGCTTAAATCATTACGAACAGACAGACATGCATGCATATTGTTTTATGAAAATAATACAAAAAATTGGTTTGAAATAATTTTTGAATATTTTCGCATATTTTTATTCCAGCTTGGACTACTATTACATTCTTCGGTGAAAGCGTAAAATTTGCCTTCGACAAAGATACCAACTCGACTATAACTGTTGAAATTCCCCGTTTGCCCATTAAATCTTTCTACCCTTGGAACGCCAGCTCGGGCATGTTTTACATAATCAGTTTTGCTTTTCAATGCTACTATCTACTCTTCTCAATGGTTCATTCGAATTTATGTGATGTGCTATTTTGTTCGTGGTTGATATTCGCCTGCGAACAGTTACAACATTTGAAAGGTATCATGAAACCGCTAATGGAGTTATCAGCCTCCTTGGACACGTATCGACCAAATTCGGCGGCACTCTTTCGTTCACTATCTGCCAATTCAAAGTCGGAATTGATAATTAATGAGGGTGAGTATTTTAGTATTTAAGTAGTGTTGAGCGGAGTTAGAGCTGATCGGAAAAAAGACAAACGAAAAATTGTCCTTAGGAGTAGGAGCGTTCCAGCAGACTAAAGCTTTGCAACTTGACGAATACTTTAACCATTTGAGAGTGATAAAGCGTCTAACGTATTTCAGGATAGGCGACCTTTTCTTTATTAGATAGTTATATGAGTGGTAGACATTAATTGAATAGGTCTGCTGGTTAACCACCGGCTCCCGCTTCTTCGTTAACTTTCATATGTGAATTTGCTATACCAACTGAGCCATGCTTGCGTCATCGGACGCCTATTACATCGTCACCAAATGGACATATCATACAACTGTCACTGGTATATATTTCGATCCAACAAACAATTGTTCCGTTGATGAAAAATATATAGACTGCTCTTCTTCTTTGACAACGGTACTGCATTTGCCTTTCGTTTTTAGGAAAATAAATTGTTAATATTAGTTATATTGTCGGCAGGTCTCTCTATGATATATAAATGTGGATGCATATCCTAATTAGTACAAAATTCAGATCCGCACCTGTTTGTGCAGGTTTCACTGAACTTTCGGACAGTTGTACCATACCTTACTCCGCCACCATTCCGTTGCTACAGCTATGTATTTGTCTGGAATACCTTACCGAGGTGTTCTGCTAAACAAGTCCTGTTCTTGTGGAGTTCAATTGGCTGTTAATTGAATTGGTAATTTCCTTTGGTCTGTATGCTGTAGTTGGTTGTCTTGTGAAGATAAGATCGATCTATTTTTGCTTAAAGGTGAGAGATTGCCTTTTCCATCTCATCGTTCTCACATCTTCGACAGTCTTGTCTAAAAGTCTTCCCAGGATTCCCACTACCTTTGAAAATAATCTCTCTTTTAGCTTTTTTCATTCCACTTCAACTAGCTTTGGCTAGATGTTCTGCAGATCCCAGGCTGATTTCATCTATATCGTTCGGCTTCTGTGCATAAGTACATCCTTTGAGTAGAAGTTTGTATGCAGGAAAAGCCTTTGTAGGGAACGATTAGCTTGGTTCACCTACCTTACAACTTCTGTCTTTGTGCCTAGGAAACTAAGTCCAAACCAATACCGAGCTTTTATATCATTAAACACTGTTTTTGATGTCATCCATAATTTTAAAAAACAAAAAACGCACATTTACGAAACATAATTATGTTAGAAGGACTTTCATACGGAAAAATATGATTTCCATGCTTTATCTCATGCTTTCATCTTTATCATTATTACAGAGAAGGAGGCCACTGATCTGGAAATTAGTGGTGTTTACAGCTCCAAAGCAGATTGGGGTGCACAATTTCGTGCACCATCAACGTTACAAACCTTCAATGGTATGAATGGTACCAATCCGAATGGTTTGACCAGGAAGCAGGAGATGATGGTGCGCAGTGCCATTAAATATTGGGTTGAGCGGCATAAGCATGTTGTAAGGTGAGTGCGTGATAGATGTCAAGGTAATTAAAATTAAATTTGTGTATTGTTTTTAATTATAAAAATTATTACTTTCTCAAAGTACACGCTCAAAATGAATTTTCAAAAGTTAACTCGATTTTTCATGGCTTCCTAAATAGTTGACATGCTCTAGCATAAGTGGTTTTTATATAATAGGAAAAACTGTTTAAAAGTATAGTTCAGAGCTACATGGATCATTTTAACCCTTACTTCGAGAATTCCCTCAACAGACAAGCTGTGTAGGACGTTTAAAGGTCAAAATTTTCTAGAAAAATTTTTATTCAGAAAATATTGGTAGAGTTAATCCTAGAAGAAAAGTTAATAAAACGAACTTTAAAGTCTCCTAGGAAACAGTAACAAAAGCTTCCAACAATAATGTGAAATTTTTTTTATTTATCGACTAAAAATTGCTGTGGGGCTTTTTTCGTAACTTCCCTGCCAGCTCTTCAGTTTTGTCAATAGAGTTCGTAACATTCCATTCTTCATATTTTATTATATTTTATACAATTCTCAGTGATAGTTTTGGTCTACCAGCAGATAAAAGTATTTGTTAATTCGAAATTTAATTTATAACTGAAAAAAAATTTAAAAAATAAATTAACTAAAAAATATGTAAAATAGTACACTTAAATACTTTTGCAGCTTTTGTCCAAATAGTATTATTATTTGATTTATTGAAATAATTTTTGAGTAAATCATAACCTTGTGGCGCCTCTAGCTGAACGTATAAATTTACTTTGCTGAGTGTAACTATGTATATGTGAGTTTATGTTTTCATAAATCGTGTCTGCTTATTTGCGCTTTTCGCTTACTCGAGCGCACAAACGGAAGCAACTGATTGGGAAGGCAATTTAAATTTTCAATTTCAAATTTTTGCTCTCTTCTAAGATGGTGAGAAGTTATTGCCATTGTGTGCTGCAAGCAATGAACAGCTGCCAGAGATGAACCTTGTCGGCCATTATCGGAAACTATTTTAATATATACACTTATCTGTTATATACACACATTAATATACTCATATTTGCATATATAAGTATAAGTATTTATGTATTAATTTCTGTTGCTGCTTTCGTTGGTATTGCCCTCTCTTCAAAGTCACTTCAAAGCTGTGTGCTTGGGCGAATAATCGATATTTTCAAGATTTGTATTATTTTTATATTCATATATACATTTGGTAAGGAGCACAGGCAAAATATCTCCTGTTATCAAACAGTCACCTAGTTCGCGACTTAGCATCCATATCACTGTTGATAGTCATAACTTTGGATTTGTAGATATTTTCGCCTAGCTTGGAACCACCATTGGAAACACCAACAACAAAGTTAGCTTTAAAAAACCTACCTAGAATCATTCTTGCCAAGAGATGATATGTTGGATTGAGTAGACAATTGAGAAGTTCGCTCTCGATGAATCAAAACAAAACTATAAAAGTTGCTCGTTATTCCCATCCTGCTGGTGGTAAGGTGCAGAGGCATGGACTATGTCTATATGCAATGAGACGACAGTAGGAGTTTTCGTGAGAGAGGTTTTGCGGAAAATTTAATGTTCTTTCCGCTTTCGCAGCGTGGAATACCGCAACCAATGGAACAGTGAGCTGTAAGAATTATACGACGAAAGAAAATCCAAATTTAATGGGAAATGTTATCTTATCATTCGAAAGGACATTCTTTGGCATTTAATTTTTGAGGATTATCTCTTTCAAATGTTGGTCGTGGCTACGTCTCAGATCGTCAATCCGTTAAGTCCAATTTTCGATGACTCGTTCGAGCATTTCGACTGGTAACTGGCGAATGATACGCGTGATGTTTTGCTCCAAGGCCTGAATCGAAGCGGAATTGTCCGCATAAACTTTAGACTTTACATATCCCCACAGAAGAAATCTAACAGCGTGATATCACACGGACTTGGTGGCCAATCGACAGGCCACTGCTCACCGAAGTGTTCTCTCAATAAATACATTGATTGATGTGTTGTGTGGGAAGTGGCGCCACCTTGTTGAAACCAAACGTAGCGGAGATCACGAGCTTCAAAAATCGGCATCATTTTTGAAGAAATATGGACCGCTGATTCCATCGGCCCACAAACCACACCAAACCGTTGTTTTTTCTGGATAAAATGACAGCTCTTGAATCTCTTCAGGTTGATCTTCGTCCCAAATGCGGCAATTTTGCTTGTTTACATACCCATTGGGCCAGAAATGGGCCTCATCGCTAAACAAAATTTGGCTCGAAAACGTCGGATCTTCCTGGAACTTTTCAAGAGCCCATAGAGCCAAGCGATGTCGCTTGGGAAGGTCGAGCGGCTTCAGTTCTTGCACAAGCTGTATTTCGTATGCTGTCAATTTAAGATCTCGACGTAAAGTGCGCCAAGTCGTTCCATACTTCAGTGAGAGTTGCTGCGAACGGCGCCGAATCGACTATTCACATTCTTTGCGTAAACTCTCAGCTACGGTGGCTATATTTTCTTCACTTTGCGAAGCGCGCGAAACACATTCTTTACTGAGTGTGAATTTTTGTAATAAAGTTGAATGATTTGTAAACGTTGTTCAGGCGTAAGTCTTTGTATGATGAAATGCCAAAGAATACTGAACAAAAATAATATGAAAGCTTGACACGACTCACATGTGATCTATCAAAAAATGGGTATTGAAAAAACTACCTCTACTTGGATCATCCTTTATATGCAACTAGCTTCGGCTCTTACAAATCAAATGTTTAAGTAAATTTGAAGGATCATTTGGTTATAATTTGTGCAAATTTATAATCAATATTTTTCAGGGATTCTTTAAAGAGTTTAATGGATATCAAAAGCTATATGTATTTGTATTTTTTGTGTCCTTTAACATCTGCTTAAAATTATTGAACATTAGTTATTTGGTTAAATTAGTATCGACTTTGTCACCTCAGCACATAAGTGATGTGGTAGTTCAGCCATGTGCAAATATTCACATTGACTGTCATTCTGTTTCTTAGAGTCTTCCATTGCACTATCTTATATGCATATATGAGTACATACTTATTTAAAATGACTGCTGAACATTTAATGAGAACTATAATTATAATAAATACTTCGTATACTCTAGTATATAATTAATGAAAATCATAGGCTCTATGTGAAGGCATCAAAAACTTTACAAGAATTATATGTATGCAACACATATATACATATTTGAAAGGAAAATTCAAACTTAACATATGGAATGTTTGGGTGGGTTAGGAGAACGGTATGAATGGGTTTCGAGTATTTACATAGTTCAAAACATGATGGAACCGAAATATTATTTTATTAGCAACACGATAGTGTAGTCAGACTGCTCCCCTTTTCAACGAGACCTTAGCGAGAACAGTACGTTGAGAATTGTCGACGCGACTACTGATGACACAAAAACGAAACGAAACTCTTTATTTTGTGAAAGCGCTAAAAATCCGAATTTTTTATAACTCTTCCTAAAAGTGCTACTGTGATGGAGAAATAAGTTTTAGGACTTTCAGCAGAAGTTTGAGTTTTTTGTTACGAATAAAATTGCAATTTTACTCAAATTTTTTTTTTTGGAAAACAATCGAATATTTAATCCTTTTAACATTAAAAATAGAATAATTTCTTTAATATTTTCTGCTGGAGCAAATTTCTGGTATTGGCGCCTTTTGTACATCAGCTGTTGAATGTTCCCCGATCTGGCACTGTTGCCAACATTGCGTGATTGCTTCCAGCTACAATACTTATATTATCAAATTTTAGTAAGTTTCGTATCTAGTCATCTTTGTCGTGAACAATGTCAATTCAGTCTTCGGCCAAGTGCGAAATACGCGGCCTCATCCGTTATCTCGTTTCAAAACCTATGTTTGAGAATTATAATGAGGTGAAAACTCCATATGGCGATAATGCCATGAATCATACGAGTCTGTACGAGTTTGAAAACGTTTGTATGTCTGTGTATGATGAACAGACGAAGGGAAGACCTTGAAGTGTCACTGGCGAAATGTCTGATAAAAATCGAAAATTCGCTCCGTAATGATCACATTTCCGCAAATTATCAGTTCTCTACTACTTCGCAATAATCCTCGGATATCGTAAACTGTCCGCGCGAAGTGTATTATGGACTAAAGTATTATGTATTTTTTTTAATTAGATAAACTGTTTTGAAACCTCGTATGTCAAAATAAGTTTATGTTTTTGGTGTTACCGCATAACTTGAGAACGTTTCCAAACTCGGAAAATAATTTCCATATCTAAAGAGTGATCAAAGTAGATATACTTTGTTCAATAGCCTTTTTTGACAGAGTCGTGTCGAGCTGTCATGTTATTTTTGTTCAGTATTGTTTGGTGTTTCATCATGCTAAGGCTTACGCCTCAAAAACGTTTACAAATCATTCAACCTTATTGCGAAAATTCCCGTTCTGTGAAGAATGTATTTGGCGCGCTTCGCTCAACTTATAGTCAACATAATCGGCATACTAAGCGTACTATTCGCCACACCATCACCAATCTTGAGACCCATCATTCATTATTGGATAATATTCGACCGAATAGACCACGTCCATCACGCAGTAAAGAAAATATAGAGGCCGTAGCTGAGAGTGTACACGAAGACTGTGGAGAGTCGATTCGGCGCCGTTCGCAGCAACTCGGACTGACGTATGGAACGGCTTATCCCATTTTACGCCGAGATCTTAAAGCGACATCGCTTCGCTCTATAGTTCCAAGAAGATTCGATGCTTTTGAGCCAAATTTTTATCAGCGATGAGGCCCATTTCTGGCCAAATGAGTATGTAAACAAGCAAAATTGCCGCATTTGGGACGAAGAGCAACTTGAAGAGGTCCATAGTTTTTCAAAAATGATGCCGGTGAGAAGGTGACCGTTATCGCGCCTTTTTGGTGCTTTTTGATGCCTGATATTGAGGCTCGTGATCTTCGCGACATTTGGCTTTAACAAGACGGCGCCATTTCCCACACATCGCATCAATCAATGGATTTATTGAGAGAACACTTCGGTAAGCAGACTTTTTCCTGTGGGGATATGTAAAGTCTAAAGTTTATGCGGACAATTCCGCTTCGATTCAGGCCTTGGAGCAAAACATCACGCGTATCATTCGCCAGTTACCAGTCGAAATGCTCGAACGAGTCATCGAAAATTGAACTCATCGGATGGACCATCTGAAACTTAGCCGGGGCCAATATTTGGAAGAGATAATCCTCAAAAAAAAAAAAAAAAAGCTGGTGAAGTATTCTCTTCATAAAGTATGTATACTCTGGACATAAGTCACCAGATCATCTCATGGGGTCTTCAGTAAGTCGCCGCATGTTTTCTTACACTTTTCGAGTGTCGAACAACTTTTCAAGCTCTTCACACTTACGAATTTAGGATTCGCGCATTTTCTGTATGCAAACGCATCCAGCTTCCCTCTTCAAATCTCAGTATATCTTCCACTCAGCGGACCGTTCAAGGCAGGCAATCCATATTAGGACAGCTAAATTGAACCAACATCTGGTACAACAAAGGACCAAGAGGACTAACCTAACTAATTGGCAAATGCTTGCTTTTCGAAAAAAGTTGTTTTGTTTTTTTTTCTCATTTTATACTACTTATTTAGAAGCGTCGAAGAGGGAAAAATAATCTCACCATTTCGTAAACCACTAAATAGCGTGAGGCTGAGGGAAGCAGCCGAGCGCCTTTATGATGCACCACAAACTTGTTGTACTAAATTATTTCTTGAACAGACTTATTTGGCTTCTGACTAGCGGAGAAATAAATTTAACACAACTGAACTCTGAGTGGATAGGATATATAACGTAAAATTGTCTTTAGCAATTTATCTACCATTTTTTAAAACGCCAGACACATTCAAATGTGATTTCTTTCACTTATTTATATAAATATAATAAATTCAATTATAAATAAATATTGCTCACAATTGCACAAGTGCCTTTTTGAAATAATTAATCGTTATTATGCATTTAACCGCAATCGTAAACTATTACTAATTCATTTGCATAACTTTAATTGATTGCCAACTCCTTTTTGCTCTACTTATTGAATTATTGCACACATAACTTATAGCTTTAACACATACAAATCAACAAACAAATAAACTCATACTTATGGTTTTCATATCTTCATATATATATACACACAGATTTTCAACATAAGTAACAATTTATATAATTAATTGTACGCATTTAAGAGTGCATATTTACTCCATTGAATGTGTGAATATGGCATTTGTATTTCAATTATTTGGCGTGATTTATTTGCGCATTCTCGTGTTGCTGTGCGTGTATAAGTCACCCGCATAAGTGTGCTTGATTACGATTAACAAATATAACGTGCATATATTTGTGCATGTGTGGGTGTATGTGCTTGACAGCTCACTATTGTAGCAAAATAAACTTAAACATAACAGGTCAATTGGAAAGTAACCGGCCTGTCTCATAGATGGCGCTACTAGAATTAATTAAATGATTATTTATAGTTAGTCCTAACCTTCAAAAGACGCGTGTATAAATTTGGCAGCTGCCACATCATTAATTTGTGAATTATAGCATTTTGAGTGAAGCAACTTTTGTTACTGTGAAAAAAATAAATAAAAATTAATTTCGCGTGTTGATAAAAATTTTGCTTTTTGGAGGGAAAAAATACAGTTGAAACAAAAACTTGGCTTGATGACGAATTTCTGGAAACTGCCCCAGGAAAATCAATCATCAGGGATTGTACGTGGGGAATATGAGCACGGTAGACGGTGAACGCAGGGGACGCCCCAAAGAGGTTGTTACCAACGAAAACATGAAAAAATCCATAAATGATTTTGAATGACCGTAAATTGAAATTGCATTGATGAAATAGCAGGCCCTATAAAGATTTCAACTGAACGTTTACGTCATATCATTCACCGATATTTGGGCATGAAAAAGCTCTATGCAAAGTGAGTGCCGCGCGAGCTCACTTTTGACCTTCGTCTCGGAGCAGCATAATAAACAAGAGTTTTTGCGTCGATATGTGACAAAGGATGAAATATGGCTCCATCATTTCGCTCCGATGTTCAATCGACAGTTATCTGAGTGGACTGCACACGATGAACTCGCTCCCAAGCGTGGGAAAACGCAACAGTCGGCTGCCAAGGTTATGACGTCTATATTTTGGAATGCTTATGGAATAATTTTCATTGACTACCGTGAAGAAGGAAGGACCATCAATAGCGACTATTACATAGCGTTATTGGACCGTTCGAAGGACGAAATCTCCAAAAAAGGCCCGCATTTAAAGAAAAATAAAATGCTATTTCACCAAGCCAATGCACCGCGTTAAAAGTCAGTAAAATCGATAGCAAAAAATCATGAATTAAAATTCCAATTACTTCCGCATCCACCGTTTTCCCCAAAGCTGACCCCCCAGCGACTATTTCTTGTTCTCAGAACTCAAATGAATGCTCGCTGGGAAGAAATTTTTGTCGAATGAAGAGGTGATCGCCGAAACTGAGGCCTATTTTGAAGCAAATGACAAATTGTACTACAAAAATGGTATCGAAAGTTTGGAGGGTTGCTATAATCAGTGTATCACCCTTCAAGAGAACTATATTGAATAAAAGAAAATGAATTTTTCAAAAAAAAAATTATTTTACTGCTGTAGGCCGGGGTCTTTTCAATGGGCCTGTTATATTGAGAAATATAAATAGCCATCCCATATTAAGTGTAACAAGCTTCTGCACAACGGTCTTCAATTTGGCTGAAATCAACCAAAACGTTTTTAAAACATTGTGGGCGCGGCCAAAACTGAGAATATCACTGAGGTGGCCCTATAAAATGAATCATAAATCGGTTAATGGTAAATCGACTTAAGAAAATTTGGTATTAGCGAGCAAGTAATGCATTGGTAATAACCTGTTTCAACTCAATAAAAAAAAGGGTTTTAAATATTTTTTAAAAGACTTTGTTTTCTTTGTTCAAAAAAAAAATTATATTTCCAACAATTTTTTTAACTAAACTATATTCAACCCAAAAAGCAAGGAATCATCTTAAAAATTAATACCTTTTCGAGATGGAGTTTTAAGCATTAAAAAATATTTTGTAAGAAAATTCTAAAAATCACCACGCTATTTGCATGTTACTGTTCTTTTTAGTACACCACTGCTGAATTTCAGTTCCTAATAAGCTTTGCTGAATAGCGAATAATATCGTTTCTCTTTATATCATAAGTATATCCGAGTGATTAGAGGTTATCGCTGTAGCGCTTGAGTTTCACGGCTCAAATCCTACAGCGAAATTTTTTCTAATTTTTTTATTTTAATTTTATTTTTGGTGAATTAGAAATTCAACACATATATGACGGTTAGTAGGACATCGCCGTGTTAAAATAACTAGTTGCTTGCATGTTAAATAGATGGAAGATGAACTAGTTAGTGCAGAAGAATGCTAGTCTGCATTAGTTGGATTCTAGTTAACAACTAGTATTTTTCCCTACAGTGTTTTTAAACACAAATTTGCTAACACTCACTTGCCGTCGGATACAAAACCAACAAAAAATATTCAAAAATAAAATATGAATGTTTGTAAAGGTGTGTGTATGTATGTAATTCCTAGCTTTGCTGCTGGCACCAGAAAGTCGATAATCTTTGCAATTTGTTTTCAACTTGTTTTTGGTTTACTTTCTAATATTTTTTTTTACTTCTCTTTTTTGTCTAGTTAGTTGTATTTTACTATTTTTGGTTTTTATTTTTTTCGTTCTCTTTGATTTCTATCTGTGCATATCGCCATCCTTTGCGAACAAAATGAATTGTTCAACATTTTCAACATTTTCAATTCCATTTCACAGATTGGTTGCAGCTATCGGCGATACATATGGCGGTGCTTTGTTGTTGCACATGTTGACATCGACCATTATGCTGACGTTGTTGGCTTATCAGGCTACGAAAATCACCGGCGTCAACGTTTACGCCTTCACCACCATCGGTTACTTATGCTATTCTTTGGCGCAGGTATTCCACTTTTGCATATTTGGCAATCGGCTGATTGAAGAGGTGAGTATGGTGACGATGGCGGTTAATTGTGGGTGAGGGTATATAAAATAGATTAGCTACTCTTCGGTTTTTTTATGATTTCACACAAGATAACTAACACACCAGTCCAAAAATCGAAAGAAAGATATTATAAACTACATCAGGGTGAGACGTGAAATGAAATCTTTCCAGCTCTTCAAAAATCCAAGATTAGATGGCATATTTCCCGCTGACATCCTCTATCAATTCTGACGTGCCAGTCGTTCCTTCTCTTTGCTGTTTGGCGACAGTTTGAAATACCACCTTCTTCCTCTCCCTTTGCTTCCACCAGCGGGTACTCCATCGAATACTTTCAAAGCTGGAGCGCTTTCATCCATTTGGATGACATAACCTAGCAAGCGTAGCCGCTGTCTCTTGATTCGCTGAACTCTAGCTCGTACAGCTCATCATTCCATCTTTTTCGGTATTCGCCACTTCCAACGCGCAAAGGACCATAAATCTTCCGCAAAACTTTTCTCTCGAAAACTCTTAAAGCCGATTCATCGGATGTCGACATAGTCCAAGCTTCTGTACCCTATGCCAGGGCGGGAATGATGAGCGACTTGTAGAATTAGTATTTAGTTCGTCGAGTTCGTTAACTGCCTACTCCGTCCAAAGTAGCATTTTTTATCAAGGGTGATTCTGATTTGAATTTAAAGCTAAGATTGTTGGTGCTGTTGCTGCTGGAGATAGAAGATAGACAACAGTGACACGTGAATGCGACGACTGTTTATTTGATGACAGGAGGTTTTTCGTCTTGCCCTCGTTATAGCCAATGATATTAACATCATCGTAGTAGATTGTATTTGGTCTATTTAGCTTTGCAGCTCATCAAGTTGTAGAAATCGCACCACGATAAAGAGTTATCCTGTCTGAAACCTCGTTTGGTATCTAACGGCTCGGAGAGGTACTTCAAAATTCTAACTGCGCTTGTGGTAATATCCAGAGTTAGTTGCACAGCCGTTCTAGTTCTGCAAGTACATCAAATTCAGACATAGCGGTGTAGAAGAAGTCGAAGTGCTGTCGGATGGAGATTTAAAGCGGATAAAAAGGTGGTATGTATAGATTATTTCCTCTCGGGTCTTCTGCAAGATTTGTCGCATGGTGAATATTTGGTCCAATGGTGGATTTACCATATCTAAAGCCACTTTGATAAGGTCCAATCACTTTGTCGATCTTTCACGCAATATACTCGATAAGGCCTTACATGCAATATTTATTGGCACACTTCGTAAGGTCCACTCTTTTGTACTGGATTGTATTTTAATAGCGCTGCCTGTAAATAATATGTTTCCGCCGCTTTTTTATTTTTTAAGCGGGCAAAAGTTGGTCTCTCTTTGGTCTCTATATGAGCGTGCTCCGGGTATTAAACCTTCTGTAATTCGCTGCACCTTTTCATAGAAATTTCAAGCTAACATCGAAGAAGTGGTTGAAATAAATGAAAAATATTCTATTTAGGTACAACGTACATCGACCTGTTGATCTATTGTAGGGCCTAATTAAAGTTCATTTTAATTCGACTTGATATTAAGCTTCGATGCCTTAGCTAACTGAGAAGCATTATTAAGCTCGCTAGCAGTTCGGTAATGCAAAACGTGACGAGTTGGTCGAGTCGGAAGCATCTCTTGACGAATCTGAAGCGAAGATAGTATCAGGAGAAAAAAAACTTCACGTGTAATTTGAACAATTAGCGTTGAACAGCTGCTAGTCCATATTTCACTGCAAGATAACGAAACAGTTTTGACTGAAGTATGCCATGACTAGAACAAAGACCTACTAAATAGGTTGAGGGAAAGTATTTATAGACTTAGAGATACAATAACGGAATCTGACCTATAACAGCCATTGCCACGACTGCAAGCTAAAAGGTAATGAGGAAACTCGCACAAACTCGACTTTCATAGAGAACACTGAATGGTTCGAAAGTAGCAATGGAATGTGATTGTAAAATTATTACGACCGAGGTTTAGAACCCTTCAGGCAGAACTCCTACCTAGCTACCTACCTACAGAGTTTTTGAACCTTTGGTGTTTTCTGTTTAGCTTCAGTCACCAAACGAGTAGCACTTACGGCAGTCGCATCTACTTTTTCGTTCCAACTATTAAAAATAAACTCACAAATTCCATTTCTCGGAGCCAATAAGCTTAGTGTAATTCCCAATTGAACAAAAATTATAAAAAAAAGAGGATTTATACCATTAGAAAAGCTTAAAATTGATATATTTATATATATAAATATTTTACTTACATATTTATCAATGATTCCAATTATTTTTTATTGATAAGATAAACAGAAAAATCGATTAACATTAATGTTTTCATAATAACTTTGTATATATATGTAAAGGGTGATCCATTTCAAGGATGAAGTTGAATGATATGTAAACTTTGTTCAGGCGTAAGTCTTCCCATGATGAAATCCCAAACAATACTGAACAAAAATAACATGACAGATTGACACGACTCACGGGTGATCTGTCAAAAAAAGGCTATTGAAAAAATACCTCTACTAGTATCACCCTTAACATATATATATATGAAATAAATAAAAACTAATTATTATATTAATCGAAGTATTCCTTTATTTTTAATTTTTTGCATTTATTTAAAAAAAAAAATTTAATCAGTTTTTATTCCTATTTTTCTCTTATATTATATATATTATATTTAAGTCTAACAATGGTATTAAACTTTAGGGATTTTTCAACATTACAAAAATGTAGATTCATAAGTACTCCCACGTAGCATCAAAAAAAAAAATCGCAGCACGGCGGTATCAAACTTTATTTTATTAAAAAAAAAAAGATAACTAACTAACTAAGTGAAAATCAAAACAAAAACAGAATTTACTTATACAATAGTGATAAGGAAACGTGGACGAACACATTGCTATACTCATTCAAGAGCCAAGCAGCTCTGTTTTGCTCATGGCGGATATGCACTCGACACACTTCCGCTGGCATGCTTGTACACCAAAAACATTATGCCAACTATTTTCCAAAACTTTTTTCAAATTTCAACTTTTCCACTGTACTCGAGAAAAATAAAATGGGGGAAAATGCATACCCTGAGAGATTTCTCTTGGCCACGTTGCAATTCACCGCCTGCTGCTACTACTAAGCTGTTCATTGCCTTATTGCACATGAATAAACCATTGCTGAGAGCTTCTTCGAATCTGCACGCCTTTTCGCGATCTAACTGTGCTTTCGGTGCAGAAAACTTTATTTTCCCTTTAAGCAGTAACTTTTTATTTTGCAATTTTTCATTTTTCACTTTCCTCATATTTTTATTTTTCCTACATCTAGTTATGTATACACATGTATGTATATCTATTTACTTTTGATATTTCCCGCAGAGCTCATCCGTCATGGAGGCAGCCTACTCTTGCCATTGGTATGATGGTTCCGAGGAGGCTAAGACTTTTGTCCAGATCGTTTGCCAACAGTGTCAAAAGGCGATGTCCATATCGGGAGCGAAGTTTTTCACCGTCTCATTGGATTTGTTTGCATCGGTATGTAACTATGTACACACATTCATGCTCGTATATTCACGTATTGCAGTTTTTTTTATTATGCTCGGCTTTACTATGTAAAGAGAGAGAGAGAGAGAGAGAGAGAGAAAGAGTATATTAAGATTGTTCTGCTAACGGTTGTATTCAACGGCATAAAATAATTAGAATTGTTAGGGATATATCAAACTTCATGGAATGACTAGACAAATCGATTTAACTATATCTGTCAGTGTACACGATAACTCAAGTAAGGACTGAGATTCCCTCCATATAACGGTAATTTTGAAAAGTACAGAAACGCTCGATTATTCGATTAGTAAATTCACAATTAACTTATATTATTGGGACGATGTAATTCAATGGGAAAATATGTTGGGTGTTAAAAAATTGTCGATGTTCGTGGCCCTACCCACTTCTCGGCCAAACTTACAATTCCCATGGTCTACTATGAACACAAATTGAATACGAGCGTATTCGGGCAACAACAACGCCATGTTTCACATAACGAACATTTTGGTATCCACCCCACGCTTAATTAAAGATCGAATATTTAACGCATTAATCAATAGAACCCTGTGGCCGCAATAGCCAAGTGGTTGGCAGTACGTACTGCCATTCGTCAGGCCAGGTGCAACCAACATTCAAAATTATGGAAAATAAATTTTTCTAATTGCGGTCATCCCTTGGCAGGGAATGTTAAGCCTTCCGAGTGTACTTCTGACATGAAATAAAAATCTCGTCATAAAAATTCATCGGCCGTTCGGAGGTGGCTTAGAATAAATTGCAGGTCCCTCCATTTGTTGGTAAAAACATCGAGACACAAAATCACATATTAGAGGAGGAGTTCGATCGAAAAGCGCTTCAGCGGTTAAAAAGCGTCAATTATATGCGAGTATGTGTATAAGCAACAGAGCTCAACCAGCTTTCAATGAGTACTACCAAAAATGGCTGTTACAGATCTAGTAATAGACTTATGATGAAACCTTCTATTCGAATATTTAAGGAAACTTGGTGGATATGAATGAATATGAATACTAACAGTGAGTTTCAACATTCAAAGATACTAACATGGGTCCACAAGTAAGCCTACCTCCTATATAAACAGATTTCAGTGTGTGAAAGTTATATAAGCCACCTGGCATTTAATATAAATATCAGCCAAGTCTCTAGTACTCGTCTCCACCCGACTTAAGTCTTCCTTACCTGTTTTTTTATATAAAATTGTTTGTGTGGTATAAAGAAGTGAGTTCTGAGTGCTGAGTGCTGAGTTAGTGACTTATGGTTTGTTATTGTTGTATTGAATTTGTGGTTGCGGTTATTTTCAACGTCACCTAGTGGCCACAAATTCACTTTGACACAAACACACACGCACACATACGCGTCAACGTTTCGAGGAAGCTATTTATGCCAGTGCTTACGCTTTCTAAAGAACTCTGCCTTTTACTTGTTTGTTGTCGTCATGCCGTCAGACTGGCCATTTGCCATTCGCACACAAAATATGCGGTATTTATCTTTAGTAGCATATGCATTTCCTTTATTTATTTTTATTTTTTGCACTCCTCTTTTGCCACATTTTATCCGTTTCAAGCAAACTCATACTTTCTAAATCACTAACTTCTGCTCCATATATTTTTCTTCCTTTCGCAAAAAGGTCCTTGGCGCAGTTGTCACCTACTTCATGGTGTTGGTACAATTGAAGTGAAGCGGCAGCACAGGAGAAAGCATCAAAATATGGGAAGAGAAACGTAAAAAAATATATAAATATAACAATAACTACGAGCGTAAGCAAGAAGAGAGAAATATTATTGATGTTATGCATTCTTATTAATAATGCACATACATATTCGCAATATGTTTATATACTCGCAAATACAATATATGTACGTATGTAATAAGTTACACATAAACACGCATGGAAATGAAAAGTACAATAAAGGGCGTAATGCCGACCAAACAATTTATGATTAAATTGATTCATAAGGTCTCAAAAGGTTTTCTATAATCATCTATATATGTATATATATATAAATGTTATGTTGGTTTGTGTACGCTTCAAAAACTCAAAAATTACTGTATCGATTGAGCTGAAATTTTAGAATGTTATAACTCGAGATCCATTTCGAGGTTCCCTACTTTTTGAAAGAAAAAACCACATAAAAATCAGATTTAATGGGGAATTTTTATTGTCATTCGAAGGAACATTCTTTGGCATTTATTTTTTGAAAATTATCTCTTTCAAATGTTGGCAGCGGCTACGTTTCAGATGGCCCATCTTTCATCATCATCACCATCATCGCTAAACAAGACGTCGGACCATCTACGAACTTTTCAAGAGCCCATAGAGCGAAGCGATGTCGCTTGGGAAGGTCGAGCGGGTTCAGTTCTTGCACAAGCTGTATTTTCTACGCTTCCAATTTAAGATCTCGACGTAAAATGCGCCAATTCGTTCCATACGTCAGTCCAAGTTGCTGCGAACGGCGCCGAATCGACTCTTCACAGTCTTCGTGTACACTCTCTCTATATTTTCTTCACTACGCGCTGGACGTGGACTATTCGGTAGAATATTATCCAATATTGAATACTGGGTCTCAAGATGATTGATGGTGTTGCGAATAGTACGCTCAGTTGGTCGATTATGTTGACCATAAGTTGAGCGAAGCGCGCGAAACACACTCTTTACAGAACGTGAATTTTCGTAATAAAGCTCAGTGATTTGTAAACGTTGTTCAGACGTAAGTCTATGCACGATGAAATGCCAAACAATACTGAACAAAAATAACATGACAGCTTGACACGACTCACGCGTGATCTGTCAAAAAAGATTATTGAAAAAAGTACCTCTACTTGGATTACCCTTTACAATTCGCATCAACGTTTGTTTTAATCTTTTCTTTTTTGCATCAGTTATATATCTGCGGGAGGTGGACCTGGGCCTGACCTATTCGAAAAAATCGTATTTACGCGTCGATTTGTTTGAAATTTGGTACATAGGTAGCGTTTGCTTAGATTAGGAGGAACACCACTTTTCTCTCCGGGAAGTGGACCATGGACCGACCTATTCGAAAGCTTACAATGGTTCGATTTATGTGAATGATGATTTCCAAGCTGTGAACCGATTTAATTGGGAAAAAAGTTGATTTATTCTTCGATTTTGTTAAAATTTTAGATGATTTATGTAGTTATGAAAGACTTTATGTAGTGAATTAGTGCTAGATTAGTATTACAAAATATTAAAAAAAATTAAATTTTGATTTAGATGTTGCTTAATTAGAACTTTAATGGCCCTTTGCAACACCAATTAGAATGAAAATTGGAGACAATACAGAAAACTACAAAAACGTGTGCCGGATCAGCTAGTTATATCATATATTCTATGACGTCATAAAAACATTGTCACTGAAAGGACAGTACCAACAAAATACAACGCCCTGTGATATATTTAGCTAAGTTCGAATATCGTATATATCGCATTACTCATCGCTTTAGATGACCAGAACTCGAGCCTCGTTTCATTCAACATCTATAATTATGGAAAATACATTTTTCTAAATGTGGTTGCCCCTCAACAGGGAATTTGAAGCCCTCCGAGTGTATAAGTATTTCTGACATGAAATAAAAGTTACTCATAAAAATCCATCGGCCATTCGGAAGCGGCATAAAATACACTGAGAGTCCCACCATTTGTCGGAAAACAACAGCAAGAAGCATACCACAAATTGGAGAAGGAGTTCTGTCGAAAATCGCTTCAGCGGTTACAATTATATATATATTACGTTCGGGATTTGGCAACCCTAGCGTTGCAATCTGCCAACTGACAACTTTATCAAAACGTGTTGGCATACGAGCACTATTTATGTTGTTTACATTAGCTTAAATATTCATATCGGCCAAAAAGTAGAATAAAAAAGAGCATTTTGATGTGATTATTTTTTACAACTTTCGAAATGGATTAACTCAGCAACAGTGCATCAACTTAATTAAATTTTTGACGATGAAGTTCTATCATAACCAATGTTTATTGATAGCATGGTGAATTCAGTCGAGGCCGTAGATCACTCCAATACGAATTTCATGTAGGTTGTCCAAAAACAGTGATATTGCCAGAACTTCATGTGACCTATCGTGAGATTGAGTCAACTATAGGCATTAATGGACCCGCTTACATGCAATATTGTATATTATGATTGTAAAAAAATGGTTCACACATAATTTATCAACCTCTCAAAAAATGGTCGTGTCTACTGTCTAGAGAAATGTTAATAAAATGAGATACAGTGCTTTGAAACATGTGATAGGAGACAAATTGGGGATTTACGCGTATGAGATCGAAAGTATACAGCAGTCGGCTGTATGGGTGTTTCAAAATGTGCCAAATCCAACAAAAGTTGTTCGCGTATGAGGCACTTCCAAACAAATAGTCGCAGGACAGTAAATTCTTAGTAATACACAACCATTTGTTTACCGCTTGTCTTTTAAGAAATCAGGAAACCCAACAGAAGACGGATCCCTCTTCAACACGGCAATGCGGGCTCTCACACATCGACTGAAACAACTGAATTTTTGAGCACTCAAAACATCGATTTGATGAGCCATCGAATGTTTAGTCCTGACTTTGCACCGAAAAACTTCTTTTTATTCCTGTACTTAAAAAAAATTAACCGAGAGGTCAACGTGCTTCGACAATTGGTTCAAACACATGCAAAAATGTAAGATCTCTTAATCAGGAATATTTTGAAAAACAATGAAGCGATTTTCCATGATTAATATTTGTTTGTTTTTTTCTCTAATCCCATATGTTCTATATATATATATATATAAATTACTCGTCACATAAATACACTTTTTTCGGATTACAACATATGAGTGCTGAAACGTTTGCTGTATCGTAATTTGGTATAAATACCTAACGCCGCTTTTTCTGCTTATTATCAACTAGATTGGAAAGTGATGGCTTGTCCATACAAAATGGATTTCATTAACTTTAATAATGACAAATCACTTAATGACACTTTGTGAATCGTTGAAGTGTGTTTTGATAATTAAAAGTTTAAGAAAATTGCTCAAATAACATAATTAAATTTATAAATTTAATGCAAGTTGTCGGTGGAGCTCAAAGTGAAAAAGCGAGTTAAAAATATATAATCAGCCCCTAATATAAGTAAAAAGATGTTAGGTTGCACCTGGAGCCTTCACCAACACTTTTGATTTGGATCCTCCTTTTGGTTTTTAGGCCAATACTTTTCCATGGTGCTCTAACAGTAGAGGGCTTTGGAAAATACAAGGGCTAGAAAGAATCTTCTGATGCTCAGTATCGCCGGAGCTCTTAAAACAATACCATTGACACAGTTTTATGCTATTAATATACTATCTGCGAACCCAGTGGTGTAAAACAGGCATTTCTAACTGTCACGAGACCCCAGATGAGCTGAAAATCAGGACGTACGGTCGCAGTAATATGTATTGTGTTTTCCTTAAGAATTCGAATAGATTCCGTATCCCGTGCTATTCATGCTAGCCTGGTACCAAATAAAGGTGAACCTTCTTTCCCTCCGTCAATATTTTGATTGTCTATTTACCACGCTCTGCCGACTTCATGCTACAAGAAAGTAAAACCTTAGTGTCCGCTTCACTAACTAAAACTATTAAATGTGAATTCTCCTTTTGTGTGCGTGGCCTGAATGACCATAGCAACTCCCACACCGATATTCATCCTAGAACTATCTGTAATGACAATACATACGATATAAGAAAAAAACGCATAATTTTTGGTCGAGTTAGCTCGATTGAAGTCGTCGGAGCTGCTGGCATCGGCTTTTCGCGTTAATTTTTTCATCCAAATGTTTACTCTTGAAATCAAAGTTCGTTGTGGACCTCCACATTGAACTTAAGCTCAGAAATCGTAATGATTGTATGCAAGTGTTTTATTTTTAATTTTACAACTTGTAGCTAAATTCTATGAGTCAAGAGTTGCCACCTCGTTCTGTCGAAACCGATCATTCTATGAAAAATCCTCAATGATCCATCCGTCCATCCATAAAGTACAAGTACAGTTTGCAGCGGCTACGAAGCGAAAAAGTTTTGGCCGTTTAGTTTATTAAAATAGCTCTTGGAGTACTCCTCGGTAATGCAGCGTTAGACTAAGTTACGTTCCGCTATCAGCTTGTTGTTAGTTGATCATTGCTCGTTCTTTAACGATGGCAATCACTATGCGAAGAGTCAAGTGCGCAATAAGCTTTACTTGCAGAAAATGTGAAAAATTGAAATTCAATCAGTTCGATGGTGAGCAAAAGACGATTTATATTATTATATTTCATTTTTGTTTAATTTAATTTAATTTTTTTTTTTTGCAATAAGAATAGCGATCATAAATACAACACGGCTCCGAAAAGAATTTTCAGTATTACTTTTGTTGTTTTGATCTTCCGACAAGGTGGTAAGTTGTTTTAAAATGGAACGATTTTCCGTCATTCCTTGTCAATTTTGGTTTGTCGAATGACGGAAAATCGTTCCATTTTAAAATAATTTTCAGCACTTTATAACCGCTGCAGCGAAATTTGCCTAGGACGTCCCAGTGCTAATTGGAGCATATATTATATTTTATATGTATTCTGCGTATTTTTTGTGTACTCTTTCATGCACGTAGAATATATATTTCATGCATGCAAAAAGTACTCTCGTTTTTTTACTGGGTATTCACTGCTTTATACATAGCATAGAAGATCGTAGTGTTCACTTTCGAATTTTTCGTCTATTCCATCACCTGACCGTGATTGATTGGTGAACAAGAATTTATGAGTCAGTCGAATTTTGCTAAATTACAGCATGTGACCAAATACATAAACAAATGAGTGATAATTTCAAGTTGGTAATAAATTTAACTATTTACATGAATTTAATAAATTATTAATAATTTTATAGAGCAATATTTTCAAAATAACATACGTACGTGACAGAATAACACTGAGAAAATCCATTTTAAATTTTTTTATAAGTTTTCAGGAAAACAAAAGAAATGGTTTTATACAGTTCTTTTGGCAAAATCTCGAATTACGTTCTCGTTTCAGTTTATTAGTCTTCCTTCGCCCATAGATTACTTATGACCATGAAAAATATTATATTTGAAATATATTTATTATATATATTATATATTTGAAATAGTTTTGAAATAGTTTTGATACTGATATGAAAGATATATTTTCATTTGCCTTTTTTCCTGTCTTTTAGTACCAAAATTCACAATAAATAAATAAATTTCAACGATTGTGGATATTAAAAAAAACTACCACAATCCTCAGAACGAAAAAAAATTATGCTTCGGAAAAACAAGAAGTTGGAGAGTGTTTAATCTCTAATTTTATATCTAATTTATTTCGCGAAAACAATTATTTTCGCAGGCAGACAGGGAAGATAGATAAATACTGTTAAACGAAACTCCAGTGAAGAATGAAGGAATTTCAGAACATTGCTTCAAATCAGAATTGTTTTGGGTGTACTTGTGCTGTCGTCTCTTCTCAAGATGCCGTCTTCAAAAGAAACATATGTTAGTAAAACACAAAACCAACTCATTGTGATCTGCAAAGTTGAGTAACGTAACAATTTGAAAAAAGTTTGCCACTCAAAATGTGGCCAAGTAAGTATACTGGTTTTCTATAAGTCCTCACATCGGAAGGAACCCACATTTTCTGCATATGTGTATTAACTACTTGATGCGGCGACTTACAGATGGTTTCCAGAACGGAGCATATCATGTATGTTAGAATCTAAAGAAGTGATCTAGCAATTGATGCCCAAAGAATATTGAATTTTTGGGAGGGCACACTTCTCCGGCCTTCTAAATGGTAATGAACATATGGAACACCCGGATTCACTAATCGATGACTATGAAACATACGTTTCATTGTTTGACTATAAAAGAGTTCGAATATCAATTGCCCATCTGAAGAGCAACACAAAGGCGAGTGTCGGCAAATTGCAAGCCGAGCTATCCAAATACGACGGCGAAGAACTGAATAGGTGTATGCATATAGTGAAATAAACTTCCTCTATATCACCTATAAAGTCGTATCGTGCGTACTATGCGAATGACCAAAGCCCACCGTCAACAAACTGTATAAAAGCTTGGAAAAGACCAGTGAGAAAAGGGCACGGCACATATCACCTCTTTGTTGATTTTAAAGCAGCACTAAAAGTGTTGGGTCTATAATTCAATTCGTGCGGTTTGCCTTGATTATTATTCCATTGCTCTAATATTCCGAATATGCGTTAGAAAGCTATTGTTATTTTCCGTCTCACCCAGTATATGTCGCTCTTTCGGTTCAGTAGGTTTTTTTTATTATATATTTCGAATTTTGTGCATTAAATTGCTTTAACATGAAAAAAAAAACGGGTGATGAAAAAAGGATCCATTTCGAAAACCATAAGTGCAAAAAGTCATATATGAAGCCTGAGCAACCAGCCAAATATCCGTGGCTCTAAGATAATGCTAGGTATTTGTTGTGATCACAATAGCGTGCTTTTTTATGAGCTTCTAAAACTGAGTAAAACTATTGAAGGACAACGCTATCAACAACAACTCGGAATTTGCGACCAGAGACGAAGCAATAATTTTCCATTATGACAGCGCTCACCCCCATGTTCCAGTACCGCTTAAAAACTATTTGGAAAACATCGGCTGGGAAGTTTTGTCTCACACGCCTTATAGCCAGACCTTGAACCTTCTCACTGTCACATGTTCCGGTCGATCTGAAACACCTGCACTAAAATACGGTTCACATCAGAACAGGGTATCAACAATGGCTTTATTCATTCTTGGCCACCAAGCAAGGGCTGCTCTTTTGAAATATGATCCTTAAATTGCCAATAAGATGGGAATATGTTATAGCATCAGAATACCAATACTGATTATTATTATTTTTCTTAAATAAACGTTCAAACTTTAGAAAAGTTGTCTCTACGTCGCTATTTCTGAATTTATTATCCCCACAAAACTTATAAGATTGTACATAAACACATGGCTGCAGTCCGGTTTAAACAGGCAAAGCGAAGGGGTCTGATAGTGAAGGATAATATTATTTTGTCATCAAACAAGCAGTCCGCACATACGCGCCTTGTTGACATTCATAACTAGATAATTTCCTCTATGTTGGAACCAGCAATAACAGCAATAATAACTTCAGCCTTGAAATCCAATGCAGAGTCGTGCTCGTGTTTTTTTGAATTGAGTATGCAATTGAAAAGTAAAGTACTCTCTCGATGAACAAAGACCAAATTCTACAAGTCGCTCATCATTACCGCCCAGCTATTTTATCCAAAAGCGTGGACGATGACAACATTTGATTAGACGGCCGCAACCGATGAGATATAAGACGGCACTAATATATTTCAGCGAATTAAGACACAGTGGCTATGTTGGCTAGATCATGTGGTCCTAATGGGCGACAACAATCCAGCTTTGAATGTTGTCGGCGCAATACCCGCCGATGGAAGAAGAGGAAGAGGAAGACATCCACTCCGTTGAAAAGACCGAAATAAAGAGAAAAGACATTTCGTTTCTACAATGGGCGATAGAAGAAACGAATAGCGTGCTGTTGTTAACTTGGCTACAGTTATGTCTACGCCAATAAATAAATGAATGGAAGATGCGTCCTAATCAGCACATCACCTTTACGTCAACCGCCTACATAGCCGAAAGAAGGATCAGCATATATCGAATATTTATATTGATGCCACCCTTAGCTCTACTTCTCTATACACTGGGCTCTGCGTTGGAAAGTTTAAATGGAGAATAAGAAGAAATTACTGAATGAAAAAATAGAAAATTTTGCAAAGTCTCAAAGGTAATTTTTTCTGCAATAAAACACTGATAATGTGAACTACTCATTCGCGAGTACAAGTGCACCCTTTTTAAATAAATTATTTATCTGCCATTGAAGTTACGCCTTCTGTGAAAATACGCACTTATTTTATCTAAAATCAAGGTTTGTCCAATTTTCCGATAACGAGCGCTCGTGAGTCATCTATTTATCTAACAAACAGTGAGTAAACATTGGTATATTCTCTTATCATATGAAAAAAGAACAAGTTTAATTTGTACCTAGCCCGTGATGGATCATGTACATATGTACATATATAGAAATGTTATTCATGCATTGTTTACATGTTTCACCAGGCAAGGTGCAATTATTTCAGCTTTAATTTGCTCATATCTTATCAATGTGTGGCATGTTGTTACCGACGCATGTCAAAGAGTATTAACAGAAAATAAAAATTGAAAAATAAAAGGAAATACAATTGGTGTATTGAAAATATACAAACAAATAAGGCAAAGTTACATTATCAGCATTATCAGCCGTAATTACGTAGTTGTTTTTAATGAATATCAAATTGAATGATATGTGTTTTTGAGACGCCCACATCATTCGTGCAATTTTTTAAAGTTATGTAATGAGAATATTTTTTATTTTATAAATATTAAAAAATGAATGTACTCAGTAGAGCGTTAGTACAACTGTGAGCAGCTGTTAATGATGCTTTTAGTTTCTTTTTCTTAAAAAAATTTCAAAAGACAAATATTTGTATTGTTTTTTTTTTATTGTGAAATCTTAAATTTAGGGAAGGGCTACTTTTGATTTGGTTGTTGTCACAAAAAATTTAATTATTGTTTCTTATTTGTTTCAATACTTAAGTTCTCCATTTTTCTTTGTCAATATAGTTGTATGTGTATGTATGTGTATTTTTATACATTCCAATGTAGTGTCAGAGAGGAGAATTTCACATATGTACAATTAAGAAAATAATTTAAATTGAACATCGAATATATCGAATAATCTACTAATGATAATAAAGGTTATATAATTAAATATATAATTTATTTTTAATTAACAAACTTAAATAAAACATATACAATTGCAAGGATGAACGATAAAGCAGAGGCATGGGAAGCAGCAGAGTTCCGGTAACAGCTGTAAATAAATAAATTTTAATATTTTTTTTTATTTTTTTAATTATTATCTTTTATTCTTCAAATTGTAATTTATCCAAAAATTTCCTACTTACACACTGCTCTGGTTAACATCGGTCATGTTAGAGAAGCCAGCATATGTGCTGTTAACTTGAACGGCATATGAGGTTAATGTTGCATTTGCAACACCTCGTTGACGTGTAAGAATCGCGCTAAATGAGTTTCCAAGAGTCGTATTCGTGTTGTAGCCACAAATCAGTGCGTAATTCGTATTATCGGTTGACAGTATTTTTATCGTTACATTTGAATTTGGGCTCAAAGTGAAATTATAACCACCAGCCGGTGAAGTCTGGCCTGTCACACTTGGCGCTTGGAAGCTCAACTTATATGTGAGTGTTTGATTTATGTTAAGTGCATTGCCATTGACATTTTCGGGTGTTGTTAGATTTAGATATAGACCAGTTGTGTTCGAAAACAAGTCGAGACCCACGCAACTTTGCTTACTTGCCGGACTGCGGCTTGCCTCGAACCATGAGCCATAAAACTGTTATAATAAAAAAGTATGAAATTTTAGGCTGATAAGATGAAACGGATAAAAAATCAAATCATAAAATATATAATATAGTATAAAAATACAAAAAAATAAGAAGCTTAATAAAAAAATAAAATAAAAATCAAATAACATTAAAATGAGAAATAACAAATTAAAATAAAACAAAATTAAAACTAAACAAAAAAATAAAATTAATTAAAAAATATTAAATTAAAATAAAATTAAATAAAAATGTTTATTGAAATTATAAATCAAAAAAAAAAATTAAAGTAATAAATATAGAACAAACTAATATAAATTAAAATAAAATAAAATAAAAATGAATAATTAAATAAAATTAAATTAAGATTTACTAAACTAAAAACAAAATTTTTAAACGAATAAAATGCAATTAAAATATTATTAATAAATAAAAGCAAAACATATTATAATAATAAATTACTAAAAAAATACAGACAAATAAATAATATAAAATCAAATTATTGAGAGCTCATAATAAATAAAATTAGTTGTATAAAATAAAGACAAAAAAAACTTATTTGAATTACAGTTAATATATAATTCAAAAATTATAAACCAAAGAATCGAGTGAAAACCATAAAACTTAAAAAATGAAACATATTAGAATAATTAGAACACATATATATATATATATATATATGTACAATATACATTAAGTAAAATTAATAAAAAAAATTCAAGTGATATAAAAAAATTTAAACAAAACGAAAAAATTATAAATAAGCTAAAATAAAAAAGTTAAGAATAAATTTAAAAAATCTTAAATAATTAAAATAATAATTTTTTTTTTAATTAAATAAACTAAATAATAAAAAAACAAAAAAATACAATTAAATTAAATAATATCATTTAACACAAAATATATAATATAAATATAATTTATTAAAAAATAATAATATAAAAAATACATTAAAATAGCGATATGATTTAAAAATGATATTAAAAAAAAATATATGAATATAAAATAAAATATTATATATTAAAAAAATTTCAATTTTTAAAGTAATAAAAATATTAAAAGTACTTAACTATATATAAAATAAAATATAATAAAACAAAATAACGTAAAATAAAATTAAATTAAATTAAATTAAATTAAATTAAATGAAACAAAATAAAATAAAAAAATTAAATTTAATGAAATTAAAAAATTAAATTTAAAAAATTAATTAAATAAAACTAAAAAAAAATAAAAATTAAACAAAATAAAATTAGAAAAAGAATAAAATAAATAAGATAAAATAAAATAAAATAAAATTTAAAAAATATAAAAAAATTAAATAAAATAGAATAAAATGAAATAAATTAAATTAAATTAAAATTAAAATAAATTAAATTAATTTAAATTAAATCAAATTAAATTCAAAAATAAAATAAATTAAATAAAATAAAAATAAAGTAAAATAATATCATAAAATAAAAGAAAATAAAATGAATTAAAAAATAAAAAAATATTAAAACTAAAATGAAATAAAATAAAATAAAACAAAATAAATCGAATAAAATAATAAAAAAAAAAAAATAAATAAATAAATAAATAAATAATAAAAATAAAATAAAAAATGAAATAAATTAAAAAAATTAAAAATAAAATGAAATAAAATAAAATAAAGCAAAATAAATCGAATAAAAAAATAAAAAAATAAAATAAATAATTAAAATAAAATAAATAATAATAATAAAAATATAAAAAGGAATTAAATAAAAATTATAATATTATATAAAAAAATTATGCTATATAATAAATAAAACTAATGCAATGAATTAAAAATAAAATAAATTATTATAAAATAAAACTAATTAAAACTAAGTTAGACTAAAACAAAATTAACTTGAATTAAAATTAAATTAAATTTAATGAATTTAAAAAATAAAATTAAAAAACCAAATCAAATAAAAATATTTATGCTTACTGAATAGCGAATGCTATTACAAAATCTAAATGTTAGAACTATATAAAAAAATACCTTTTGAGAAGAAAATATGACTTCTTGCATTTTTACAAAAAAAATCTTAGGATAAAGTAATGAAAACATAAATCTGAATTACTTTCATTCCGTTATATAACTATTTGTTGGTAAAAGCTTGAAAAAATCAGATAAAAAAAACTTCAAAAAGATATTTGAGAGTATTACAAAAACATCAACAAAAATATAATTGTTAACAAATAAAGCAACTGAAGCATCTTATAAGCGCGCTGACTTTTTTCTCTCATGCAGAGGATCCCTAATGAAATTTGTCAGTCCTGCTGAACCGATTCGGGATAATTTAGTTTATTATCAAATGAATGTAATATCTATAAAGTTTATATTAAAACTGAACGTTTAAAATGGGTAAAACTCGTTTTTAAGAGTATGTTACAAACAAGCAAACATACATTTATTTTTCAGAATGTAAATTTCAAATAGAAGAAAAAACTGAAATTAAGAGTTGAAAATTTATTTTGCTACAAAAAATTTCCAGTTCCTAAAATTTTACTTCCTAGTTGTAATTACATACATTTAGTGATCGAAATTTAACAAATCGTAAATATTTATTGCATGACAGCATGGTTGGCGGTATTTCTTTTATTAAAAAACAAATGTTTTTAACCTTCATTTAAAAATATTTTTTTCCAGAGTTTCATATATATTTTTATAAAATATGAAATTCGAATATTTCGACTGTTTCGTGATCCAGTTTGTATTAATAGTAGTTCTCTTAGTTAATTACAACATATTTCTTAATCAAAGAAATCCATTATAATTAATTATGTAACACTCACACTTGCTGTAAGATTCGTTAAACTGCTTGCATTTTGACACTGAATGAGGGTTTGATCACTGTTTTGTGCCAAAATTCCTCGGCTACCGAAGCAGCAGAACAATAACACAATTGTTACGTATTGTAAGTAATTATACATTTTCACTAAGCTCCTTTTTTCGAAAATTAAAAAAACAAAAATTTTAAAAATTTCACTATACTGCTTTATGTATCCTATAATAATTAGTTAGCGCCTTCTAACTTCCGTCGAACTCTTTCGAATGGTAAAACTAAACTGAAACTTGGCACACATTCGATAACTTATATCATATCGTTTTTGACATCTTTGACGCTGACACATTTCATCGCAAACCTGGAAGCTTAGTAAAGGCTCAATGGTGTCATTTGATAGATAAAAATGCAAAAACATTGCTTCCACCACCTCGCAAAGGGAATGAGTAATGACAAGTTTGTGTTATCAGTAAATGAAATATGTGTTTAAAAAAATGTTTTATATGATTAACAAACATATAAATATATTTGTTTGCACACTTCACTTCTTATATTGTTTTATTAAACAATGACATATACGTAAGAGGGATTGTCGGTTTTCGGTTCCACTTGAACTTCTCATAAGTTTATAATTAATGAAATGTCAAATGGTTCTGCGTAATTATTTGAACTTAATTATTTTTTTATGAAATATTGTTTTTTAAGTGTGTGTGTGATGAGGCTCTTCTAGAAAATTTATTGTTTCAGCCTTGACAAGCCATGATTCTGAACATCTTTAGTCATATCTCCCAGCATACATATGACCGAATAGTCCTCTTATTTATTCTAGCATTTAAGCATTATTGCAACTCTGAGAACTTTTCTTTGGAAACGTCAGCTGGACCAAGAAATAAGTCCCTTAAGGTTAGCTAAAATTATCTACGAGTCTCAAATACTCTTTTGCTCTTACATCTCATAGCCCATAAGCATATTCTATTCTGAAAGCGCCGGAATTTCATGTTTAAAAACAAAATCAATCCGCAACCCTTTAATAAGACAATTTTGGCCTACACCAGTGCAGTGTGTCTGCATTATAAGTTGCATATTCAATAAAAAAAAATTTTTTTTTTGTATTTGCTGATTTATTTTTATTAAAATTTTTTTTTCTTTTTTGTGTATTTCGCTGTGGGACTTTTTGTTTGTAGTACAAAGAAATATTTATGACTCTTTAATTATTTCTATTAAGTTTACTTAGGTATTAAGCCTAAATTGGATACTTAAGATATGAATTTAAGACATTAATATCAATTGATTTACCAATAACAAATTTCAGGTATTTTAAAATATATTTATTCAAAAACAATTTTTTTTTTTTGTAAATAAATTAGAATTGTTGTATGTGTGACTCACTGAATTAATTTTACTAAAAATTATGCGACAACTTTGTGAAATCCTTTAGTTGACACCTGAGTCACAATTAAAAATCGACTTATGGCCATACCCCAATAATTACTTTTGTTATTGTTATTATTCCCAATGGTTTACCCATCTTCCCACCCATCCGTTCGAAGGGCGCAGTCCGCATGACGTACGTAATTTGTATTGTTTTTCATGAATACCGAGTCACGATAAGCAGAAGTTTGTTTTGTGTCGAGAACTAAAAAAAAAGTTCAGCCACAGAACAAAAATTCATCAGCTGATTTTTAAGAATAATTTGCTTCAAATATAAAATGCTATTTAATGATTTGTTGAGAGTCGACAAAATAGTTTTCTTAAGATGAAAAAGCGAGTCATATATGTCAAATGTGCTCCACTGAAAGTTGAAATCAAGACACAAGCAATGCAAAGGCTCGTGGAATTCAAAATTCGTTTTACAAGTTTTCAGAAACAAGGGACAAAAATGTCTGGACATTTTAAACGGGACATAAAATCTTATTTCAGAGCGATTGAGGGAGCTAGAAATTGAACCTATTATTATTTTAACCATGAAAATCACACCAAGCAGGATGGCTGACAAGAGTAGGAAGATTGCTAAGTTTCACACGACTGATTTACGAAGGAAGATTATAGTGAGAGTCTCAATGCAAATTTCTCAAGGCAAATAGGAGGAATTGCTTTTGAATAGACTCTATCCTATTAGAGTAGATGTGACACCTCGGGTTCCAAATTAACGAGCCATATTCCAGAATAGATCTTACTAATTCTTTAGTAACATAAGGATCATTAAACTCCTTTGACCAGCATTTTACAAAAGCTAAGATGCTTTTGGCTTTGTTGACTATCACGCCAATGTGATATGTGAAGTTCAATTTAGGGTTTATAGTGATGCCCAGGTTAAAATGGGGTAACCTGTTCCGAATTTTAGTTATCTTTGAGAGAAAAAATAACTTTAAACTTAAAAAAGAATCGGGCCTAGATGGCAACCCTGAGGTTCTCGTAATGAAACGCAGTTGTTAAACATTACTCTTTGAGCTCGAACATGCAGGTATGAGGAGATCCACTATAAGATTTTTAGTGGGAAACCCAATAAGTCGACTATCTTCATTAGCAACGAGTGACACACTTTCTTATATCTTGCTTCGTAAATCTTTCCAGCGTAGTACATGCATATATGGTAATCTGTTAAAACCTTGTCACATAAAAGGCGTCTTATAATTTTCCTTGTAATAAATTTCTTATCAATGTTACCGTTTCCACTTGAATAAATGTTTCATTGATAATTATGTGCATATGCACTTACTGGTATGTGTCAAAAGTTGCTTGAAGTACTTCCACTCCTACAAAAAAAAAACTCTTAGTGTTTGTGATTTACAAAAGTTATAGAATTTAGTATATTTCTTCGTATTAATGTATATCCATTGAAAATGAAACAACTTTGTGAAAAATCCCCTGGATATTCGGCGTTTCGTGACAGATAAGAGTCAATTCGAATAGAATTGTGGTAGTTGTTTTTATACATAATTGCATTTTACCATTTTTAAGAAGTATGTATTTGCAATATATCAATGACAATATGTCTTAATTACTTTGATAAAAACAAATGATTCATCAAAATGATAAATCAATGACTTTTGGAGTAAATTATTATATTTTCGGCAAATAAGTGTTTTATTTCTCAACATAGTCTCCTTTTAGCTCTATACATTTAGTCCAGCCATTTCTTCAGGTTTGGGAACAAGAAATATTTCGAGGGGGCTAAATATGGAGGATGTACTGGATGGAGTAGCAGTTCGTAGCTCAATTTTGAATTTTTGCATTGGTGAATTCACACGTGTGCACCCGTGCATTGTCATGATGGAACTTTTTTTCGCCAAATGCGGTCCTTTCTGCTTCAAATCAATGTCTAATCTCTGCAAAAACTCTGTTTAATATTCGCTGGTGATCATTTTACTCAAGGTAACGATGTGAATGATACCTCGTTCATCTAAAAAAAAAAAACTGTGTCCATGACCTTTTTGGCCGCCAGACTCACCCTGACTTTCTTTGAAGCACTTTCACTCGATGAAACCCACAGTCTTGATTGTTCTTTGGTCGCTTGTAGTTGATCCATATTTCGTCTACGGTAACGAAACAATTCAAAAATTCGTTTAGATTGCGGTTGAGCATCGCCAAGCACTCATTAGAGGTGGTTACACGGTTGAGTTATGGTCGAGTGTATCCAACGCGGCATCCATCGGGCGGATAGCTTTTTCACGTCCAAATATTCATGTAAAATGAGATGCACCTGCACCTCACGCACTTTTATTCTCCATCATTTCATGGATCTCGGCGTGACGACCGCTTTTGGGCGACCTGAACATTCGGAGTCACTTGTACTGGTACAACCAAAACGGAGCTCAGTAAATCGCTTCTTAACCATTGTATCTTACCCATAGTATTTATAAAGTATACTCCAATCAATCGCTAGAAAGATTTACTTTTATACATTTGAGTGAATTATCTAACTGATTTTCGGCGGAGCTTCTCCACCAATTGCGTATGCGTCTTGATGATTTTCTATTAAACACACACAATTCACGTCAGATATACACTTGGAGGAATTGACATTCCCTGCCGAAGAGCGACCGCAGTTAGAATAATTTATTTTCCATAATTTTGGATGTTGGTTTAACCAGGACTCGAAATTTGGTACACAGATAGATTTATTTTGGTTAACTAGAACCATCATTTTGCATGAACTTTTCTCTCGATGAACAAATACTGTTTCCTTTCCCGAAAGTTGACCCCGGACAAGGTTTTTATTTAAGCAAAAAAATTATGTGATGCCTAATGAAAGCTATTAATAATATTAGCTACTTTGCGGTGAAGCGGGGTATCAATTTTGATGCCTTCTTCGAAGTAGTTTCCCACCAACCCATGCGTCCCCTTCCCCACCTTCTCTTTTACCTCCTCTTCTGTTGAAAACCTTTCTCCACAGCTTCACGATAGAGGTTACAGCTTCACGATAGGTACAGAGATAGTAATCTGAAGCATCGCAGAAACTTCATCTACAATCAATTTGCGGCGATCACGGAGCGCAGTTTCGATTTTTTTAGACATTTCGTCAGTCACAAATTAAGGTCCTCAGCATCTTTTAAAACTCACCACACCACTTTTACACACTCGTATTTTCATCGTTCATTATTTTTCACCATATACAGCTTTCACCTCATTATAAATCTCAAACGGAGGTTGGCTACACTACCGTGTTGCCAACATGATGAAAATAAAATCCCTACGGCCTTGATAGCCTCAGTAAACTTACTTTCTGCCTCGCATGCTTATGTATATAGAAAATATTTACAATAAATTTTTGAAGACGCTTTTTATCTTGTGGAAAAAATAAAACGAAAAAATAAATAAATCATAGAAAGACTTACGGCTGAACATCGTTTTCAAATCATTCAAATAAAGAATGTGCTTCGTGCGCTTCGCTCAACTTATGGTCAATATAATCATTATTGTAAAATATAGACCATGTCCAGCACGCAATGAAAAAAATATACCAGCCGTAGCTGAGAGTGTTCACGAAGGCCGTAAAGAGTCGATTCGGCGCCGTGCGCAGCAACTCGGACTGACGTATGGAACGACTTGGCGCATTTCACGTCGAGATCTTAAATTGAAAGCGTACAAACTATAGCTTTGCAAGAACTGTAGACACTCAACCTTCCCAAGCGATATCGCTTCGCTCTATGGGCTCTTGAAAAGATGTTGTTCAGCGATGAGGCCCATTTCTGCCTCAATGGGTATGTAAACAAGCAAAACTGCCACATTTGGAGCTGCCATTTCATCCAGAAAAAACAACGGTTTGTTGTAGTTTATGAGCCGGTGGAATCATCGGTCCATATTTCTTCAAAAATGATGCAGTTGAGAACATAACCATCAATGCGACCGTTATCGCACCATGATAACCGACTATTTGATGCCTGAATTTAAAGCTTGTGATCTCCATTTGGTTTAAACAAGACGGCGCTACTTCCCACACATCACATCAATCAATGGATTTATTCAGAGAATACTTCGGTGAGCAGATAATTTCAAGTTTTTGGCCGGTCGATTGGCCACCAAGATCGTGTGATATCACACCGTTAGACTTTTGTTTTTTAGTTTTAGACTGGGAGGATATGTAAAGTATAAAGTCTATGCGGACAATCCTGCTTCGATTCAGGACTTGGAACAAAACATCACGCGTGTAATTCGACAGTTACCAGTCGAAATGCTCGAACGAGTCATCGAAAATTTAACTCAATGGAGGGACCATCTTAGACGTAGCCACGGCGAACATTTGAAAAAAAAAATAATTCTCAAAAAAGAAATGCCAAAGAATGTTCTTCCCCATGATAATAAACATTCCCCATTAAATTTGAATTTTCTGTGTTTTTTCTTTAAAAAATTAGGGAACCTCGAAATGGATCACCCTTTACATATATAAAGTATTAACTCTGTTAAAGGCAGCAACTTTTAAATCTTTTATATTTTCAAGCCGATTCACTGCTCTTGGAAGGGTAAAACGACAAATATTCTTCGAAGGTTCTGGATAAATTCGATATTGATTTGAAGCAGAAACGACTGCGCGACCACCTCACGTGTGTGGTCTCCGTAAAATAAATTCTTAAATTGTTCTTCGAATTAGTATTTTCATTCATAATATTCTCTAGATATAACCCATTCGAATATTTTCAAAGTTTCGAAACCTGCAAAAATAGCAGAACGATAAGAGTTTCGAGTCAAAAGAAAAGAGAGACACGTCTATTTCGAATGCCTTGAGTCAACTTATTTTTTGTAGGTAATAAATAACCAATTCTAAAATCCCGATGACAGCAGACTTTGCTGTTTATTATATTCAAACAATTATCTGACTCATCAAGTATATTTATTTACTGTTATCTCTCCTGAGATCAACTTCGTCCAAAAATCAAAGTGACAATGCAATAAGTAATTTTAACAGAGACCACAAATTGAAAGTGAAAAACTCATATACTTATATATGTTCATATGTATGTAGGAAAATGTTTGCGGTCGATGATGGAAATTGAATGTAATTGAAGCGCTCACTGACCACAATTACTTTCAACAACAAGGTTGGGTATGTGATGGTGGCTTATGGTAAAGCTGTTGAAAAGGTGAAGTCAAAACAGGACAAACATGGAAAAACCACAAATCGACACTTGTCTCGACAATGATACTGCCATAAAGCCGGAAGCTATTGGTTATAGCAGCCAACAGATGTTTGTGGTGGTATGTACTGCCTGTGGTAGAAGGAGTGCGCCATATGCGAGAGCTATATTCAAAAACTTTTTCTTGGAGTATTACTTAATTTTTACTCATCTTTCTATGTTTCAGTTTTCAAATTTCGTTCCACTAAATAAAAGCCAAAAATTGTGCACAGCACGCCTAGCTAAGTGTCATTAGTTGCGGTTAGTTGATGGTCACAATAAACTGCTAAACAACTTATGCTTGCTTGCCTGCTTTGAAATGCTTGCAAGTACAATACATACGTAACATACATACGTGGCATAAAGTGGCCTCCTGTCGAGAGGCGACCGCAATTTGAAAAATTTATTTTATGTACTTTTGCATGTTGGTCTGATCAGGAATCAAACTTGTGATGCATGGTAGCATGGTAGCCCACAGAGCTAACTACTCAGCTCCACTGCAGTTCAACTTTCACCCTTTATTGTAAACCAATAGTTTTTCTAGCAGCAATGAGTAGGGAGAATACCATCTTACAGTTCCCGTATATCGAGTTGTTGCCAAATGCTCTCATAACATAGAACAGCAGTGAAATTGGTTAGAAAACCGAATATATATCCGTTGTGATTGCAGCTTTTTCAGCCGAGCCTTTCTTATGTCTGTTGAGGAGCGTCCTTAGGTACATAGAGGTGGGTGTGCAGAACCAGTAAGGCGTTTCATTCCTTAAGAAACTTAAGCTCGGCAGAGGTTTTCTGCTATTACCATTTTATAAAACAGATCTCTTTAAGACTTACCATTATCTCGTTATATGGAAGAAAAAAAATACCTCGTAACCTCAAAACTGTTTTGACAACCATTTGACCTCTGGGTTGGAATTGTAATGCAACATTTTCAGTTATTTCATTGGTTGTTCTTGCCAAGAGAGTTGCAAAAGTTTGTGGTGAGCAATAGACCAAGATTAGTTTGGTTGTACATATGTATATATGGCATTATTTTAATTACTACGACCGTATAAGTAATTGAATTTGTTATTTGTTGTTGTTGTTTTACATTAAGCTGCTTGTTGAAATGGACGTTAAAGTAAAACGAAAGATCGAGCAACAATAAAAGCCAAAGCTCATTTCACTTTTTAAATATTATTTTATTTCGCTTTTGTTTTCAATTTAATTTTGTGTGTAAATATACATATACATATGTATATGCATGTATAAGTGTATCACTGCGCATGTTTGTAAGTACATTTACCGTTACTATGGTTTTAGAGTAGCAAGACTGTCTACTGTTGCATAAAACGCACAAAGCAAAGCAGAATACATCAAACATTCACACTCGTTCATACATAAATAAATACTAATACTTACATACATATATATGTGCATACATAGTTACGAGTACATAAGCGCAAGTAAAATTGCTCAGTTGTAACAGTAATTATAGTGATTACCAGCAAGTTACACTTATACTTATTCATGCATACTCGTACATACATATACAAGTAAACGTACTGAAGAGTGTTGGGCAATTGCTACATACATATGTATATAAAATATATCTACTAATATTATTTTATAAATGAAATAACCGTTGGTTTGTATGTATGCAAGTCTATACCAAAAAGTTTAGTCGTTTTATGAGTGCCAAATGTCGAGAAGGTTAATATTACGTGGACATTTGATTACATATATGTATATGTACAAGAAAACAAAATACAAAAATTGTTTTCGTTTATTAAAATGTTTTATTTAAAAAAAAATTTTTATAAAACTAAATTCAGAGAAAGAAAGAATATTGTCGTCATGAGGGTGAGAAATACCTTTTCATTGTATGTTCATTTCATTTCTTAGCAGTTTCGCGTCAAGTGAAGATAGCAAGTGAGGCAGGTCTTTCTCTACTTGATGCTTCCAAGGGAGTAGAGATATTTCTCTTCCTCTGCTTCCACCAGTGGATACAGCAACGAAAACTTTCAAAGCTGACCATTATCAATATCTTACGTGACGATTTATTTTTGAATCCATTTATTATCGTATATCTGAATTGAAAACACACATGACGATGGCCGAGCCTCCTAAGGGGAAGCAGTAGCATAATAGATGAAGGAGAAATAAAGATGTGACTTAAAACCTAATAATACTGTTTATATATATATACATATATATACACTGGCGGACAAAAGTCTACATATACCGACTGTATTCGTTGTGTAGAAAATACTCACTTTGCTGAAAAATGTAGGTATACAATTTCATATCCTTTTCTAATCACGTGTAATAAAGCAATTCCATTCTCTAACATAAAATAAAACAATTCTGGTAAAAAAACGCAAATATGTCCTTGACAAAAGTCTACATACACCACGTGTTTACTAACAGTTATGTCGTTTTGTTGGGTTGTTATGGCGGTTAGGTACCTTGTTTTTACTATTTTTTTTTTTAATTATATTTTCTAATTGATAGTATTGAATTTGGTTGTGGTTTAAACACATTAGCATCAACAATGGATCCGCCAAAAGAAAAATCCATTGACGTAAGAAACTTGGTTATTCAGCACAGAAAAGAGAAGAAATCGTATGGCAAAATTTAAAAAATTTTAATATGAAGTCCACCAAAGGTGCAGACCTTTGTAAAAAACTAACTTTGAAAAAAATGGATCCACCGAAAAGAAGCCGCGTGTTGGCCGCCCGAAGAAACTAACTCGAAGAGACATCAGCTTTATTCTGAAGGAAGTGAATGATGACCCTAAAGTTACTGCTCCAAAATTAGCCGATAACTGTAGCGGATCCAGAGTTTCCAGAAGTGGGGGTCCTAGAATATATTCAACTTTTTTGGAGACATCGGACACGAATAAACTGCAAAAGTAGATTCGAAAATAAGATTTACATTGCTTTCGAAGGGGGGGCGGTTCGGACCCGCCACTGGCCGATAACATCGCAAACTAATCAAGAAAGTGTGGTCACCCAAGAACAATTCGAACAGCTCTGAACGATAACGGCTTCCACAGTAGAACGCCATGTAAAAAGCCTCTTATTTAAAAAAAAATATTAAACTTCGTACGCTAGAGCACATTTAGACAAGAGAATAGATTTTTAGCAAAAAGTCTTGTTTACAGACGGATCAAAGTTCAATATATTCGGCATTGATGGAAGAGCAAAAGTTTGGAGAAAAGAAAACACTGCACTTAATTCCAAAAATATAGTACCAATAGTAAAGCATGATAATGGCAAATTAATGGTTAGGGGAGCGGTTACGGCATCTGGAGTTGGAGAGCTTGTTTACATTGAGGGTAAAATGGATCAGTTCAAATATAAGTCATTGTCGGAAGCTAATCTGAAGCCTTCGGGGGACAGTTAGGAGCTTGGTGCAGACTGGATCTTTCAATAGGATAATGATCCAAAGCACACGATCTATATTGCTAAGGATTAGTTGCTTTATCATGCTCCAAGGAAACTACACACACACCTCAAAGCGCAGATTTGGGTGTTATTGGGTATGTCGGGAAGATTTTTGAGCGAAAATTTAAAAACAATCAGATTTCCAGCTCAGCATTACACAAAGAACGTCTTGTTGAAGTTTGGGACAGTATTACTCTCTCAGAATTGACAAATTTAGTAGCTTCGATGTCACGACGACTTCAAGCTGTTATTGACCTGTGTACGTCAATTAGCTTTCGGCTACCCAGAAGTTTTATGAGAATTTGCATTCATAGAAAAACACTGCGAAACATCGCAATAAAAATATCAAATTTAGTGAAATTCTTTGATCCGAACATGGCATACCCTGCATATAAACATTTTTGTTAAGTGTAATTTGATAACCTTTTCGTAGTTCATTTTCATTAATTAACTAAAATTCAAAAATTGAAAATAATTATATAACATTAGTTTTATGCGAAAACTTGAGGGTTTTTAAATATACACATATGTATGTTGGGTGCATGGTTTGGTACATCTGAGGTGTGTCGATTAAATTTGATGTGAATTCAATTAGAATGGGTCAATATTTGCTCAACAAGCAAAAAATTAATGAACCACTTGTCAATTTATCATATTTGCATTTCTAAATAGATATTATATTGTTATTTTTAAAGCAATTAAACGCATATTCATGCATTATACATACATAGTTGTTTAGGATCAATATAACGAACTCAAAATAAATTCAAATTAGTATTAATTATTTATGAATGAGAAAAAAATATTTATTTTTCTATGCCTCACTGGCTTTATTTACGAATATAGACTTAATTATTATAAAAAGCACATAGAAATATGTATATAAAGGTGACCCATTTCGAGGTCCCCTACTTTTATAAAGAAAAAACACAGAAAATTCAAATTTAACGGGGGGAATATTTATTATCATACGAAAGAACATTGTTTGGCATTTATTTTTTAAAGATTATCTCTTTCATATGTTAGCCGCGGCTACGTCTCAGATGGTCCATCCGTTGAGTCCAGTCTTCGATTACTCAATCGAGCATTTCGTCTGGTAACTGGCGAATGACACGCGTGATGTTTTGCTCCAAGTCCTGAATCGAAACGGGATTGTCCGCATAAACTTTAGACTTTACATATCCACACAGGAAAAAGTCTAACGGTGTAATACCACACGATCATGATGGCCAATTGACCGACATGAAATTATCTGCCCACCAAAGTGTTCTCTCAATAAATCCATTGATTTATGCGATTTATGGGAAGTGGCGCCGTCTTGTTGAAACCAAATGTCGCGGAGATCACGAACTTCAATTTTAGGTATCAAATAGTCGGTTATCATGGCGCGATAACGGTCGCCATTGACGGCTACGTTATCACCGGCATCATTTTTGAAGAAATATGGACCGATGATTCCACCGGCTCATAAACTACAACAAACCGTTGTTTTTTCTGGATGAAATGACAGCTCTTGAATCTCTTCAGTTTGCTCTTCGTCTCAAATGCGGCCATTTTGCTTGTTTACATACCCATTGAGCCAGAAATGGGCCTCATCGCTGAACAAAATGTGGCTCGAAAACGTCGGATCGACGTAAAATGTGCCAAGTCGTTCCATACGTTAGTCCGAGTTGTTGGAAACAGCGCAGAATCGACTCTCCACGGTGTTCATGTCCATTCCCAGCTACGGCCGCTATATTTTCTTCACTACGTGCTGGTATATTCGGGCGAATATTATCCAATAATGAATGCTGGGTTTCAAGAAGGTGTTGCCAATAGTACGCTCAGTATGCCGATTATGTTGACCATAAGTTGAGCGAAGCGCACGAAACACATTCTTTACAGAACGTGATTTTTTGTAATGAAGTTGAATGATATGTAAACTTTGTTCAGGCGTAAGTCTTCCCTTGATGAAATCCCAAACAATACTGAACAAATATAACGTGACAGCTTGCGACGACTCACACGTAATCTGTCAAAAAAAGGTTATTGAATAAATTACCTCTACTTTAATCACCCTTTATATGTACATATATAAGAATTTTATTCCATTTATATGCAGCAGACAGAGGGAGGGTCCTTTATAGAAGCCACTCAAATATTCAGTTGTTGAATTGTGCGATAAAGATTTGTGACGCCATCTCTTCGTGTAAGAAATTCCCCTTTTATGACAAGGTCGTCTTCTTGCTTAAATAGGGAAACGAGACGCATGATAATGGCACTGAACGTGAAACAATCGGAGATGATGAACTCAAGTTCCTAAGCGATTTGTGAAAGACCAAAACCCACTGTCAACGAACTCGACCTTATCATCTAAGGATACAGACCTGGTAAATCCACTATTGCCCAGATATTCGCTATAATCTTACAAACACCCGAATGAAAAGGATCGCCTAACCATCCCTTCGTTGTGGTTTGAGACAGTCCCAATTCTTGAGAACGTCTTGGAATCGACAAATTGCGGTCTTCAGCAACACCTGGCTGAACGGCAGCAATATTTTCATTACTTCGACCTGCTCTTTGTCTTATTGTCACTTGAACATTATGTAAAGAAAATGTACGCTCGAAATTTTCAACAATTCGACGAATGGCGTGCACAGGTGGACGATTATTACGACCATAAAATGGCAAAAGCGCACGAAAAGTACCAATTGCAGAACGATTATTTTGATAATAATATTGAATAATTTGTAATCGTTGTTCTTGCGAATATATCTTGCCATGACGAATTTGTAAACATTACTGAATACAAGGGGAAAAAATGACAAATCATGATATTTTAAAAATGGCCAAAACGACACTTAGAAATCATATCATCCCTATTGGAAAACGCTTTATATTACTTTTTGCAAAATTTTGTGCATTTTCAATTTATTTGCAGTTATTTTTGTATTCGTTATCTTCGCGTTTGTAACGCTGCAATGATTTTTGAGTTTAATGTCTGCACGTGTTATCAATGTTTTTACAGATGGCGCATCAATAGCTCTACAACAACATTTTAATTTTTGAAATGTTTTCATTTTTTGCGTATTCAATATTTTTATTAATTTTGCTTCATTCAGTTGGTAATTAATTAATGCATAATCATACAAAATGAGTCACTGTGAGGTTGGTTAGTTAGATAGTTGGTTGGCTTGATCGACGGATGGTTGGATGGTTATAACATAATTGTGTTATTAGTTTGTGTGCATGTTAGCGTTGGTGGTTAGTAGTATTGCCAATGAACTTGACGTTAATACGTTAATCACTCAAGTTTCTCTTTTCAACACAATTTCCATAAAGCTCTTCTGCAAAATTTAATAATACAAATACGCAGATGCACTATCTGTTCACATATTTGCTTATACCCTGTGGATAAATATCAAACTAGTTAGCAAAAGTACTACTACTAGAAGCAGCTCGCTATTATTCCTAACTCGTATTAATTATGTAATGATTAATAGATTTTTAATATGCCTTTAGCAACACACCTGGCGGCAGCGATAACCGAATGGTTAGCAGTGCATACTACCATTCGGAAGGCGACGTATCAATTCCTGATCTGATCAACATTGAAAATTTATAGAAAATTAATTTAAATAAAAAATTATATTCATTTTTCTACTTGTGGTCACCCCTCGACTGGGAATGTCAGACTCGCCAAGGTTATTTCTGACGTGAAATAAAAGCTCCTCATAAAAATTGATCGGCCGTTCGGAGGCGGCTTGGAATTAACTGTATGTCCATATATTTGTTGAAAACAGATCATAACACACCCCACAAATTATATAAAATATGTAAAGTAATTTATGATTTTTTATAGTATTTTATCGAATTCAGTCAATTTGGAAAAAAATCTAATTTCTTAAGGCGAGATGGTGGTCTAGAATTTTCAAAAAAAATCTTTTTTTTTTTTTGAGTATTTCGAAAGTATAATTTTTTTTTTAAATATACTGTTAAAATTTTAAAATGATGTCTACAGTATTTTCGATTCAACAGGTCTTTGAGCAGGTAGCGGCTGACCGCTCGGCCTCATACACTTCAAACTTTAAATTTGTTTTCTCAGAACAGCTTTTTTCTGCACGGCGCACGTAAATACAAAAAAGTATTTATCCGAATGATCTGAAATTTTAATAGTAGCTATGTCCACTAGCATAAAAATTTTATTATCTTGATAACTTCGTACTTTTTTAGCTCAAAAACTGACCAAAAATAAACCTTTTTCTGTTAACGAAATTCAAATTTCACAATTTTTTGAAAAAAGATTTTTTTATAATTTTGGTACAGGTTATAGCTAAACTTATACCAATTAATAATATTCTTGATTTTTGTGTTTCAGATAAGTACAAGAGCCGAAATTTCCTGCGCCTCCCATATCCAATTTTTTGGGAAGGTCAACTTCAGGCTCAATTTTAAGATATTTAAAATTATTATTTTTAAATTATCAAAATATTTTTGTATTCAATATAAGTTGCAAAATATATCTAAAAAGTTTAAATGTTGTTGTTTATTATTAGCACCTTAAAGAGAAATATTGAAAATATCTGAAATTTATGATCTCTAGACTAAAACGTGTAGGTTTTTAGACTAGAACTAATTTCAGACTAGTATTTTTCTGATGTTAAGCTGCCAGATCATCCCGTCGAATAGCGCCATGGTCAAAATCAACAGTTGCTTATGCGAAAAAAACACAGTTGTGTTTAATTAGTTAGACTTGCTTGCGTGCATACTACTAGTTTCAAAGTAGTTTTTAGCTAGTTAATCTCTTTATAAACGAACTACATACAAGTATATTAGTTGAAACGCAACTGCACATATGTATATTATTAAAAGTGTAGATCTTTACCGTTTTCTAGTTCATTGCAATTTTATATTTTAATTATATTTGCATAACAATGAAAAAGAAACTGAAAAATAGTATAACGCGAAAAAGGGAGAAAAAAAAACACAATTTATCTCTAAAATGTTTTTAATAAGCGTTTAGACAGGTTTGCAAAAAATAGCCATTAAAATTTGATTATTTAATCTTGTGATTAATATATACACATAATCATATCAGAGCTAATGGAATGACGAGGCGTTCCTCAGTATAGAGGATAACTCGAACAGGAATTGAAATACCTTCATGATATTTCTGGACTACCAGTACGCATGGCATAGACTGAATGGGCGAAAATGGTATTATTGTAATTCAGGGAGTTATAAATGTGGACAAATGAAGCTTGGTAGTGTCGCTTTATTTACTAGTACCTTTTAATATGCATAAATGCAGCTGGTGCTTGATGAAAAACGCCAACAAAACATATAGGGTATAAGTTCTTTGATTGAAATGGCGTATGTTTAGTTTTGAGAGAATATTTTCGTTTAATTAATTGTTAAATAAACCTCATTCACTTGTCTTTTAAAGTTCTTTTTTATTCTAGATGGACTCTTGTACTTCATTTTTATTTTATTTTGTTATGTCTTTAGTAGGTCATTTGCTTTATTGCTGTTAAAAAACCGGAAACTAGTTATTATTAGCTTAGTAAATTTCGTAAATCTTATGAATAACATTGTAAAGCATTTGGTTAAAAAGTGAAATCACATAGATAGTCATGCACACTTTTATGATTTTCTAATAATTTAATAAAGTTCAACTAACTGTTTAAAGAAGTAATAAAACTCAATTTCTTTTAAGTGCGCACAAACTTATGTATATTTATATATATGTTATATCAAGATCTTAATAAACAAAATATTGGTCAATTTGGTGCTACGCCATGTCAGATTAAAATTGACAGTTATGCATTTAACATAGGCAGGTAAGTAGGAGTTGTGAGCGTAAGATATTGATGGTGGGTTGAGGTTGCCCCAGATGCGCCAATTTTGTGCACTATTGTGCCTGCTACACATTTTACATTTATTAACTGAGAGGAAGCTACCTATATACATATATCCGATTTACTTTGGGTTTTTCCCTCTCTTGTGAAATACTCACCTAAATTGCAATTTGTATTCACTATTGAGTTTCCTTAAAGAAGATGGTATTATCCCCCATGTTTACAGATAAAGGGTGATCCAAGTAGATATACTTTTTTCAATAGCCTTTTTTTTGACAGATCACTCGTGAGTCGTGTGAAGCTGTCATGTTATTTTTGTTCAATATTGTTTGGTATTTCATCATGGAAAGACTTACGCTTGAACAACGTTTACAACTAATTCAACGCGCCTCGCTCAACTTATGTTCACCATAATCGGCTTAGTGAGCTTCCAGCACGCAGTGAAGAAAATATAGCGGCCGTAGCTGAAAGGGCACACGAAGACCGCAGCAACTCGGACTAACGTATGGAACGACTTGGCGCATTTTACGTTGAGATCTTATATTGAAAGCGTACAAAATACAATTTGTGCAAGAACTAAAGCCGCTAGACGTTCCCAAATGACATCGCTTCGCTCTATGGGCTCTTGAAAAGTTCCGACGTTTTCGATCCAAATTTTATTCAGCGATGAGGCCCTTTTCTGACTCAATGGGTATGTAAACAAGCAAAATTGCCGCATTTGGGACGAAGAGAGCGAACGGTTTGGTGTGGTTTGTGGACCGGTGGAATCATCGGTCCATATTTTTTCAAAAATGATGCCGTTATCGCGCCATGATAACCGACTATTTGAAGACTAAAATAGAAGCTCGTGATCTCCGTGACATTTGTTTCAACAAAACGGCACCACTTCTCACACATCGCATCAATCAATGGATTTATTCAGAGAAAACGTCGGTGAGCAGATAATTTCACGTTTTGGGCCAGTGGGTTGGCCACTAAGATCGTGTGATATTACAACGTTAGGCTTTTTCCTGTGGATATATGTAAAGTCTAAAGTCTATGCGGAGAATCCCGCTTCGATTCAGACCTTGGAGCAAAACATCACGCTTGTCATTCGCCAGTCACCAGTCGAAATGCTCGAACGAGTTATCGAAAATTGGACTCAAAAGATGGACCATCTGAGACGAAGCCGCGGCCAAAATTTGAAAGAGATAATCTTCAAAAACAAATACCAAAGAATGTTCTTTCGAATGATAATAAACATTCCCCATTAAATTTGAATCTTCTGTATTTTTTTTTTCTTTGTTATAGTAGGGAACCTCGAAATCGATCACCCATTAGAAAATCGGAACAGAACTTAAGTACAAGAGTTATTATTTACCGCATATAAATGAGCTTTTTGTGGTGTTAAGATTGCAGTAAACAACATCAGCAGGAGTACAAGGCGCTCTTACGCAATCGAAATAGGGTAATTTGTAAGGGGTAAGAAACAGATTCTGTAAGTCTACTCGGCGCATATTAGATTCGAAAAGTCGTTCAGTTCCTTTTTTTAAATAAAAAGCGAGTATTTTGTGATTTTGAAACCTTTATCGGACATTTTAAATTAGGATGATATGCCTAAGATAGTTCAAGAGAGGAATGATAAACATCTACAGGCAGAACGATAGGATCAGAGCGATTTAGAAAAAATGACGAGAGTTCATCCAAAAAAAAAATTAAATCCAACATCTTCCCAAATTCATTACGAATGTTATTTAATTGAAAAAGACACTGGTCAGAAAGCTGATTGCGGAAATCATGAACATTAACTTGCGTTGAGCTAGGTACGAGTAAATTATCATTATTGTTGACCGCCACCGGCAGCACTTAAGCCATGGAAAGACTTTTTTCTTCGTTGAGGGAAATAAAACACTCTTCAGAAGTGGCTTGGATTCTTGCTATTGTATTCTGGTGAATGAAAAAATGTGAAACTGAGTGGCGATAAATTGTTTGAGTGTAAATAATATATATATTAAATTGTAAATTCTAGTAGATGAAGATAAGTGGGAGCTGACCTACATGGGTGGTAATAGCCAAGAGACAGTTTCACTAAAACTTGAACGTTTTTATCAGAAGCGATGGGAAGTTTAGTAATACGATTTATGGATTTTTAGGGATTTTGTTTGTATACTTTATTTTTGCACTAATTCAAAGGTGCGATGCGAGGGTGTGAAGCTATGGGAGAATCGGGAATGTAGTTGAGTTGATTTGAGTGCCCTTGGTGTTTCAGAGGCGAGAGTTTGTTAAGGTTCGATCGATTTATCACAATCTATTCCTTCTGCCCTTTGTGAAACACAATTGGGGAAGATATCCTCAACAAGCTGTAGCCAATTTACCAATTCCTAGACGTCTTTAAACCCTATACTTATACAAGAAAAATTAATTTGTCATCAGAATTACGAAACAAGCATTTTAATTGTTTCCGAATTTAAAAACCGGCGCAAGAGTATGGTAAGTATTACAGATAGAACACATATATACACATACAAAATATATTATCAAAATTTGTTTATGATGAGAAATTGTTTTACATATGATCGTCTCTTCATCCGTACAATGCCAAAGAAAGAGCAAGACCAATCAAGCTTTAGACACATTCCCGTGGAATTACATACAATGTATTTATGACGATGCAAGAATTTAACTAATTTATATTCGTTTTAGAACATTTGAACAGCTTAATAAATACTTTCTTTTTCTACGCGCCAATTGGATTTTACCATTTATCTTTTTTTTTCGCAGAGTTACAGAAACAGTTAAGCTTAATTGTCGAAAAAGTAGCATTATGTAGTAAATGTTAAAAACCGGGTAATTTAATCAAAAAAAGTAACAAACACCAAGAAAAATCAATATAAAGTATTTACTTTCTGGATGAAAAAATTTAATTTAAATTAACAAAAAACAAGTATCAGAATAATAACTGTCTGGAATGTGTTTACCTTTGTTTCAACTTTGTAAGCTACCAAACTGGAATACTGAGGTAACTGTACTCGTACATGTACGTCTTTGATTATTAAAAGACAGTAAACAAATTTAATTTAAACAAATTGAGAGTAGAGACGACTTCCATGAACTTATCAATTTATTGCAAAATGCAAAATTCGATATCGATGATTTTCAATGTCAATATTTATTTGAATATACTTACATATATAGAAACCAAATTTCACGATCTTCGATGCTTAATTCTTGACATTTTTGTTGTTATACATACTCAGAACGTTTTGACATGCAATCCCTATTTGTGTTGGTTACAGCAACATAAAATATTCATCTCGGTCAAAAAATGGAACTAAGTAGCGAACATTTTCGCGCGATTATTTTTTACAATTTTCAATTACCACCACCAAATCCACCAAACACCGTTGGTGAAATTCGTGTAGGTCGTCCAAAAACAGTTACTATTTCGAAAACGATTGATGCTCTGTACAAACTTATATTGCAAGATCGTCATGTGATCTATCGTGAGATTGAGTCGCCTATAGGCATTCAATATTGGATGAACATTTGATTGTACAAAAAATGGTTAACGTTGGATCCCATACAATTTGTCAATCGCTCAAAAAAAAGCTCAAAAACTGAAAGACTCATTCACGTTAAAATAGATGAACAGACAGACAGGCAGATGGACAGGCAGAGATACGGATATGGCTAAACCAAGTCAGCTCGTTATTCTCGTCAAATCGGTTGAACTTTTGAGGGCTTATCGGTTTTCCTTCTGATGCTTATATACTTCAGACCAAAGTTAATATTCGATTTCATGTCCATGAAAGGTATACAAAGATGGATAAATATTTTTCAATGAATTTGCATCTATTGAAAACCGATTAATTATGAAATATTATTTAAGTCATATGTCTACCGCGGTTGTGCTTGCAGTAGTCCATCTTCTTCTGTCACATAGCGCCACTCTGTCGAAGCCATACATCGTCCATGTCATTCCCTGCTTCATTTGAGTTTCTTTTTATTCCTTTCGAAGTAGTCCTTTTCAGATATAATATACTTGCCTCAGTGGTTTTCTAAAGACGATATACTCTTTTTGGCATGTTATTGAGCTATTTAATAATGCAGTTTTCAAGTCCTCAATTGTGTTCAATCTTGGGAGCGTGAACGAAACGCAGGGATCAAAACTGATGAATTCCGAGTGTTTTTTCGTATTGTTTCACGCTTCACTTCTTATAGTAGAGTTTCTTATTAACTGCACTATATTTTTGTAGTACTCCCGATATATATTACCTCATGATTTCAGATAGCAGTAAGCAAAACTTTGACATTTGAGCGAATTGGGAGTGCTTTTATCATGTCTTGCCTCTCCGAGACCTTTCATTAAGACGATTGGACTTTGGTTTCGATGATATAAACATGATTTTTCGACAATTAGAACCGTTTTGAGCAAATCAGGATCATAATTGACTTCATTCACCAATTCCGTAGCGACGCTCATGCGTCTGTTTTTTTTTTTTTTTTTTTTTTTGTCAAAATTCGAAAATTTTAGTACGAGCTTGACTATTTAGGTTTCATGCATCCGCCGCTAGGCTGACATTATCAGCAATTTTTCTCATAATTTTTTCGACGGCTTCCCACGACAAATTTCTTCACTTTCTCAATATTTTCATTCAAATTCTCTTGACACAGAATACACTCAGTATTTCAATTCAAGTGGTGTTGAGCACTTATTGTAATTTCTTACACAAAATTGGAGACAAATCATTAGATGCTCTTTTTTTGATAGCAGAAAATCGATGAATACGCAAAACAGTTTTTACCTTTGTGCAACATATTCATATATGTACATATGTATTAATATAAGGAAGGTAAGAAATATAGATTTTAGCTTCAATTTATATATTTTTAAAACTGCGAATCGCAATTAGACTAATTGCATAAGCTCGTAATTATTATGCGATTAAAATTATTATTTATACAAAAAACGCCCAACATTTCCTGCATATGACTTTGTGAAAACTGAAAAACAAAAATTTTATTAGTAATTACCCTGGAAGTATATTAACTAACTCAATGAACACCGAAATGTCTAAATTTTCATTTTCAAACAATCACATTTTACCAAAAATTTTCTTTTTTCCAACTGTATTAAGCAAAATAAAAATAATCAATTTTCAACAAATCAAATTTCCGTATCGCATATAATTACACCAAGTAAATTTTTTATGCTTTCTTGAATTTGGGAAAATTGATTGCCGACTTACGAGTGTATACATATATATATATATTTTTTTTTATATATCCCTACAAACATTTGTGGACCATATGATTTATTGGAGTACCTACAATATACTCCTCTGTGTGAACTATTGGACCAACTCATGTTTCTATGTCAATTAAGCGCGGCACGACCATCCCTCGTGTTTTACACGAAGTTACAATTGCGTAATAAGTTTTATACTCGTATAAAAAAAATGTGTCGAAATGAAATTGAGTCAGTTTCGTTTCGCTGGTGAACTCTTCTGATACACAAAAGGCATGCAGAAATTATTATTATTACAATTCAAATAATAAAGCAAATGCCCAAACTAAAATATATTATATATTTATTAACAATAAACTATTAATATTAATATAAATTTATGTAAAAATATTATATTTTACTAACTTTTCACCTTAGCAGAAGGTATTCGAAACTAAAAAGTATGTTGCAATGTAATTTTTCCTATATTTTCCATAGTGTAACCTCCTGTAGACACTCCATGGAGTACTCGGGTGTTATGCAGACGTGGAGTATATAATCCAGCTTTAGGACATCACAATGTTAATTGGACCATACATTTTGTATGGTAGAGCATACGAGGTATGTTCCAAGGAAAAGGTGAATTTTGATTTTTCGCGGGCTGTGTACATCCCATTATCGATATTTTGCTTTTGTTATAATGGGACAAATATATTTATCATGTGCTTGCATTAGGAGCCAATTTCGATTAGGAGTTTGTTTTTGATAACAGAAGAGGTTAGTCACGTTTTTGGGTGCACTTCGGCTTTTGACTTTTTAAAGAAATGGATCAAAGAATATGTATTAAAATTTGTGTTAAAAATGAAATAAATTGCTACTTTAGATGTTGACTGTGACATTTGGTGAGTCCACTTTGTCTCAAAAAAGTTTTTATAAGTGGTACAAGCGCTTTACAGAAAGCCGAGAAGATGTTGATGACGATGAGCGTCTTGGAGGTGCGACCACATCAACAAGCGAAGAAAACATCGAAACCGTGAATAAAATTGTTCTTGAAAATAGTCGAACCACTATTAGGGAAGTTGCCGTAGAATTATGGCATATCAATCGGATCATACCATTCAATTTTCTCGAATGTTTTGGGGATGCAACCTGTTGCAGCGAAGTGTGTTCCGGAATTGCTAAATTTTGACCAAAAGCAATGTCGCATTAGCATCACTCAGGAGTTGTTGAATGATGTCAACAACCATCCGAGTTTGCTCAAACGGATCATAACTGGTGACGAAACGTGGGTACATAGTTATGACGTCAAAACCAAAGCCCAATCATCCCAATGGAAGCTGCCAGATGAGCCAAGACCGAAAAAGGCACGCCAAGTTCGATTAAATGTGGAGGTTTTGCTCACTGTTTTCTTTGATTACAATGGTCTGGTGCATCATGAGTTCCTGCTAAAAGGTCGTACAGTTCATAAGGAATACTACAAGAAATTTATGAAACATTTGCGTGAAGCAATACGGCTCCACCGAAGAAAAAGCTGATGGCCATACCGAAAAGCGCATTTTAGAAGTGTTTCGAGGAAAAAGCGTTGGCACAAGTGTGTTATATCCGAGGGGGGTTACTTTGAAGAGAACAAAATAGATATTGATGAATAAATAAGTACTTTTCAAAAAAATTCAACATTCACCTTTTCCCTTGAACACACCTCGTATATTTCACGCGTGCATTGAGTACTCGCGCTGTTTGCAGGGATGTAGCTCTGTATGCATTTACATATATACTTCTGTACATATCAGCATAGCTAATGGTGTATATATGTAACGAAATATGAAAATTTTGCACACCTTTACACAAATATGTTATAATATATATATATGTATGTATATCAACATAAAAGCTTGCTGCATTTTCCAGCCATGACTCAAATGAAACCAATGGCAAAAGAAAACCAATAACAATTCGCAATAACAAATAAAATTTATATTTTAAATTGATATATAGAAAAATAATAATTGAAGAATCGTAAGTGCATGAAGGCAAATCGTAGACCGCTGTTTTCGTAGACCATTACGCAGATGCTTGGCGAGGGTTTTGCTACATATATTAAGCGTAATGACCATTTCCACTGCAATTCCATTAGATAATGACGTGTATAGTTGTTTGTATGTGCGTGTGTAAGAAGCAAATTCGTTAGTCGTCTATTGACTTTCGCATGTTGGCTCACATGTTTGCCTCTCCGCTAAGCATCAGCTGCTTTTTGGAGCGCGTTCACCATATATCTATATATGTGCATACATATAACATTTTAACCAAAATTATTATATTTTTCATTTTTGCATTTGTTGTTGTGATTCCAACTCGTTCATTTATTGAAGTTGTTACACTTTTCGTTGTTTACGAGTTGGGTAAACATATCAACTTTGGTTGTTGTCTTCAAATGTTACTACTTTTATTGCCTTCACTGTCTACTTTGTCTGCTTCTTCTTATTCTTCTTCGTCTTCTTCTTCGTCTGTAATAGCAACGACTTGATTTCGTCTTCAGCACAGACTACCATAAAAACAACTACAAACTTCAAAACTTTGCCAATTTCGCATATTTGTCTATCGTCTATTCGTTATTGCCTGATTTCGTGGCGATTTCGGCTTTGACTTAGTGATGTGGAACTGCTTTGTACCGCAGCGCATCAACATCGCACAAAAGCTGCGCAACACGCCATGCGCTAGCAAAACACAAGTCCATACCAACACACTAATGCACATATGTATGTATATATTTGTATGTATATATATATATGCCAATGTCTGTAGTGCTTGATGGTCGAATATGTAGATGCGTCTTTGCAAATAGCGTTAACGACGGCTGGGGTACTAGCAGCAGCAAAAGCAACAGCAACAGCACCGAATTGCATCTAGACCGGACTTATATAGCGGCAAAACATGTTTGGTAGTGTTCAGTTGCAGATTAAGCCACCAACGAAGCGGTTGTTGTCGTTGTTGCTAGCGGTCGTGAAAAATTCAAATATTTGCACAAAAAAAAAATAATTTTATTAATATTAAAAGCGCGAAAATCGTTCGTGTTAGTACACAAAAGGATTAATATTTCGATTCAATTTTGGAGTAAAAAAAAATTAAAACACCTCAAACCTCAAGGTAAGAAAATGAGTACATTTCGTTTACGAAGGAAAAAAACGGAAATTTTAACTAAATAAAAACCACAATAGACTTAAGCAACGAACTCTGAGTAAAAATGTATAGTGTCTAGAATGGAAATTAACTGTATTTTAAAGCATTTACCAAACGGGTGAATAATTACAAATTGTAGCAAGAACTACTCAAAAATAATTGTGCAACATTTTACTGCGAACATTTTTACTGCAAAAAAAAACACGAATGAGCAATAATACGTCCTTATTGCAGGAAAAACTCAATATAAATGCAAAAAATTTACACAATGCATTTCTTTGGGTTTTTTCCAAATTTAAACAAAAAAATTGTGATACTATTTTTAACTTTTGTTTTTCAAATAAAAATTCGAAGTCTCCGAAGTTGAAATATAAAATTTTTAGAAATTTTTTTATTTTAAAATTCCGAAATATTTGCCAAAAATATGATTTAAATATAAATAAAATAAATAAATAAAAATAAAAAAGGGTGACAAAAGCTTGCTTTAGAAACATATTTTTAATTGTTTAGTGAAAATAAAAAAGTTGAAAATAATTGTAACTATTTTTTCGTTTATCATAAATAAGCTTAAAAAATCAAAGTTAAAAAAATATATATTTAATGCTTTTTAAACACATTCCATACATGAAATTTTATTTGAACTAGAAATATATACGATATCTAAATAATTTTTCCCAAGGTATATAGAAAAATATTTTTAATTATTTAGTGCTCATTTTTGACCAATAAAGAAATCGTAAGGCAGGTAATAGTTATTTTTCTTTTAATTTTTATTACACATAAGTAATAAAGTCTCAAATTGAAACAAAACATATTAATTTCAGAAAAAAATAAAAATTAAATATAAAAATTAAAATTAAATCTTTAATAAATAATACATATCAAAAATTACTCAAATATGAAAATTTAGAAAAAAAATATTGAAAGACAGTTTATTGAAAGACAACTTTAAAACATCCTTAAAAATAATAATAATAAAAAAATTTCCTTAATTTTAAAATATACATTTTTTTAAATACATCCAAAATTATAGAAAATAATTTTTCTGATTGCGGTCACTCCTCGGCAGGGAATGTCAAGCCCTCCGAATGTATTTTTGACATGAAATAAAAGCTCCTCATAGAAATCCATCGGCCGTTCGGAGGCGGCTTAGAATAAACTGTAGGCCACTTCTTTTGTTGGTAAAAACATCAAGACGCAAAACCGTAAATTGGAGGAGGAGCTCGGCCGAAAATCGCTTCAGCGGTTACAAAGCGCTATATAGATATATATATATATCTATATATGTACATATTCCTTAGATATATTTTCATTATTTTTTTATTTTTTGCTTATTATTACTTTTTCTGTTTTAAAATTTTTTATTTAAACGAATTTTAAGTTCAAAATAAAAAAATACAAAAATGTATTTAAATTTTTTTAATTTTCAAAAACTTTTCTTGCGTCATTAAAATAGGACATTTTGAAATAAAAATTTCATATCTACAACTCTTGTTCTGAAAATTCTTCTGGTTGAATGTTATTAAAATTTAATGGATTTGTAAAAAAAAAATATTCTGTCCGTGTGTTTATCATTGAACTACGTTTAGCGATTGGACAGATTTTTTGTGTATGTTCAAGTGGAGTCGGGAATGATTTTGAATATTTTTTTAAAGATGATTGTATACACTTTTGTACATACTTCTTTTTAATGGGAGAAGGTGGTCTAAGGATCGTAAATATCAGGCATTTTAAATATTTTATTTTTTAAAGTGATAATAATAAACAACAATATTTAAACTTAATAGGTATGTTCTAAAATTTATATTGAATACAAAACCATTTAGATAATTAAAAAATAATTATCTTTATTATTTTAAAATTGATCCGGAAGTTGATCTTCTCAAAAAATTCGATGTGACTGGGGGAGGAAATTTCGGCTCTTGTACTTATCTGAAACAAGAAAATAATTAATTTGTACAAGTGTAGCTATATCCTGTACCAAGGTTATAAAAAAATTTATTTTTGTCAGTTTTTGAGCTAAACAAAATAAGAATTTATCAAGATAATAAAATTTTTATGCTACGGGACATAGCAACTAGTGTACCGAACAGCATATTCAAATTTCAGATTATTCGAATAAATCCTTTTTTTTGTGTTCTGAGAAAAACGAGTTTAAAGTTTGAAGTGCATGAGATCGAGCGGTTGGTCGTTACCTGCTCAAAGACCTGTAGAACCGAAAATGCTGTAGATATCACTATAAAATTCTAACAGTATATTCCTAAAATATTATACTTTCGAAATATTCAAAGAAATCGATTTTTTTGAAAATTCTAAACCAGAACTAGAAAATTCTGCCATCAACCGTCTGAACCGAATTTGTTGAACTACTTTGTATGTGTTCAAGTGGGATCTCAAAAAGTTTTTAGATTAACTTTCTTTGCAGGAAGTGGAATGTTTGTCATTTTTTACCTACGTCTGTTTTTACAATACCATAGTATCTAAGCTGAATTAATTGCAGGAAAACAAAACAACACAAGTGACCCGATCTTCTAGTTATATACATGTGTGTAAATTTTAAATATTTTTATTATATTAGTTCTTATGATATTTTTTAGTAGGAAAAATAAATATATATTTTTTGAATTTCTTTTTTAACTACGAAAATTCAAATTCTAAAATATCACTTTGGCTTTTAAATACATATGCATATGTATATAAATAAATAGCAATGAAAAAATTTAATAATTTCGTTTTTTCCCTAAGACCGACAGTTTTTTGGGGTTGAAAAATATATAAAAATTTTCCAGAAATATTCATAACAAAAGAACGAACCTGTTTCAAGTGAAACGTAATTGCAAGTACAAAAAAAATTATTATTATTATTCTTTTTATGCAAGAATATGTAATTTTAAAAACAACAACAAAAAAATCTATGCAAATTTATTATAATGCAAAATGTAATTTTGAATACATTTCAAAATAATTCAATTAAAAAAGATTAAATTTTAATAATTTTGAATGAAGACAAAGCCACTAGAATATAAAATTTATTTGCAATTAAAAAAAGAGATTTATATTACAAGTTAAATAAAATATTCGTATAACTCTTCTACAAATACTTTGTCAATTTTTTTTTAATAATATTTATTTTAATTGCACTTGAAATTTTTTTTAAATAATGCTTTCAAGTTCTTAAAAAAATAATAATAATAAATAAAGTAAAATTACTTTTCATGTAAGAAAGATAACCTACTTTAATAATTGCAATAAAGTTAAAAATAAATTTAAAAAAATTAAATAATTTAAATATCAGTAATCAATTACGCTGTTTGCACACTCGCTTTTGAAATTTTACTTGCTCAAAAAGCACATTTGCATATGAATAAACCTATTTAATAAACATTATTTGCTAAATATTTTAACAATGTAACATTTTTTTTCTTTCAACACATCTTTCTCTACTTAGACGTTGTTGTTGCTACAAAAACTCTTGTTGACGAGTAAGACACATTTGTTGATCAAACAACTCCAACAACAGTAACAACAACATTGTCATATAAAAAAGCAAAAACCTTGAACAATGTCAAGTTCGTTGCTTGAATCTTTTAATTTGTTGTTGTTGCTGTAGCTACGAAATCTAGGTGAATTTCGCAATACCTCAATAATCTTTTTTTTTTTTGATATTTAGTAGCACATAGTAGCAACTAAGTTAACTTGACTTAGTATTTAACATAAATTTTGCACAAAATAAAGGTCATTGCGGAAGTGTTATAGATTTTGCTTAAAACTTGATTTGCCTTTATTGATGAAGAAGATGAAGAAGAAGTAGAGAAGTGATACCGGCAAAGACATGCATGTATCGAACGTTAGACAAACTAATTTGCATCTGTTGTATAATTTATGAGTATCTTACTCCACGCATGTATATATACATATTATTGAATCTTATAGAGAAGAGTGGTTTTTTTATATATTCATTTTGCTATTTTTTATAATTACTTTAAAAACTGTGTTTATATAATCGAGTAGCTAGCGGTGCGCGATACCAGACCGACATTCAAAATTATAATAAATAAGAAAATATGTATAAAACTTCAACTTGCAGTCAGCCATAGGCAGGCAATATTCATCCCTCCGAGTGTATTTCTACCTTTGAAATAAAAGCTCTTCACTTAAATCCATCAGCCGTTTGAAGGCGGCTTAGAATAAATTGTAGGTCCCTGGATAATTTTTTTTTTTTTGAGCTTACAATATTTTCATATTTGTTATATAATTCAGTTCATTTCCACAAGAGGTATCAAAAGCACATTTGTCTACATTTAGACATTTAGCCTAATATGGACAGTAATTAAATGGTTTTGCGAAAATCAGGCCAAGAAATTACTTAAAGCTACAAAACCAGAAAAGCCCTTTCTAATTTTTTATTCAAGTTTTTGTGTCATTATTATTTTACTTTATTACATTTTATTACATATTTTATTTCTTCATATTTTTTTATATCTATTATTTTAATTGTTTTTATACAGCTTCATGTTTTTTTATTTTATATTTTAATAAAAATTGTTGTGTTTAATTAATTTTATTATATTTTATTTCATTTTATTTTATTTTATCTCATTTTATTCCCAAAATACCAAGGTAATGTTTTTGGTGCAAACTATTCAGTCTGCTTTTGTTTTATACTAAAAAAAAATTTCGCCTAATATCATAGCGTAATCATTATTTTACGATTTTTAAAATTTCGATAGCTGATAATGTCTTTGGCACACTCAAAGCGGGTCTTCTGCTCCTTCGTTAGCTGTGCGGCAGGTATGGGGCTTTTATTTTCAAGGCCTTACACTTTTTTCCTGCTGGTAAAGACTCTTTTGCTCTTGGGGCTAAGCATTGGGTGCCTGTGTTATTTTATTTTATTTTATTTTATTTTATTTTATATTATTTTATTTTTTCATTTTATTTAATTATATTTTATCTTATTTTATATAATTTTATTTCATTTTTTTTATATTACTTTTTCTAATTTTTGTATATTATTTTTTTTGGCTTTTTTATTTTACTGTAGTCTACTTTATTTTATTTTATTTTATTTTATTTTATTTTATTTTATTTTATTTTATTTTATTTTAGTTTATTTTATTTTATTTTATTTTATTTTATTTTATTTTATTTTATTTTATTTCATTTTATTTTATTTGATTTTATTTTATATTATTTTTTTTTATATATTTTTTTTTTGGTTTTAATTTATTTTATTTTAGTCTATTTTATTTTATTTTATTTTATTTTATTTTATTTTATTTTATTTTATTTTTTTAATTTAATTTAATTTTATTTTGCATTATTTTATTTTATTTATCTTTTATTTTATTTTTATTTTCATAATATTTTATTTTATTATGTTTAATTTATTTTTATTTAATTTAATTAAAATAATATAATTTTATTTTTTATTATAATTACTTTATTTTATTTTATTTTGTAATTTTTTATTTTATTTTATTTTACTTCATTTTATTTAGTTTAATTTAATTTAATTTAATTTAAATTATTATTATAATTATTTTATTTTATTTTCTTTTATTTTATTTTGTTTTATTTTCCTTTCTTATTTAATCCTTTTATTATATTTTAATTCATTATTTTTTTATTTATTTTTTTTTTTATTAATTTATTTAATCTTATTTTTATTTTTTATTTCTTTTTTAAATTAATGTAAAATACAAACATTTTATTAACCGACTGCACCTAAAGCAGCGGAAAATTGTTGTGGTAACACTTCCTCTGGTACAAAGTGAAGCGCCAATTGACTAAAAACAAAGCAAAGCCCATAAAAAATGCATTGCCAAATGCTTACAAACTTAAATCAATATAAATATTAAAAGACGTATATAAGTTTGGGTATACATACAGATATAGACTTAAAGAACAGGAAAATTTATTTCCATTACAATTTGCAACAACAAAAAATGTTAAACAATAGACTAACCGCCACAACAAGACTGTGCAAACAGGTTTGAAAATGATTTTCTAAAAGATGTTGCAACATCAGCAAGTACAAGTGATAAATACAAAGACATACAAACACAAAATTGCTGCAACAATGAAGCAATTGCGAGTTGTGGTGCGTAAACAACTTGCAAATATTTCGCAAGCAAATATCTAAACACAATAATAATTTATCATAATTAATTTTATCAAAAAGTATAAATCACAAAAGATCGATCTAATATTATCGAAGTAGTGAAACTCGTCAAATTATGTAAATACATGCGAAAAAATTGGATGTAATCAAATTGAAAACAGAAGAATTTTACATTTATATGCGTGATTTTGATTTTGAACTAGATTTTCATAGCTTTTGTGTTAAACTCCCAGAAATTCTCGCGACTCCCAATTGAGCTCTTTCTATTTATTGTTCATATATATACCTGTATATATATATATATTTAACATTGTTGTCTGCAAATTGTTCTCAGACACACACAATTTTCGAAATGTAGTTATCAAGAAACAATAAAAATTGATTACCGTGCAGACACACACTCACTAAAAAGTGAACGCACACACGTCGAGCAGGCTGGAAAAATGTGCACGCCACAAACGGGAGCAAAGTGAGTGGCCGACTAAAAACCGTATAAAATAATAAATTGTACTACTGTCATGTATATATGAGTATGTGCATACATATGTACATATATATACATTTATTTAAAAATGTTTGTGTGTTGAATTTTTAGTCTGTATCTAAAAATGAATGCAATCGATTTTGCAATCGATTGTAACATAAAATTTTTCCCCATGCATTGCAACAACAAAAACAGCATTGCAACAGTTGTGCATGTATACATGTAAGTATGTATGTATATATGGACGTATGAATTTACAGTCGATTATAATTATTTCATTGCCCAAACGCACCAAATAATTTCACTAGTTTTATTCGTAAACAAAAAATAAATATTGCAACAACTGACCGATATTGTAAGCTTTTTTTGAAAAGTATATAGTTCATTTTTGTTGGTCACAGTAAAAAACGTGCGCACTAATGTCCACACACGATATATATGTCACATTTGACCGTACATTTATACCATAGATTTTACCGGAGCTTAACACAAAGCAAAGTGCGAAAGATGAGTTGCAAAAACGTGCTGTTTACAACAACAGTAGGTGAAAAAACTAAGTTATTATATTTTTTATAATTAAAGTCCGTCTTCAAAATCTTTCAGCACAATTTCGGAAAACATTTCTTTTCTTTTATTGAAATTAAGAAAGTATTAATTTTCTAATAAAATATGTTTTTAATAAAATAATATTTTGTGGTAATTTTTTTTTTTTTGCAAAAAATCAAACTTTTTTATTATGAATTTCGAAATAAAATTTTTTTTACATATTTTTATCATAACAAAGAAAAACTCTCCCTATCTTTGAGTATATTAAATGGTAAAAATCAATAGAATTGAGTTTGTCATCTGACCTAAAAATCAAAGGTTGAATATACCAAGGCAATGTTGTCGATACAAACTGTTTTTTTTATACAAACAAAATTTTACTAAAATAATCAGGTTTTGGGACTTTTAATATTTCGATAACAACTAATCTCAATTCCTTTACCTTAAGTCCGCTTTTTTCGGTCGTTGATAATACCTTTGGCACTTTTAAAAGCGGGCCTTCTGTTGCTTCCTTAGCTGTGCGGCAGGTACGAAGCTTTTACCTTCAGCGGCATAAGCATTTTTTCCTACTAAGTGCTGATTTTCTTTTTGGGATTAAGCTTTGGGTTCCTGGGGGTCTTGGCGGCCGAAGGTGTTTTGAAAGATTGGGCTGTGTAGACGTTTTTGGCTCCTGAAGGTTAATGGGCGGTTTTGTATCGCCATGTCAAGCGGCATACTACACTGATAAGAGGCTAGATTGTTGTAATTACTTTTTTATTTGCTCTGTAGCCAGTGTTGAGACGAGTTCTTTCGGTGATCTGCAAAATTTGCACGGGGTAGGAAACAGTGGACTGCGGTAGAGCAATGCCTCTGATTGCAAACTATTCAATGGGCACGGAAACCCATGCTGTCCTGAATTAAGGGAAAAGGGTATGTTTGACGTTCTCTGAGTCCAGATTCGTGTTTTTTTACACGCTCAAACAGGGCCACCTGTGAAAAGATGCGATAAATCATCACACACTAACGGTCGTGGTATGAGAGTTGCTGATTGCCACTATATGATCAGCTGTATTCAGACGGGGATCTAAGCTTGGCCGCTGAAGGAAAAAAATTAATAAACCATGATTTTTAAAAAAAAACCACTTGGCTAAAAGTAATAAATAAAAGTATAATTTACAATTATTGGTGGTGGACCTTGTACAAATCCCTCCATGGGCTTTGAAGTCATTTGAAATTGTTTATTGCAATACAAATAAATGTGTAAATACCCTGTAAAACAAGGCGAGTACTCCATGAACGCATGAAATATATACTCCACGCGGACAATAAAGTAATCCAAAACTTATCACAATCCATAAAAAAAATTTTGTCCAATTAACAGTGTGATGTCCTAGGACTGGACTATATACTCCACCTCTGCATAACATCCGAGTACTTCATGGTGTACCAACCCCAAACCATACAAAAAATATGGTCCATTCCTAGATCTGGACTATATATTCCACCTCTGCATAGCACCCAAGTACTCCATTGAGTACCACAGGGAACAGGGGATTACATTATGGAGTATATACGAAAAATTACATTGCAACATACTTTTTAGTTTCGAATACCTTCTGCTAAGGTGGAAAGTTAGTAAAACGTAATATTCTTACATAAATTTATATTAATATTAATAGTTTATTGTTAATAAATATATAATATATTTTAGTTTGCGCATTTGTTCTATGTATTTTCATGGAAATATGTTAGTTCAAACTTTGTGTACCAGAGCAGAGTTCACCAGCGAAACGAAGCTAGCTCATTTCTACACTTTTTTTGTATTCGTATAGTGATTGCGAATGGCAAAACACGAGCAGCGCTAAGCTGGTATAGAGACATGAGTTGGTCCAATAGTTCACACACGAGCAGCGCTAAGCTGGTATAGAGACATGAGTTGGTCCAATAGTTCACACAGGAGAGTATGTTTGCAGGTACTCCAATGGACCTTATGATCCACAAATGTTTTTAGGGTACATACTCACACATACTTATGTATATGTATGCAAATGTATGATATTTTGTCGGCTTCTCTGGCCTAATTTGCAATTTGATTTTATCTCATATCTCAAGCTACACATTTTCGCCCTTTTCGGGTTTTATAACTTTCAAAAGTTTAACAATAAAAAAAAATTTTTAAAATTATATCATAACATGCATTATATCATAAAAACTACATAATTTATTTTTTATATATAAATGATGAAATCCCTCCTTTATGCATTGTTTGTTGTTTCTACGCTCAATCATATGAATTTTTGCTTTTTGCTTTTATAATTTTAAAATTTTTGAGTAGAAAAAGTTAAACTCTTTGATTTAAATACTGAAACTTAAACAAAAGGAAATGATGAAAAGAATTGTATTATATAAGCATTCAATCAGCAGTAGTTTTGTATGTTAATTTATACGAGCTTCTTCGAGTAGTTAGATTTCAGTGAGGAAATTTTAGTAGTAAACTGGTATTTTTCTGACTAGTTTGCGGTATCGCTGCAGAAAACGAAATCAAAATCTCTTTTATGCTGATCCTTGTTTATATAGTTAAACAACAAGATTTTTTAATTTATAAATTATATAAATAGCTCTTAATATCAAATTTTAATTAATTCTGCACTATGAATATCAAAATTTAATTCTATATTTCATCTGAATATTTTTTCATGCGTAAAATTCATATTCTTAACGATTATGTGGTCACTGCAACTTTTTTTGTTACTAACTGCATTGTACTCTCTTCTTTGCGGCTAAAATTAAAAGCCGGAATTAAAAGCGAGCCTTGTTGACAAATGTTAAAAGTTGTGCAAATATATTAGCAAAACAAGTGCGAATTTGTTTTTTTTTTGTATTTGTTTAGAATCACACCACATTTCCGATCATTACTTGCCATTGCCACATGCTTTCAAGCGAACGAAACGGAAACCAATTGAACTTATGTGTTGGTAAAAAGCTTTTAGAGAGTATTTAAGAATTTAGTTAGTATAAACAACAGAAAATGAAATTTTTATAGTTATAAAAAAAACGAAAATATAAAAAAAAAATTAAAAATTTTCATTGCAATTTTTTAGAAGATAAAACGTTTAAAATTGCCAGTATCGTTTGTTTCTCATAATTATTATATTTTAATTGTTAACAATTTTATTGAAGGTCAGTATTCAATCATGTGTATATACATATTTTCTTTTAGGAACCGTCTAAAATAAATTTTTAAATTTTTTTTTATTTTTGTAAATAATTTTGTATTTTTAACTTAAGAGTAAATTATTTCTCAATTTTGTAGGTATGTCGTTACGCTTGATGGCATTGCCTTGATAAAAATTACTATTTAATTGCGACATGCATACCTAGCATACATATTTATGTTGTTTATCTCATTATTTTTCGAATTTTCTTTCGACATGAAATTATTTTGAAATTTTATAGCTTCTTTTGAAGTTCGTAATAACATAAGGTTAGCTTTAATGTTTAGTATTTATATTTTAAAAAAATACAAATATTTACTTCAACTGATTGTCAGATATTTCGTAAACTGTCTCACAACCAATACCCTACCCGCACACGTCACATATGGCAAGCCATAAGTAAACATGTAATCCAAAAATAATATTTTCTAAAGTTTATTTGCTAGTGAAAAGTTCAAGATCTGTTCTGAAAATCTTTAGTGTTAGGCAAAAAACTTCTGAACTTGTATTTTAAGGTTGATATCACACCGTTTCCGTTAATTGAGTATTATATTTTGTTTTATCACAAAACTTTTTTTTCTTCATTAATTTTACAGTACTTCTTGGTACTAGCTTTCATATGACATAGGCAAGTCAGCGCAGTAACTAGAGATTATCATTCTCAGCTCGAATCTCGCTGGATGTATTTTTTATTAACATGAAGTGTTCACTCAACGTTCATCGACAAACTAGTATTATACTAGTATGATGCTGATGTATAATTGACCTTTCATTGGACATCATCGACTTAGTACCCAGTCATTAAGATGCAGCAATGTTGGCAATCGAGTTAGTTGATGTAAAAATACAAGCTAGTTGTAAAACGCAAGGTTCACAACTAATATCATCCCCTACACGGTACAGTTAACTAGTTCATTCACAACATGGCAATGATTAAATAGCAATCAAGCGATAACAAGAGGCTTGTAAACAGACTCGTGCCTTCGTGATCTGTCATTTAGGCAGATTTGTGTTAAACTATTTACTACTATTATTTGCATAATTGTTTAATAGTCGTTGCATGTAACACCCACACGTCGGCACACATACATACTTGTGTATGTATGATTTATATATCTTTAACGCAAATGTATTTGCTTCCACGCCATTTACTTTGCAGACAGCACGAGTCGCAGACAAATTAGTTGTTAGCGTTGGCTTGGAATTGTTTTTGGTGCTGTTGTAGACGTTTCATATTGATTAACGTTGTTGTTGTTATTCTTATAATTTGCATAAACACGTTGTCATGCAATGCCGTTGGCATTCATTCATTCATTCATCGAAATAAATAAGCCGCCGCCGACTCGCTCAATTTATCTCTTTTATACTTTAGGGTTTGTTTATAAACATTTGTAAGATTATGAACTAAAAATTATATACATAAATATTGTGCACTATTTTATTATAGCACTGTGATAGTCGAAAAGAATATATAGCCAGATCAGACTTGCACTATTTCGGCTAATAGGATTTGAGTTTTCTCAATGTTCTCATATCTTCAGTTCATGGAGAAGCAAGGTCATTACTGAAATAAGTCTCATGCAATTTCTTAATATAATATTGTTTTCATTTTTTACGATGAACCCAGCGTTATCTGACTTCCACCTAGGAAATCGAATAAGTTGGTGTCCTAAAAACAAACGGCAAATCAAACTGTCTTGACCTTGAAAACGATTCCGAATGAAAGCGGCAGCACCAGCCTCTCAAACATCACAGCAACGACATCACAGAAAAGCTCCGACCTACTTATTAAGACTAGTAAGTTAATTGATTGTTGAGTTTGCTCGATTACGGAACCCTAATCAGACGCATTTATGTCTGCTGGCCCATTATGGGGTATATGGTCGGCCTGTACTGTATCATATGTTCAAACCGATGGCGAGCCGCTCGAAGTGCTGGGCCGTGGCTGAGTTAATGCTCAATCGACTCCTCATCGTTCATATTCCTGCTACTGCGAGAGGAATCGTAGCCCATCCACTAACCATGAGTTTACTAACCGAAGTATGTGAGTAGCAGAAGGAAAGGATCAGAATGACGAGCTAAGTTGATTTAACCATGTCCTTCTGTTTGATAGGTGCACGTATATGTTTAAACACTCATTTATCGGAACCAGCCAGATACGACCGATTTGAAATTTTGGGTCATAAATCCGTCAAAACAGTACCTAAGAACGTGAAATTTCGTATACTACACCAACACAATAAATTGCATATTGGTTCTGAAAGTCATCGAAATCGGACGAATATAACATATAGCTCTCATACACTGAAATTTTAAGATGTGAAGTTTTTGTCAGAACTCGTGAGAAAACTATTTAGGAGTATGAAATTAGGTATTTCTATAAATATTATGAATTGCATATTGGTAGTGAAAATCATTGCAATCGGAATACTATAAAATATAGCTCCCATACACCGATTTGTTCAGATGTGAGGCTTTGGTCAATAATAAGTCAAAAACCCTTCTAGGAGCGTGAAACTTGGTACCCTAAACAATTGAATTATTATTATTTTTATTATTTTTTAATTTTTTTTTTATTCTTATTAATATGTTATATTTTAATTTATTTGATTTCATTGTTTTATTCTTTTTTTTAATTTGTTTTGTTTTTCGAGGAAATAAAATTCATTTAAATTAAGAACTTATCAAGAGAGAATTAACAATTTTTTTTTATTAAACTAGTAAGCAAAAACTGCACCTGCTTATAACTTGAGGTTGCTATGTTGCATAATCATGTATACATACATACATATGTGTGTTTATTTATATGCTTTAACTATTTTTATTGTTCACACTTTATAAATTTAATTTCTTGTGCATAATAAACTCGCAATGCTCCGTGACTTTGCGACCATATGTCTGATGGCAGATGTTGTGAAACATTAGTACATATGTTACGCAACACCAACTATGTGCGGTTTAGATATTATTAAGCATTTTTATGCGTTTGAGAATGAATTAAGATTGTATAATCAAAGTTTTGAAGGTTATTTTTTTAATTTATTATTTTTTTATTCATCTCTGTATGTTTTTGCAAAAAAAAATTGATTTTTTAAATATTACTACTTTTTAACCTACAGATATAACCCTTTACTCCAACCTTGCCTCTCTTCCAGATGATGCTCGTACAGCCCACACCACAACAACGTATCTTCATCCGTGAAGAGCTTCGTGAGCCCGAAAATCAATCGGATATCGATCGTGACATCAAGCTAATACGCGAATGGTTGGATACACAACCGCATCTTCCTAAAGATATGGACGACGGCCGTTTGGCCACATTCTTGCGTGGCTGCAAATTCAGTTTGGAGAAGGTGAAAAAGAAGCTCGACATGTACTATACGATGCGTAATGCCGTGCCAGAGTTCTTTGCCAATCGTGATATACATCGGCCTGAATTGGCTATGGTGTTGGATTATTTGTAAGAGTGCTAAAATTTCTTTGGTGTCTATGCTATATCACTAACTCGTTCTTCTCTCACACTTCCATATAGACACTGTCCAACTCTGCCTGGTCTCACGCCCAACGGTCGTCGTATTACCTTCGTGCGTGGCATTGATGTTGATTTTCAAGCACATCACATCAACGACGCTGCCAAGGTGGCGCTTATGATCGGTGATATTCGTTTGTTGGAGGAGAAAGTCGGCATTGCTGGCGATATTTTCATTGTCGATGCAACCCTAGCGTCGGCCCATCATTTTGCCAAATTTACGCCAACTGTGATTAAGAAATTCCTCATTGCTGTACAAGAGGCATACCCGGTGAAGGTGAAGGAGGTGCATGTGTTTAACATTTCGCCATTGGTAGACACGATCTTCAATTTTGTACGTCCCTTCGTAAAGGAGAAGATTCGCAATCGTATCACTTTCCACAGCAACATCGAGAGTCTGTACAAGGCGGTACCACGTGATTTGTTGCCCGACGAATATGGCGGTAAGGCTGGTTCGGTTGTCGAATTGAATCAGCAATGGAAGAATAAATTGGAGGAATACACACCATGGTTCAAGGAGCAGGAAGATAAAAAAGCCAACGAATCTTTGCGTCCCGGCTCACCAAAGACCACCGACGATTTGTTCGGGGTGGAGGGCACTTTCCGACAGCTGAACATCGATTAGATTGTTCAGTTGGTTGGGTTGGTCGAATTTACATGTAGTTGAGATTAAGTGCTAGAATAGAATGGTTGTACGGATACTGTTGCGTTCTGCGGCTTACTTACGCTGTAGCTTTGAAGCTGGCTGCTGCTTTTTATGCTCAAATTCGTATTATAGCTTAAATAAAATACTGACATCGCTCCATTTTTGTATAAATACCATTCGCTTGTGTGCGCATACTTACAAAAACAAAAATATTTTTAAACAATCACTTTATCCTTTTCTATAATTAATATCATTTTATTTTTATCGATCCGTATTGCCTCGTAATTTTTTTGAAGGGACATGTTTCTTCGGCATGTTTTTGTTAAAATTATTACTTACATTATAATTGTATTTTATGTAAATCTATTTCATTTTATTGTAAACTGAGAAGAAAAGCTACCCGCTCTCACTATACACATTTCATTTATTTTCTTTTGTACTTTCCGTTTATGTTTAAAATAAAAAATAAAATAATAAAAATAAAATTGAGTTTTTTAGAAACTCTTACTGTCAGATCACGTACGATCAGGCTATTACAGTATGAAGATAATGCTGATTATCCATTTCAAGGTGAATTATAATTCAAAAGAACATTATTTGGCATTTATTTTTTGAAGATTATCTCCTTCATATGTTGGCCGCGGCTACGTTTCAGATGGTTCATCAGTTGAGTTCAATTTTCGATGGCTCGTACGAGCATTGCGACTGGTAACTAGAGAATGACACGCCTGATGTTTTGCTCCAAGACCTGAATCGAAGCGGGATTGTCCGCATAGACTTTAGACATCACATATCCACACAGGAAAAAGTCTAACGGTGTGATATCACACGATCTTGGTGGCCAATCGACCGGCCCAAAACGTGAAATTATCTGCTTACCGAAGTGTTCTCTCAATAAATCTATTGATTGATGCGATGTGTGGGAAGTGGCGCCGTCTTGTTGAAACCAAATGTCGCGAAGATCACGAGATTTAATTTTGGGCATCAAATAGTCGGTTATTATGGTTGCCATTGACAGTTACGTTCTCACCGGCATCATATTTGAAGAAATATGGACCGATGATTCCAGCGGGCCCACAAACCACACCAAATCTCTCTCTCTTGAATCTCTTCAGGTTGCTCTTCGTCCCAAATATGGCAATTTTGCATGTTAACATACCCATTGAGCTAGAAATGGGCCTTATTTCAGAACAAAATTTGACTTGAAAACGTCGGATCTTCTTGGAACTCTTCAAGAGCCCACAGAGCGAAGCGATGTCGCTTGGGAAGGTCGAGCGGGTTCAGTTCTTGCAAAGGCTGTATTTTGTACGCTTTCAATTTAAGATCACGACGTAAAATGCGCCAAGTCGTTCCATACGTCCGAGTTGCTGCGAACGGCACAGAATCGACTCTTCACGGTCTTCGTGTATACTCTCAGTTATAGCCGCTATATTTTCTTCACTGCGCGCTGGACGTGGTCTATTCGGTCAAATATTATCCAATAATGAATGCTGGGTCTCAAGATCGGTGATAGTGTTGCGAATAGTACGCTCAGTAGGCCGATTGTGTTGACCATAAGTTGAGCGAAGCGCGCAAAACAAATTCTTTACAGAACGTGAATTTTCGTGATGAAGTTGAATGATTTGTAAACATTGTTCAGGCGTAAGTCTTTCCATGATGAAAGGCCAAACAATACTGAACAAAAATAACATGACAGCTTGCCACGACTCACACGTAATCTGTCAAGAAAATGTTATTGAATAAATTACTTCTAGTTGGATCACCCTTTATGTAGGTTACGACCTCTGGGGCTGAGTTCCCCCGGTACTTAGGCAAATGACTCCGATCTTCAGCGTAGTAAGAGTAAAATAAAGAGTAACTATCCGACGCTCTGAATGATTTATTATACCTTCCTTGAACATGAGTTGGTATATTAACTATGGTCCGAAATATGTAAGTACTAGCAGAAGAGATAGACCCACCAAAATGTATACCGATCCTATCAAAACGACGAACTAAGCTGATTTAGCCATTTCCGTCTGTCCGTCCGTTTGAACGCAAACTAGTCCCTCATTGTTTTTAATATTTCCGCGTTGAACGCGGATGTAGTTTTATATTTATACGATCATTTGTCGAAACCGACCAGATCAGACCCCTATGATATATACCTCCGATGCAACCGATTTCTTTAGAAATAAGGTTTTGAGTCAAAAAAAAACCTCAAAAATTCATCTAAACGCGTGAGGTTTGATATTCTAGACACGCATATGTGAATAAATATTGACACCGAAAATCAGCGAATCGGAGGAAATTTTGTATCTAAATACATAAGATCAATTAAAACTGAAAACTGTCGAGATCGGAAGACTTTATCATATACTCCTTATACCACTGATTTTTCAGATATGATAACAAAGTGGTCAATCAATTTATGCTACATATAAATTATATTTGATATGTTTATGGAGGGTTATAAAGCGTTCACATCAATTTCGTGTTTGAAATCATGATACTTTCTGGATGGTTGGCGTACAACAATTTTTTAACAGCTCCCCACAAAGGGTAGCTCCAAAAATAGTGTCTAGGTATGGCTCCGGCATTGACGCTAGCGGCAGCTCCTACTTAGTTTTCAAAGGAAACCTACCAATGATACTGCTGGTCTGCATGCCGCACCTCATTGAGGATACATTGGTTTTTTCCTTGGTAATGTGTGGGTTTTCTGCACAGTTCTGCATTTTAGCGTAGCCGCCGAGGTGAAAATTAATTCGAAACTTCACCATTTTGAAAGTAAGTTTTCAATATTTCCCTATTTTATTCAAACGTTAATCTCACCATTTCGTAAACCACTAAATAGCGTGAGGCTGAGGGAAGCAGCAGAGCGCGTTTATGATGCACCACAAGCTTGGCCTCCCGAATGAACTGACTCCAAGGGATATCAGCTTTATTCTGAAGAAAGTGAATGATGATTCTAAAGTTACTGCTCAAAAATTAATCGAAAACATCGCAAACTCATCAAGAAAGCGTGTCCATCCAAAACCAATTCGAAGAGCTCTGAACGATAACGGCTTCCACAGTAAAATGCCACTTAAAAAGCTTCTTACATGTGAAAAAAATTGTAAACTTCGCTTGGAGCTCGCTAAAGTACATTTGGACAAGGGAATCGATTTTTGGAAAAAATTCTTGTTTACAGACGAATCGAAGTTCAATATATTCGGCAGTGATGGAAGAGCAAAAAGAAAACACTGCACTTAACGCCAAAAATATAGTGCCAACAGTGGCGGCAACGTAATAGTTTGAGGAGCGGTTGCGGCACCTGAAGTTGAAAACCTTGTTTTTATTGAGGGTAATATGGAACGCTTGAAATATAAGTCATTGTTGAAAGCTAATCTGAAGCCTTCGGTGGGCAGTTAGGAGCTTGGCGCAGGTTGGACCTTTGAATAGGATAACCATCCAAAGCATACCGTCCGTATTGTTAAGGATTGGTTGCTTTATCATGCTCCAAGAAGGTACACACACCACCTCAAAGCCCAGACTTGAATGTTATTGAATATGTCTGGGAGAAATTTTCAGCGAAAAATTATAAAAAATCAGATTTCCAGCCCAGCATTACTCAAATAGCGTCTTATTGAAGCATTGAAGCTTGGGACAGTATTACTCCGCAGAATTGATAAATTTAGTAGCTTCGATGCCTCGACGGCTTCAAGCTGTTATTGATGCTAACGATGAACCAACTAAATACTAAAAAGATCAAGTTACCTGATATTAACCAAAGTTTTTGCGCTAAGATGAGTTATGTATATACTGTTTGTAGACTTTTGTCATTGTTGGATTTACGCTTTTTTTCGTCATAGCTTTACTATTTTATGTTAAAAAATTATTTTTGTTTGATTTTTATGATAAGGGAAAATAGTTTAAATAAACTGTATCGTTAAATTTTCTAATAAACTTTTTGGACTTTCAATTCAACGAAAACAGGGGGTGTATGTAGACTTTCGTCCGCCACTGTATATCAAATAATCTACTTTCTCATTTCCAAAAAAAGGACATGCAGATATGAACGAACAACAGAGCAAATAAACATTGACATTCGAACAAAAGGCTTCAAGCTAGAAACTGAAGGATTGAATAGCAAACTTTTTAAGAGCATTCAAAATAGTTGGATGAATGTATACTCGTATACATATGTATGAACGTATAAGCTAGATGCAAATTCGCATGCATATAGCGCACTTAAATTTACTTACAATATAACGGTATAAATATCTATATAACTCATTTGCATACACAAAATATGCACCCCAACTTCTCTCATATGCCTTTTCTATATCAGCAATAGTTGGACTATTTTTATTCACTTTATTAAAGCTGCACTTTGTTTATGGTTGCTCCTTTTTACCATACATAATAATGCGAGAGCATTTCTATAGGAAGGCGTATATAGAACAATGAGATCAATTTAAAATATTCTACAACTAAAGGCGTTTATTTGACGTTTTAAATATTTATGTTAGATAACGTTGGAGTCATGTTATAATTAATAATCGTAAATTTATTATTCTCTATTATTATTATTCAAAATATACATTAGTGTCGATAAGAAAATCGTATTTCCGTATAGTACTTTCATTAGATGAAGCCAGAGAGAAATTATGATGCCATGTAGAGCGGCGGACCAAGGCGTATAGAAAGTGGGCTTATGGCGCTGGCTTAGGCTTACACAATAACGTGCCTGCTTTATGGTTAGACTAAAAAAGGTGCCGGAATTGAAACTAACAAACTACGGCCACACTAATATTTTGAAAATGTTCTGCCAACCAGAAAAGGCGGACTACTGCATAATCTCCACTGCCTTTACGAAAGACTATATGGTGGTTATTACGGATATGAATAAACGTGACAAAACAGTTTCAGAATATTCAGACTCCATTCATTTTTAAACGGATGGGTCGAAACTATGTAACAGTATTGGGAATGGAATCTACTCAGAGCAGCGTGGGATTAGCATGTTCTTTTGTCTCCCTGATCACTTTGACGATTTTCAATCGGAACAGTCGAGCGCATATGAGGTTGTCAATTGTCTAGGTTTAATGGTAAATTGTATATACCTTCTCGTATGGCACCAAGAGCCCTGGAATCTGTAGCAATATAATCAGAAATAGTAGAGAATTGCCGAAGATCATTTAACGTAATGTCTTAGAAGTTCTCTATGAACTTAATATCGATATCACTGAATAGTACCATCACTGGTAACAAGATGGTGCACGAACAGGCAAGAAAGGGCACTTTCCTTCCACTTTTGCCATCATGGAATCGTCAGAGCATCCCGCTATCCACTTATAAGCTCACTATCAAAGAGTTATTGACCTCCTCAGATGTTAACTCAAGATGGAAGAGTCTCAATTATTACAATGTGACCAGGATAATGTGGCTTATCTTGCTAAAACAAAGGAAATATCTACAGTGATTGGGTTTCTTTCGGAAATCTTTTATTGGGTATGCACGCAGAGAAGTTGGGCGCATTATCAAACGACTGATGCAGAACTTGTAGGGAAGAGAAAAAATTGACACCCTTAAAGTTGAAGTTTCTAGGCTACAATCTTTAGAGACTTAAGTAAAATAGTGACGACAAAAATATGTTTATTACCCACTGCTGTTCTGAAATATCTGGCGCACTATTTTGGTCACCACTTTAAGAACTGTATAGAGAAAGCACTCGTAAAGTTTTGAGTCGGAAGAACTGTGATCACCTGACATGTCAATGGAGAAACATCTTAAGTGCGGTGTTCTTTTATCTATGTACAGGAATCTTACACTGAACTCGCTTCATAGAACAGATAAATTGGTGGTTTGCTTACTGTAGCATATGTGTACAGGCAAGTTTTCACAAATATTGGCTGATTTAATGTATCATGGAGTATTTACTTCAAACTGCCTTGTTAGCGGTTCGTTTAGAAACTATGCTAGCGCAGCATGATTTAGCAAAATACTTACGTAAATATCAGTTAGCAATGAAGTGTTCAACCATTATACCAGAGTTATACTTCTCTACCAACCAATATTGGATATCCGCTTTAATAACTTTTTTATGCAAGAAATTATGGAAATGTAAACAGATGGTTGAAAACTTGATGGGAGAGTGGGTTAAGGGATTTTCTCACGTAACTTTTCATTGGAACCATCATCCAAGGAAGGTGTAAAACATATCGAAACCGAATACTCATGAAGAAGACTCAGTCATAGTCAGGTATCAGTGAAAGGCCTCGATAACACTAAACTACAAATTCCTTGATACGTGACCACAATGAATAGAGAGGAACTATGTCGCAGAGATGTTTGCTAGGCTAGATATGATCAAACACATTCTCTCAAATAAACGCATGGGGTATATCTCTCGCCATACGCAAACTGCTAGCTAAGGAATTAATTTACAAACAAGCCGCGTCAAGCGGCATTAAAACTTGGCCGAAATGGAATTGAAACAGGCCGTAGGCCTTATATATATATATATATATATATATATATTTGGCGCTTTGTAACCACTGAAGCGATTTTCGGCCGAACTCCTCCTCCAATTTGTGCTTTTGCGTCTAGATGGACCTACATTTATTTCTAAGCCGCCTCCGAACGGCCGATGGAGATTTATGAGGAGCTTTTATTTCATGCCATAAGTACACTCGGAGGGCTTGACATTTATTTTCTATAATTTCTATAATTTTGGATGTTGGTCGAACCTGGGCTCGAACCCAGGCCTTCCGAATGGCAGTACGCAATGCTAACCACTCGGCTATCGCGGCCACCTTATGCTATCTCAAAAAGGAGGACATTCCAAAGACAACTGGGATTCTGACGTTACATTGTCTTATAGTACGACAAGCAGAATAGCAGTAGACCCTAATCATAAGTTACTAAAATAGCGACTGACCATCTGTTATACGACTGCCCCAAACCTAAGTTGCTATTGCCTCCCTTCAGAAGCTAAATTAAATGGTATATTAAAATTCATTGAGAAATTCAAATTCGTGTTGTCAGAAAGGGCATATTTTGACCTAATTGTGTGCCGTGTGTTTCCAAACCGTTTACGGCTTCTACACAAGCACACCTTTAACCAATATCCCCATTCTAAATTTGCCATCCTTGCCACCTTTATTCAATATTTCAGTGACCAATTTCTTTGTCCTACTGTAAACTTTTAGTGTGACCGCACATAATTGATTAATAAGATAGTATAAAATTAAAATAAATAATTTCCATTCAATTTGCCCAATGAGCCTTAAACGCAAATGTCCATATTAAATAAATATAATTTGAAAAGTTTTCACTAACAAATCTCTAATGAAACCAATAAACTTTCGTTAATAAAATAAGTTATTAGGAAGTAATTATAGACACAAAAAGTGTTCACTGAAACCTTTCATTACTGTTTAAATTTAAACGTCAAAGCAGCCTTGCTGGAAACTATTTTCTTTTCTTTAGCTTACTCTGTTGGGCTATCACTAGTAGTTGAGCGAAAAATCGAATGAAACAATTCACTAGAAAACTCCAAATGTCAAATTGTAAATTATTGTCATCGTCCGGGGCCTGCACTGTACATATAACAAGACGGCAATGATGAAGGATTTGTAAAGTTTGGTCTCCGTTCATCGAGAGAGGATTTTACTTTGCAATTCTTTACTCAGTCGAAAGTAGCACCTTTGGCAAGAGTGGTCATGTGTAAAATTTCGAAGCTGCCCTCTGACATAGAAATTTTCACGAAATTTATATTTCGTTCACTCATTTTGCTGTCAACAGACATCAATTTCGCACTATGACCACCCTGAAACAAATTTTTGCAATAGACATTCCCAATAATTTCAGAAATAAAAAATTGCAGCACATGACTACACTCATTCGTATGCAATTTTCTTTCTGAAATTAAATTTTCAATTGCTCATGCTTCAAGAGCAATTTTTATTTCTCCTGAAAGTGCTGTCGAAAGATTTGCGTTTTGCTAGAGAGATTTATTTTCGCAAAATCGCCATTCAGACTTACTTCCAGAAGTTGAAATTCAATTTTCATGAAATGGCAACGCCTAAGCTAAAGTGTAGAAATTTGTTAGTAACGTCTATCTGAAGGCGTTATTTAAGGAGATATTGTAGTCTAGAGGGAAGAATTTTAGGTAATGTTTGAAGCTCCGTGAAAAGAAAGCAATCAATATTTTTACTACCCATCTTTTCATAAGTTATTTATTGATTTGAGAAAAACAAAAAAAAATTTAATTCCACGAATTAACATCAGATGAAGTGGGGGTTCGTGAAAAATTGTTACGTGACCATAACCACGTTTTCAGCCTTCTAACCATCTGAAAAAAAAGATTATTAATCTAGAGGAATGTCGCAATATCTAGAACTACGAAAAAGTCGAAAGAAAAAATTTTACAACATTGCAACTGTTAGAAAAAAATTATTTAACCTTTTTTTGGACTTTTCGAATTTCTAAAAAAATGAAATTTGCGGATGAACGTAGTTCCAGATACAGAGAAGTTTATAAAGATGACTCTCCAAAAATTTCAAATAAATCTGTACAATAGAACTTGAGAAATCGTGATTACCGTTTCGAAAAAGACAGTTTTGAGAAAAACGAGTTTAAAGTTCCGCGTAAAAGCCGAGCCGATATGGATGACGCGTCAGAAAAATACCTGTATCTCTGAAAATAGTTTGAATTTGAAAGATTCTCGTACAGACATATTTTTAAATAGTTAAACTAAAAAATCGAACTGTCCAAAATTCTAGACTAGAACACCCCCTTAATACTTATTAATTTATTAAACTAAGGAGTTATTTAAATATATTTTACAATGACTTTAATATGGATTTTCCTGTTTAATATGAGAGCTGAAAATATTTATTTTTATTATACTATATATTAGTTATTGTAACTAAATAAATATTCCTACTGGACATTCGCTCATCAAGCAATCTTGAACTATTCTATAAAATACGAGCACAAACATTTCTTCATTTTATTCATCAGCATTGGCATTAGTTGATAGTAAGATGTCGGCAACTACCTCGGAGCACAAGGGATATCCGTATTATAGACAACACCTCGATATGTTCAGATTTATGCGTTGGAATCTTTGGTTCACTGCTATGTATCGCCTGCCACTCGAATATTATTTTCCTACTTATCTACGATTTCTCGCCTGTACTTTGGATTGGATTTATGAAGTCTTTATATATTTTATTGTACTACACATCGATATACTCTTCATGTGCACCATATATTTGAATAAAGACAAAGGTGACTTGGCAATTATCGTCAGTTGTATGATACAAACGATTATATATACATGGGCGCTGATCATTAAGGTGTTCTTCAAACGCATTAAGCCTAAGCAAGTGGCGGAGTTAGTGCAATATTTGAATAGTGAATGTCGGGCGCACTCAGCTGCTGGTAAAAAAAAATCTTAAGATTATATTTACAGTTTTTATATCTTTTAACTTTTTAATTTCTTTTTAAGGCTTCACCTATGTAACAATAGAAGATAGCGCCAAGTTGTCAAATCGTTGGACAACAGTATTTTTGATTTGTTGCTATGCCGGTGTCTTATTTTGGTCATTTGTTCCGATCATTAATGGAGATCGCAGCCTACCATTAGACTGTTGGTATCCAATCGATTATAAGGCAAGGCGAAAAACTGTCGCTGATTTAGAGCTCCCGCAGAGTTCAATTAAAGTTCCATTGTGTTATTCAGTCATTTATCATAACTGATTTTACTTAAAACTATAGTTCCTTTCTGTAATATAATCAAAAGTTTCCATATTAATCAGTGCCGATCGAAATCAACACAGCAGTGGCTCGGCTTTCAGTGTGCACTCTGCGGGCACTCTTAAGTTTGCTATAGAAAAACTTTTTTTTGCAATATTTTTTGTTTTCCAGGTACCCGTTGTTTATCAATGCATTTACCTTATACAAACCATTGGTCAGTTACAAGTCGCTGGAGCTTTCGGCTGTACAAGTTCATTCTATTTACTTGTATCAGTACTGTTCTCTGGTCAATATGATGTGCTCAACTGTAGTCTGAAGAATATCTTAGCTACTACATATATGAATTTAGGAAAGAACAAATCGGAACTTTTGTAAGTATGAAACAGCGCAAGTAGCATGATATTGGTTGGAGTTTAAGCACAAAGAATTTCTGTGTTATTTCTCAGGGTTTCTTTGTATTGGAGTTTCTGACGTAGGCACAGTTTACGCGATTATAGCCGAATTTGAATGTTATTCGCTTCGTTTTTTCGCTGTTTGGCGCCATTGGCACTCAGCATTCAGCATGCTCTGAACATCGGTCACCGGATGACTTCCTTGGCTCGTACATAAGTATATCCTAATCTTAAAATCTTGTGTAATTCGTCGCATCTGTCGTCCAGCTTCTTAAACTCTTCATACTGACAATATTCAACTTCTTTCTTGTTTTGGCTGCACTGGAAATACATCTAGCTTTGCTGTTTGGCTCTGAGTAACTATCCTGCGTGTGCGTAGACGTCTATTGCAATGTTGTTAAGTAGGCAGTCTATTTTCTCTTTATCAGAGTTCGACATTCCTCATGGTATCAGCTCTTTTCCCGACATTGTCTCAGTTTCATTGTCATTGTTTCTGCAGCTATAGTATAAAGAGAGAGCTTGAAATGCCATATACCGAGTTGCTGATGGGTGCTATCATATATCCGGAGTGCAAATCGCGTAGAGAACAAGTCTGTTCTAGCTAGTCAGCTGGCTGCTGTCACTACAGCTTTGCGCCGTCGAAACTTACTTATGTTTGTTGGAGAGCATTCTTTATTGCACAGAAGGGGGTGCCTGTTTTCGCTGCAAGAAAATAGTGAACCGAGTCGACATTAAGTCCTCAGAACTTACGCACATCTAGAACACTGGAGACATGTCTTCCACCTATCACGACGTGGTCGATTCGGTTGTGTGATTTTCGATTCTACTAATTTGAAGAAGAATTGCAGAGGATTACAAAAGACCATAAAAATGTTCTCAAAGTATATACTTAAAAAGCCTATTAGTGCAGGTAAATTTTCGAGCAGTGAGCATCTAACAGTTGCGGGATTTCTCTTTGCAAAATGGAAAGCTTATACTTCTAAGTTTTTCTGCGAGAGTTGACTATAAATTATCTGTCGCCATGGTGGCATATTTTATTCTCTTGATCTTAGAAATATTTTATGGTTTCAAATGCTTGATCACTGCTATAAAGCAACAATTAAAATTTTTCAATATAAAACTTTTGAAAATTATTCGATTTATTGATCTTCTTAGGTCTTGTTGTGCCCATTAAGGTTTTACACTTAAAATCACAAAAACTTTTTCATTCGAACAGAAATTAAATTCAGTGTCAACCCTACAAATTTTCTACAAAAACCTGGAGAGAGATCGAACATTCAGTTTTGCTGGTATGGACGGCCAGACAAACTTTAGTAAACTTATTCTGATTGCCACACATAAAGAACAAAGATCTAGATATATTCGAATATAGAATTGACATAAATAAATTATAATTGACACAAGGGAGTAAACTTAAGTTTTTTGTACCTCTGGTTTCTTACTGGCTTTGCCATGAACATCTTTTTTAAACACCATGGCCTTGCACTTTCAAAATATAGGAAGATTTTCTTCAAAATATAGGGAAATTTTGCGAATGTCTTTAACTCTTCTTCACATACAGGAAACTTCGCGCTAAACAAGATATTGCCGACATGGAAATCAATCAGTATTACTGCTCCAAGGAACACAAAAGCGATATAGATTGCTTGCCACATTTATTGGATGAGAAAACTCCGAGGCTGAAACATTTCTATGCCGCATTCAAACAAGCATTCATACCTTGTATAACACATCATCGTTACATACTGTATGGTCTGCAACTGTTGGAGGACGTTTACAGCTATTTGTGGCTTGTCAAAACTATGGAAGTTACAGTGTTAGTGTGCTTGGTTGCATTTGCTTGGGTGAAATCAACCACTGCCAAATCATTCTTCAGTATTCTATCGTTAAGCCAATATTTACTCTTAGTTCTTTGGGATATGTTTATTATTTGTTATGCTGGTGAAATCATCTATTTGAATAGTCGACGGTGCGATGAAGCTCTACAACGTAGTCCATGGTACTTGCATGCAAGTGAAATAAAACAGGATGCTTTATTCTTCATAATGAATGCTCAACGGCCTTTTCGTTTGACTGGCGGGAAGATGTTGAATTTGAATGTGGAGAAGTTTCGTAGTGTAATAATCGAATAAAATTTTTCCATTATTATTATTATTTTTATTATTATTATAACTAATTTTTATTGATTTTTCTCAGATTTTAACAACATCTTTCTCGATTTTGACTATTTTGCAAAAGATGGATGTGAGAGAGCCGCAGCCGAAGTGACTTAATGTAGAATTCTTATACTGTAAGAGCAAATACGGTGAGAAATTACTCATCGAATGGTAATGAAATTTAAAAAATATAGTATGTCCACACATGTAATTATTTTTTATATCATGCCCAATTTAAAATTTATGTTTTGTACTATATAAAGAGTGCTTTTTTAGACACGTCGTTTTCAAGAAGAAATAAAACACTTATAATTTAATAGCATGGCAAGAATTTAGCTTTATTATAAAGATAATGGTTTACCATTACGTTTTAAAAATGATTTCGGGCAAGTGACCGCCGCGGCTGGCTCGAATAAACTTGAGCCGTGAGGCCCAATTTTCGAACAGTTTTTGCAGCAATTGGGGCCGTATGTTAGCAATAACACGCCGAATATTCTCTTCCAAGGAGTCAATTGTCTCGGGCTTATCAGATTTGACAAGCGACTTTACAAAAAAAAAACAAGCAAGCGGTGGTCAATCATATGCTTTTGGACTTCACAGGCCCACAACTCGAGATAATGCGCTCACGAAATGTTTTCTTCAATAATTTGATTGTATCCTTAGTTGTGTGACATGTATACTGTAGCGCCAAAGGTCATCCACATAAATAATCTCCAATTCAGGAACGAGAAAGTCATTAATCATGTCTCTGTAGGCGCTCCCCATTGACTATAGCATTATGACCGACTTAATTTTTGAAGAGATATGGACCAATAATTCTTTCTGTCCATAGAGTCCACAGTGACTTTTTGAGGATGCAACGGCGTCTCAACAATGGCTTATGGATTATCATCACTCCAGTGGCCAGCTCGTTTTGGACCCACTCCCCATTTGCGCTTGATGGTCGTTCGGCTTCAATTCTTGCATTTTGTAAGCTCGCAAACAAAGATCCTTCCGTAAAATCTTCCATAAAATGGATGGGCACAGCTCTAATAGTGTCTTCGGTGCGCAGTGTACGCTGATGATTCGCACTAGGGAAAGAGTGTTGCGAAACCGATCCATGGTTGCTCGAATTACTGACTCTGCTGGGCGATTATGTCGACCGAATATTGGACGCAGCGCATGATGTGGAAACAAGAAATATCTCAAAATATTTTTAACCTTTCATCAACAACAACATACTTATTCGTTCATTTATATCGAAATACTATATCGTAGAAATATAAAAAAAAATGCCACAGCAGGGGTCGAGCAGAAAGAGTGAGCTGTTATTATAATTGTCCAGAGTACCAGAGTAATAAATTGCTTCTGTGCGACCTCTTGCTGACCGCACGGAAACCGAGGAGGTGTTCTAACGTCTCACTTCATGACTGCCTCCTTACATACATTACTGTTAATAATGCCCATTTTGCACGCATACCATTCATGCTCTAACTATCCTTAACTCCCTTAGAGCAATTGCCATCTGCTTTTTATCCATCTTTATCTTATTCAAAAGCATCGAGAACAACCTTTTCATTGAAGTCAAATAACTAGGTATAATAATATTAAATAGTAAACTCACTTGGAAGTGAAACTAGTTGGAAATCTATGAGACGCTGGCTGGTGATCGACAATAAACAAAGTTACTTTCAGGGACAACGTTCAGCAGACGTCCTCTACCCTTATTACTGGTGGTCATTAATCTTCTACTGTCAGACCTGTATGGAAAATCATGGAGAATCCTTAGAGCAAAACACGACCAAATATTCAACTCTTCTAATCATTCTCGGATGAGGTGGAGTACATCGCCTTATTTTTTTGTTTCGGCAAATTCTTTTTCACCCAAAGTCTTAAAGAAGGAGGAATAGGAATGTTTAACAGTTTCCTATCTTCCCTGACGGCTCAAAACTCGATAGCTCGGTAGCGTTCAATCAATATCACTCGAAATCGATATGAGCAAGAGACTTCCTGATCACTGCAATGTCTTTCAAGCAGAACTAACTGCAATGATAAAAGCCATTTCGTGGGTATTTAATTCTGGAATGGTAACCCAAGTTATTTCTTTATATTCTGATAGCCCAGCTACCATTAAATTGGCTTAATACATATGCGCATACCCCATCAAAGGTGACAATAAATGCAGAGAAGTTTTGAACAAACACGCTGCTGTGTGCAAAACGCCAATGGTTGGGACAGACTCAGGGCATCCCAGGGAAATGTGAGGGCTATGAGCTAACTAGTAAAGGAACAGTCCTGACCACGTCTAATTTTGCACCCGACGTGGATATACCACTTTCTCCGACAAAATATCTGCTTATATCGGCCTACACTAGCTGCAGGAGCAAATCGATAGAAAATTACCTCTGCCACCTTCCAACATTGATTCCTCAACATTTTTTATTTTGATTGTCTTGCAGAACGTGCTTCAATAAGCGTCAACAATCGCAGCGGCTTCATAAATAGTATGAGCATCTAGGAACATGAGAGAAACTTCTTTTCACACATGATCTGAGTGACGTGATAGAGCAACGTCAACAACTAACTAAGAAAAATACTCGCTATACTTTTAAGCCGTTTCTTCGTGCCCTCATCCGTCTTCGACAATTTGTTATTTCATCTTCGGGCTCAGTACCCAGACGAATTTTAGTGCAGGCTGAATCATTGAGATAAAGCGCTGGGATATGCAATATTCAATTTACTATTTCCTTGCGGTTGGATATGCAAACATTTTCCTTGCAGCCAATAGACTAGTTCGTAGTACTCCCGTTATACAAGCCGACAAAGCAATTTTCAAAAATGCTAGAAGAAAGGTGCGTCTTTACAAAATCAGCCATAATTACCCTCTGCAATTTTTGCAAATTTTAATACACACATGTGCGGAACATTAATAATAAAAATTTCCTTGAAATCTGATTCTGGTGGGATAAATATTAAGAGTTATTAATAATTAATAACACTACCCATAAATTAAAGTGTCATGAGCTTTTTTTTACGTTTGAAAGGTGTTAAAATTCTGTAAATAATGGCCTTACTAATTGCAAAACTCCGCCCCAAAACAATACTTGTGTTTCTAATGTTAAAGAATCGATTTTTTTCCATGTTTAAGTAAAACCATTCAAATCTTAGAGAAATATTTATATATAAACTCATTTTGGAAAGTGATACTTATTAGTACTGTAAACTTAATTCCGAAAGCTATTAAGCTTAGAGTGAAATGATTTCCACTAGGGCTCTAAATACAACTCATACTGCTACTCAGCTAAGCGCCAGTCCCAATGGCTTTATCCCGAATGTAAAACGTTGTGATCTATTTCGTTATGTGCGTTGGCTTATGTGGGTTTCCGGAATTCGTCCAATACCGTTCGAAGACTACCTGCCACGGCGCTTAAGCACCTATAGTGCCGTTATTAATGTGATTTTTGAAATGTTTATGCTCCTTACGGTTATTCATATATTTGTGCTCTTCATCTTAACGTTATACCTCAATTATGGAAGTGGTGATTTAGAATTTTTGATTGGCTGTTCCGTACAATCCTTGTTATACTTTTGGGTTATCGTCGTAAAGATTATCTTTCGTCGTGTGTTCCCCGAACTTGTTGTGGATATTATGGATTATGTAAATGGGCATTACGTTGTACATTCAGCAGTGGGTATGTATGTGGCAGTGGAGAGAAATATATATTGCTTTTTGTTAATTACACATATTTCGATTTCATTTTCAAGGCTTCACCTATGTGACTATGAAGGAGTGTTTGGAAAAATCGGAAAAAGGTGTAAAATATTTCATTTCCTCCTCTTTACTGGCTGTCACAATGCGGCTTTTTGTACCGGTGGTATATGAGGAGCGTATACTACCGTTGCCTTGTTGGTATCCTTTTGATTATAAGGTAGTTTTCACCTCACTCACTTAAAATGATTTTTCTTTCATTTCGTTTTCTAAATTTTTCATTTCATTTTTTCAGATGAACTTTATTTATCCGGCAGCTTACCTTCTACAGGCCATAGCTCAAATACAATTAGCCGTTACATTTGTTGTCAGCAGTGCTTATTTCATTGTACTTTGCTTCATGATTTCCGGTCAATTCGATGTTCTTAATTGCAGTTTGAAGAATATTCTTGCTACAACCTACATTTTGATGGGCGCAAGCAGAAAAGAATTGATGTAAATATCTCTTCTTATAGCCCATATTTTATTTTAATTAAATTTATGGTTCCCAACTAGGACAGTCCCAACAGTCAAATAATTTCTGCACGATGTTCCTTTACTCTGTCGACTTCCTCCTCTACGTAATTGGCAAAGGCATCGCTTATTTATTTCTTCTTTTCGTAATTCGGCGGCAAATGGAGACACTAAGTAAAGCTGGTTCCTTCTCTACCCAGTTTTTTTCAACGGAGTGGAAATCTTCTTTTTCCTCTTGTTCGACCGCCCGCTATAGTTTCGAAAACATTCAAATTTGGATCATTTTGATTCATCTGGATGATAAGACTTACCCACTGTCTTAAATGTGTTGTACTAATATGTCTATGTCAAGCTATATATACGAGTATATCTACGATATTCCCCGTAGCTACTACGCAAAGTTTTGTACATTTTGCGCAAAAATTTCTCTCGGAAATTCTTGATGCTGACTCATCGCATGTCGTCATCCACACCTCTACACCATAAAGCAGGGCGGAAATTACGATTTTACTTTGCAATCGCCTACTCACTCCAAAGTAGGGCCTATTGTCAAGGCACGGCGGTATTGATGTTGGTTTCTAGATAGCCGCAATTGTCTAAGACTTCAAAGTTATGACTGTCAGCAGTGACGTGGGTGCCAAACGTGAATTCACTGTCTGTTTCTTTGATGACGGAAGATACTTTTTCTTACCTTCGTTCACTACCATACCCATTCATTTCGCTTGTCTGTCCAGTCTGAAGAGAGCAGAACTAGTCTAAAGAATCGTTTAGTATCGAATGTTGCGGAGATATCTTTCCCGATTTGCAGATATTTTGGTTGTGGTTTAGCGGCGCAACTGATGAGGATATGATCAAACAAGGCATACATTATGAGCGAATGCTTTCTGTAAAACAGCAATTTTACCCTAGTTCTTAAGACACATAAAATTAGTTTAATACTAAGCTGGCTCTCACTGGTGCCTCCAGACATGCAATTAACCTCGCGTAGATGCTTCCAGCTTCTAAAGATAGGTTAGCGGCGGGTAAAGTCAACACTATCCCAGCAAGTGCCATTATTTCGAGTATACTTTCTACGTTTCAATTTTTCGTATATTTTAATATTTCAGCAAACTGGCGGTAGTAAATATTTAAATAGTGGGAAGGCATTATTTATATTTGGCGCCTTGTAACCGCTGAAGTGATTCTCGGCCGAGATCCTCCTCCAATTTGTTGTTTTGCGTCTTGATCTTTTTAGCCTTTTATTTCATGTCAGAAATACACTCGTAGGGCTTGATAATTTCTGTCGAATGGCGACCGCAATTAGAAATTTTTTTTTTTTTTAATTTTGGATGTTGGTCAAACCTGTGCTCGAACCCAGGCCTTCCAAATTTTAGTACGCAATGTTAACCACTCGGCTATTGGAACACATTGGAGAGTACAAATATTTAAATTCGTCGAGCTCGGCTGTCATCACGAAACCAAGATATTGAACCGATAATATAGCAGTTCGTTCTTTAGTTGAGAAACTACTATTTTTTTTTATTAAGAAAACCATTGAAGAACCTAATAAAAAATGTCTTACCTTCCACTTGCCACTCAAAGTGAATTACGTGAACAACAGTGCTCTGCAGACGAGGAGATCAATCAGTATTTCGTGGCAGAAGAATTGCGAGTCAACATCGATTGTATGCCACACCTATTAAATGCAGCACCTACATCAGGAACGATGCAGTTTCTTGATGCTTTCCATTGCGCCTTGGGCCATTGTGTTAATCATCATATTTTTATCTTAAATGCTCTGCGTAAAACTGAGAAACTTTTTAATATGCTTTGGTATCTCAAGACACTCGAGGTAACATTAGCTGTTTGCACAATTACCTTCGATTTTGTAAAGGTAAGTTTTAATGCATATATACATATGTATATATCTTTTTTACTATTTATATCCATAATTTGTTACTATTATTTCACCACATTTTAGTCCTCGGATGATAAATCTTTTTTGCAAATACTTTCCACGGGTCAGTATTTGATTTTGGCGCTGTTTGAGATGTTTATGATTTGTTATGGTGGTGAGATCATCTATATAAATAGTCAACGTTGTGATGAAGCAATTTTGCGCAATCCCTGGCATTTGCATTCTCGTGAAATGCGCGCTGATCTTCTATTCTTTTTGTTGCATGCTCAACGTGCTTTTGCTCTGACGGGTGGTAAATTTTATCCACTAAAATTAAAAAAGTTTCAGGAGGTATGTAATGTTATAAATTAATTTGAACTTTAGTCACATTTCTTCATTTATGTTAATAACCAATTTCGTTTATTTACAGATACTTACAACATCATTTTCGCTCTACACTCTGCTGCAGAATATGGATGAACGGAATTGAAAATTGTATCTAAAGCGCACAAAAAAAAATTCTTATCGCACACTTAAGAGCTCAAATAAACTCTCTAAATTTCTGCATTAAAAATTCTGTATTTTCCTGTGGTGGAATTCAGTATGCTCTTATAACGATTTTCGGATCGTTAAAAATACTTAACGACAATTTTAACGATTAGAGTAGTCGCTAAGCATATTTTAACGATATTCGCTATTGCTTGATCAGCTACTGTCGTTAACTACACGATAAGTTGTTAATTAAACGACAAACATTTTCGAATTGTTAGCGCCATCCACAAAAGATTTCACATATCATTTAGATTAAGATAAATAGTATAAAAGTTATAAAAATAAAATATAAATTGGGAAGACCACAAAAAAAAAGAAAGTAAACTTAGATGGGTTTTGAGTATTTGGCATATGTTTTATCTCAATATGAGAAAATAACGCACTCTTCGTCAAAGCATATAAGTTTGTTGCGAGAAGTGGAAGATCCTTTCAACTCGAGTGAAACACAATTTCGAAATTTACATCGATTAACAATTCAAAGCTTGCGCTCTACATAAGTAACAAACGCGCTCCCAGCTTATGTCCGCTCTAACGGCTCTAAGGGTACAGAATATCGCTTCCATTTTCAGTATCCATAGTTGAATTTGCAGCGGTATTCTTAACATAGGCCTCAGTACTGAAATCCACTACACCCATCAAGAAGTACGTTGCCGTATTCTTGAGTTATGCTCCGATTTTACTGCTGAGACATTTAAAGCAGCAAACGTGAGCTTTATGGTCTGATAATCACATCCGTGTCGTGGACCTAAAACTTAATCTTACGTAAAACTTATCTTGTTAAAACTGTGATTCGTTCGAAGTGAGCAACCTTCGCTGGAAGCACAAAAATAAAGACCATCTTGAATCATAAAATACTGCATTGTATGCTCCAACTACCGCTTACTGCTCTAGGAACCGCGTCGCAAAAGACAATCCGTAAATAGCAATCCGCGAAGTAATCCGCGCCGTGCGGAAAATCTGCAGAACGCACTATCCAGCGCACTATAAGCGGCAGGATATAAATACTATTGTAAAACTTTTTTTACTTTGCGCCAAGTATAAATTTTGAGAGACTCGACGTGACATCTTCTCCTTGCTTTTGATTAATTTTTGAATTTGCAAATTCCTACCAACATCAGACGGCATTTCTCATATGCCAATTACTGCACCACCATTACAGCTACAACTGTGAAAGTCTGCACTCGTTCACTGCGCATACGACTGTGAATGCGACCAAAGTGCAGAGCTGCCACAAAATCTTTAAATCGCTAGCCGGCAACAACTGCGGAAAAGATAAAAAAAGAGAAAGAAATGAAAGTCCTACAAATCTGTCAGAACACCACCCTGAGGGCTGTAACCTAACAATGTTAAACAGGCTTAACCACCTTAGTCACATCAAGCAGGAAGTACTCGACCTAAAGCACACGATTCAGAACTACAGAACATAGCCGCTGTGTAGGCTTGCAAACCGACAGGCCCTAAACGCTATTCACGGTATACAAACGCCATAGCAGAAAAAAGTGAATTATGTGATGACCTAAACGGTGATAGGTCGCCGAAAGGGTGACAATCCCCGGCCGGATAAAATTCGGGTCAACCCCGGTGCGTAGAACCGGCTGTCGTGAGTGTTGACACTAACGCACTTAAGGTGTGGATATTGTAGTAGCCTACCGTTAGATGACTGTGATGATTTAGACTAGCTTTGCCTACCCTAGGCGGCTAGGCAGGTTTCAGTAACAATATAGGAAGCAATTCATCATGATACGGGAGTTTGATCTAATCGAATTTGACATCAAGATTTGTCGCCTTTATTTAACTAGTGAAATTTTTCGAACTCATCGAAAAGAACAAAGTTAAGAATTTACTATCGAGTTAGCATCAAACATTTACAAGAACATAGATAACGAATTTCACTTTATGTTTTTCAAAGCCCTGCGGTATTTTTAAAATTGATTTGTTAGATTAAGCAATAATTTCAAATAAAATAAAAATCGTATACACTTTTCTTTGCGCTTTTTTTATTTTGTATATTTCAATATATTAAATTAATTTATATTCAAATAAAAAATATTAATTTTTACAAGTGCATTATTCTAAAACGCATCGTTGCTTTCAATACATTTATTTAATTATTTGTTATTTAATTACAATACTCGTATAATGATCAACACTTTTTCGCACTTTTTGTTTATCAATTTCTAGTTGTTTTTTTTCGTCTTTTACTTTAATGAAGAGAATAAATAAGAAAGTGTTTGCAGCTTTAATCAGTGCGATAATAAATAATTTCGATTGTTACTTAGCTATTAAAAAAATTTAAACATATGTATAATATACTTGAATGTGAAAAATACAAACAAACACGTAGAATGATATACATACATACAAAATTTGTTAGATAGTAATTTATTTTGATATTAAAATATTATTGTACGTAATAAAGTTTATTTTTAGACGTGAAATGTCAGTGAGTGTTAATAATAACAGCTCTGAACCGAAAAGTATAACAGCTAATCTTATGATTTGTTGATGAGCCCAACAATTAATTGAACATTTTTTATCACACAAATTTTTTGAGCGATTCTACTTGCACGAAATATTCTAAATTCTTCTGCGACAGAAAAAATTTTAAATATCACTTATTGTGCCGAAATTGTGAATTTGATTAAGTTTTTTAAAATCACACATGAGGTTATGGAATTTCAACTATTTGCCCGGGAGGTAGCTCTTGTTATGAGCTTTTTGTAAATGCAAAATCTGAAGCGGTAACGACAATAAAAATCTTATAGAAACTATCATTTAAAATTTTGTGCATTACTTGAGTTAGGAGCAAAAAAAAAACGACCAAATTTTACATAAACAATTGTTTATATGTTAGAGCTACAGCTAGAAAAAAGTGTGCTATGATATACCGTTGTTTGTCACAATGCAGTTCTATTTCTTTTTCTTTATTAATTAACATAAATAAATTATAAAATATTAAAATAAATTTAAATAAATTATATTAAACTTAATTGAAAGCGTAATGGTGTTCGTACGATATACTATTGTATATGTATATGTATATACGAGCAATTATTATTACATATTACAATCTATAGTACGCACATATGATAACTTATTATTACATATTAATGTTTTATTGTTGATAAGCGTTTACACGTGGGCCTATATTAAAAAAATTAAGAATTAAGGTACATGGGATATTAGAATGCCAATATGTATGTGTATACTTATGTACATATGTATTTAATAATGCACAATTTAATAAAAACGAATTGTGCTTTACCTGCTTAATTTCTTTTGTTTTAATTTAGATCTACATTTCATGGCTTCTCTTCCATACAAATGGGATTTATTTCTATTTTTTATTATCATTAATTGTTTTTTTTTTGCATTTTTTTTAATATATATTTATGCCTTGCATTGCATTTCACAAAAATTTACGCTATTTGTTCACATAGCATGCACACATTTTCCAAAAATATTTACTTTAATTTCGTATTTATGCATATTTTACATACATATTTTTATACTTATATACACATGAGTTCAAGTTATTGTTAGGTTTGTTTATTTTCTTAATAAATTGGTTACATTTTGAAATGTTAATCTTTTGCGCCTTTTCAGTTACTTTTTAACACTTAAATTTCGATTTTCCGGAAATGTATTACTGCCTAGAATATATTTCAAAATTATTTCTTTTTTTTTTTTAATTCCACTTTTAGCTAAACTTTATACACAATATATGTGGTAGAAAATGTTCAAAGTGAATGTACCGTTATGTACAATTTTTCGTTTTACAATTTTCTAATTTCTTGTAAAAAATGATAAATCAAGCTGCTAATTTATTCTAATTTATTTTAAAATTTGATCTCATTTTATTTTTCATATTTCAAATAACTAATTTCAATTTTTTTTATAATGTATATATTTTCAATATTCTCATTACTTTCATCAAACAATCAATCATTCATTCCATATATTTAATATATATTTCTATATATATATATATATATATACATGTATACGTATGTATGTGTATGTGAGTACATGTGTTTGTATATAATATCTGCTGCACAGCCTGTTGCTATACGAGTAAGTCTTAGGCTTAGCGAGCACAGTCAGGCAGCAACAGTAGCAACAACAGCCAATCAACAAGTGGTAGAGCAGCAAATTTTCGAAATACATTTTTTGCAACAACAACAATAAATCTTACATACTTTGTAATTGAAAAAAATGAAATGCGATATTATTGTTATTAAATGTAAATTATTTCGTAAAATCACCAACAATTAATTCATTTATGCGCGCGAGTTCATCAATCAATGCCACCAACAACGACAGCAACCACAATCTGCGCCTATAAACTCAAGCGGCATTAGTTTTAAATGCAGCATGATTTTAGTAAAAAAAAATCGTTTCAATTTACACTATATCTTTGTTGTTGTGTGCGAAACTTTTGTCCTCTGTATCATTCATAATAAAATTATTTAGAAATACTATGGTATTTTTTATGATGAATACAAATGTAATATTTCCGCTGTTTAATTGAACATTTGTTGTGGCTCTTCCTAACATTATTGTTGATGTTGTTACGTACGCTACTATTGAAATCGTTGCTGTTGCACTTATCGTTGCTAAAATTTTATATTTTACATTAGTGCAAACACTTGGCTAGCTTGCAACCGGTATACTTGTGCTATTATCGTGATTATAATGCTCCGTATTGACGATGACTTGCACCACATAACCATTTTGTATGTTACACTCATCTATGGGCACTTTATCACCAAGTAATTTCCCACTATAGAACCAACGCTGACAGCATGCGTCAATGCCTTCCGCAGCCTATAAGAAAAAAAATGAAATTTCGGCGTTATTATTCACATTGAATATGAGTATTTGAGTGGCTCTCTCTACATACCTGTAACTTCTTTTTACATTGTCCAACAGTGTCTTTTGAATACACAGCTAATTTAACATCTGACATTGTGGACGATATTCGTAGTTTTAAGAATACTTCAGTACCACCATCGACGGGCTCTGAGAATTCTGCGGGTGAATCGCGACCACTCTCCTCTTTTACTATATTTATAGGATACGATAGACAATAGATGGGCACTTTGTATTGTGTGCCGAGCTCATCGTAGCATTCTGTGAGGTAACTAATAAATAGAATAAAGGAAAGAATGTTTAATAAATATATTAGTTTTATGCAGAGTTCAAAAGTGTGGTCTATATATTTCATAACATTTCGAATTCGGTTAAAAATACGCATGTGGTAATTTTTTAATACGAAAAAAAATTCTGAAGGAACTTTCAAATCATTATTTATTTATTTTTACCTTCGAATTTTATTATAACGACATATAAAATGTGTATGTATATAAACTAAATAAACAGCTACCTTTCAAAAAAAATAAAATCACTTAACATACTAGGGATATTCTCTTCGTCTAGAAAATGCATGTTGTGGAGCACGGATCACAAGGTTTTCCTATCTATGTAATGGCACAACAACAAAAACATATGGGTATGGGAAAAACATCCTATACCCAAATCTGTGTATATATATTTTTCACAGATTGTAAGAAGAAGAAGAAGAAAGAAAAAAGCAACCCTGTGCTGAGTTGCTGTTACTGTTTGACTTTAATTTGTTACAATCCTGCAGCGGTGGCGCTCTCGTCCCCTATCAATATTTCGTAGGAAATATTTGCAGAGCATGTATTTCTTAGACTTAGAGAATATCGGTACGTTAGACTTATGGGAAACTTCAGCTCGCAGTTAGTATATTCATTTACCCCTATTTTCAATAAATATTGAATTATATTTTTCTATGCAAAGTCATGTTAAATTATCAAATGAACTATGTTGTTGAAAGGAGCGGGCAAAATTGCTCTATATCGTCGAGGTCATCTAGCGTTAGGCCTACGAAACGAGCTGTTTGGACAGATGAGGACCAACTGGAAAGGGGTATTAGAATAGTAGGTTTTATTGGACATGCAAAGGCGTGGCTAGTGACGTATGGGGACTTATTTATTGCATGCAAATTATACGTTGGGTAAGTCGGGTTCACACCATTATAACTAAGAATTGAGTCTACTACGGCAGCCAGACCTTTGTTGATCAGGCCAGTTATTTGTTATTTTCTGTGCGCCAACTTAAAAAACACCTTCTTGCGAAACGAGTAAAACGAAATAATTTTTTAGTCTAACGTTGAATCCATATTCAATACTCTATATTTAACTATTGGTATGAATTTAACAAATTGTTAACCTCTTTTAATTGACATGTGAGATCTAAGTTACACGATTATAACCAAATATATTCACAACAACTTTATACAAATTTATATATAAGTATGTATACCCGAAAGAACCTACATGCATAGCCAGTGGAGTGACCTTGTCAATGTGCGTATGCACATGTGTATGTACGTAAAAAAGTTACACATAAAGTGTTGAAACAGGTTACAGGCATTTGATGTGTAAAATTCATCACACCGCCTGACGATGAAATCGTATTAAAAATTTATATTTGTATACTAACTAATAAAATTTAAGGTGAAACGAAGAAAATTATACTTATTATATGTTTATTAATTTGTCTATTACTCCCTTGTCTGCATTCAGCGGAAAATGAAATCAATAAAAATGTTATGAAATTTTAATATCAAAGTGGGAAAGTAACACATTACCAGGACCATATTCCTCATTTGTACATATATTTATGGATATATTGTATGCATAAAATTGTATGTAACTAAGTATGTAAGTGAAAGGGATTTTAAAGATCAAATATTTTTATTGGAATAAGGTGTAAAATTCCAGCAGAGCCAATGCATGTAATTATTTATTAGTATAATAAATAGAAATTTGCATTTGCGTAGTAAATATATTTGCTAAAACAAAACTGAATGGCAAGAAGTCATAATTTAAAAGTAACACATTTGCTTTATGAAAAATAAGGTACATATATACATACTAAATACATATGTAATTTAAAATTTTTGCAAATAAAAAAATATATGTATATAAAATTTGATAAAAAATTATTTTTAATGTAAATCTTTTATCAACGTATGCACATTATTCTCCATTAAACAATTGATACAGGCATACATACATTTGCATACATACATATACATAAATAGGCATTTCGTTAGCCACCAGCATTATACGCATCACATTATGTTTTCTTCAATATTTAGTCCTCAATTATATTTTAAAATTTATCTTATCATTTCGTTTTTAATTTCCTTATTGAATACTTATTGATGTCATATAACAAATACAAGAAAAGCAATTAAGGTGCGAGCATATCTCCATTTTAAGCAGACCAGTTGCTTTGATGACTTGTTGGCAGAACTATTAAAAATAAACTTTATTAAGTCAGACAAAAAAAAAGTCTGCTAAAAAATCTAACAATTAAATTAAAATTTAAAATCGAGCAACCCATGCGAATAATTTGTACTAATAAAACAATATCAAAATACTCTTAGCAAATGGCATTCAAAAAAGAGATGAAAAATGTATATATGAATATATTATATACACTTGAAAATGGAAGAAACAACAAATTGCATATTTTATTAGCACTAGAACATACTGTTATTCATTATAAATATAAATATTGGAGTATAAATATATTTAGATGTATGCATGCACACTAATCGAATCACGGCCCAGCTGCTATTTGTGCAAGCTTTTATCACCTGATTATTAATTGAATGTAAATGATAATTTTTGAGTATTATTTCATTTGGCTTGCCTATATTTGTACAGTAAATTTTTAGATACGAGTAAATTCTAGAGTAGCAGCAGTTTGAATTAAGCAAGATTACAGCGCTTTCAGAAGAGTTTTTTACTAAATCGATCAATTAAGATAAGAAATAACGTTTAATTGCTTATTTGAAACATGAAGAACACTGAATTTAATCCAAAAGTTAACACGTTAGTACGGTTTTCTCAAAAATTATATACAACGACCATCAAATATATCGTATAAAAAAAGAGGGGATACTCTAAATTAATCATAAATATATATATGTACATATGAATGCGTGTAACTAGACAAATTTAACGTTAAATATTGGACAGGAATATTTATACCACAATACAATTAAAGTACATATGTATATACAAACGTAAGTCAGCTTGTACCTACGCCGACGACTCTTAACGATTGTGAAAGTGATTAGTATTTGATTAGTATTGCATGACCTGCTGCTACACACAAACGCTGCTTTTGCCTAATTTATATATTGATTTTCATTTTTGTTTATTTATTTTATTAATACGTAATGAAGTGGCATCTATTTACATACAGGAACGTAAGCATCAAATGACATCTCCTAGCAATGTCCAAAATAAAAAAATTAAATTCTAATCGAATGCTAATCGAAATTTTGCATTGGATATATGTACCGTTGTCAGAATAGTTAAATGTTTATTTGGTATTGAGCACGCAGGAATAGGAAAAAAAAGAAACATTTTACTATCCACTAAACACAAATGCATACGTAGTTAAAATGTATGACGTCTTCTTTTTTCGGCTTTAATGGATTATCGTTAACGTTACCGATAACGTGGAAAATCCACTTACTAAAATGTAATAAATGTGGCACATATTTTCCGCTTAAAAGTCATTATTTAATTAGACTTTGCGAGTATACCAAAAGTGGATAGTTTTACAATTTAAAAAAAAATTATTAGTTATTCGCAACATATATGTATCTTATTGAATTTTTAAACTTACCCATTAGGCACGGAGACATTTGCTCCGTCGAGTATAGCCTGGGCCATTTCAAAATTCAATTCTTCCGCCGCATTTGTTGCCGCTCGCAGCGCATCCCAAATTTCTTTCCTACCATCAAATGCGGGCGCCGTATCCCAGAATTCATCACGCTTTGAACGCAATTGTCCCTCAGTTAATGGCACATCAGAACGCCAACGAATTGTCTCATTACACAGCGGCCGATTTTTGCGCTCCGGTCCCATTGCACGGCCGCCTAAATATAAAGAGTTAGTATATTTTGTTGTATTTTTACATTTTTATATACACATGTGGTTTTTTACAATTTAGTTATAAAAATTTTCAGTGGATAAACTCACCAGCGCCAGTTGCTGGTCTGGAAATACTCGCTGAAGACACACTGACAGTCTCATTGTCCGTGCTGTGTATGCCAATGCAACCACCCATATTTTCACATATACTTTAACGTGTTGCGCGTCCACCGAAAACGCGTATTTGCGCCGGAAAACACGTTCGCACGTATTACCGTGTATGGACGAAAGTATTGAAGGTAACAGCGAAATAACGATAGTTTCTTTTGGAAATGTAAATTTTATTGTCGTGCGTCGGGTTGGTTCCGATTTAATTCCAAAACCTGAGATTTTTCTTTCGCTTTCGCTTTTCTTGTTGTTTTTCTGCTTACTCTTTTACTGTAGCATCACTATGATTGAAGGCATTTTTAATCATCTACGTACTTTTCTAATTTTTACGTCGCCTTTCCACGGTAATTGCAGCCGCGCGAATGGAAATCTAACTTATTATCGATATGATTTTGATGTAAAGAAGGAAATGTAAAACATTTAACTATTACAAAATTTTGTTAAACATATCTTTGATTCTTCACTAAAAATTCTTTCTTGCACTTAAATTCTTCACCAAACATTTCCGCAATGTATCCACAACCTTCGCTGAGAATTTTTTTATTTTCAACTATTTCAATTCCATTTCGTGATTTGACAGCTAAACGAGCGTAGCCACCTGACGGCGTTTTCCATTTCAAATGTCAAAAACATCGCTAAATGCAGACATAAAAATCCACTGTGAATTAAACGTTGAGGATTTTTTGATGTTTTTCATAAAGGGAAACAGCACTGAAAGGCTAGAAGCAATTTTTTAGGACAATAAATAAATAATTACAAATAGGTCAATCATAAAGTTATATTAGTAAATTTCATAAAATTAAAACCTCAAATACGTATTACATGAATGTTGTTGTAGTAGCATTAAAAATATTCCCCAAAACTGTTTTAGGGAACATTGGGAAAGTGAGAGCCATTGAATGGATAAATAGTCCGACTGTCGAGGAAACTGTACGGTTGTAGTCACCTATAACGACAGGCATGCGTTACCGTAGGTTAATAGTTTTATATGTAATACTCACTTTTATCAGAGTGTTTTATTTTTTATAATTATTTATTTAATCTGTTCGTTACTTCAAAACTTCGTGAGATAATAATATCATATATCCTGTATTTGCATAACAAAAAGTAACGAACTGTCATATATATCATTTGAAACAACTTGCGGGTGGTAAGAAAAAATTTTATGTCTTTCAGGCATTCGTATTTGGAGAAGATAACTTGCACAGTTGCATGAAGGAAGCACGAAAGGCAGGTCTGGAATACAAACTTGTACAGCGAATAAAAGTAATCCACAATATATTGCATCAATCCTTTTTTTAACATTCCACTAGCGATGCTTCTTTTGGAAGACTTCTGTCATATATCAATTCTTCTCAGCTGAATAAAAACGAAAATTTTATTTAATTTCACTCTAACTTTAGAGCAAGATCTAAGCAAAAAGCCTACTCTAAATCGACAATGAATAACTTAAATTATATTTTTAGTTAAGCCAGCAAAACATAGACTAGAAATAAATGCCAGTTTTTCTTGAGTTTTGTACTTTTTTGTCTGATGTACATTGATTATTTAAAGGTGGCATGGCCGTGAAATTTAGCCAGTGTTGCTTCTCTGCTTAAAGAAATAGTTTTGACATTTACCCCTATGTATAATATTAAAATAAACTTAATAAATATATCTAAGACTTATTTGCTCTAGCATTTCTAAATCTATCTATTTACTCACAGTTAACTACGATTTAAACGTAAATGTATTACTTTATCATTGTAGAAATCAAACCAAAAAAGCGCCTTTTTACTTTAAACTCTTCGAGATTTTCTGAATAAATCATGCAACACTGAATATATAATCGCTAGAGGTGAATTAATAACCGAATAACTGACTAGTTGGTAACTCCATTTCCTTAGCGCAGCCATACTTGACATTTTATTTCAAATTATTATCAGTTAAAAAGTTAATTTTTTTTGAAGCTAGTATGTGGAGAACACTTTCTTTTGGTGTATTAAGAATCAATTAATTGTAGACAACTAATGAGGAGATAGAAAAAAAATGTGTATGCAGAAAATATAAACTTCGGCTAAAATATTAAAATAAAGCAGCCTAAGCAAGAAGATGTGCACTGGATTCCATATTCCATAATATTTCCCAACCCGAACTAAATTGAAGAAAAATTGTTCATGTCTTCATAACGATTATGATGGATAAAGAGAGCACTCATACCAATAGATCTTCATCAATTGTTAAGCCTCTCTAAAGTTCCTAGTAACGGGCTTATGAGGTAGCCAGAATCGTAAAAACTGCTATCTAATCTAATGTAACATACATATTAGGCTTTTGAAAATTAATGGACTAAAAAAGGATACGGAAACCGAGCTTAAAGAATAAATTCTTTAGAAGAACAGTAAATTAAATTTTCATAAGCAAGTACATATATGTAGATACTTAATACATATACATACATATTAGGCTTTTGAAAATTAATGGACTAAAAAAGGATACGGAAACCGAGCTTAAAGAATAAATTCTTTAGAAGAACAGTAAATTAAATTTTCATAAGCAAGTACATATATGTAGATACTTAATACATATACATACATATTAGGCTTTTGAAAATTAATGGACTAAAAAAGGATACGGAAACCGAGCTTAAAGAATAAATTCTTTAGAAGAACAGTAAATTAAATTTTCATAAGCAAGTACATATATGTAGATACTTAATACATATACATACATATGAAAAACTGAAGAAAATTGCGGTTCAAATTAATCTGATGATATAAGTTACTTTAGGATTAGGGTTACTTTAGGGTTGATAAAAATCGTTCACTCGGGAGGATTTTATAATCCATATAGGTAATCAGTCACAAACCACATTGCAGAAGTGCCTGCGTCCGAATTTGACGCACTGTCAGTTAGCCAGCTAACTACTACTTGCTGAAAATCTTAGGCTCAATCATAATTTCATAACCTCGAACATTATAAAGAGAAATGACCGATTAAACACATGAAATAGTTCCATGAATAAATTCATGATTTGCTCAAAAATTATGATTTATGACACAATAATAATTATAATAATTAACTGATTTTCAGCTCACAATAAAAAACCTTAATTTGAATAAAGCCTCATAACAACCAATAAATCAACTAATACTTACATATACTATTACCAACAAATAGTAATAGCATTTAACAAAATAAACCTAAAATGTAATTATAATAACAATTGCTATGTTGGCCCAAAGACCAGCTCGGCACCAGGCCAGTATGTCCATTCAATTGCATTTTTCAAATGAAGAAACTGGAATGGTCACTCACAGAAACAAGTAACCATAAGCAATTGATATAAAAGGGAGAAATAAAAAAATAAAAAAATAAAAACAAAAGATAGAATGAAAACCAGACGACCTCGACAGAAAAACGCTAGCAGTCAGTCGCTTACACATGCACACACACGCTTTTCGGTATCTACAAATGAGCAGCTAACAGCACCTACTAGACACGAGCATTAAACAAGTAATGGTAATATATCATAGTGTGCGGATTAAAGAGTTGATACTGTTAATTTCGTTAAGAAGTGTAGCGAATAAGTAGATAACTGTTAGTGCCAAAAATCGTGGACGGTTTGAAAAGTATTCGGTTTCTTTGCTATTTGGATTTTTAATTTTTGTTTATTAAAAAAAATTTTATCAAATCAATCGTCTGATTGTTTCTGGTTCCTGAAGTTGATACTTAATACAAAGAAGGATGATTTCTTGCTTGAATGCTTTTAAAGGCAGAAAAATACGTTTACTAGGATCCGATTCTATGAATTGGATGCAGTGCAATTTATTCTATGAAAGAAGCAAATTAAAGAATTTGAAGTATAATAACTTTCATAAAATTATTACACTATAAATTTTAAAATTATTAATTATATTATAAAATTAGAAACTTATCATTTTTCAGATCACGCGTGAGTCGTGTCAAGCTGACACGTTATTTTTGTTCAGTATTATTTGGCATTTTATCATGAAAACATTCGCTCTATGGGCTCTTGGAAAGTTCCAAAAAGATCCGACGTTTTCTAGCCAAATTTTGTTCAGCGATTAGTCCCATTTCTGGCTCAGAGGGTATGTAAACAAATAAAAGTGCCGCATTTGAGACGAAGAGCGACCTGAAGAGATTTAAGAGCTTCCATTTCATCTAGAAAAAACAACGGTTTGGTGTGGTTTGTAGGCCGGTGGAATCATCGGTCCATATTTATTCAAAAATGATGCCGGTGAGAACATAACCGTCAATGGCGACCTTTATCGCGCCATAATTCATGCCTGAAATTGATGCTCGTGATCTCCGCGACATTTGGTTTCAACAAGATGGCGCCACTACCCACATATCGCATCAATCAATGGATTAATTGAGAGAACACTTCGGGGAGCAGATAGTTTCACGTTTTAGACTGGTCAATTGTCCACCAAGATCGTGTGATATCACACCGTTAGACTTTTCCTATGGGGATATGTAAAGTCTAAAGTCAGAGAGTCGAGCAATCCCGCTTCGATTCAGACCTTGGAGCAAAACATTCGCCAGTTACCAGTCGAAATACTCGAACGAGTCATCGAAAATTGGGCTCAACGGATGGACTAAATACATAAAATAACAGCTTGACACGACTCATCTGAGACGTAGCCGCGGCCAACATTTGAAAGAGATAATCTTCAAAAAAGAAATGCCAACGAATTTTCTTTCGAATGATAATACACATACGCCAATAATAATTTTCTGTGTTTTTTCTTTATAAAAGTAGGGAACCTGGAAGTATAATATTTCATTTCAAATAAAAGGCTGTGTTTGCTGTTGTGTTTTATAGGTTTTGTCTTTTTTGTTTTGATTTGTCAGCTGATTTCGATTTCAGCTTTCCGAGCACATTCTATCACATAAACTAACCGATTACGATAAACTTAAAAAATAGAAATATTCGACGATTACTGACGATTACAAATGGTGATTTTACCATGACCATGATTTCCAGTGTCAAAGTTCCTGCAAGAGACAGAAGCAAACAGGAGCAGAAAAAAGTCGTTTGGAGTCGACTTGCGACTTAAGGTGAAATTAAAGATGCCATAACTTTACCCACAAAAACAGCTGATCTAACCAACTTAGCGACAAAATTAAAAATTTCGAAATTTAATAGCATGGCAGTCACACGTAGCATAAAAAAATTTCATGAAATTCTGGAAACTGGAAATTAATCTAAATGACCATTTTTCGAAATTTAATTTCTTTGACAATACGCAAATCCTTCAAGAGAAATACAAATTGTAAGTGCAGCAAGAGTAAATGGAAATCAAATGCAGATGAAATAGCGCAGTCACATACTGCAATTTAGGATAAAAACAATAGAATTATAATTGATCGTACAACAGGCTTTCTTCAAACATAAAAATAACATTTTGAATAAAATTAATGATGCAAACATGGGAATTTCGTTTTCACGGGTCATTCTTTGTAATTCCAATCATCCAAACTATTATGAACTGGCTGGTCATGAAGCTAATAATGTAGTTTTCTTTGTCTTCTTTTTAATTTAATTGAAGACAGCTAGCGAACACAAATCCACCGCCATATGAGCTTTACAACGGAATGGAAGTCTCGCGCTTCGCCTACTTCAAATTAAATATTTTTGAAGAGGTTTGAAAAAATTAAAGAGACCTTAGGGTGGCAGCATCCATTTTTTTTTGAAAAACTATATGTGGGTCTATAAAATTCAGTATCTAATAGCATACTGTTATGGTGATACCATTAATATTTAACTCGGAGTTGCCGAAATTTCGTCCATTTTCATAAAGCCCGCTCACAACAGCAATTGTAAAATAGAAGCTTTCAAAACATCGACTTCAAGTAGCTAAGAACCGTTATAAAACACTTAATTAAAATATAATTTTTCCAACGGTTCGATTCCTGCCAAAAGAAATCTGATGAGGAGATGTGGTGATCTTCTCCGCACTGCCAATTTTTCTTTGTTGTATAACAAAATATTCAATTAAAAAAATTCTGACAAAATTGGCCTTTGAATAAAGCTCATTTACTTATAACCACAAACAATTACAGGCTGCATTCAACAATTCATAATTTTTCTAACTTTCACAAAACGTAAATCGAAAATGCAATGCTTCGCGGTAAATTTCTCAAAATTATTATTTAATTAAATTTGATCCTTTTTTTTGTTTATTTTTAGGAATTCAACAATCCCAAAACAATGTATTTATAACAGACCATAGCGAATAAGAAACAGCCAATGCTCCGAGTAACCGGTTTGCACAAAAGTCTTAGTAGCATAACTCTGACAAGTATCGAAAAGAAACGAGAAAGGCCAAGAAGCTCGACGAAACAAAGAAACCAAGATGTATGTATGTGTAAAACAAAAATAAATTGAGAAATAAAGAAGAAGTACAAACTAAAGTAGAAGTAAGTAAATGAGTAATATATATAATATGACCACATATCGAAGAAGACGAAGAAGAAGTCGAAGAAAAAGATGAAGAAGAAGAAAACAACAACAAAAACAACAAGAAACCAAACCTGACTGACTAGCCAAACAGAGTGCCAATGTTCCATCAATGCATTGATACCAAAACAACAAGCAATTGGTTGGCCAGCTAGCTAACCAGCAACCAGTTAGCTAGCCAAGAAGAGAAACGAAAGACTTCAATTCAGTTTGGCGAAGACAACGAACTCGATTAGAGCTTTGTGCTAAGCGGGAAATGGATTTGTGTTTAATACCAGAGTGTTATAGCGTTTAGTGCATTCAAAGACTCTGTCGAACAAAACGAAGTGAACAAAGGAAAAATCAAAGAAGTTCAACTTGAAGACGGCCTAAAGAGTTTGTGGTAAATTTTTGGCAATGTGAAAGGTGTGTTATATTTACATAAATAGGGAGAGAATTACAAAGTGAAGAAGAAGTTAATTGCAAGAAATCGTATTATTTTCATTTGGAAAGTCTTAAAGTACCAAAATTATATTAAGATTCCATTGATTTTGAGAAGTGTGTTGTGTTGCGTTTAAATTTGCAGTGCAAAAATATAAATTTGCGGAGGCGAATAGCACAGTGGCTAAACATATACATATATGTATATAATATTTGTATAAGTTTGGAAGTACATACATACACATGTACATATATGAAGTGACGACAGCCAAGACGATTTTGGAGCGAGGTAAGCCAAGGAAAAGAGTTTTTGGTTTAAACACTAAAAAAAATATGGGTTTAAATTGGCGTCAGAGTGCGCTAAAATCTTCTGCGTATTTGTGTAAAATACAACTACTTATATTATAATACAACAAATAATTGATTTTAAAGAAAACACTGAGTCCGCCATATTTTTATTGCAAGTGTATTTGTAGAAATAAGTTTTTTTTCATAGCAAAATAGCCAAAATATTGGTCGCGCATGCGCAACGAAGGCAAAACAAACTATAAAATGTCATGATGATTATGAATCAGTTGAAGAGCCGGAATGTCGGCTAAATGTTTGAAACGAAAAAAAAAACCACATAAGTATACGTGAAAATTTTCACACTCGAGCGATTTTATTCGAAATGAAAGTAAAATTATGCTTTTGTAGAAAACGTAACAGTGAAACTAAAAGTCACAATCCAAAGCAAAGTAAAATCAAAAGCCACCAACAACACAAAACGAAGAAGAAACAGTAAACTAAAACAAATTGCATATAAATATTTTTTCATTTGGTATGAGTGATGAATGTGTGTATGCGAGTGTGTGTGTATGTGTGTGAAAGTCTCTCTGTATTGAATGAGCATGCCTGGTGTGTATAGCATGACACAAAAAATGTTTATAAATTTGGCATTATGAAATCGTTACTAAACAATAATTTGGGTGAATGGATTTTTGCTAGACAAAAAAAAAGCGAATGAAAAAGCTTAGAAAAAAAAATGTTGCATATAAAAACTGCAATAATTAATAGAAAAACTTAGAGTAATGCAAATAAACTAAATTATTTATTCATATGCGAAATGTTTTTTTTTTTATCATAAAGTAAGAGAAACGTGAGACGTTTAACAGTTAGGCATGGGCGTCTAATAAGCTCAAAGCTGAGGTAAAGATATTTACAATTTTTGTTTGTGGTTTAGTGAAAGGAAAATCGGCGATGTTACTCATACCACCTGTGGCACAATAGGCAAGAGTTTGAGAAAAAATTAAACAATAAAATTTATTTAAATTACGCGCATATTTGCAAAAATATATTTAGTAGCACTTTCCTTTTAATTTTTTTTTTTTTTTTTTGTAAAAGAAAAAATACTTTTCTCTACTATGCCAATACTAAGGTATAAGGTACCTTTCACAAAAGATGTTTAAAGAAATCATAATTCAAAATGTCTAATTTAAATGATCCACTACTACTTAAAGTTATTAAAGCTATATAAATTTTACGACCTTAGTAGCTTAGTGGTTACGCTGAGTCCTGGCCAAATCAACATGAGTTGAGTTAAGTTGATGCGACTGTCAGTCATTGACCAATACATTTAGACCTATATGCTCATTTTAATTCAGCTATGAGATTTCTATCAACTTTTCCACCATATGGTGTGCCTTGTAAACATAATGTGATTACTAACTGAAGCTAACTCAGCGAGGTTGTCAAAAAACGGTATGCCGAAGAACTTGAGTCCCGCAGTTGTCAAAACTCGTCAATGACAAAGGTAGTGTTCATCACACCTTTCCTCTTCTTTTTTCCTACAACTGCGACAAAAATCAATAGAGTTGTAATTCATTATGTTTTCCTGAGACCCCATTAAAGAGTGTCCTTTTAATATCGTTCGTCATTATGGCAATGAAGAATCGGTCTAGAAGGATAAGATACCTTGATCTTTTTGCGTCCAATTCTGGCCATATATGCCTGGTCACGTTACGGGTGATCTCCAGAACTCTAATATTTGTTTTTTTTTTATGGAATTGTTTTGTTGTGGACAGAGTTAGACCAGCATCATGTGCATCATTTATTGTGGTTAGAAGTGTTTCTTCTCTTCTCTCGCTAGCTCTTCAATTTCGTGGAATATTTTGTTCAGAGCACTTCTACATTTTATAACCACTTTAGACGCGGTATTATTGCTATGTAGAGATCTAATGGCAGTTTGGCTGTCAGAATATATCGTAATTGATAGTCTTACTCCCACAGATTTGTACAACCTTCCGACTGTTTTCATAATTGCAATGAGTTCTACTTGGAAGATGCTGTAATGAGAGCAATTAAGAGTGGATTCACCACAAACTTTACCATCGAGTTTTGGGCCGACTGTGAAGATGGTTATAGCTATCTGAACTGGGACAATAGTGTTTTTCCCAATTGTCCCAGTTTGGGGGTTTTTGTGGAAAAGATATTGTCGCAGAAGATGCTGGAGGTGGTGTTATCCAGCTGGAGGTGGTGTAATCCACCTCCTGCCACACCTCTGCTAGTGATAATTGTTTGGTACGTCCTACACTGCAGTTTCCTCAAGGTTAAGTTGCATTCATTCTAATCGCGTAACAGCTTGCTTATAGCTTGACGGAAATTGAAGAGATTGTCTAGGGCTTTAGAAGGAGACGATGATACAGCTATGTTATGAGCATAGCTACAAACCATTTAACTCTTTCTAATTTGCTCTGGAAAGTAATTTTTTCGAATGCCGGCCTCCCACAGGTTTAACTACCGCTGCTTAAATTCAGTATACAATACTCGGTTTTTCAGCCCCATTTCTTACCGGTGACCGCTTTGTAAGCGCAAAGTGTAGTTTTAGCCTTATTCGGCTTTTAAATAAAAGCTTTTCACAAAAATCCACCAGCCGTTTGGAGACGGCTGAGAATCAACTGTAGGCTAACTAACTTTGTTGGAAAACCATTGAGACGCGCGCCACAAATCGGTAGAGGAGCTCGGCTGAAAATCACTTCAGCGGTTACAGAGCTCACATTATATGTACAATTGAGTTGCTCAATAATTTATGCTATAAAAATATATCTCTGTATGCGTAAACGTTAACATTTTTATTTTAACTTAATAAGTATTTGATTTATTCAAACTTTTCGTGCAAACATGTTTGCGTGGAAACATGTTTCAAAGGTATAAAGAAACAACTTATTAATTTGACAAAAAAAAAAAAATTAGTCTGCTATCAAATGAACTAGTTCAGAAGTGCCTCAAAACTGGTGTATTAAGCAAGCTCAACTAGGCAAGCAACTGTATTTTTGCCATATAAGGAACTAGTATTTTGAAAGCGACGATATTATTCGCAATGAGAATTACCAGATTTCGGTCATAAATATACTAATAACCTACTAGTTGTTAATAGTTAAAGGTGCTACTGGTTATATTTTGAACCAAATCAACTAATTTTGTTTAAAATAGATTAGAATAGATGAAAAAAAATAACAATAAATTCTAAATTTTCTATAAAACTATTTTGATTAAACGTTTTTATCTCATAACTTTATTTGAAATGAAATTTTGAGTAATCATTTTAGAATAATTTTATTGCAAGTCAAATATTTTATTTGCTTATAGTTTTTAATTAATTAATTTATTTATATATTTTTCTTATTATGAAGTTATACGAAAGAGGAACCAAATTACCAAATAATGGAATGAAATCAATTGAAAAAAGTCTTTATTAAGCAGTTTTGTTGTTGTTGCTGCTGCTGCTGCTGTTGTTGTTGTTGTTGTTATTGTAGCAGCTAGCCAACCTCGCCTAGGATCAGGTAGATCCAGTCTTATTCATCGAGGTCATCTAACGGGAGGCCCAGAAAGCGTCCTGTTTCGACGGCTGTTAGATGAGTCGTATTGAGTGGACATGCAAAGAGGTGATTAGTGTCGTGCGGGGATTCGTTGCATGCAGGCGACCTAACCCCGTTCAGATTAACAGGTAAACAGTTTTGTAATTGTAAGCAATTTAGTATTTTTCATGGTCGTGTATTTTCAGCCAAGAAATTCTAGTAATAAAACAATACTTCTTCTAACAAGTTTATAACTCCACTGCCGGTTGTACGCAATATGTATGCGTAAAAGTACATATGTACGTATATACATTCGTATGTATGGATATGTATGAATAAGTACACGTGCATGCATTGGTTAAATAATGCGAAAGTCAACATTTAGTAAGTACAGTTAGATTTTGTATGTATGCAGGTACATATTTTCCGCTGTCGTTATCGTTACTTTGAACCATAAACTGAATATAGGAGTACAAAATGTATTTCATTTCAAGTGACCAAGAAATAAGTGTCATAGAACATTTTTTTCCACAAACTCGCTCTTTAGTATATTTTAAAAAATACTTGTTTCCATTAGGTAGTTAATTTTTCACCTCCTTTCCACTCCACCGATTGCTGCAAACCCGTTTTGGTGTTTTAAACACTTTTTTCGAATTTCGTGCGAATTCGCATAGTTGCATACGGTTACTAGTCTTTTATGGACGTAATAAAATAATTGAAACTCACGAAACGCGAAAAGAAACAGAGCAAATACAATAACGAATTCAAAGATTTGAAAGCTTTCGGCTAATCAAATGGCTGTAATGTTTTAATGAATAAACTTGTTTTCACACATATGTAAATACATGCAAATATTTTTTTTAAGGCTTAGATGTATGACCATTTTTTAACATTGGAAATTCCGGTAATGTAAATTTATTTCTATACGCAAAAAGTTAAAATGCGTAAGCACGCTTTTTGTTTTTTTTTAGGACAAGGGTATGCTTTGTCTTAGAAAATATATTAAATCAATCTTTAAAACATCACAGTATTGATTTTAACTCGAAGTTAAAGAAGAAACATTTTTCAGCAGCAAAGCAGATCCCTTTTCCTACTCATAATATCCTGTTCTTGTTCTTCCGTATACATAAATTAAACAACCTAAAGCTGAGTGAAAAATTTATTTTAAAAAAAATCACTTCATATCTCGTGCAATAGTAAAGGGTTTTCCAATAGGGATTATATGATTTCTAGGTGTCGTTTTGACCATTTTTAATATGTCATGATCTGTCATTTTTTTTTCATTGTATTCAGTAAGTTTACAATTTCATCATTACAAAATATACGAAAGAACAGCGTTTACAAATTATTCAATATTATTATCAAAATAATCGTTCTGCAATTGCAACTTTTCGTGCGCTTTTGCCAATTTATGGCTGTAATAATCGTCCACCAGTGCTCGCTATTCGTCGAATTTTTGTTCAAGTGCCAATAAGGCAAAGAACCGGTCGAAGTAATGAAAATATTGCTATCGTTCAGGCACGTGTTGCTGAATACCGCAATTTATCGATTCCAACACGTTCTCAAGAATTGGGACTGTCTCAAACCTTAACCTGGCGAATTTTGAGAAAGGATTTGGGCTTTCATCCGTATAACATTGTTCTCACCCAAGAACCGAAGCCATTGAAGCACCATAAACGTCGTGTATTTGCTGATTTTGCCTTGGAACAGCTTGAAAGCGATAACGATTTTTTTAAGAAAATCATCTTTTCCGTTGAGGCTCACTTTCATCTGAGTGGTGCGGTAAATAAACAAAACTGTCGATTCTGGTGTGAAGGAAATCCACAAATTATTCATGAACAACCATTACATTCCACTAAATTGACAGTTTGGTGTAGTTTTTGGATCGATGATAACCAACTTTTTATGGCCACAATTGGAAGAATTTATCCTAACAACATCTGGTTCCAACAATACGTGGCTACGTGTCACACAGCACGTGCAACAACCGAATTATTGCGAGAAAGGTTTGGATATTCGATTATATCAAGAAATTTTGAATTGTGGGGTTATTTGAAGTCATTGGTATTTAGCAATAAACTAGACTCAAAAAGTGCTAAAAAATTTGGTTCATTGAATTCGTTCCTGCAAAAGAAGTCGAGGAGGCCATTTGAATGATGTTATATTCAGAACTTAATTGTATCGATTTTATTTCACATTAAATAAAAAACATTTGAATTTCCTTAACGATTAGTCTGTTTTTTTTAAAGAAATCACATCACTTTTATTGGAAGACCTTATACCTATGAGAACATAACATACAAATATCTTCATGCTAATGTAAAGGCCTTAGATCGATTTATGTTTAAGGTTTAAGAATTTCTCCTTGATTGTTGATGGCTGAATTTTAAACGCTGTAAAGGCTAGCATCCCATCAGATATAGCTTACATAGCACAACATGAAGCTCCTTATTTGGGAGTATATGTAAATCTTTCACTGTGTAGTTGGTTCCTAGATGACATCAATCGTTTTCCCCGTAAAGTTACTCAACTCAAGTTACTTACTTACTAATGAACGGCTGGTCGTTGTGAGCAACGTTCCTTTGTTTTTTCCCCAGCTGTTGGCGGCTAGCTATTTGACAATCTTGTTAAGACTCTGTACTTTGATCGAGTTAGACACCCTCCAACTTTGGGTTGTTTATTTTCGCAATTTTGACATCGTCGACTTTCCCATTCAATTCGAGGCGGTACTCCTTCGTGCAGCTGGTGAAGAGGGTTACCGAGTTACCGAGTTCGCAGGTTGTGGCTGTGGTTGCTCTGCACTAAAGAAGAGGTCGGAGAAATTGGCGGCTTACCTTCGAACAAAGGTTATCAATATCCTTGCCAGACGGCAATATCGAGCAGTTAGCGGCATATGAGGTCTGAATTGGCGTTTTAACATATAACCGCTATAGTGATTTTCAGCTGAGCTCCTCTACAAATTTGTTGCATGCGTCTTGATGGTTTTCAACCAAATGGGGGGGGGAGGTCTACAGTTTATTCTCAGCCCCTCTAAACGGCTGATGGACTTTTGTGAGGAGCTTTTATTTCATTTCAGAAATATAGCCGAAGTTGTTGAAATTCCCTGCCGGGGTGTGACCGCAATTAAAAAATCTTTTTTCTACAATTTTCGATGTTGCATTAGCCAGGCTTTGAACTCATGATCCTACACATTATATCACGTATGTTACTTCACTAGCTACTGCGGCCGACGGAATTGTCGAATCGGCTACTATCATAAAGTATATGTATATCAGAGTTTCTGTATTGACCTTTCCACTGTTTCCCAGCTTACATTTTTGTGATTCCTTGTCTTTACGTTATTTACTATGCTTCTCTTTTGCTGATTTATTGTCAATGTGTTTTTGAACTATGTAATTTATATATTGTATTTGCTTTTTCTCATCACTATTGTTTTTAGCCGAAATTTTGTGTGGTGAATTGAAATTCCGTTCTCATCAAACCTGCCTAGCATAAACAAGTACATAATCGTAATTCACTGCCGCCTGTCACAATTACCTTCCATTAAACCCCCCACACTTCACTATGCCTCAGCCACCTACACCTTCTTCATTATATTTGCTTATGTGCCACAACAAGCGTATGCGCAAATGCTCTTGCATACCATAGAAATGTATGGGTATTGTAAAGCATGCACCTATTAAGGTACCGCTCACTCCCTCACTCACCGTTTGCCGAGTTTTCATGAAGTCTGCGTGATTGTCTGGTTCATTGGCTGGCAGTGTAATTTCAGCGACTGTTCATTTTCGTCACTCTTATTTTTTTTGTATTTGCTGCTTGGTTTTTTACAGTCGCTTAGTCAGTTCGTGAGTGAACAAAATTCATCACTTATTCGCACACACTATATATGTTAGTTATTCTCGCAGCAGAATTGGGTTGTATAACTGTCTAGATGTTAACATGTAAAATTCTACCACATGCCGGGCAAAGAAGACGCAACGTGTGTTTACTATTTTTTGTTTTGTTATTGTATGTTATGTAGGCGCTATGGCTTTAATTATTATATTAATTATTTTCGCACTCTTTGTTAAAGTACTTACAGAATCGTATATTGTATTTGGCTAATTTGGCGTATGTAATATGTGGTAGGTAATGAATGTGGTTCAAGTTTGACATGCGAGTTTTTATCTAAGTGGATTTGGTGTTGTATCGCCCCAAAGGTCATCTAATCGTGTGAGTCCATCTATAAATATTATTAGATTCACCAAAGCGCATAGCACACACTGCTACACTTAACGCCATAAATTTCAGCGGCTACGCCTGTCGACCTGTCTTAGTAGTATTAAACTTGCTGAAAAACTTTGGAAATGTTTTGACATTATGTGGATAATGTAATGAAATAAAAATATGAACTATTAATTAACGAAAAGGTGGTCGACCATCTCATCCGAGGAGTTTATATTTTTTATTTGAGCTGATGGGCGGATCCCAAACCCAATCCACAACTTCTCAGCGAGACGGGGTACCAGTGAGAACACATATAGATATGAGTGAACGTTTGATTCAAGACCGACACGCCCTATCAACTGCTCCTCTAAAATTAGCGCCCCGTTATATCGAAGTAGGTATACTGCTGCTACCTCTCTTTCGTCTCATTCTTGCCAATATGTATTAGTTTGATACCCGAGCACTGCGAGCAGCTCGATGCTCGCTCGATACTCACTCATTGCTCAACTGCTTAGCAGAATAAAAATTTTAAATTTTGTTTGTTTTAAATTTTTGTTTCAATAATTTTTACAATTTGCATAAATAAATTTAAAATTACTAAAAGTAATGAACAATGAGCAAGTGTGCGAGTGCTCGCTACTCAAATGCTCACACTGCTCGCATATGTTCGAAGAAAATCTTGAACTCTACTTTGGGCTGAGTAGAAAATTCCAAGTCCTCTTTAGACAAGCAAAAGGCAGAACTGTATAAGTTGGTCATCATTCCTGTCTTCTTTATGGTTATTCGACTTATGGCTGCTGCGCATGAGCGGCGGCGAGAATAGCTTAAGGGAAGTTCTGGATTATATCGTGCGGACAGACAAAAACACCTTGGCGCTGAAAGTATTCGATGCGATACTCGTTGGTGGAAGTAGAGGAAGAGGAGATGTTCCTCACTTCACTTGGTATCACCAATTGGCACCGATACGTGATTGGCTATAAACGATTAGCAGTACCTAAGCCAATTAAGAAGGAAAAAAGGTGAAATATCAGTGGAATTCCAAGCTCAGATATAAAAATTTTCTTCTTTAGAAAGAGTCCTCTTTTAAGCGGCCATATCTCAGTCTGCATGTCTATAAATTGCTTAAGATAGAATCTAATTGATTTTTACTTGTCAATCATCAGAATTTTTGTGCACTTGTGAGACCTGATTTATGTAAGATATAAAGGGTACAGATAATATTGTAACGATTCCCTGAGCACGCTCTTCGGAGAATATGGTCAGATAAGGCATGCCCGACGATTGTAATCTAAGTGTGCCCAATCCACAAAAGGAAGATCCCACAGTCTGCGCCGATCACCGTGGAACAAGCTTCCCCAATTTCGCATATACGGTCCCATGGAGCGTATTGTCTGAAACAGTCAACAAACTGGTTGGACCTTATCAGTGACCAGATACTCCATGCTTCAAATTTTTGAAGAGATTCGTGAAAAGCGGATCGACACACATCACCTTTTCGTCGATTTTATAGCAGCGAAGCGAATGGGTCTGGTAGTGAACGAGGGCAAGACGAAATATATCCTATCATCAAATAAACAATCATCGAATTCGCCACCCGGCTCCCACTGTTGACAGTCATAACTTCGAGTTCGTAGTTAATTTCGTATATCTTGGAACAACAAAGGTATCCTTGAAATTCAACGCCGAAAAACTCTTGGCAACAGGTTCTACTTTGGACTGAGTAGTCAATCGAAAAGTAAAGTCCTCTCCAGACGAACAAAGATTAAACTCTACAAATAACTCATCATTCCTATCCTGCTACATGGTGCGGACGCATGGACCATGATGAGTCGACGTTAGAAGTTCTCGAGAGAAAGGTTTTGCGTAAGATTTATGGGCTGTTGCGTATTGGCAATGGCGACTATCGCAGCCGAGGGAACGATATGCTGTATGAGATATACGACGACATTGACATAGTTCAGCGAATAAAATGATATTGTCTACCCTGGCTACTTCATGTAGTCCGGATTAATGAGAACGCTCCAGCTTTGAAAGTTCTCGATGTAGTGCCCACTAGGTGAAGCACAGGAATAGGAAATATCAGGTAGAGAAGGACCTGTGTGAACTGGGTATTTCCAATTGGTTCCAAACAGCGAAATTAAGGAAGGAGTGGTGTAAACGCCAGTAACAAAGAAGAGAATATTGCTGAAGATAAAGAATTCGACTCGAAAAAATTGTCCATGTCAAGGCAAAAGCAAAGTAAAAATGAACGCGAATTAATTGATAAAAATAATGAGGTTTCATTATCGTATACACCTGACAATAGAGGTGTTTAAATTAATCAATCCAAAAAACCTCTTAACTTGAGCTGTCTCTAACCCTGAAGTAAGTTCATTAATCATAGTGTAGATATAGAAATACAATTAATGCAACACTGCATGAAACTCCCAAAATAAATAATAATTTACCTAAAACCAAAAATATTATCTTTTATATTTGACAAAATCTAAATTTTAACATGACCTACATAAACAGTTGTTATAAATATTTTTTACTCTACTATAACGCTACTAAAGAAAAATTCCAATATTTTTGTATCGAATTTCTTTCCACTCGCAATCGATATGTACGCATCCAAATAACAATTCCGGTCGGCACAAACATGTTCAAATATAACTGTACATCTCGTTGCATCCGGTGTTAAATTTCGCTCACTGCAATCTTTGCGATGTCTTTAAAGAAAATAAAGCCTCACCATTCACTCATCTATCGATTTTTTCCATATGACTCAAGTTAACTCACCTTGGCACGCCAGCAGCAACAGCGGTAACAATCAAAGAAGCAGCATGAAATAATTATCTTTTGTTGTTGCAGATGTCTCATAATCCAGATTTTGAAGATTGAATAACACAATATTTTTAGCTCGGAATGCCTAACAGCCATTTGTTGAGTTATTCCGCTTGTACGCTTAATTAGCGAAATCACCTTCATTTAACGGTGTTTGCAATGAATTATTTTACCACTAAAAAGCACATATTTGCTGTGATGACTAATTGTGAATATACGAGTATAGTATCAAAATTAACTTATAGGTGTTGGCAATGATTACGATGAGTAACAAGCAGACATTTGTATCGATTTAGACCTTTCTAATAGTCTTCTTCGTCAATTAAGCACGGACATATCAAATTTTTCAATAAATGTCTTAGTAACTTACAAACGAAAGCTTCTTCGAACGTGGAATTTTTCAACATGCCCAAAGCTAGCCGAAAACCGTCCAACAAAATGGTCAATATATCATTGCTTAATGTTTTTTGTTAATATTTGGTTTTTTAATTAGAAAGGCCAATTTCTGCTTGTAAAGGGTGATCCAAGTAGAGATACTTTTTTCAATAGCCTTTTTTGGACAGATCACGATCGTGTTAATCTTTCATGATATTTTTGTTCAATATTGTTTGGCATTTCATCATGGAAAGACTTACAAATCATTCAACTTTATTATGAAAATTCACGTTCTGTGTTTCGCGCGTTTCGCTCTACTTATGGTCAACATAAGCGGCATTCATTATTGGATAATATTCGACCGAATAGATTACGTCCAGTACGCAGTGAAGAAAATATAGCGGACGTACCTGAGAGTGTACACGAAGACCGTGGATAGTCGATTCGGCGCCGTGTGCAGCAACTCAGACCCATTTCTGGCTCAATGGGTATGTAAACGAACAAAATTGCCGTATTTGGGACGAAGAGCAACCTGAAGAGATTCAAGATGCCGGTGAGAACGCAGCCGTCAATGGCGACTGTTATCGCGTCATGATAACCGACTATTTGATGCCTGAAATTGAAGCTCGTGATCTCCAAAACATTTGGTTTCAACAAGACGACGCCACTTCCCACACAACGCATCAATCAATGGATTTATTGAGAGAACACTTCGGTGAGCAGATAATTTCACGTCTTGGGCTGGTCGATTGGCCCCCAAGATCGTGTGATACCGCACCGCTAAACTTTTTCCTATGTAGATATGTAAAGTTTAAAGTCTATGCGATAATCCCGCTTCGATACAGGCCTTGGAGCAAATCTTCACGCTTGTCATTCGCCAGTTACCAGTCGAAATGCTGGAACGAATCATAGAAAATTGGACTCAACGGATATACCATCTTAGATGTAGCCGTGGCCAACATTTGAAAGAGATAATCTTTAAAAAATAAATGCCAAAGAATGTTATTATTTTCTTTAAAAAAGTAGGGAACCTAGAAATGGATAAATTAAATTGAATTTTTAATTTTATTTATTCATCAATTTCTGTTTCATCAGCTTTAAAATAGTCCCACCCAGATACAACACACTTAGGAAAGCGTTTTCATCCAATAAGCTCAGCAGTTCCGGTTTGTGGTAGGTCCTTGAGCTCTTTCAGCGACTCAGTTTTTCAATCTCCATAAAGCCCAGTCTTTTCATGGATCTCATCGAACTTGGGAATAAGAAAAAATCGCAGAAGGCCAAATATCTTAAATACGGTGAGTGAGAGATTCAAATATTCTTGGCCAAAAACAGTATCGAAGTATCTTATTGATATCAACATTTCTTGAAATGATGAATCCGTTAGGACCGATTCACTATACTTATCGTCCTATGGCCTTTACATTTTGAACGTAGCCGCGTTTTTTTCAGAATTCAAGCCATGACCTTCCGCATAGTTAAACACTCGGTTAATCGTTCAATGGCCTGTGAGAATTCATCTCATTTTTACTATTCTTAATTGTTTATTCCTGTTTTCATAGTTTTTAAAATCGAGCAAAGTTTATTTGTTTTCATTACAGGAGTGGCATGGATACATTTCGAAACAACGGTACTCTCGAAAAGACGACAAAAGCAGCAAAGCTGATGTTATCTAGTTTTCTTTAGCATTAACTTATATCCATATATTGTATGTACATAGTTTTTTTCTTGCGACATATGCCTCATAACAAGTAATTTGCGGTTTAATACTCAACTTTTCCTCATTGACCAAATAATTTGTTGATTAAGGAGTTTTTCCACAGTGATGTCAAATTTTAAAGGTATTTTATGTATTTGACATACAACTAGATATTGTATAAAAAGCAGTTTCGCCACATTCAGTAATCAACAAACGGTAAATCCAATCACTTAAACCCATTAAATGTGCTCATTGCGTTTACTCGACTCAGCATACAAGTATATCATCAGATTATGCACAAGCTGCCATATATGCAAAAAAAAAACCTCAAACACGAACATATTTACTTTCCACGATATACATATATTTACCATTTGTGTACATTGTTTTGTGGCCCACTGTTTGTTGCAATTCAATAGCGAATTCGTTTTAACGAGTACTCGAGTGTGTGTTGCTGTTCGAACAACTACTGTTACTCTAGCACTCAAGGCAGCTTTTAAGCTTTAACTTGTTGTTGTTTGTTACGTTTCGCGTCTCAGTTCCGCTCTACGACGTTGTGTGTCTATATTTACTTTCACTTTTTATTTTCAACCAACACAATTCACTAACTCACTGAGTTTACTTGTTGCCACTGGCTTGGATTGCGCGCATAAATATTTGCTATGTAAATACATATATGCTTGTTGTACATACTTAGTCATTCAAGTAGAAAAGTTTTTTTTTCGTACATACATGTGTGTATGGCTTTAGGTTAGCCACTTGGTCTCATGTTAACCCCTAGAATTAATGAACCAATACTACAGCTCAGACTGTAGTTGAGATTATGTAGTTCTCATTAAAGAACACATTATCTTTCATCGATAAATTCAACTCTGCATCTCATGCTTGTTTTTGTAATGGCCATGTAAAAAGTCGGGAGGAAATTATGCCAATTATTAACTACGAAATCCATTTCAAATCAATTAGTTAAGCAATTAGATGCCGATCTTTGGGCACGTTAAGCTTGGGGAAACTCACAGTTGAGGTAGGTAGGTAAAAAGAGTGCCCTACGAGGGGCAGCTTGACCTTTAAGAGGCCTATTGGAATGCCATTGGGACTGAGCGTTCACTTCACACGGCCATGTCCTCTCTGAACCACCCTGTGGTTTTAATAAAGTTGATTAATCTAATGTTTGCAACTATCGTCAAGAACATCGAAGTCGTTAGTTGCGAACCTTTTTTCATACAAAGCCTTGCACATTCATAGAAAATTTTGTACCATCTATTCTTGCACTTCCGAGCAGGTTCTGCAGTAATTGTTGTATGGTATCCCTATTCTACCAGCATGTCTGCCAACAAGTCAAACTCCTTTTAAGTTCGTACGTCATTTTGATTAAATTTCAATAGTTCTGCATGCGGACTCAGTTAATGGTATCTTTCATTTGTTTTTTCAAGAAAAAATATGTATTTACAAGTCAGAGGCATTTGTGTTCCTTTATTTGTCTGGATCTATTTTTAAAGTGGTGCCTAATCTAGATGTTCAACATACCTAAGATATCTTTATACCCTGGAACTCATCACAGACTTTTTGTGTGCATGAAGACGACCTCGTGTGTGATATTATGGTAAGAGCTTTACGAAGATTAAATTTATGCGCCGCGCACAACGGGTTAGTTCTAGTAAGAAAATAAAACTAATTCAACTTCACTCAGCGGTACAATGATTCTCCTAAATCAAAATATCTATGCACTGAGTTTGATATCACAATGAACTGGAATATGAACATTGAAAATAAAGAAGGTCAAAACATTTGCAGAGAATATGGATGTATTCGACCGAGACTAATTCCTACGTCCGCATTCGCAAATTAAGGTCGTTAGGATGTTCGAATCAAAAACATTAGTAACATAAGGATATAATGAACCAGCTCACAGCACCTTTAATATATATAATACTGAATATACATCGTCCAAAGGTTAAGGATACCCTCTAGACATGAATGGAAAAGATTTATCACAGAGAACAAGGATACCATCTCAAACTATACTGACGGATCTAAAATAGACTGAAGGATCATCTCCCACCCTTTGGCGTATACCACACTCGGCTAGCATATTCCAAGCGGAAGTGTTAAACATAGGAAAATCCTGTAAAATAATAATGAAAAACCTATAATGACCTACAATAACATAACAACTCGCTGGTAGGCCAACACGACACCTCCATAACCTGGCTTTATGACCATAGGAATGTTTTCTTTAACAAAAAATTGACGAATTGGTAAATGGGGAGCCAGACAAATTCGAAGAGTATTTAATGCCATGACCGTTGGGAACGAGCAGAAGAAAGTTTCACTTACAGTTATCGCTGAAGCGTGTTCGGCGGTCTAGAAAAAAATTATATAGTTCTACAGCCACAATGAGGCGTCATTAATTGGGTTTTTAGGGAGGACGCATATAAAATACGTCTACCAAAACTGTGAACTAGAAGGTAATAAGTAAACACTTTTTCATTGCCTCTGTGAGTGCTTACCTAGTACCAAACCTTGAATGGCTGTCTACAAAGAGCATATCGGATATATAGCTTCATAGAGAACAGCAAATGGTTTGAACGTACCGATGAAATGTTGTAGCCTTAAGATAGTGCTTCAAAATGGCGCATCGAGCACTAATTCGAACCGAGTCTAAAGCCTTTCGGGCAAATCTCTTACCCATTCTCAAGGAAAACCCCAAAGATTGTGCAAGTACTGTACAAATAGTAGTATTTTCTTTCTATGAATCTGTTCAAGGCTATGATTAAACCCACTGTCCTAGATCCTCCAGATTTTATCTTTCAAACTGATCGCCTATTCACATTCGTTTAAGGAATTGCAAGTACGGGTCGCCAATAAAAAAGTTTCAAATTGCAATAATCGTTTAACAAAAAGCGCCCACAACAAACCAAAAAAAAAATCATCACAAACTTTTAAATCCGACGCAACGCAACAAGGCTTCAGCTAACATTTACTTTTGACATCAAGCCTTTAACGCAATGAAGCGGTTCAATTGAAAATCTATAACCAAAATTAAATGTGTAAAGTTAAAAGTTAACAACAGTGGGTGCTGTACTCGTATATATATATATATATATGAATGTGTAGGTGAAAAATAATGGATTTTAAAGTCAAATTGGTATTACATAACTGTGACTGGACCGAATTGCTGTCTACAAATGCCACCTTGAGACAATTTTTAACAAAAGTTGTACGAATGTATGTAAAAAGTAAATGAAATACATATGTATGTAGTAGGAGGTGAAATGTGTTTTATACTTTGAAATTGCTAAAAATTTCAACTTCAATTCGGAAGTATGTCTACACACTTTCAAATCTCTACAATTGTAGCATATTCAGAGCGTTATGACGGGACCTAAATGGCCTGCAGCTGGATTATTTTGGCTTTTATTTTTTCATACAGATTTGTATATGTTTTCTTATTCAAACAATGGATTCTATAATAAAATATTTCGCTTGGATACGATTAGTTGTCGAACGAGTTTGGCTCGTGTTGGCAGAAACAAGCGCAACAATCAAGTACTGTTATTCAAATAAACACAGTAACTGTAAAGGCATACCCTTTATGCAATAAGAAATGTAAAATTTGAAATTCAAATAATTTTATTTGAAAATTCAATACTACCATACAATTTTAAAATGTATAACTGAAAAATTCACAAGGTTTTAAATCTATAAATAGAATCAAATGAAAAGTAAAGAAAATAAATGCGACGGCCCGTAAGAAAGAATTGCATGAGCAATAATCTTATTCTTTTATTCTTTTTTATTTTTTTATTTATTTTTTAATGTTAATTTTACAGAGAACTTTTGGCTTGAAGAAAGGAAACCCCTTCGTTTTCGAAGATTACATCACGAGAGCAGCTTACTTTAGTGGACAATTTCCAGGCCAAATGTCAAACCTTAGACTTTTGCAGAAGATATTTTCAAATGCCGTTCAATTTTAGATTCATACACTCAATATATATTTCATCTTATATTTTGTTACGTTTTGCTTAATTAACTTCTATGGCAAATCCTACGAGTCCGATCACTGAATTGCTAAGTTAAAGTTCCAAGACTTGTTTCTTTCGGCTTCTTAATTGTCTGGAATGTACTCAACGTTTATTTAGTCCACAATAATTACAATTCTCCACAAACCCACAGCTTACTGCAACTATTAACGCCACTGCGTTTTCTACTCATCTGCCTGCGATAGCTGCTGTCGCTCCTTTCATCGGTGCTTTGCACTGTGGATTTCCATAACACTGCCACTCCGTTTATCTGGCCTTTGCACTGGGGATTTCCGTCACACTGTCACTCCTTTTATCTGTCCTTTGTACTGGAGATTTCCGTCACAATATATTATTACATATATATCTCATTGAGTGCTTAATGCCCACTTAAGTGATTATTTGAAGTTTAAGCCCCTATCGATTGATTTTTAGGGGCAACTGTTTTTTGGCGGCCGCAATAGCCGAGTGGTTAGCATTGCGTACTACAACTCAGAAGGCTTGAGTCCAGGCTCGAGCAACATCCAGAATTATAGAAAATACATTGTCACTCAGAGGGCGTGTATTTCTGACATCGTAAAAATCCATCGGTTCGGAGGCGACTTAGAATAAACTGTGGGTTCCTCCATTTGTTGGTAAAAACATCAAGACGCAAAACCACAAAATGGAGGAGGAGCTCGGCTGTTACAAAGCGCCAAAATTTATATATATATATTGTTTTTTTATTTGAAATTTTGTAAAGGGTATACTCTTCAAAAAGAATTCAAATATATACAAGTATGTATGTCTTTTTCTTAATTTTTTCACATTTTATTTGTTTTAATTTTTTTTCGCATTACTCACTTCTTTGTGTAACCGGTTCAACGACAGTTCACCATAAAAACGCCTGCGCCTGAAGCGGTGACCATATACTACTGATCTGCAACGCTTATCTGGCACGTTCGGATCAAAAGCACAGATATGAAAAGTGTCGCAATCTTTAACTAACGTATGCAACAACTCTTATACATACACGAGTACATATATATGTAGATATATAAATACAAATGCTTAGAGCAAATTGAAAAGGTAAAACGAATTCTGAGCCGGATTTTCAATTGTTTTTTTTTCTTAGCTTACTTTGCATTACGTGGCTTAAGAACGAACCATATATACAAAAATATTGATATAAATATATGAGCAAACATATATATGTACGCTCGCAAAAAATTATGGAAAGTAGCCACACAAACAGCTAAAAACTCTTATATGTACCAGCAAAGATTTTAATATGAAGCGAGATGCTTTGTTAGGGATATTTTGGAAAAATTCTTCAATTACTTATCTCCTTTCCCTCCTTCACATTTGACTACTCCTCACTGAACATGTATGTACATATGTAAATGTTATTGTATGTATTTATTATTGCATGAATACGTAATTAAGCACAAATTGAATGAGTCGTATTCCCCTTAACTTTCAGTCACTACCTGAGCAAAAAAAAAACGATAATCCGCTAACTAAAGTTAAAGTACGAGTTAAGGTGATACACACGACTTTGCGTCACAGAGGTCAATATAAGTATGCCACACATGATTGTTGAGTTACTCACGCCTTTACTGTTATTTTAAAGCACCATCACGCATATACATTTCCCTTCAAATGAACGGTATGCAATCATAGTGATTTTGTATATATTTATTTGTCTATGTATATTTTTCTGTACGCAACCACACCATCATAAAATGAATATAAAAAAACTCCCTACAATTATTTATTAATTCTTTACTCAAACGCTACATACATAACAGGTCAATTGAAAAATCCCCGGCCTGCCCTTTTTTGACAAAATTCATTTTTTATTCAACATAACATAATTCCCTTCAATGCTGATTATAGCAACCATCCAACTTTTTTATACCATATTTAGAGTACGATTTGTCCTTTGCTTCAAAATTGGCCTAAGTTGCGGCGATTATCGCTTCATTCGACGAAAATTTCTTCCCAGAGAGTATTATTTCGATCTGGAGAATACAGTCGCTATGGATCCTACTCGAAACCCAATTTATGGATTTTTCCCAACGATTTCACTAACTTGTGACACGGTGCATTGTTTTGGTGGAACAGCACTTTATTTTTCTCCTAATGTCGGCGATTTCGTCCTTCAAACGGTCCTATAACGCTATGTAATAGTCGCTGTTGATGGTCCTTCCTTTTTCAAGGTAGTCAATGAAAATTATTCCATGCGCAACCCAAAAATACAGACACCATAATCTTGCTAGCCGACTGTTACGCTTCTCCACGCTTTGGAGTGGGTGCAGTCCACTCGGATGACTGTCGATTAGACTTCGGTGCAAAAATGAGGGAGCCATGTTTTATCCATTGTCACATATCGACGCAAAAACTCGGGCTTATTACGCTTGAACATCTCCAAACACTGCTTGAAGTCCTCAACTCGTCGTTGTTTTTGGTCAAAATTGAGCCCGCGCGGCACTCACTTTGCACAGAGCTTTCGCATACCCAAATATTCGTGAATGATATAATGTACACGTTCAGTTGATATCTTTAGAGTGCCTGCTAGTTCATTCAATTTCAATTTACAGTAATTCAAGATGATTTTGTGGATTTTTTTGATGTTTTCGTCGGTAACAACCTCTTTTGGGCGTCCACTGCGTTCACCGTCTTCGGTGCTCATTTCACCACTTCTAAACTTAGCTACCAATCTTTGATGATTGGTTTTCTTGGGACAGTGTCCGAAAACTCATCCTCAAGCCACTTTTTTGCTTCAACTGTATTTTTTCCCTTCAAAAATCAATATTTTATCAACACGCGAAATTCTTTTTTATCCAGTTTTTCGCAATAACAAAAGTTGCTTCACTCAAAATGCTATAATTCACAAACTAATAATTCGACAGCTGTGAAATTTATACACCTGTCTTCTGAAGGTTAGGGCTAAGTAAAAAATTATTAATTAATTAATTCTAGTAGCGACATCTATGTGTCAGGTCGGAACTTTCTAAGTGACCTGTACATATTCCACAATTTGTATCTATTGTAAATAATTAATAATTAAAAAAAATGAAAATTACCATAATTATGTATGAATTCATTGAATGTTGCATAATTTGGTAAAACCAAAATCGTAATTTTTCCATGTAGTTAATATAGATTTATCCAAAAATAAATGCTCCGTTTTGCGCAATCGAATATCGATAACGACCTTCAATTAAGGCTTTGTTGTATGAAATTGCTTTTGAATAGATTTGAAAATAAATGCAAAATTCACATACATGCATACATACTATAATTACAAAAGTTTATATATGTATGTGTTTCTGGGTGAGGCAGCATGTACTTTTCTACTTATGAATATATGTATAGAAAAATTAAAATAAGAAAAAAAGAAAATAAATCAAAACAAATAAGAAAGGGCCGAATTCGGTTAAAACTGAACATAAGATCGCGAATGCTGATTAGAAATGCGAAAAAAAGAGTGATGGTGGAAATATATTCAGTGCAGTCAGTTTTGAGGTAACTGAAGTATATTATATTATATATAAATATTTCAAATTGGCGAGCGGCACAAAAATAGATAGAAGGTGGTTGCGATTTTTGCCACTCTGCTGTTTAAAGAACTCATCTCGCCATTCTATGAAGTACGATACATCTATGTAACTTATTCCCATATCTAACTCAATTATTGTATTCTAAAATATGCATAGTGTCGTTATTTGAACAACTTCTAAGTACCTTGTATATATTTTACACAAGAATAATCGCTGGGTTTTATGACGCAACATTTATTATTCGTTTTGAATATCTTTACCTTTTCAGCAAATAATATTATAGTAAAATATTATATTAACAATCCGTTAATGTCAATAAAAAATTTGTATAAATAGGGGTTTCCTTAAGAGTGATATGATTTCTTTTAAAAACAAAAAAAAAACACACTAATTTTTAAAGAAATTCAAATGTTTTTAATTTAATGTGAAGTACAATCGATACAATTAAGTTCTGAATATAACATCATTCAAATGGCCTCCACGACTTCTTTTGCAGGAACGAATTCGATGAACCCAATTTTCGAGCACTTTTTCCACTAAATCAAGTCGAATGTTATGAATAGAAGGTTCAATATTGACTTTTAACGCCTGAAGAGAATCTGGTTTATTCGTAAAAACCAATGACTTCAAATAACTCTGCAAGAAGTAGTCTAATGGCGTTAAATCACAACTTCTTGGAGGCTATTCAATGTCACAATTGCTTGAAATAATCGTATCTCCAAACCTTTCTCGCAAAAATTCAGTTGCTGCACGCGCTGTGTTACACGTAGCCCCATCTTGTTGGAACCAGATATTGTTAAGATCAACTTCTTCCAATTGTGGCCATAAAAAGTTGGTTATCATTGATGTATACCGCTCTCCATTGACAGTAACCGTGTTACCAGCTTCATTTCGAAAGAAGTAAGGACCGATGATTCCACCAGACCAAAAACCACACCAAACATATGGAAAGCTATGGAAAGGTATAGAAATTAGTATTCCCAAGGCCAACACTATACTAATGTGCTCATACTTCCTGATTCTTAACTGATTTGAAACATGTAGACCCGTGGCAGTTAGGAATTCGCAGGTGATTTACTCAAAATCGCGTGAAACTCTGTCGATGGTGTTTTTGTAAGAAGACGGTGACTATATAACTTTTAGATGCATTAAAATTTTCCCGGCTCTTTTCCTCCTGAGCAAACTTCCAATGATGGATCTAAACGTTTTCATCATACAGCTTACAACCTTTTGGAACTTCGCTATTCCTCGTTTCATATTATTCAGCAGATCTCGTCATATTACCTTTTCACCGTCGCTAATTAAAATTCGACTAATTCTTAAGTGGCGGTACGCTAAAGGTGCATAAAATTGCTCTTTTTTTCCTTTTTAATATAATGTTATTAAATGCAATTTTTTTAGATGCTATTTTCGAGGCAGTATCTACATTCTCGGGATCTATTTTGGACCGAATAAATAATCATGAGTAAATAGTCATCTAAAATGGTATCTGATACTATACCACATCCTCAATATTTGATGTGATTGACCCGACTCAGACTATGTTGAATGAGGAACGCTTCAATCCATAATCGCCTTTTATACCTCTCATGTACATGAAACGGTATATTAACTTTGGTCCGAAGTATGTAACAGGTCAATTAAAAAGTCCCTGGCCTACCATAGTATAATGATTTTTTTTCCGAAATTCATTTTTTTTTAATTCAATATAGTTCCCTGCAAGGGTGATACACTGATTATAGCGACCCTCCAACTTTTCGATAATATTTTTATATTACATTTGTCCTTTGCTTCAAAATAGCATAGGCCTCAGTTCCAGCGATCACCTCTTTATTCGACAAAAATTTCTTTCCAGTGAGCATTCTTTTGAGATCTGTGAATAGGAAATAGTCGCTGGGGGCCGGATTCATGGATTTTTGCCATCGATTTTCCTGACTTTTGACGCTATGATATTATAGTCGCTGTTGATGGTCCTTCCTTTTTCAAGGTAGTCAATGAAAATTATTCCATGCGCTTCACAAAATACAGACGTCAGAACCTTGCAGCCGACATCGATTAACACATATCGATGCAAAACCTCGAATTTATTATGCTTGAATATCTCCAAACACTGCTCCGAATCATCAACTCGTCGCGCGGCAATGACTTTTGCACAGAGCTTTATCATACCTAAATAGTCATTCCAAATCGTTTTGTGGATTCTTTTGATGTTTTCGTCGCTAACCTCTTTTAGGTATCCACTGCGTTCACCGTCTTCGGTGCTCATTCACCTTTCTAATTGACCTGTTAAGTACCAGTACCAGAAGTAGAAGAGAGAGACCCTCCGAAATGTATACCGATCGTATCAGAATCACGATCTGAATTGATTTAAACATGTCCGTCTGTCCGTCTAACTGTCTGCCTGTCCATCTGTCTATTTGAAGGCAAACTAGTTCCTTAATTTTTGAGATATTTCAACCAAACGGTCATTTGTCGGAACCGTGCAGATCGGACTGCTATAGCATATTTACCACCGATTTTTCAGTTTTGAAATTTTGGATCAAAAAATACGTCAAAAGAGTACCTAAGAACATGAAATTTAGTATACTTCAAATACATAATGAACGGCATATGCTTTCTGAAAATCATCGAAGTCAGACAAATATAACATTTAGCTCCCATAAAACCGATTTGTTCAGACATGAGGTTTTGGGTCAAAAAACCGTTAAAAAATACATCTAGGAGCTTAAAATTTGGTATTATCCACACATATTATGAATTGCATATTGTTAGTGAAAATCATCGAAATTGAAATACTATATAATAATAACAGATATGAGGATTTGATTCAAAAATCCTCAAAATAAGCGTCTAGAAGCGTGAAATGTGATATCTACAGGCGTAAATTCAAGTTGATATAGATAGGGAAGGCGGCCGCGATAGCCGAGTGGTTAGTATTGCCTACTGCCATTCGGAAGGCCAGGGTTCGAGCTCAGGTTCGACCAACATCCAAAATTATAGAAAATTAATTTTTCTAATTGCGGTCGCCCCTTGGCAGGGAATTTCAAGCCATCCGAGTGTATTTCTGTCATGAAATAAAAGGCTTCTCATAAAAATCTATCGGCCGTTCGGAATTGGCTTAGAATAAACTGTGTAGGTTCCTCCATTTTTTGGGAAAAACAAGACGCAAAAATCATAAATTGGAGGAGAAGCTCAGTCAAAAAACGCTCCAGCGGATACACTGAAAATTATCAAAATTTAATTTTGCAATTTGCAATAAATTTAATATGTTCATGAAAGGTATAAAGACTTCGGCATGGCGCCGTTTTTTTTTTTTTTTTTGTTTTTTTATTACTTGGTAAGGAATTTACTACTTTAAAGTATCTCGAAGCTCTAACAGACTCTCTTTATTTGCCTTGTTTCTCCAAGAATACTCACTAACTCAGTGAGTCATTGTTAAAGTCATAAATTGAATTTTATATGAAAAAATGACCACAAGGCCCAGTTTATACGAAAATTTATAACATACAAAAATGTATAAAAAAATTAAGTAATTTAAAACACATACATATATAGTATCTGAAAAAAATATATGTAACTGCGATTATTGGTTGATAATTTAAATGCATTTTCAAGTAAGATTTCTTGTACGAATTAACGTCCAAAAAAAAAAGCATTTTCTACATAAAGAAATAAGCGATTTGGCACTTGTAGTGTGCAAGTTTTTTTATATTTTTTTTGCGCAGTACTCATACATTTGTATATATATGTGTGTGTATACTTATATATTGTTAGAGAAAACTCGTTAAAATTCATAGATGTTAACAATTAATATTATTTATTCATAAATACATATCTTTATATACAAATACAAAATAAAAAAAAATTGAAAAAATATTAAACAACCAAAGAAACCAAAATGTGGTAAAAAAAAAATCTTTAACCTTTTTAATAGCAATAATTTCATTATACATTTGAATAAAAAAATTTTACCTCCTCTTGCTTTATTTGTAAATTAAAAGTGTATAAAATCAAACAAACAACGAGAAACTTTGGTTTCAATCAAACTACAACAATATTAATGATATTGTTTATTTAAAAAATTAAATTACATTAAAAAATAAATGAAAGTCATAACAAAATGAATTAAAAAAGAAAGCTTAACCCAACTCGGCCGTGACAGGACTCGAACCTGCAATCTTCGGATTCGAAGTCCGACGCCTTATCCATTAGGCCACACGGTCCTTGTTGTCTGTTACTTTCGTTCAACCTATAATAAGGACAAAATTTTCGTTTTTATTGCGTAATCCTTTGCATGGCTATGTTTTATGTATATATGTATGTATGTTTGTGTACATGCGCGCACCCAACGTAACGGGGTGGATGCTCTCTCATAGGTATTACAACCCACGCAATGACAGAAAACAACCCCAACCACATACGACATGCCACCACCCAAGCGAAGCTGAGCTATAATTTTGTGTGCTTCTGGACGTAAATTTATGCGCGTATGTATGTAGATTGTTAGGAGAGAGGAAGCAATAAACTTTTTATAGCTTTATATATGTAAGAATCCTTTTGCTTGCTATAAAATTAGTATCATTCTATAATGTTTCATAGTCGTGGTCATTATGGCCATGAATTGGAAATAGCATTAGAAACAAATTAAAGACGTACTTTTACTACTAACACTTTAGAAGTCCTCCAGCAGCTAACTGAGGCGACTACCGCGGAACATTTTTTTTTTTAACTTTTTTCTTTTTTGCTGTCACCGTTACCGGAGTTGAAAAAGTACATTTTACCGTCTAGGAAAAGTCAGCAACATCGAGTTTTTTTTGGACACATAGACAAATTTCAAGCAGAGATAGGAAAAAAGCTCAGAAAAAAGTTTATTCAAAAATACAGTTACTCAACAGCGCCAATTTGAAACACTAAATGGTGGTCAGGTGTTTCTGGTGTTCAGGTCACTCTCCACCTGATCCGTCAAACCAAATGAATGTTTCCCTTTTTCTCTGCTTCCACTGACGGGTACTCCATAGAGTACTTTCAAAGTTAGAGTGCTTTCTCATTCGCACAACATAACCTATCGGTATAGCCGCAGAACAAAGTCAATATAACCGTACATCTCATACAGCTCATCGTTCCATGCTTTACGATAAACGCCGTTGCTAATACGTAAAGAAATATAAGTCTTCTACAAAACCTTTCTCTGAAAAATTTCTAAAGTAAACTCAGCTGATGATGAGGAAATGACGAGCGACTTGTAGAGCTTTGGCTTTAATTGGTCGCGGGAGGAGTTAACTTTTATAGTTCCTATTCAGTCTGTTGGTAGGGGTGATTCTACGTTGGTTTAGTATTGATATTGGTTTCCAGATAAATGAAATTATTAACGAAGAAGCATTAATATGTAATTTAATGATGATAGGTTCACCGTAGAAGTCCACTCATGTAAGGCAAGTTCACCAGGGAATGGCCAGAAATTAAAATTAAAATTAATTAAAACGCAGTTTTAAGCAGTCACGACTTCTGGTCTTATACCAAGTATCCTCAGGATAACCAACAAATAGCTTCCTGTGGATGTGTGTAAGTTTTGGAACCCATCACATACAATTTCGCTCTTCTTTGGAAACCACATTGTAATTAATTTTTTTTTTTAATCCTCACACGGCTAAAAATTGTGGCTTTCACTAAGACTACTGTAAAATAAGAAAAGAAAATTAGAGAAGATTAAAGCTATATTTATTTAACTCCTTTTTTGTGTGGAAATTTTGCTAATTGCCAGCGAATTTATGTACATAATACAACATCCATATCTTATGTAGTTACTTAACAGTATTTAGTAGCTAACTATTATAAGTATTCGCATACGTTTGTATTCTCGACGTGCAATGGCCAACAGTTACTTTACATAAACCACAAAATTTAGTTTCACCGCTTGGCATTAAAACAAGTAAAAGCTAAGTGATGAAATCTTTCACAAGCGTGAAGGCAATAAACTCCATTTCGAGTAAAAAAAAAAAAACAGCCAAGATAATTTTTAAGTGGTATTAATACTTGCAAGCCTGTGAGTTAGGGCAACCCTTAATACGTAAATATAAAAATCTTATCATAGATATTCATATGTAATTAGTCACAATACTAGTGATTCTGATTAAGTAAAAAAAAGCTCTTGTGAATAGTTCAAGAAAATACATTTTACACTCGTTCATACAAATATATAATACATATTGCATTTTTTATTGTAAAAAGTACTATATATAACCATTTCTTTGCCTTAGTAATAATATTGCCGACATGCTTATGTCTTCTCATTATTTTACACAATAATGAATGGTCTATTTATTTTACTTGCACATTTAGTGCAAAACAAAACTGCCCAGTCAAGACCACCTAAATACAGGTTTGTGCCGACATTCTGTTGATTGCATTACCCATTGCAAGTTAGCTGATGACCTTGGCTAAGAATTTATTCTCTCCTTCACTTTTTCAACATTGATTAAATTTATTTATTAATTACTAGCATAGGTAAATATATACAGTTTGTCAAACAATTGTTTGCAAAATCAAAAACTTAATAGATTAATAAATTAAATTAATTAATTCATACTTTTTAGTCTTTTTTGTTTACAATACTGTTTAAACATGTATTAGCGATAAGTATACTGAGAAAAAAGTCAAAAGGAAGAACCCAAACAAAAGAAAAATAAAGAAAACCTAAAAGTAATAAATTTGTCGCTGTCAAATAATTCTTTGCAAAATCCAATCATATTGTTCAAAAATGGTTTAAATATAAAAACTAAAAGTAAACAAAGTCTAATATTTGGTGTGCTTGCCATTGGCATCTATCACAGCCTGAAGCCGTCGCGGCATTGATTGCACCAATCTATTAAGATCATAAACTAAAGGCAGGTTTTTCCATTCTTCTTTAATGGCTTCAATTAAAGCACTTCTATTAGTTGGGCTCCGTTTGCCCACCATCTTCTTTAAAAATGCCCACAAATTTTCGATGGGGTTCAAATCTGGACTCTGGGCAGGGGTATCTAAAACTTTGTTGCAATTATATAGCACCCAGGTCCGACATAACAGCGATTTATGTTTTGGATCGTTGTCCTGATATAGCTTATACTTCAACTTATTGCTATTTTGGGGGTCAACAAATCCAAAATTTTTTGCGCTGTTCGTCAATTCGTTCTTGAGTATGTCCAAATAAAACTCTTTGGTCATTATATCATTGAAAATGCGCAGTTCTCCAACACCCTTGTTTGAAAAACAACCCCATATCATGACACCGAGTTTACCAAATTTTACGGTTGGGACTATATTCTTTTGTTGCAAAGCTGTTTTCGGTTTTCGCCAAACTTTTCCAGGTCCATCATGGTAATACATCATTATTTTTGTCTCGTCACAAAAGATTACGTCATCCCAGAACTCCGGTGGCTTTTGTACGTTAGCAATAGCAAACGTCAATCGCTTTTCAATATTAACTATTGAAAGTAACGGCTTTTTTCTTGCTACATGTGAAGAGTATTTGTGTTTATTAATCACTGTTCGCACAGTTTCATGGCTCACGCTCGTATTGCAATCATTTTTAATGTCATTTGTCAATTCTCTCAAGCTTATTCGAGGGTTTTCATCAACTTCTTTCAATATTTTAGATTGATCTCGACGTAAAAGCTTCGGTGGTCTGCCTCCAAAGTTGTTTAAATGTAGTCTATTTTCTTTTTCTGCACGTTGAATAATATTATAAATTGTCCTTAACTTAATTTCAAACATTTCAGCCAACTCCTTAGCAGTTTTCCCCTTGTAATAATGGAAATAAACTAATTGGATCAAATTTTCGTCGACTCACTTGCCAGGCATTGCAAAAAGGATTTTCAAAAGAGCTACTTGTTCACTGTTCGAACTGAAAATCAAAATGAGTGCTTGCATGCTGCAAAATTAAAACACAAAGCAAAAACGTAGCTGTAGATTGGATTTCCCGTTGGTTTTTCCAGTCGTGCGCACATTTTGCAAAGAATTATTTGACAGCGACAAATTTATTACTTTTAGTTTTTTTTATATTTTTCTTTTGTTTGGGTTCTTCCTTTTGACTTTTTTCTCGGTATACTTATCGCTGATACATGTTTAACATGTTTAAACAGTATTGTAAACAAAAAAAGACTGAAAAATAAGAATTTATTATCAAAATTTTGAGTTTAAATTGAATTTCTATTACGTTTTTGATTTTGCAAACAATTGTTTGACAAACTGTACATACATTTATATTTATTTAAATACTCGTATAATCGTTTAATATTTATTTATTTAAAAAAATGTGTTTAATAAGTACGAGTTTTGCTAAATAAGTCAGTGGATTTCTGAATTTTCCGTGCAGCTTCCGTAAATACAACACCGCTACCGTCAGCTGTTATCGATTAATAGACTGCTGTAAATTTTTGATAAAGCCGCGCCCTTTAGTTTATATTTGACAGCCATTAGAAGCAGCCATTATAAGCAGCCGAAAACCTAGTGAATTTTAATGGAGAAATGTGAATTTCATGCTGATTACGCATTATCTTTTGGGTAAAAAACGCATCACCGAAAAGGATAAACCTTAATAAATACTCTGGGGACTCTGCACCATTCATTTGAATGGTTAAGAAGTGACTTACTGAGTTCCGCTGCAGTCGTACCAGTACAATTGACGCCGAACGTTCAGGTTTTCACGCCAGAAAACGTCGTTAAAATCCATGGAATAATATTGAATGAACGGAGAATAAAAGTGCGAGAGATTGCTAATGTTTTATGCATATCAACTGAACGAGTATATCACATTATACATGGATATTTGGAGATTAAAAAGCTATCCGCACGATGGGTGCCGCGCTTGCTCACACGCGCAACCGTGTAACCACTTCAAAGGAGTGTTTGGCAATGTTCAGCCGCCGTCCAAACGAATTTTTGACCCGTTTCCTTGCCGAAGGCGAAACGTTAATTCACCAAATCACACCAGAGACCGACGAACAATCAAGACAGTGATTTTCTCCGGTTGGACGTGTACCAAAGAAGGTGTTGGTCTGCCGGCCAACAAGCTCATGGCCACAGTTTTTTGGGATGAGTGACGTGTCATTCACATCGATTACCTTTAAAAGGTTAATACGATCATCGAGAATATTATTCACAGCTTTTAGACAGATTCGATATTGATTGAAGCAGAAACGACCGCATTTAGCGAAAAAAGTGCTTTTCCATCAGGACAATGCACGGGTGTACACTTGTGTAGTCAATATGGCAGAAATTCAAAAATTGAGCTACGAATCGCTACGCCATCCAGCATATTCTCCAGATTTAGTCACCTGCGAATATTTTTATTTCCAAATCTGAAGAAATGGCTGGGCAGTAAGAGATTCTGGTCGAATGAAGGGGTCATAAGAAGAAACAACGCCTATTTGGAGGGCTTTGAAAAAACGTTTTTTCTGGAAGGAATACACTAAATGTCTAGAGCTAAAACGAGACTAGTTTGATAATAAAATGCTTTTTTGCCGAAAACAATATATTTCATTGGAAAAGTCACTGACTAATCAAAGCACCCTCGTATTTAATTAACTTGTTGGGAAAGTAATGCCTTATATGTCCAGAACCGGGTAAATTAAAGACAAACAGTTTAACGGAGCAGGTTTAAAAGCCACATCACAATCTAATTGAGCTTAGAAAATACAAGTATTCAAATAAAGAAGTTGAGGGCTGTTTTGGTTTAATTACGGAATTTTGTCTCTTTATTACTTATTCTGACAATTTAAGTGTCTTATGTTAAGCAAGGTATAGTCTTAGAATAACGAATGGAAGTCTGCAAGTTTTTTTATTGCATAATAGTTAGACTCCTTTTGGAACACTTTCGCCTGTAGGAATGTTCTAGAATTTCTCTCACAGTCAATCTAGCCTTCTCTTTAGATATCTGTTATTGTATTGGTATTGTCACGGATCAGCCATAGGCCGTCTAATATCTGGTCTAACAATATCACCTCTCTTCAACTCTGCTAGAAACTTTAGTATTAAGTATGATAGGCAGTACCGTGGAGAGTCAATTCGGCGACGTTCGCAGCAACTCAGATTGACGTATGGAACGACTTGGCGCAATTTACGTCGAGAAGCCTCTCGATATTCCCAAGCGATATCGCTTCGCTCTATGGGCTCTTGAAAAGTTCCAAGAAGATCCGACGTTTTCGAGCCGAATTTTGTTCAGCGATGAGGCTCATTTTGGGCTCAATGGGTATTTAAACAAGCAAAATTGCCGCATTTGGGACGAAGAGCAACCTAAAAAGATTCAACAGCTGCTATTTCATCCAGAAAACACAACGGTTTTGTGTGGTTTGTGGGCCGGTGGAATCACCGGTCTGTATTACTTAAAAAATGATACCGGTGTGAACGTAACCGGCAATGGCGACCGTTATCGCGCCATGATAACCAACTATTTGATGCCTGAAATTGAAGCTCATGATCTCCGCGATATTTGGTTTGAAAAGGACTGCGTCACAGCGTAAAGTCTAAAGTCTATGCGGAAAATCCCACTTCGATTCAGGCCTTGGACCAAAAAATCACGCGTGCCATTCGCCAGTTACTAGTCGAAATGCTGGAACGAGCCATCGACAATTGGACTCAACGGATGGACCATCTTAGACGTAGCCACGGCCAACATTTGAAAGAGATAATCTTCAAAAAATAAATGCCAAAGAATGTTTTTTAGAATGATAATAAGCATTATCTATTAATTTTTTTCTTTTTTAATTTTTTTATTTTTTTCTTTTTTTTTTTCTTTAAAAAAGTAGGGAACCGCGAAATGGATCACCCGTTATATACTGTTGTACTAAATGAAATGTTGTATTCATGTACCAATGCTACTTGAATAAACAAAAAATTAAAAATTAATTATTGTAACATAAAAAAAAAATATTTAATTTAGTTCAACTTAAAGACTATTATTAACATTACCTATAGACACATATGTAGCTTAAAAAATAAAAAGTAAAATGTGTGGTTAAAACCCCCTAAACATGAAGCAAACTATTTTTTAAGTATTTCTCAACTAGCAATAAATCTCATACTTATTCATATATGTATTTTGCACAGCAACCAATTTACAACGTAATTACTTAGTCGCTTGGGAAATTACAAAAAAAAAAAATAGAGAAGAGAAATAAATAGCATAAAGTTATTACAAAAATTTTCGGTTAATTGATTTTTGATTGCAGCGCTTTATGAAAATTTGCAAAATAAAATCAAGCAATAAAATATGAAAATCTGCAATATCGATGTTGTTGGTAAACAAAATTGGCGTGAGCCATCACTTTTAATTAAAGCCATATAATTATTTATTTATAACAGTAAAGTACACAAAAGTTGAAGTTTAGCCAAATTTTAGACATAAGATTAAATTTGGTGAAAAGTAAAACAAAAATTATATGCGAAATTATTTTTACCACAAACTGGATCTAGAAGAAAGGCAAAGGTGTTTAGTCATACTTTGTCTCTCGAAAGTGAAATCTTACTGCTTGGAAAAAATGTAAAAAAAAATTGAATTTGAGCAAAAATTTAGCTTAAAATGGGTTTAGTATGTTGTTTTTACGGAAAGATATTCCTTACAAATTTATTCGCATACAAACATACATCCATGCAAAATTTAAAATAAAATTTCTATGTACTGCTTATATTTCATATAAATACGATACATGTTAGCATGTTCATTTCATATGATATATATATATATATTTTTAAGAAAAGTTTCACTCTTCTTGCCATATTTTAAGGTTACTTCTATTGCCTTTCCACTCCATTCTCTTTAAGATAGTAAAGCTACAATGACCGTTGCAGAGTTATTTTTAGTAGTCAAGGTCGCCCAGTACTAAAACCGTCCACAAAACAGCTGCAAGGCTATTTGTCAAATTGTATCAGCTATCGGCTATCAACTTTGAAGCAACATAAAGTGGATGCTGCTAAGTGCATTTGTGTATATTTATTGTCTGACTTGTATGTTATGTATAAGATTTTACACAGATTGCGATGTGTTGATTTCCAAATTGCTAATTTCACGTTTTAGATTCCTAAAACACAAACAAAAACCTAGCAAGATGGCTCGAAAAGGTAGAATTGGAAAAGAAAGGCTGTTGGAATCCTCTTATGGTACCATCCCAAAGGTAAATGGCATTGGATATAACCGATCTGTATGCTTGAAAATATCGCACCGCATGTACATTCTGCTGAAAAAAGAGAGCGGTCTTCTGCTATAGTGGTTCCGACAAATGCACTTTTAGATGTACCAGTGCATCTGCCTACCATGTTTGATTGAAATATATCAAAAAACCGAGAGACTAATTTATGTTCAAATAGACGGACAGACGGACACTCGGATATAGCTAAATCAGCTCAGTTCGTCATATTGGTGCGATCGGTATAAATTTAAGTGGGTCTATCTCCTCTCCTTTCGGTACTTACATAGTTCGGACCAAAGTTAATATGCCAGGTATAAGAGTGTCTAATGTAAAATAATTCTAGCGGGCCATTCGATGCATTTTCTTCGTTACATTCAAACTATTTATTAGGTGTTCTCAGTAAAACAACATACTCGTATATCCGTTATGCTGTTTGTGGCCGTCGATTCAATGTTTGGTACCCGATGCACTCCAAATATTCTCTGTCGTATTTGTGAGAGAACTGGATGTTCACCGCGAAGCTGCAGCTACAACTGTTGTAGGACAGGCTCACCTTACATGCATGCTCTCCGAAAAGCCAGGGGCTTGTTATTGTAGCTGTAATCCAATAATATAATATAATAATATATATAATAATATAATATATATAATAATATAATATAAGATCATTTGTTCTTGACCTGGTCATTCATTATCTAACAGTTGAATATGGATTTCCATCTCTTCAGTGCTATTTGTTCAAAAGGCAAATGAAGCTCTCTCGTGATCGTTCCTAATGGGCATGTTAATAACTCCATCAGGAGATGCTACCGACATGACAAACTCGGCAGAAATTTTTTTATCATAAATATTCCTATGACTGGTTACCCAGAATAGGGTGATGTCTAGTGGGACTGTCAGCGGGCTTAGAACGTATTATAAAGGGAAGTAAATTATTTTTCTAAATAGCCTGTCTCAGTTATGGAAATTCAAGTAATCTCCTGCTATTACAATCATTCGACCAAAGTGCCTTAAGTTCTAACGTCAGCATTTACAATCACCGGACTACTTATCACCTTCCTTTTTACTCCATCTCTCATGTTTGCAGCTTTCTCAGAACAGATGTAGTTTACAATTACCAAACAGTCGGTTGGAAAGCATATTTACCTATTCAGAGGTATTTTTGGATAGAAAGCAATACAAACTACCATATGGATCAAACTCAGCACAGTCAGATGTTGCAGGACGGCAACTCAAACAGCTATAAAATTAAAGGGAAATAGAGCGAAAGCACAGTTAGCTATTTTTCTGTTCTTTAGCACTTGCCACATTAATGAGGGTATTAGCCATATTGCCGTCATCACAAATAATCGCATATTCGTTCTTTACTCCACAATTTATTATTTAACTCATTTAAATTTTTTAATTTATTCATATTTCTAAATAATTTCCAATAATTTTTTTATACTTCTAGGGTCCACAACTCGTATTGAAACTATAGCAAAACCAAATTAGAAACACTTTGATAACGGAATATTGTCAAAAAAAAAATAAGAGCATAGACATAACAATACTTTCGCATCCATTTTGTGAAGCCGTGGGAGATGTCTGCTGTAAGGCATCGGCCCCTGGTACCGCCAGGCAATGGCGGCGATAGTGATGACAATTTTACAGACGACGAGAGCACGCCATTAACCCAAGATATTTATGGCGGAAGGTAAGCTACATCCATATGGTACTACATCAAATACATTTATAAATAAGTGCATTCAAACATTAATACACTCTGCAGCTCCTAAGCCCCTATACACCTCAGTTAATATCAAAAATTCTCCGCAGAGAACTTATATCGCATGCAAAAAATGCGACTAGTCCGAGATAACTTTCGAATCCGCATGCGACTAATACCATTTCTAATCTCTTAATATATAATGAACTGTATACCCTTACGTTCGAGCATACCACATAAAGAGACTAATTGTAACCTTTTAATCCCGAACCAGTTTAAATAGAGACTAATCGCTTTTTGGTGGTAAAAGGTGGCAAGACTGGTCGATTTAAAATCCTTCAAGACTTTTGATTTCATGAAAAAATTCAGTTTATTTTTAAATTTAAGAACTTAAATATTTCATTAATTAATGGAGGATTAAAAAATTTTATATAATACAAAAAATTTACTTATGTATCAGTTTGTTTTTCGGAAAGCTTTCTTATAATAGCTTGCCTTTTCAAAATGTAAAGTTTTGCGGAGTATATCCTCTGACGAAGGTTCTTTAAAGGGCATCTTAGCATTGGTTCCAGTGTAAAAATAAGACGAAGCTTTATTAATTTTTCAACCAATCATGTTCATCGAACCGCCTATATTTTTAACTTCTGTCGAAATTTTGCTTCCAACGGACAACTTAACGCGTCCTCCATAATTGGCGCAGTCGACTGCTTACTTTGGAATGCCATATTCCTGGCTCTAGAAAATATTGCCGAAATTACAAAATGAAATTGAATAGATGAGACAAAATTTGTGACAGCACACTGTCGATTACACTGCTAAATAACATATTTTAGATTTTACGTACAAATATACCAATTTGAGATTAGTTGCGACTAATTGATGCCCAACTGTACCCGAATGCGATTAATTTCGGAATACTTTCTTTAGAGATTGGTCGCACATTTTTTTACAGGGATAACATATGTATGTTTTTGTTCCATTATATTCGCATTGTTAGCCAATGGTTGAAAGTGCATGACGATCGCCGGCGCCTAAATTCAAACTTACATACATATAAGGGTTTTTTTGGTGCATTTGTGAAAAAACGCGAATGCAAATTACTTTGTAAGTGAACTGATAATGTGACAAGCGGAGTGAAATGAATAATGACTACATGACTTACGCAGATTAGGGTGAGTCAGTTAATAAAAATGAGTAGGACCATCGATTTTTTCAAGCTCGCCTAGAATTGAGCAAAAAAATGAAAAACCTTTTACCAGTTCATCAAGTGCTTCGGCAGAAGAAACTGAGCTCTTCTTCAGAGCGTCAGAGTTTCCTCATAAGGGTTTTCAATGATTTTTTTTTTTTGTGAAGGATTGGGGACTTTTTTGATTTGAAAAAGAATACCCACTAAGAAACCTCCATTCTGTAATGAAAGGTATCAACTCGGATGAAGCCAGTGAAACATCAAGAACCACCATCCCGGCGGCAGTAAACAAACTTTGGGAAATTGGCCTATTTCAAATGTAAAGGTTCTCACTTTATTATTTTATGAGATTATAAAACATTTCTTAAGTGAAGTATATAATGAATGCATGACTTACGCAGATTAGGGTGAGTCAATTAATAAAAATGAATTATTGAGTCGCCTTGAATTGAGCACGATTCCGAAAAATTACATATGTATGAGTAAAAAAATGGAAAGGAAAATAAAATAAGATAAAGCTCGAAATGATCTGAAACTAATTCCAGAATTTATCCGTATTTGTTTTAAATTTCTTCCGAAGCGAAGCTTTTTTAGTTTCATTCACGGAATGTTTCTGAGATATTTACTCTTAAGGAATGTTATGAATCATAATACATTCTTTCTTGCGTTCTAAAAGAATTGGATAAACTCGAAAAAATTACTCCTTCTGATTCTATCATTGACATTGTTTCAAAAAAATTTAAATTTTTTATCTTTTTATCGTTGGTACGCAGAATGTTGGGATAAGATTCCATTGTGAGTTTGTGGTTACGAACAAAACATATATTTTTACATTTAGCAACGTAAAGAGAGCTCGATCCTCTCAAGATCAGCTTAATATGTAGTTCACCCTTGAATTATACATAATATCGGCACACCCTGCTATTTTAGAAATTCTGAGGTATAAGTGCGTGTAGTAACTATTTCGACAATCTTCACAACTGTCAATCAAAATATGTAGTGGCTTAAAAAACTAAGTTTATGACCTATAAAAATATGACGGAAGCACCAAATTGACTTGAAATTAATTAAAATTTTTCTTAGACAAAACATGCTACCGCATAAATGGCTGACCATGTTAATAAAAAATTAGGTTTCACAATAAACAATTGCTACTGGTCTGCTGCGTTAGTAAGTATATATGTATGTAATTAATACACTCAATTAAAATTTAAACAAGAAATCAATATGTAGCCTAAGGAAATGGCTAGGAAAGAAAATATGTTGAAATATGTACGTTGGATGTTAATATACACATGGATAATTGGTTGGTTGATTCAAATTGAGGTTGAGGATCTCATTGGATAAGTTCATTGTGATCCTCCCCTTATCCCAACTATGCGTTTTCGAACAGTTCGCTTAATATTATGAACTGTTTTAATTTCTTCCAACCATGCGTGCCCACCTTCGTAAGGCTGGAGTTGAAAGCATCGCTGAATTCCTCCGATGGCTACTTCTCCCTTTCATTACCTTCTACATTCGTTTGACCAAGTCATATTCACTGTGTTTTCCCGGAATAGTCTGTTAATTTCCTCCTTTCTCTTACTCATAGATTTTGACTCTAGTCACATATTTAATTGCCTCTCGACAACAGATTTTCTCATTGAAATTGTTGAGTTCGTTGTACAAACGTACTTCGTGAATTGAAAATAATATCCGCAGTACTGGAACTTGAGACATTTCGGAAGGTATCAAAGCAAAAAATAACTGAATAAGCGTTCCGTCCTATAACTTATCTTGTTTTACGAGGCGAGTTTCCCATAGTTCAACTCTGTTCCTTGATAACAAGTATTTTTAAGTTGTTCCTTAAAAATATAAGGAGACTTTATGTGTTCTGCTTTTCCCGTTCCATATGCATTGAATTTTCACCAACGTGCTCTCAATATGAGTTCCGATTTTATTGTCATTGAGTTTACTACACAGAAGAGGATAGAATTGAACAGACAGACCTATAAATATACAGAGATAAGATGCCCTTTTTAATGTGCCACATACAATGCGGAGGTATAAAGGTTGAGAATTCTTTGTTTGGATGCAAAATAGTTTTTTGAACGTCACTGCCCAGAAAAGGACGTATATCTGATGCTCCTAATTCAGACGGCTCTCCCGTCCACCAGATCGTCTTTGTCCTTCGGACAGGAACACTCAAACGCTTTGCTACAAGCACAACTAAAAACGCTTACCAGCTCATCGAGTGCTTCGACAGAAGAAACTGAGTTCTTGTCCAAAGCGGCAGAGTTCCCAGTCCATACTCATAAGATTCTTCAATTTTTTTTTTTATGATCGAAGGCATCTTTGATTTCAAAAGTAATGCTCACTAAGAAACCCCCATTCTGAGATTAAAGGTATCAACTCAGATAAAGCCAGGGAAGATCAAGAACCACCATCCCGGCGGCAGTAAAAATTTTTGAGCAATTGGACTATTTCAAATGTAAAGGTTCTCACTTTATTATTTTATGAGATTATAAAACATTTCGAACGACTAAATAACCTCTGGTTGTACCCGTGCCACTGTCTGCCATCAATGTATAGTTCCAACATATTAGTTCAGAGTCCATAGATACCCGCCTCGGCTCCTGGATCAGTTTGGCGGGAGCCATTCTAGTATAGTTGAGATTAATCTGAAGAATTTTCGTCCTCCAGCAATCTTACCTTTACAGTCTATGGAGACTAAGTACGAACTCGGAGACCAATGCACCACCAACTGTGCTCACAACATCTCAAAGGGTAGAGTCGACACCTATGAGTACATTTTCGTCCACCTTGTCACTGTCTATCGCGGTAACCTCTATAAGAGGATCGAAAGACTCGGCGTTTAGCAATATAAGCACTTGTTGTTATTCTCTATCCAGATGACCATCGAGTAAAATCTCGTTTACTGAATGTAATAATGTGTTCGATCTCAACAGGAGAGGAACCCCCAGCAGGAAGCCAGACCCGAACTAATGAGCAAAGAAGTAGATTTTCCCTATCAATCACTTACAGTTTTGTTCCATTTAAGACCTTCTCCCCTCCCAAAGTCTACCTGATTTCAAATTTAATACATACTTTACTTAAATACTAGTTGAAGAAAACTCGAACTGCTTGACAAACAAATATATACACATAATTGTACAATAATTAATAGCTCACGAAGGTGCAGCTTGGCCGTCACAATTAATCACTTTTACTTTCATAACTATTTATAACAGAGAATAACATGCTGTATGTAGGTAGGTTTATACGTAAAACCATTAAAACTTATTCAAATGCCGGAACTAGTTCTTGCCACTCAGTAATTAACCTTTTTGCTAGCCAACAAAGAGCAACAAAATAAACCAAATACAAGTACACACCTCTAAATGAAACTAAATGCTCACAAATAACTTCTCAAATATTCCCTTTCATTACAGCCAACGCACAATACAAGAAACAAAAGGCTGGGATGTGTTCCGCGATCCGCCGATCAAAGTCGAAACAGGTTCGACAGCAAATCAGGAATGCTTGGAACTCACAGTGAAGATATTGAAAATCTTCGCATACATATTCACATTCATAATAGTCTTAACGGGTGGGGTCATGGCGAAGGGCTGTGTACTATTTATGACATCACAAATACGTAGAGATAAGAAAATAGAGTACTGCAATAAAGATTTGGTGAGTAAGAGAATACGAGAAGTCTATACAAATTACACACCTTCAATACATATGCATACTTACAAGCCTTTTATTATTATTTTCCAGGGCCGCGATAAAACGTTCGTCGTCAAGTTGCCCGAGGAGGAGCGTATAGCATGGATTTGGGCACTATTAATTGCGTATGCGATACCCGAGTTTGGTTCTTTCATACGCTCCTCGCGTATATGCTTCTTCAAAACATTTCGTGTACCAAAAACTGGACACTTTCTCTTTGTCACACTTATGGAGAGTCTGAGCTGTTTTGGCACCGCTTTACTTATGTTCGTTGTGCTGCCACAAATTGATGCCATACAAGGCGCCATGTTGACCAATTGCTTGTGCGTGATACCCGGCATACTGGGTCTGCTATCACGCAATGCGAAAGAGGGTAAACGTGCTGTGAAAGTACTTATCGATATGGCTGCGATCGCAGCGCAAGTCACGGGGTTTGTTATATGGCCGCTACTTGAGAATCGTCCAGAATTGTGGGTCATACCGATCGCTTGTGTTATGATCTCTTGTGGTTGGTGGGAAAATTATGTCTCAGCACAATCGCCGATCGGTTTGGTACGTTCGATGGGACGTGTTAAGGAAGAAATGAAAACGACGCGTTATTTCAATCACATGTTCATTTCATTGTGGAAAATTGTTTTGTTTCTTTGTTTGGCCCTGCTAATCATTTGGTCACAAGGCGATGACCCAGGCAACTTATTCAGCATGTTTGGTGATGGGTTGGGACCGCATAAGATATCAGTTGACGAATTGGCTACAAGTTTGACTGGAAATTTACCAGATACACTAGATGCAGCCAACATAGACAGCATAGAGATTGACGCGTTAAACAACACGGTTATTTATGTGTTGCTGCTGCAAGTGTTCGGCGCTTACCTTTGCTATATTTTCGGAAAGTTCGCTTGTAAAATTCTCATACAAGGTTTCAGTTATGCCTTCCCTGTCAGTTTGACCATTCCAATTACTGTTTCCCTGCTGATCGCCGCTTGCGGTTTGCGTATAGACGATCCTTGCTTTTTCCATGATACCATACCAGACTATCTGTTTTTCTCAAGTCCACGCAACTTCCGATTTAATGATTTTGTCACACAACAAATGGCCTGGGCGTGGATATTGTGGTTACTCAGCCAGACTTGGATTGCATTGCACATATGGACACCGAAGTGCGAACGTTTGGCGACAACAGAAAAATTATTCGTACGTCCGATGTATTCGGCTCTATTGATTGACCAATCTATGGCTATGAATAGGCGCCGCGATGACCAAGCTGATGTAAAGACAGAGGTGAACAATGCTCAAAAGTTCTTTTATATAAAGTTCTTGTTAGACAATTTTTTCTTCTCTTGCAGGATTTATCGGAAATTGAAAAGGAGAAAGGTGACGAATACTACGAAACCATCTCCGTACACACCGATGGGTCGGCCATGCAAAATAAGCCGAGTATAAAGTCTTCAGATCACATTACGCGCATCTATGCTTGCGCTACTATGTGGCATGAAACCAAAGACGAAATGATGGAGTTCTTAAAAAGTATTATGCGAATGGATGAGGACCAGTGTGCGCGTCGTGTTGCACAAAAATATCTACGTATTGTCGATCCGGACTACTATGAGTTTGAAAGTGAGTAATAAGATTTTAAAAGTTAGCGTCTCTAAGTCACTGTGCTGTCCACCCGCCCGGCTGTCCGTACACCAGCAATTCAATTATGCCGGTCAAACGACGTTCGTGACACCGCATATTTTTAGCATCTACCTTGTAGTTTGCATTTAAAAGTGGTGTAAAAACGTTGGTACGTACATTTTCCATTGTCCTTTGCTGAGTGAATTATTCTAAAAGCAGAACACAAACTGGTCTTCCGTCTATTTAAAGATTTGTGTACCCAGAGCTGTTAACTTCTCAGCTATTTGCGTTTCTTCAGCTTTATTTCATGTTCACTCTTATTTGGCATATTTATATTTATTTAGTTTTTATAACTTCATTATTAATTTCAAAGATCTAACAAAAATTCCTCTACTTCATGCACAGCACACACTTTCTTCGATGACGCTTTCGAAATTTCCGATCACAGTGATGACGACATACAGGTAAATCGTTTCGTTAAACTACTTGTGGCTACCATGGACGATGCTGCATCCGAAATTCATCAGACCATCATACGTCTGCGACCACCCAAAAAATATCCAACACCTTATGGCGGTCGTTTAGTGTGGACTTTACCTGGTAAGACAAAATTTATAACTCATCTTAAGGACAAGGATCGTATTCGTCATCGTAAACGTTGGTCACAAGTCATGTACATGTATTATTTACTCGGTCATCGTCTCATTGAATTGCCCATATCAGCTGATCGTAAAGATGAGATTGCACAAAACACTTACTTGCTGACTTTGGATGGCGATATCGATTTCAAACCAAATGCTGTGACACTGCTTATCGATTTGATGAAGAAAAATCGTAACTTGGGCGCCGCATGTGGCCGTATTCATCCAGTGGGCTCGGGTCCTATGGTATGGTATCAATTATTCGAATATGCTATTGGTCATTGGCTGCAAAAGGCCACCGAACATATGATCGGCTGTGTGCTTTGTAGTCCCGGTTGTTTCTCACTCTTCCGTGGCAAAGCGCTTATGGATGACAATGTTATGAAGAAGTATACCACACGTTCGGATCAAGCTCGTCACTACGTACAATACGATCAGGGTGAAGATCGTTGGCTTTGCACTTTATTACTACAACGTGGTTATCGTGTCGAATACTCAGCTGCCTCTGATGCGTACACTCACTGTCCGGAAGGTTTTAATGAGTTCTACAATCAACGCCGCCGTTGGGTGCCATCAACTATTGCCAACATTATGGATCTGTTGGGTGATGCTAAACGTACTATAAAGATTAATGACAACATTTCGCTGCTCTATATCTTCTATCAAATGATGTTGATTGGTGGCACCATTTTGGGACCCGGTACGATCTTTCTTATGTTGGTGGGTGCTTTCGTGGCCGCTTTTCGTATCGACAATTGGACTTCCTTCCATTACAATATTGTGCCGATTCTATTCTTCATGTTAGTCTGTTTCACTTGTAAATCGAATATACAGTTATTTGTGGCACAAGTACTATCTACGGCTTATGCGCTGATTATGATGGCTGTAATTGTGGGTACCGCTTTGCAATTAGGCGAGGACGGCATCGGCTCACCGTCAGCTATATTCTTGATTGCTATGACGAGTTCATTTTGGATAGCTGCGTGTTTGCATCCGCAGGAGTTTTGGTGTATCACAGCTGGTCTCATATATCTGCTATCTATACCATCTATGTACCTATTGCTTATTCTCTATTCGATTATCAATCTGAATGTGGTCTCATGGGGTACACGTGAAGTGGTCGCTAAGAAAACGAAAAAGGAATTGGAAGCGGAAAAGAAAGCAGCTGAAGAGGCAACAAAGCGTGTGAAACAAAAAAGCATGCTGAGTTTCTTACAAAGTGGTGTTGGTGATAATGGCGATGAGGAGGGCTCCATTGAATTCTCTTTAGCCGGTTTATTCCGTTGTATATTGTGCACACATGGTAAAACGACTGAGGAGAAGGCACAGCTTACTGCTATTGCGGAATCTTTGAATACCATTAAGACTAGACTGGAGGCTTTAGAACACACCTTGGATCCGCATGGACACTCACGTCATGCACGTAGACGTACTACATCTAGCGGTTCGAAAGATCATCATTTGCTCTCTTCTGTTGCGGAAAAGTCTGGCAATGATTCAGAAGAATCGGACTCGGATACCTCAGCAGAACCACGACAGGAACGTGATTTCCTAACGAATCCTTTCTGGATTGAGGATGCAGACTTGCGTAAGGGTGAAGTTGACTTTTTGTCAAGCACCGAAATACAATTTTGGAAAGATTTGATTGATAAATATCTATTCCCCATTGATAACGATCCAGTTGAACAGGTAATTTTATTGTTTCGTATGAATTGCGATTATCCGCGGATGATCACAAGTGTCTTAGATGAAAGGTGGATTATTACCAAAATCGTACACCAAATTTGGATTTTTTTTTTTAATTAATACCTTTCATAGAACTAAAATTATAGTACAACGTAGTTCCGAACTACCATAGATAGAAGAGATAGACCCACCTATCAATGTGATGATGAGAGGGCCCGGTCTGTCTGATTGAACACAAACTGACACACATGTTCTTGAGTTATTCTAAGGAAAACAGATTAGAAGACTATAAATAATAACACATCTAAAACTGACTTCTCTTCTTAAATGATCTAGCAACCGACAACTCCTGACCTTCACCTTCTGCTTTATTTGCTTTCTCTTCCTTTGTTTTCGATGCCGTTACTGCATAGAAAACTTTCAAAGCTGCAGTGCTGCCGTCTATATGAACGACATGACCTGGTCAACGTAGCCGCTGTCTCTTAAATCGCTGAATTATGTCAATATTGTCGCATAACTTGTACAGTTCAGTGCGAGGGAGGAATTTACTTTTCAATTGTCTACTCAGTACAAGTCAAGTCAGATGAGTTTCAATACGGACATAATTGGTGACAATGCAGTACCTCGAATAGACGAAATTATCTACGACTTCAAGGTTATGTCTTTCGACAGTGACGTGGAAGTCAACACGCGAGTGCGCTGACTGTTTTTTTTTTTTTTTGATGAGAGGAGATATTACGTCTTGCACTTGTTCACTACCAGTCACATTCACCTCACTTCTTTATCCAGTCTGGAGGGAAGAAGAACTAGCGGCGCGGTTGTTGAGGCCCATGATGTGTCAATATCAACAACATACTCCAAAAGTTGTGCGTATTTGTAGAAGCTTGTAGCTTTTCAGTTCTTCTTATGATTTTCTTCAGTATTAAATTAAAGAAGTCACAGGATAAAGGCTCGCTTCTTTCGTATCGAACGGCTCGGCGGGGTCCTTCCCAATCCTGATGGAGCTTTTGATGTTGCTCAGCGTCACTTTGTACAGCCATAGAAGTTTTGCAAGAATACCAAATTTAGACATAGCGACATAGGGGCAGCTACTTTTGCTTTTGCTATCGAAGCCTGCTGTAAAATCCCTTTTTCGCCATCTTATTCGCTTACGCATCGAGGACTGACAAGCGAATTTCGCTTATATACCTCTTTAAGCATCTTTTCGATATGAGATAAATAGCTAGGGTTACATGAGAGGTATAACGGCCTTCGGCTTAGTCGAAGTCAGTTTTTATTTTTTATTTAATTATTTTATCTTATTTTGTACTTTTTAATGGAAAATCAACAGTGTTTTACGCAAGCGGGTATACTTGAACTTACAGCTTAGTGATTACTACGTAAATATAATTTTTTTTTTAATTTATTAATATATGTAAATGAATTTTCTAGGCTAGAATTGCTAAAGACCTTAAAGAGCTGCGCGACTCTTCAGTGTTCGCCTTTTTCATGTGTAATGCACTATTCGTTTTAATTGTGTTCTTGTTGCAATTGAACAAGGACAACATACATGTTAAATGGCCATTTGGTGTACGCACAAACATAACATACGATGAATCCACACAAGAGGTAAATTTTGGCAAGGGGATTTCATGCGCGTGGCGTCAAATCAGAGAAACGAAGTGATTTTCGTAGAGAAAGTCCAATGGAATTTGACGTTATCGTAAAGGAGATCCCCATTTGATAAACATACTAACATATTTCTTTTTTCTTTTCTTCTTTTCTCATATATTTTATACCAAAAAAAAAAACTATCTTTTCAAAAATGGAAAATTTTAATTTCATAAAAATCAAAAAATTATAAACAAAATGAATTCAATGCTATGTGCGGTGATGTGATGGTACGAAAAAAAAAAAAAAAACGAAAACACCAAACTTACTACGTTAATCATACAAAATAACGGCAAAATCTTTTAATGAAATATCATAACGAAACAAATATGAAAACCATATACAACAAACAGGCACGGATCGCAGCCGATCTCATAGAGTTGAGAAACAAATCAGTCTTCGCATTTTTCATGGCCAACGCCTTATTCGTCTTGATTGTGTTCTTGCTTCAGCTGAACAAGGATAAATTGCACATTGTCTGGCCACTTGGTGTCAAGACTAACATTACGTATATAGAAGAGACATCAGAGGTTCTTATCTGCTGTATTTTCTTAAAACGTGCAATGCAAATCTGTTTTTGTTTTATTACTTTCACACTTTTTCTAACTGTTGTCATGGTTCTGTTGTAAATTGTTTCGTTTTAACTTTTAACTTATTATACATACTCGTACATAATTGTTCAATTATATATATGTATAGACATATGTATATAATTTCGTTTGTAACTTAAATTAATTATTAAAATTAACCTTCCTCGCATTTGTGCTAAATCACAATAATAATAAAAAGAAAACTAAAATTATGTAATAATGTAAAAATATTTACGTTTCCTCACTTCCTTTACGCTTAACTCTTCTACCTCGTTTATAATTTTAATTTTTCAAATTTTAAGTTGTTTTTTCGTGTTTAACAATGTTTACTCTTCCCCCTCGCCCATTCAAAATTTACTCACAAACCCAAAAACATGTTTTAAATGTTATAATTGGCAAAGTGGTTTTTCGTATCAAACGTAAAATATATTCGATATCTGTAATCTGCAAACCCCTTCAAAAATCCTATTCATATATGGATACTATAAAATTATTCAATTTTCAATTAATTTAAGTAAATGTATTTAGCTGCAATGGAATGCTTATAAATAAATATAACCTGAATAACACGAAATTTCGTAAATAACAACTGTTGCTGGCTTGTTTAATATATATGTATATATGTATGATAGTATAGGGCGTCCCAAAATTAACGCAAATTTTTTTTGGAATTTTATGATTTAATAAAAAAAAAATCACAATCCGAAGACTAAAACTGTGTTTTCGGTTTAACTCACGTCTGGCGTTCATTTTGGGACACCCTGTCACTTCTCTTAGTCAAATACATTTCAAGAAATACTTTTTGTGGTAATGGATAAATAAAAATATTACAATTAAAAATAAACTAAGGTAGGAATATTTTCAACATCTTGTATAATATACAAATTAATTTGGTAGAATAAAGCTAAAAGTGTTACTTATTTTAGAGAAATTTTTATTGCAAAACTTCCAAGATTGGGCTGATTTTTCAATAAAATGAACTCAAAATAGCTGTTAAAAGGACTGAAAACCGAATCATATTGTCAGTGCTGTTCGAAAATACGAAATGGTATCGAATTTAATTTATCGAAATCAATATTCGAATCCGATTTTTCAACAAATATGAGGTTCCGTATTTTGATTTATCGAAAAACTCCAATATTCATTCCAAAAAGTTAGAGTCCGTTCAAAACAATTTTTACTTTTTGCATTAAAACATTTCCGGTGGGATTCTAGGTTAAAGCTTCCTTCCTATACTAACCGTTTAATGCTTCTGAGTTACACACTCTCGCAAGTCGCAGAGAAATTTTAGGCGTTAGTTAAGCTAGTTAAGCCAATTGGATAATTATCTGTGTTTCCAACTATCTGTGCTAGCGTCCTTAACGTAAGAACCTAGAGTTTTTTTGATTTTTTTTTTTTGGTACCACTTCACTTAACACTATGTTGAAAATTGGGCTAAATTTTTAGCATTAAAAAACAATTATTGTTTTTCTATATACCTAAGTTTTAAAAGTTTTGAAATAGCAAATCTCAGCTAAGGAAATTCAAATGTTTTTTGTTTAATGTGAAGTACAATCGAACGATCGAATACAAAACGACACTTAGAAATCATATAATCCCTATTGGAACCCCCTTTAAGAGATATGTATTAATAATGATTCAATTAAATTATACGTAATTTATAAAATTTTCAAGCAAAAAGCTATTCTCTTCTATTACACTTCTACTTTCGTCTTCATTTTCATTTATTAGATTTGTCAATTTTTCAATAGAAAGTAATCTTAATTAAGCAATGAACGTAGCAGCAAAACAATTGAATTTTTAATCAAATTGGATTTTTGTTCAAATTTCTCAACTCCGGTAGGATTGCCGTACATCTTTTTGATTACGTGTCGGAAATCCAAATTGAGTCGAAATCGATTCCGATTGACTTTTAGTATAAAAAAAAAAACACATACTATAGTTTTTCTTTTTTTAAACCAAACCTTAACAAAAAGTTCCAGCCATTAAAAAAAAACTCTTTAGTTTGAGTAACTCTATTCTAGTCACTTTTAAATAAATTTTTTTATGTATTTTTCACATTTTTCGAATAGTTATTTGATTTTTAACGGTTATACGCATATATTCTGTGTCTACTGAGGAAAAAGATCAGTAAACATTGAATTAAAGCGCTAAGGAGTGAAACGATCTTCAGTCGGAACTCACAATGGTTTGATGAAATAGCTTCATGTGAATCCCTCAACAGTTGCTGTCTGAAAATATCAAAAATGTTTAGCAGTAAATGAATTTGGTCTGCCTTGTGGATCTTTCGAATAAACTAAAGTACGAGTTTTATTAGTTAAGTTTCAATAAAAAAATTATTAGGCAGATTAATAAAAGATCTTAAAGTGGATACTTTTCATTCTAAGATATCTTTAAAGTCTGGTCCGATCCAGGCAATACAGATGAATTCGAGCTCAGTTCAACCAAAACAATTTGACATAACTCGGCGTTTAAGGAATATAATTATAATATAGTTATGTATATCTTGATATTCTTACAATGTAATTCGTAATACTTCAAGTTTTTGCTGCACTTTTTTTTAAAGCATACGATTAGATTCACTTTGTGCTCGTTTTGTATGTGAATTTCGATTAAAATAATATTAAACTGTTAAGTTAGCGGAAAAATGTTCGAATACTATGCTTCTGTACTCAAAATTATCAAAGTAACTAATAAATGTTGTTTTAAAAAATACAATATTAAAAGCTTATACACTAAAAACTAGTACATAGTCGTGTCTGGGCATAGTGAACACCCTAATTAGGGAACACCTCAATATACTGAACAACCGAAATTTTTACATGGAGTACTCTAAATAATGAACAACAGAAAAACTATAAATAATGAGCAGAATTTAAAATCATTTTCAAGCAAAAACCAATAAAAAAAAAAGAAGGAATCGAAAATATAAAAGAATATTCTCCCAATTTGTATTTTTGTTGTTTATTGTTACAAAATCAGCTGTTTATTGACCTTATTAGCTATATTTTATGTCTACTGCAAACTGAAATGTAGTTGAAAGTGGATATTTAAAAGTTTCTGTGTGCAAAAAGGAATCGTAGAGGGATTCATTTGAATAATTTCTTGAATTTAATTACAAAAAATTTATTTTGAGCAAATAAAACGAGGTTTTGAGCAAAAATTTTAACCTTGATGTAGGTAGCAACCTTAATACCTTGCAATAATTAGTTCACTATATCAAAATACTACTAACTTATGCATAGGAGAGTTTTTAATTTTAGCATTATGTAAGACTCGTCATTAAATAGGCTAGAGGAATACACTACTTATAGGGCCGGTATTCTATCAACTTCAGTTCAACTCTTTTTTTTTCAAAAATCTTCAAGATTTCTGAAATCATCTATCCATGATATTGCCTTTCAATTCGTAATTAGAGATCTACATATGTAGGTAGTTATATGTTTTTTGATTGTCTTTTTACACTCTCTTCTTCTTTGTCTCATCTTTTGACAATAGTCCGCCAGTTTTTATTTTTTTGTCGCTTTTTTTTTTGTGTTTTCATTGGAAACACCAAATGAATCGAGGTCACTTATCCATTTGATCCTTTCAAAGAGTGGTGACCTGACTATTCTTCTGCTACCACCAGCGGGTACTGTATCGAATGCTTTCAAAGTTGGAGTTTTTTCATTCATCGGGACGGTATGACCGCGTAGCCACTGTCTTTTTTATTCGTTGAATCATATTAATGTGATCATCAATGCCCAAAATATCATAAATATTCCTCAAAAACGTTCTCCCGAAAATTCGAATGATGAGTAAAATATTTTATGTTACATCTAATAGAAAATTAATCAGATTGAATTGCCAAAGACGACATTGCTGTTGTAGTAAGTTCAATATACAAAAAGATGTATTTTAAATAAAACGGTCGAAACGTGAGCACATATTTCTAGCATTACGCTGAAAACCTCATCGGCTGGGCAAATTCACTATGCCGATTAAGACGTGCAATCTTTAAAAAGTGTTCCGTAATGGTTAACATCTACTCTTGTTTTCAGTCAATACTGTTTAGGGTCGGATACTACAATTGACACACAGAACTTTCATTGGATTTCAATATATCCTCAGTTATAGTTGTTTGGTGCTAAATTGTAGTCCCTGAAAAGGTTTCCAATTCTGAGTGGCTTACATATTGAGAAATGTCTTGCTTTATATTAAAATTAATTGTTCATATAATTGTCATAGATGCTCGAATAGTTAATTAATCATTTTTGATTAATTTATTATTTTTATTTATGACTGAGATTGAAAATTATATTTTGCAAATTAATTGTTATTTAAATTATTTTCGTTTAAAATATTTGTTTTTTAAAAAAGCTAAAAATATACAACACATTAAATTATTACTTTTTTTGGAAAAATTTGCAAAAGCTTAGAATATGATTAACGAGAACGTGATTTCAAATATAATTACTAATTACACACTCCTGACATATACGATATTATTTATATGCTGTTTACGTAGGGGACCTTTTTCGAGCTTTTTTGAAAAAAAAAAAATTTATATACATATATTAGCTGACTCGGTCATACGTTATTCTGGCTTTCTGTACTTTCTCCCATTATTATTCTAATTGGTGTTGCAAAGGGTCTTTAAAGCTCTAATTAAGCATCATCTAAATCAAAATTTTAAATTTTTTATTATTTTTTAATATTGATCTAGCTACGTATTTGTAAGTGCGTTCTGCTAATTCACTACTTAAAGTCGTTCACGAAAACGTCAATATGAAAACCTCAAAGTTAAACGAACGCGGCCTTTCGTCACAGAAAAATTACATGATGCAGCGAAAAGAATACGCATCCAAATTATCCAAATTTTTGTCTGTCTGTCGGTGATCCCTTTCCGGTAAAGAAATGTTTCAAGCAAACTCATTTTTTTTTACTGATCCATGGCCTCTTTAGACATATCAATTAAAATTTTAACCAAATCGAAGCATAAGGGGTAGATGGTGCTCTAGAAGCCGTAAATTTCAGATATTTTCAATATTTTTTTTAAGTTGATAATAGTAAACAAAAATATTTAAACTTTGTCGGTATATTTTACAACTTATATTGAATGCAAAAACATTTAGATAATTAAAAAATAATAATTTTAAATAGTTTAAAATTGGTCCTGAGGTTGATCTTCTCAAAAAATTTAGATGTGGGTGTCGCAGGAAATTTTGGCTCTTGTACTCATCTGAAACACAAAAACCAAGAATATTATTAATTGGTACAAGTTTAGCTATATCCTGTACCAAGATTATAAAAAAAAATTTTAAATTAAGAATTTTTAATTTTGATAGCCGAAACAGACGTTTCTGAGCTAAAAAAAAAAGAAAGAAGTTATCAAGATAATAAAAAATTTATGCTATTTTTATGAGAAAAACGAGTCTAAAGTGTGAAGTTTATGAAGCCGAGCGGTCGGCCGCTACCTGCTGTAGTACCTGTAGATATCATTAACAGTGTATTCTTAAAAGACTATACTTTCGAAATATTCACAAAAAATCGATTTTTTGAAAATTATAGACCTCCATCTCCCCATAAATCAATTTTTTTATCAATTAGATTAGTCCACAGCCTGGAAATTATCATTCACGTAAATCGAACCATAAATAAGATTTCGAATTGGTCGGTCCATGGTCCACTTCCGGGGAAAAAAGTGGTGTTCATACCAATCTAAGCAGCTACCTATGTACCAAACTTCAAGTCAATCGTACCATAAATACGATTTATCGAATAGGTCAGACCCTAGTTCACATTCCTGTATGAAAAATAGATAAAAACCTATTCGTAGACCTAGCAAATATATATACGATATTTCATCAAAATCGGTTCAGCCGTTTTGAAGGAGTTCGAGGACAGACATTGCGACTAAAGAATATTATATAGATAGATAAGATTTCGAATAGGTCAATCCATGGTCTACTTCCCAGAAAAAAGTAGTGTTCCTGCTAATCTAAGCAAAAAGCTACCTTTGTACTAAATTTCAAGCAAATCGAAGCATAAATATGATTATTTCGAATAGGTCCACCTCTCGCAGATATGTGACTGATGCAAAAAATAGATAAAAACAATTATTGATGCGGATTATATATTATGCTAAAACTTGAGCTCAATCGGTGCAGAACTTTTAGAGTTTTTGAAGCTTACACAAACCAACATAACATTTATATACTTGTATATAAATGTATGCATATATCGTAGATATACTTGTGCATATATGTATAATTTTTTTTTTATTTAAACGTAATAGCAAGAGTTTTTCAAAAGTTCCAAATATTTTATTTTGTAGAGATGCGAGTTTAGTGTATAAGACATTTATATTTAAATACACCACCTCGGGCCCATTGCCGACGTGTTGACATTAGGGTGCGCCCAAAAAAATGTGAATTTTATAAGGTTTGGGGTGATGTTTGAGACATCTTTAAGCACACGCTTAAGCATGTTCCAATCGGCAGAATTCAAATATGTATATTGCACCATTAAAAATTTGCTTACAGCTTTGCATAATATTTTACTATTTTTATTATAATTATTTGGTACTTTTCCTGCTGAAAATGAAATTAAATGCATAGTTTCTTATTAATATAAAGTCACTTAAATTTTTTTTATTTTTAAATAATAATATACAAACAAAGCCAGCACAAAGTTGAATCTTCGCGAACAAAATCATTGTTTACATATAATGGCTGTGCTTTTAACTATGTGGTTTTCAAAAGTAAATAAAACTCATATATTTTAATGTGAATTATTTTGATTTCGGGCAAGTGACAGTCGCGGCTAGCTGAACCAATTTTCCATCACTTTTTGCAGCAATTGAAGTCGTATGTCAGCAATAACACAAACTAAGTATAAATCAACTAGCAGTTTTTAAAAAGACCAACTCCGAAACTATATTGCCTCATTGAAAACCACACGTCTAAAAAAAACACCCATTATTTGTATATCTTTCTACTTTTTTACGAACACAACTTCCATCATCGCCACAACAGCCATGTCCAGCCTATACAATAGCAGTCCACAAATGACAGAAATTTTTAACTGTAACTTCCGTTATCAAACTTTGGTGTATCGGCCACTTTCTGTATGCAAGCTACTCTTGTCAATAATTCCTAACACTTGCATGACTCAAAACGTACATATACTTTCGATCCCATACCCAACAGCCAATCAATCAATCTAATGTGTTGAGTGAACGAATTTACAAGTACTTTAACAACAAAATCACACACACATTGCACATACATACAAATGGTATTCAGAAGACTTTTTGTAATTATTCTAAACTTCCTTTGGATTAAATATTTTATTTCTAAGTCGTGTAACTAACCAACAAATTATGACCTCAGCTTTAAACTGTGTCTTCAAGTACTAATCACAATTTTTCCTTTGCCACCTGCCTTTGTTTTCATTTTTAGGTACACATATCGAAAGAATATCTACAATTGGAACCGATTGGTTTGGTGTTCGTGTTCTTTTTTGCGCTCATATTGACCATACAGTTTACGGCTATGTTGTTCCATCGTTTCGGCACCATTTCGCATATACTCGCCTCAACTGAGTTGAATTTCTGTAAGAAAAAGGCAGAGGATACCTCACAGGATGCGCTCATAGATAAGGTAGTCATTATAATAGAATAAATCCTTTTTAATATATTTCCTTTTTATAATATTCGGTATTCTTTTTTTAGCATGCAGTGGAGATTGTCAAAAATTTGCAACGTCTTCAAGGCATAGATGGCGATTACGATAATGACTCCGGCAGTGGGCCCGATCGCATAGCACGTCGTCGAACCATACAGAATTTGGAGAAGGCACGACAACCGCGTCGTCAAATTGGCACTTTGGATGTAGCATTCAAGAAGCGTTTCCTCAAACTTACCGCAGATGAAAATAATCCAGGTAATTTAATTTTTTTTTTCCAACTCAAATAAATTAATAATTTTTTTTGAACTGCAGCAACTCCAATATTGTCACGTCGCTTGACAATGCGCGCCGAAACGATACGTGCGCTGGAAGTGCGTAAGAATTCGGTAATGGCGGAAAGGCGAAAATCAGCTATGCAAACGTTGGGCGCTAAAAATGAATATGGAATTGCAACAACAGCAGCGGTAAGTCATAAAATAATTTTTTTTTTTTTGTCAATAAAGTCGATTTCAAGTTTTTCTTTATTGCCGAGCCACATAGCCTATTAGTACGTATTCGTAAGCTATTGTTTTTCTTGTTGTATTCCTCGCGGCCGCGATAGCCTAGTGGTTAGTGGACATTGTATACTGTCATTTGGAAGGCCTGGGTTCGAGCCCAGGTTCGATCAACATCCAAAATTATAGAAATTAAACTTTTCTAATTGCGGTTGCCCCTCGGCAGGGTACGTCAAGCTCTCCGAGTATGTTTCTGGCATGAAATAAAGCTCCTCATAAAAATCCATCGTCCGTTCGGAGGCGGCTTAGGATAAAAACTGTAGGTCACTTCATTTGTTGGTAAAAACATCAAGATGCAAAAACCACCAACTGGAGGAGGAGCTCGGCCGAAAATCGCTTCAGCGGTTACAAAGCGCCAAATATATATATATATATATATATATATATATATATATATATATATATATATATATAATTCTTCAAAATGCCTTTCGGGGAATATTGGGGGAGTGACAGTCTTTGGCCGGATAAAAATCCGCCTCTTTCCGGTATAAAACCCCGACTGTCGACAGGCATGCCTTACGGCGTTACGGCGGGTAAATTCTTTAACCTCTAACCCGCAGGGGCTAATAGGAGGTGGCTTCTCCCAGCTTTTACCTTTCTACAGACTCGAAACAGAGTGTCCATAATATTGCGACTAAACTTGTAAGTTCATTTGAAGAAAGACATCAAGACGTACATCATAACTGAAAGGAGAAACTAAGTACATATGATAATATGTCCTTCCCCACCTGATCTGTCCAATTAAGTGAATGTCTCTGTCTGCTCCGGCGCATAGAGCATCGAAAACTTTTAAACCCGTGTGACAAGGCCATCGTATATCTCATACAGCTTAGCTCTTTCGTGAAGACTCCCAATGTCCGCTCAACGAATAATTTCATCGTCTACGTTCTGCGATATACAGCAGAACAATAATGACGCGCGACTTTTAGAACTCCATCTTTGTTTATCGAGAGAAAACCTTACTTTCCAGTTGTAAACTCAGTCAAAAGTATAATCTTCTGGCAACAGTGATTCTGTGTTAGATCTCTAGGCTGGCTTTGTTATTAGCACTGATGCTGATTTCTTTGTCTAAAACCTCGCTTAGTACCCAACGGTCGCGTAGGACTTTCCAATTCTGATGGAGATTTTCGTGTTGCTCAGCATCAGTTTACACTACCGTTTAAGTTTTTCGGGAAGACCAATTTCAGCTGGAGACAGCTATGTTTTATGCTATTGAAGACCGCTTTAAAATCCACGAAGAAGTAAATCTTTTCTAGCGAGCTTTTGTCAAGATTTGGATCTAGCAGAACTGACGTCACACTAATAATGTTTGATCAGTTCATTAACGATAGGCTTTATTCTTTTACATAATTCGTCAGATAGGACCTTATATACAATATTGAAGAGACTTACTTCACGATTATTGGCGCATATTGTGAGCTCATATTTCACATGGAAAGGACAGAGCCATAGCTAGGTACCAATCATCAGTCATGCACTCATCCAACCCAATTTTGCAAAGAAGCTGATACATAGCCTTTTTCAATTCTTCACTACCGTATTTGAATAGCTTAGCACGAAAACCATCGTCTCTCGCCGCTTTTTTTTTTGTTGTGCAGGCGGCCAATTGGTCCATGCTACACTCACCTAATCAACCTACCTCTGGGTGCCTTTGAACACATAGAAATACGAGTACACTCAGAGGGGTAGACATTATCTGCCGAGAGGCGATCGCAATTAGAAATTCAAAATAAATTTTCTATAATTTTGTATGTTAGTCTGACCAAGACTCGAACACACAACCCTCCGCATTGTAGAACGTACTGCCAACCACATGACTAATTCGGATCCTTTATTACACAAACGTATTGTAAGAACTTTTTATGAAGAACTGAGTCATTTTGATTCAATATTTTATCAACATCTCGAAATTCTTATCCGTCAGTCCATTTTAAAATGGCTTCCATTAAATTACACTTAACCTAAAAAAGAAATTATTTCCTATTCTTATTGAGGCGTCTAACAATTATTTAATAAAAATAAACAATAAATTTAATAACTTCACCATATTCCAGTTGAACAACAATGGCGTAATACCCAATCAACGCAGCGGACGAGTATCTAATGCCGGCATTAGCATCAAGGATGTATTCAATGCAAATGGTGGTCCTGGCGAGGTATACCCTTAATTCCATTCATCAATTTCTAATCCAAAATAATATTTTTTTTTTTTGTACCATTTTATTGTAATTTTCAGCAAATCTACGGTTCAAATGGTGGCGGCACCATCAATCAAGGCTACGAGCATGTACTTGAAGATGATGACCGCAATTCATTGCGACTGACTGCGCGTAATCCCAATCAACAAGTATCATGGGGACAGAATAGCAGTAATACGGGACGTTTGTAAAAGTGTTTACTGAAGATGCCAATAAGCTAACCGGATATAATGATTTTATTTTTTCTTGAATACATACATACATATGTTCATTAAACGAAAGGACTTTGTTAGTTAATACATATACACGTATATACTATTAGTACTATTTAAGCTCTTCTTCGCTGTTATCCTACCACAAAAGTCCTACGTAGCTTAATGCAATTAATTTGTTAATATATGTATGTATTTTTGAAATTCTAGAAAAATTCTTAAATAAGTCAATATCACTGTCACAAATTTGAATAACAGTGCTTTCTCGATAGAGGTGATCTATAGAGATTTTAAATTAAAACTATTTCAAAGAAGATGAAATCGAGTCGGCACTATAAGTACTCGTATTTTACGTTAAGCAATATTATTGTTTTTATTTTAAATTAATTTTTCTTTGCCAATTTTATACATATTTACTGTCAATAAGTTATTTTATATTTTTTTTTTTTGCATTACTATTGATTTCGACTTAAAAAAAGTTTTTACTAGTTTTTTAGGTTAAAACACATATACATATGTATATATGAAAGTCGGTTTCATATGCACATTTGTCTAGAATTATTGCAAATATGACAACGAATATTTTTAGCTAATCACACTGCCCGCTCACGTGATAGACTTGTTGGTGAATACACTCGTGCATACATACATACATATGTAAGTATACACAAAATATTTCACCCGATTTACATCGTATATGGTTGGTTCGTATCGATTAATCTTCAGTTACTTCAATACCAGTCTTTCGTAAATCAGCAGTTTACTAGTGTTTAACGATTAATTTAGCATGCATAACGGTATATATATGTAGATATGATTTTAGTATGTATTATTATTATTTTGTAAATTTCTTATTTGATTTTTTTTACATACATATATTATTTTTTATTCAATGTTAAATTGTTGTTATTGGCCTTTATTTTACATCGATATTATAGTATGTACATATTTTTTATAGACATATGCACATACGTATGTAGAGGTCAAAGAACGACAATACCTGTACCAGTGTATGAATCATGGATAATACTCATCTACCAATTTGTATAAAATAAATTACATAAAGGTTTAAATATATGTTGATATTTGAATTTTTTTTTTGTATATATATAAATGTATGTATGTGTTTAGCTATTTGAATATGAAATTCATAGTAATAGGAATAAATAAAGAAATATATATGATATATAAATTATGCGATATTAGAATAAAATCAATTTTTTATTTAAATACATAAACAAAGAAAAAAACACCACTTATACGCTACTAAAGGGTTTTCCAATAGGGATGATATGATTTCTAAGTGTCGTTTTGGCCATTTCTAATATGTCATTTTTTTTTTCATTGTATTCAATAATATTTACAATTTCATCATTGGCAAGATACACGCAGGAACAACGTTTACAAATTATTCAATATTATTCTCAAAATAATCGTTCTGCAATTGCAACTTTTCGCAGAAAATCAACTTTTCCGTTGAGGCTCACTTTCATCTGAGTGGTGCGGTAAATAAACAAAACTGTCGATTCTGTTGCGAAGAAAATCCACAAATTGTTCGTGAACAACCGTTACATACACCTAAATTGACAGTTTGGTGTGGTTTTTGGTCTGGTGGAATCATCGGTCCGTACTTCTTTCGATGATGAAGCTGGTTGCACCGTTACTATTAACCAATTTTAATGAGCACAATTGGAAGAAGTTGATCTTAACAACATCTGGTGCCAACAAGACGGGGCTGCATGTCACACAACCGAATTATTGCTAGAAAGGTTTGGAGATTCGATTATTTTGAGAAATTGTGACATTGAATGGCCTCCAAGAAGTTGTGATTTAACGCCATTATACTACTTCTTGTGGGGTTATTCAAAGTCATTTTTCTTTAGCAATACACCAGACTCCCTTCAAGCTTTAAAGTACAATATTGAACGTGCTATTCATGACATACGACTTGATTTAGTGGAAAAAGTGCTCAAAAATTTGGTTCATCGAATTCCTTCCTGCAAAAGATGTCGTGGAGTCCATTTGAATGATGTTATATTCTGAACTTAACTTAATTGTATTGATTTTACTTTACATTAAATTAAAAACATTTGAAATTTCGTAAAAATTAGTATGATTTTTTTAAAGAAATCATGTCGCTCTGATTGGAAAACCCTATATTTTGGAAATTGCGAAAAAGTCATACAGAACTATCTCTGGCGAATATGGAGACTGGAGCATCGTTACAGTCTTGTTCTTGTCGAAAAAAATGATCCTGCTCACAGGCACACGACGCGAAATTTGTAGGACTACTCCTTATTGACTGCTTCATCTGTTAGCTACACTATGCTATTGAAATGTAGGAACACATTGAGCATAACCTTCACGTTCGACCAAACTTTTTGAACCTTTTCAGTTTCAACGAATCGGAATTCCTCCACCGCGATGATGGAACCTTAGTTTCAACGTCAAATTTGTAAAACCATGTTTCGTCACCATAATATTGTAACGTTTTTCATTGCTACTTCGATGATTTCCCAAATCCTTGGAGTCCGATCGCTAGATTGCTAAATAGTAGTCCAAGATTTGTTCGTTTGGCCTCTTAATCGCAAAGAATTTATTCAACGTTTATTAAGTCTTTAATAATTACAATTCTTTGCTACACACAATTATTCTCTGCTTACACAGATTATCCGTTTTTAAAACACACAACTCACAGCAATGTTAACTCCACTGAGTTGTTTACTCGTCTCTTCTTGTGATAGCGGCTGCCGATCTTTTTATACCTGAAGATGGCCAAGAATGCTGTTCACGAGCTTAAGAATAGGCTGATTATTTGTTTGCCTGTGGTAGCTGCAGCCGCTCCGCTTATCCTTAACGACGATGAATTTCCTTTACACTATCGACCTTTTTGTTTGTCCTTGGTAAGAGTAATTTACATCATACTGCCGCTTCTTTTGTCTCTACTTTTTATTTGGAAATCTCGTCACAGTGCTACTCTTTTTGTTTTCCTTCGTATTTGGGATTTCCGTTACAATATGTTTCAGCAGTTCAAATTTAACAGTCTTAAAAGAATTTTGGAAAATCCTTTCTTATCGGACACCTACGTTAAACACTGAAGACAGCCTCCAAGGAGGGAAATCGCTTCCGAAAAAAGGCTTCGGTCATTCCTTGCTTACGTTAGTGGATGGAAAGAAGATACGGGAACCGCCGGCTTCCTTCTGACACAACTCCTTTCAGGACATAGAGTTTTCAACCTCAACAGATTTCGCCATGCCAATTCGGTGTCTTGTAAAATATGTCCAGAGTATGAGAGAATGCGGGACACGTAACGGTTCGATGTCCGAGATACCTGTTAAAAACCAAAACGGTTCTCAATGAAAGTTATATGTTGCTTTTCTCTGAAATTTGGCGAAGAATATGTAAGACTTCGAAAGTCATATATAAAAGTTTACGACAAGAACTTGTAATGTAGTGCCTTTCACGAAGAATGACAAATATGTTAAGATGCTATGCTAGATTGGATCGGAAGCTCATCCTTTCCGCTTTCTGTCTTTTCGATTGCCTTACTTCGATTTGTGGCACTGGCACTGGTAACGGTACTATGGAGCGGAAGCAGGGCCTTTCGGTGTAGCAATACTCATGAGAGTTTCCACTTCACGATTGTCATCCCAAAGGAAAATCCCTCCAAGCCTTACGATCAGCGATAGTAGTTGTGTGTTGATGAGTCAGTCAGTCATTTAGGTCATATATAGATTAATCAAAAACATAGTTCATATATTGTTATTATTCAAAACTAAAATAAACATAAATCTGATACTTTTTTGCATCACAATTTTGATATTTTTTTGTAAAGCCTTCTAATCTGAAAGTTCCAATTTATTGTCGCTTTTCGATTAATACATTTAATCGTTGACTGATGAAGCGGTCAATCCAACTTTGTGCTCGGCCACTCTTTATTAATTTCATTTACATATCCGTTACTTATCCTTTCGGTTTACGACGAGTAGGAATTTGAATCACCGTCTTATGATAATGGATATAAATCTCCTACTTTTCATTTTGGGGTTTTCCACATTAGCTCAAAAGAAATGCTCATTTTGTTCATACATATTTATTTATTATACTCATATTTCACAATAAGATCCCGAAGAATTATTTTAGTTAAATATTATCCTTCAGATACCTTGGATAACAAAAACTTGAATCAACTTAAAGGAAGTTAAAGAAAAAATTTTTTTTTAATTCTTGAGGACAGTGAGCATATCTTCCATTGAGCTTGTGCATTGATGCTTGGATCTTCACAAACGACGTTGCTAGATATATGTTATGTAGTTGTATCAATATATATAGATGTGAATATGTAGTAAATAATTTTTGAATATATATATATGTATATATAGTCATCCCATATAGGCGCAAATGGATTAATTTAGGTTATTTTTAGCCAATAAAGTGTATTTAATGAACGTTTACATTGAGATAGATCAAAGAATAATATGTAAATATGTATACCATAATCTTAAGCATATACATACATGTATATTTTTGTAAAATAGATGTGTGCATATGCCAATGTAATCAACATCAGTTTTCCACTTGCTTTAAATTCAAATTCCAATATCAACATTCATAAACAACAATTAACCGTTAAACGTTACTTCTCAAACCTAACCACTTATATTGTCGCCTTTCTTGGCGGCTATAGGAAGCCGTTCACCTTGCAAAAATGGATTATTACCACCGCCGTGTCCAGTGGCAAAACCGTAGAACTTCTTAACAATAGCATTTGGGTTGTCAATACCATTTTCATTTTGAAATTGATGCATTAAGAATTTCTCCATTGTCGAAGTCATTTCATTAGCACTACCATTGCTATCCTGGGCACCACAATCAAACATGTGTTCACTGTCACAGGTACACTCTTGGGCGGCTTGGAATTCGCGACTGAAAATTGCTGTATTTTCAAAATCCGATATACAACCCTGACTCTCCTCATAGCCGTATGGACAAGGATTCGGTGGATTACAATATGCTGGCAATGTAGCGTCTGTCTTAATCGAGGGGAAACGATTTGGCATTTCACCCATACCGCCGTTTATATATTGATGACCCCACAACGAACTGTGCTGCATGAATTCCTGGTCGCGTATAGATGGATGCGAACCAAAAATAGCACGATATTCATAGTCATCTAGCCCAGTGTTGACATTCTTTGAGGAGCGCGACACCAAGTCAACACTTTTTGGTACATCGCCCATCAAATCGAAATAATTTTGTAGCGGATCGATGTCTTTATCCATGCGATTAAGTAGTTCGGTAAGTAGTACATCGGCAAAAATATTCTCCTTAGACATGGCATTGAAAGCGTCAACATTTTGTTGCTGTTGTCCAAAAAGTAATATCACCAATAGTAGAAACCGGACTGAGCCTGAAAGTAGACAAGAAATTTTTGCATTGAAACTGTATAACTGTATTTATTGCAATCAATTCTCAATGTTTGTTCTGATTGAAAAATAATCTTACCGTTTCGTTGAGAAGACATATTGTTAATGATAAGTCGCCACAGGTTTTTCCGTTTTTAATAACTCAAACGCTGTTAATATCTAAGCGTGCCAATGACGTTTGTCGAATTATTGATTTTTCACACTTCTGCAGTGCTGCGCTACTTAACAGCACAGCTGGGGGTTGTTTTATGCCCAGCGCATAAATCACAATGGGGTGTTATAACATTTTTAAATTTCTTTAAATAATTTTAACTTTGAGCTGCAGCGAGGGCTATAGATGAGTTTTTAGCTATGTGTAACAGCTTTGTGTCGTCCAGGCCTAAACAATATTAAAATATATATTTTTTCTATACCCGACATTCTACCGTTATTTTGAAATTTTACCGTGAGGACACTCCCGATATATATGTTTAATCAAAAAATTCTTATTTAAATCTTCTGCAAACATTTATAATCAACTGAAGCGGAGCTTTGTACTAAATCTTGCTTAAGATAAGTCAAAATTAAGCTATACACTTTTGCTAATGTAAGAAAAGTTGGTTATTTAAGAAATAAATAAATTTTCGATTTAACCTTCAGTTGAAGTCAAATCTAAAATTGTAATAGCTTTTATAAAAAATCAGTAAAAATGCTTAAAGGACTTAGGACATAGTTAGTTACATATGCATACATCTAGTTCTCTTTCTACACGAATTTAAATTAAAGAAATATTATTATATCCTCTACATATTGTGGCGGTAATGGGAAACGAATGTCAGAGAAAGCCGATAACTGGCATATTCTGGAGCGTGAATCGAGAATATTTGTTAGCGAGAAGCGAATTTTTAGTTATTGAACAATAAATTAACATTAAGTAGATTCTTTATTATTAAAAAAAAATTTAAACGTAGTTGGCGACTTTTATTTAATAACCTAGTGATGGGACTCACTGGGGACTGGGAAATCATCGAGGTTAATTTAGCGAAATCGTAACAATATAATTTAATATCTTACCAGGTTTAATGAATTTCAATATGATAACAATTTTACTTAACTATAATTTTTATTATTGTTGTAAATTGTAGAATATGCATAAGTTACGAACTCTTAATTTAAACCCAGTGAATAAGGTTTGGAGAATGCTTACCCGTCGAATTTATGAGGAAAATACACAGTTTAACACCATAGATGAGCTAGCGATATCCGCTGCAAGTCAATTAAAAACTTATTAAAAACTTTATTTATGTATGAAAAAATGTTTTTGAAAGTAATAAAAGAAATAATATTGCAGATAAACTAAAAGCAAAAGCAAATATGTTATTGCATTCAATAAATCAAGCAGTCTCATAGTCTTTAGTTTAAATTTTCTACTATCTTAAAGTTGATCTTTATGTCGATATACCGTTGCTTGAATTAAAGGAAATGCAAGAATATTTGTCGCAACATTTCGTGGAAGAAAATTTTTTCACATTCGATATCAGATGGATATTTTGTCTGGTATTATAGAACTGCAAGTAAATATTTAGCTCTTTCGCTCATGTGACTTAGAACTTAAAAGCCTCACTAATGCTATAAATATTGATCTCTCTTTTTATTTTCAATTTTACACAAGTTTCAATCATTTTCTTTTCCGCTAACACTCACTGGGTATAATCAAATGTTCGATTGCGCCCAAACGTATGCTTCTCAATTTATTTACATATGTTTATCACAATTGGTTGTTGAAGGAAAGGGTCTATGTTGAGGTATGTGTTTCCCAGCAAACAACGTGAGTACTCCATGCACACGAGAAACTTATACTTCACGCGGACAATAGAGTAAACTGAAACCAACCACAATTCATAGACATAATATGGTGAAACTAACATTGTGATGTCCTAGGGCTATACTATATAACCCACCTATGTATAACATCCGTGTACTCCATGGAGTACCTACGGGGGATTACATTATGGAGTATCTTTTAGTTTCGAATACCATCTGCTAAAGTGAAAAGCTAACAAAACGTAATATTTTTTATATAAATTTATGTTATTATTAATAGTTTATTGTTAATAAATAATATATTTTAGTTTGAACATTCGTTCTATGTATTTGCATTGAAATATATTAGTTTTCGTGCAAACACAGCTCACCAGCGAAACGAAACTACGAAAAACTTATTGCACAGTTGAAACTTCGTGTAGTGGTTGCGATCGGTAAAAGACGAAGAATGATCATGCCTCACTAAGCTGTTATAGAAACATGAATTTGTCCAATAGTACGCACAGTGGTGTATATTTGTAAGTACTCCAATGGACCACATCGTCCACAAATATTTGCACCGTTGTTGAGTGTCAGCAGCAACAGTTGTGCATCGTGGTTGTTTTACTGATATTGTTCTCACACATGTATGTATGTATATATGTAAAAGCGTACTCAATGCAAAGGAAATTCGCTTCATACGTCATTAATGTTTTGTAACATTTAATGCGCAGACGTAGACAAAAATAAATTGACAAATCAAGTAAATTCATATAACATAGCGAATATGCTCCGCACCTGAATGTAAGTGAATTGAATTCAAAATAAAAGTAATAATAACTTTACCTCACGACTACCTTTAGGCCAAATATTCCAAATGTTCGAACAAACATTTCCTCTTGAAACCGATATGGCAAGATTCACAATAGTACAAATCATGTTCTAAATTTCTTACGAAGCATTCCTCAAACGGCACATCAGCTGCTGTACTCACTATCTTTTAAATTTTTTTGTTTTGCAGAACTTACGCCTGACAACTTTAATGGTCATTGCCGTGCAGTAGAGAATTAAAATTTGTCTGCACGGGTATTTACATATTTGTGTTTGATTTTATAACTATAATTTAGATGTCATATCCAATATTTAGATAAACTAACGACCAATAGGTTTAGTCAAGGATTCGAGTCGTGGCCATATCAAAAACTTGTTACCCCTGATCGGGGTATGTCCATAGCTCCAATATGTCATTATAATTCATCAAATTTTCGGGTGCGTTTCAAAACCGTATGTTGGGCAGTCATCAAAAAAGCAAAGACTGAATCGACTAGTCTCGCTTATTATTTTCATTCCTCATATATAAATCAGGGATTTAAGACAATGTGTTGGAAGAAGATGTAAGATACTTGCAGCAAATTTATATAAGAAACTATTAAAGGCAATTCCATCTTCCATGCGCTAACTGGTATTCCCAACCGCCATACCTATTAATTAATCACTAAAATAAGACTTGTCAGCCTTCCCCTTGGTCGGCTTTCTTCAAAGTATCGAAACTTCTTCCATGCGAGAAGAAGAAGAAGATACAGAAATTATTTTGATAAAATATTGGCAGCCGAAACAACTTTCATTAATTGGCAACTTAAAATCTGAAACAGCTGACCATTCTAAAACAATCTGAAATCATAATTTTTGTGCAAACGTTACGCGCCCGATGCTTATAGAATTTGTATAGAAATACAGTCATATAAGTATATTTACAAATAACTTACACAATGTCAACTGCAAAAGACTGCAGCCAGCAAAACTGGAAACACCCAGATGAGGTAAGATTATTGGCAAAAAAAAAAATTTATATACATATGCATATGTTTTTCGTTTTTAGCTCATTAAGTTGCATAGATTGAAACAGAAGAAAAAACAACTAGCGGCACGTTTAAATTCAAACAAAAGCACTCTAGGTTTGGAGAAGTGTGGACTGGACAAAAAAGAGTTACTGGAGGCAAAAATAGCGCAAAAGCGAAAAAATCCTTTTGCGATGTAAGATACACAAGACGTAATAAAAAAGCTTTATTCAACTAATTAGTCATTTCTATCTAATAGTAAAGCAACAGGAGCAAAACGAAACCGTACTGATGACATTCCACTTATTGAAGATGATTCTTTGCTTTCTTTTATCGACACACCACCCCCAAAGAAAGAATCGTTTGTACGTGAAACGCCCACACGTCCGCCGCCAGCGAAATTGACATTGCAGCCCTTCGATCCAAAATCATTTGCTTCTTTGCTACATAGTCAAATCACGACAGAAAATGATGACGATGGTCCTTTAGAGGAGCAAAAAATCACTAAACACTTACCAATGGACTGGAGTATAAAAACGCGTGTGCGGATATTTTGCCGAAGTGAATTACCCACAACTACACTAAAAACGAGTCAATTCGCAAGTGGTTTAACCAGTTTCGTTCGATGTATTGATCCACAAAATGTCCATTGTGGTTTAGATATGTCACCAGCAACTCGCTTCAATCAGGCTAGTTACTATTGGCAATATCCATATCTGTCTTGGATGACACTATTTCCGCGTAATGCGAAAAGCAACAACGGTATAGTTCTTGGTGAACGGGAACGCAAAGCTCTTGCTGACGACTGGGACTACAGCTTTAGAGGTTTATTTCAATTGCTGCGTGCAAGACAATGTCCATACTTTTATCTATGTGCGAACACATTCACCGTACTATTTCGTGCGGCAGGCACAGGTGGTTGCGTGGAAACACATGCCCTCATGTCGCCAAGCACTCGAGGTATGCGTAGTGCTTTGCGTCAAGAGGGCATTGAGTACACAATGCCGTTAAAACATGATGGCGCTTTAAATAAGTCTGATGACGGTAACTTTACAGAGGAGAGCAATAGTACAGATGCCCTAACAGAAGGTAAAAATTAAATGTTTTTTTTTATATAAAGAAATGTAATATGTTAACTATTAATAAGCAGTTACAGGTGGCAGCAGCGGTGATGGTTCCAGTCAACTTCTAGTCGATGATGATGAGGAAGATACAGATAACTTTTTAGAAAATTTAGAAGTAAATGATAGAGATATGCGTAGAATCCAAACAGAGCATACCCGCAGATTGAATATTAAGGAAATGGCCGATGATTTTAGCGATAACTCGCTTTTGCTAATAGAGGGTGTAGAATGTCAAGGATTTTTTAGCTTTTTGTTAAATGCCAAAAGTACCATTTCGAATGTTGGTAGACTAGCCGGCATACCTCCCACACTGTTGGCACCAGTAGCATTCCCAAAAGCTACAATGCAACATTTGGCTACGCGTTCCAGTAAAGTCCGTATGGATGGTGTGGACTATAATAGCATTGAAGTTAAAGGTGTGGTATTACCATCTTTCTTGCCGTACGCTTGCCACTTACTGGGAGAGACAAAGGACACATTTAGCGCAACACTTGCCAGCAATACCAATACACTAGCTTTCAGCAAGGCAACACAACGTATGTTGGAGCAGGCAGGTACCTCAGCAGATGAACTGGAGCGGCCTAAAATAGCCGATGATGATACGGCTGGGCAGGTGTTTGGGCAAGAGAACTTGTCCGACTGCGGACTACTTCCCGGTGTTGTAGAGTGCATGTGCCGTACAGGTGAAAATTCTGTCGCACTCTTGGAACGGGTGTGCTACGATAAGGAATATGGGTTTGCATGGAGCTGACATGGATAAAAGCTATTATTATATTTTCTTACCCAGCATGTTGTAAATATCGCACAACCAAATACTCCTATATATAAATGACAGCTATTTAGACAGAAATATATAATTAACAGTTTGTTTTTTCAATACATGTCCAAAAAATTAATAAAGTCTATACTCTAATATTAAATCTTAATGGTCTACTATAATTAGTTCATCTATACTCCAATCTTCATATGAATGGTCTGGCAGAAAACGTCTAATTATGATTGGTATCTTTTTCTGTTTCAATTCTTTCATAGCAATCTGAAGAGGATCGGTTTCACCTTCTAACTCCACCATAATCGGGGCACACATGGCTATTTGCAAAGCACGCGTACCCAGCACTCGCGCACGCTCGTATTTCGTCATATACTTTGTTGTAATACGTTTCGACTTAGGTACACCTCCACCTGCATTACCTTGTGCTATGATTTCTATATTATCCGCTTCCTCCTCTTGATTAATGTCATCGATATTGTCTTCCTCGTCAACATCATCGAAATCATCACCGCCGACACTGAAATAAAACGGCAAGCACAATTATCATCACAAATTAATCCAAAGAAAAGCAACGTTTGTGTAGAGAAGTACTTACTCATCATTATCATAATCTCCATCATCCATTTCTTACTCAGGTGAAAAAATTAAGCCTTCGTGAAAAGAAAACAAGTAAAGCCAAAAATTATTTAACAGCGTGTGCTATACAAAATCGCAAAATGTTTTTTATTCCAGAGACCTTACTTCGTAGACCTGTTCGCTTTAAGTGTACAAAAGTATATAAAAAAAAATCAGTGTTGGAAAATGCCTAGATACTATAGTAATATCAAAAAGATTATTTGGACGATATTTAACAACCCAGAACTCGCTGAAGGGAGTTTTCATTATTAATTCTAGAATATTATTACGATTACACTATTTACAAGCACTTATTTTACAACTTTCACAATGTACAATTTTTACTTCACAGTAGTGTTATCATCAACGAGTTCGCTTTACGACTAATTAGCCCAGCAGTTGTGCTTCGCCACTTTATACTAAGATTGCTCTCGTTAACGCCTGGAATGATGCTCTCGATAGCGAATATTCTGTATTCACGCTCTAGAACATGCCAGTTGTCGGCTTCTCTCTTTCGTCTGACATTGGTTTCACATTTTCGCCCCAATATTAATTAATCAAAAATAAAAACTATTGTGGCGAGAAGCGACAATATCAGATGAAAAGGAAAGACCGATAACTACAAGTGAAAGTGAGAAATGAATGTTCATTATCGAGAACTTCACTATGAACTATCCAGAAATGCATGAGAGCGAAGCTATATTAAGTACGACGACCGAAACCTCACATGTTAATTTCAGAAAATTGTAGAAAATAGTCAATAACAACAGTGAAGTGTAATCTGTGTGTTTATAAGAGGATAAACTATGTTCTTATAAAGAGATAGTAAATTGTGTATCTACAATAAAGAACAAAAGACTTTGGTGACTTTTGTTTAACAATCCAGTGACCGAACCGAAAGGATTTGGGATATAGTCGAAGTTAATTTAAATTGAAACCGTTACACTAGGCATTTTCTTTTGCACACAGCCAAGGAATGTAAAATAATTTATATTAGGGGTATTCGCCTTGTCTAGGAAATGTATGCTATGCAAATATTTCCTATGGAATTGTGCTAGAGATCGAGAGTACCCCCGTTGCAAAATTTTGACATATTCAAGTGAAACAAAAACAACCACCCAGACACAGGGTTACTTTTCCTTCACAGGGTTGCATTTTCCTTCTTGCCAGCTGTGGGAAATAAATATACATAGGATTTGGTATAGGATATTTTTCCTATCGTACCATATGTTTTTTACATGTGTTTTGTTGTTGTGCCATTGCACGGATAGGAAAATTTTCCTATCCGTGCACCGTAGCATGCATTTCCTAGACAAAGAGAATACCCCTATTGTCTACATTAATTTACAATCCTACTGCTGCTCACATTATTGCCCCTTGAAATCGAGCAAAAAATAGTAGGGTATTTCGTAAGGGAAAAAGAACATGATTGTAGGAAAACAGAGGGAAAATTAGGAAATATTTTGTACACGTGGGGATTTTAAAAAAAGTATAGCAACACTGATACAGAGTCGTGTTGATATAACCAAAAAAGACAAGATAACCGAGCATATCTCTAGTAGGGAAGTATTATGTTGAAAAAGCGCTAGCAAAGCTAAAAATTGACGTCAATTACACGTATACGAAAAGTCAATTACACGAAATACGTAAAGTGAATTCATATGCTCTGCGCAGCAATTCGAAGTGGTGGCACATATTTGCTGCGTGACCTATGCAAGTTAAATTACTCAGTACCTTTTTCCACCTGCCGACAACATCACCAGTTTTGGAACAAATCAATTTTACATTCATTAATTTATAAAGTGGTTGCATTTAGTTCGAGTGCTGAATCAAATAAGCTAAACATGCCAGAAGAACAGAAACCTCAAATTGTTTTCGTTTTGGGTGGCCCTGGCGCTGGAAAAGGCACTCAATGTTCCAAAATTGTGGAACGCTATCATTTTGTACATCTGTCGGCCGGTGATTTACTACGCGAAGAACGTGCGCGTGAAGGTTCCCAGTATGGTACGTTAATAGAAGAGTACATACGTAATGGTAAAATTGTGCCTGTTGAAGTGACATGCTCACTGCTGGAGAAGGCCATGGAGAATTCTGGCAAAAGTAAATTCCTTATCGATGGTTTTCCACGCAATCAAGATAACCTTGACGGTTGGACACGTCAAATGGCAGACAAAGTAAATTTCCAATTTGTTTTGTTCTTTAACTGTAATGAAGATAAATGCGTTGAACGTTGCTTGGAACGGGGTCAAGGCGGATCAGGACGTAGTGACGATAACTTGGAAAGTCTAAAAAAACGTATACAAACATACAACAATGATTCGTTACCGATTATCAAACATTATGAACAGTTGGGGCAAGTGAAACAAGTCGATGCTAATCCAAGTGCTGAAGAAGTATTTAAGAATGTAGAGAAAATATTTTCGGAAGCTGGTTTTTAATCAAAGTGCTAACAGAAATTAAGTACGTACTCAACACTTCAATGCATTACGGTCAAAATGGTATTAAAGTTAGTGTGGAACTCATTAATTTGATTAGTTTGTTCTTAAAAGAATATTAGAAAATACTTAATTATATGTACGTAGGTACAGACATTTTAATGTTTTCACATTTATGTATGTATGTTTTCAAAGTCAATTTCTGAGTAGTTGTTAAATAGGCATAATTTAATTTATGCATTTCTCTGGTTGTTGAGTAAAATAAATATATTCTATGAAGGTAGGGATAATTGTGAACACAGAAATTTAGTAAATAAGCCTTACAAATATTGTATTTAATAAAATGGAAAACAATTCGTTATTGGTTTGACGATTAAAAAAGTTAACGGCAATAAACCTCAAATATAATCTTGTCATTGTAGTGTGATTATATGCATATGATAAGATGAATAAGAACTGACGAAATTGAGTTATTTTAAATTATCCCAAAATAAAAATGATAGTAGTTAATACTTGAAGTATATATGCATATATAAATTGCAATACCCATCAATTTTGCAATACCAGTCCATCCACCCAACACACAAGAAAATTACGAACATTCATACAAAAATTGCTTAAATGATATGCGGAGAAGTCAAAGAATTGCGCATATAACGATGAAGCCATTTTAAAATGAAAGGGTCTATATTATTATTCAAAGCGATTAAGTTTAAAAAAAAAGGTAACAGATTTTGGAAATAATAAAAAATCTTGACACGCACTTCGCTATTTTAATAAAGTATTTAAAACAAATATACTCATATAAAAAATAATACCTCAAACCAATTCTAACCTGCTATAAAACTTAAGCTCATGTTTTTCTTATTTTAGTCTTTTACTAAAATGTTAAATTGTGTACCGAAATGCAAGTGGTGGTAGAGCTTTGAATCACAACATTCCATTTAATAGTTCTTAATCGCGACGTAATTTGTCCAAACGCGCTTGCAAGTCAGCATCCGCATCAGAAACGGGTGATGATGCACCACTACCACCCGCTGTTGCAGTATTTCCGCCATTTCCTCCGTTACTAGAACCACCGCCGCCTGTGCCTATACCACCAGCAGCTACAGCGGCTGGTGTGTTCTTTGCACCACCTGCTACAGATAACGAGCCCGAAGCTGTAGGTAAATCACCCAATTGTTCTCCTAGCTGCAAGCCTAGTTCATCCAATACCTGCGAAACTACGGCATCAGTCTCCTCCTCATCACCCTCATCTTCCATAGCATCATCAATGGCATCATTAATCATTTCTTCTTTCATATCCATAATTTCAGATTGCTTTTCAAATTCATGTAATATCTTCTGAATTTGTGGGAGATTCAATTGGCGATTCATATTTTGCATTGCCTTAGTAACGCCTATAGCAGTACAACAAATAAATTGATTTAAAAATTGTGTCATATATACAATTTCAGTTACTCACCGCGCATCGCTTGCGCCATAGTATTCTGTGATTTAAGTGTTTGTATTTTTAGTGAGACGGCTTGGATGTTCGCTTTCATCAACATGAATTTCTTTACATATCGTCGGGTTCGTACCAAATCCTTTGCCATGATTTTCACAGCGTCCATTTGGCCTTCCTTGGCCATTTTCTTAATGTCAGCAATAATTTTTTTCTCCTGCTGCTCCATTTTCATCCGCTCTCTGTCTAGGTCCCTCATAGCCCTATTAAGAGCTCGTTGATTCTTACGCAGCATCTCATCTGGTGATATTTTCTTGCCAAACAACCAATCCATCGTGAGTTAAACAATGTGTTAATGTCCAATAAGTGTAAATTTGCTGATATCCTCTAGTTTAACACTTTTTCTGTCTTTACTGATATGATGACCAAATCTAAATAAAAAACACAAATTACTCATCCACAAATGTCAACTGGCAGAGAACGTAGAATATTGAATCTTCTCCATATTCTACGTTCTCTGCAACTGGATTCTGTCATTGTTACTAAAAAAGTGTGGCCAAGTTTACTAAATTAAGCTCGATCGATTAATTAGTGCAATTTTTACCATTTTATTTTTGTTTACAATTTTGTTTTCACTATAGTTTATACCTAAATCTTCCGCGAACAAATTGAAAAGAATCTCTTTATTTAGATAAATCTTTTCAATTTGATTATTTTGATTTTCTAGGCATAAAAAAACACGAACACACCTACGCCAAATTGAAATCAGCTGTTAATTTTTTTTTCAAGATTAACTTGAGGGAGTGCCGCATCTTCAAATAACATTTTGATGGAAATTTAACAAATAATCCTAGAAATCTTAATTATCTTAAATTTAAGCAAAATGGCGGAGGTGATGAAGGATTTCGATAAGCCTGACTTCAGTGTGGAAAAATGTGAGTAAACATCACCACGTTTTCAGTAGTGGATGGGGTGTCCAACTCCCCTCTAAGATTTGAAAATCAAAATTGTTATTTCTTAAATTTTTGTATACCTTCAATTTTTATATACATATACACATACAATTTTTTTTAGACACCAAGCAATTGGTCAAAGAGTGTGTTGGAGGTGCAGATCTCCAACAACGCAAGAAGGAAATTCAAGTTTACAGCGATCAAACATCAGCGACGCTAAAAAAGTCTGTGTATGCCAACTACATGCAATTTATTGAAACGGCAAAAGAAATTTCACGTAATTTTTGTTTATCATTAGTAAAAATTCTTTATTAATATCTGAGTATCTATAGATCTTGAGTCCGAAATGTATCAACTATCGCATATACTCATTGAGCAACGCAATATACTGGCTTCACTTATCGATGAAAAATCTCCTGGTAATGTACAAAGCAATGATGAAGGAGTTGTACAACCCACACAAGAGGAAGTCGAAAGTAGTCATGCTACGCGTGCTGTTAAAGAAATGGTACAAGGATTCAACGGCAATCTTGAAGGAAAAACGTTTCTCAACGAGGGGGCACTCATTGAATTGGACACAAATGACTATCGGCCTATACAACGTGTATTTTTCTTTCTATTTAACGATGTACTTATTGTTTGTAAAGTGAAGCACGACAAGTAAGTAAAATGAATGAAATAGAAACATCAAAATTTTTTCCTCCATTTCTCTTTCGATGGTTTATTTATATGAGTTTACTTAAATAACACTGTACAACTAATATACTAATTACTAGGCGGTTAGAATTTCTCACGGAATATGACCCAAAAAAGATTGCTGTAATCAATATTAAGGATTTGGATGGGGTTCGAAATGCCATAAATATAATAACACCAGATGGCTCGAAAATTTTTCAGAGTGTCACAGCCGCAGGCAAGGTATTTTATTTCTTAATTCCATAAACAAATATTTATACAGTGGGTCATATTTGCAGACGGAGTGGATTGAAAAATTAGAGGTAGCTTTTCGTTTTGACCAACAGAAGAAAGCCAATAGGAAAGGGCCTGCACCACAGCCACCCAAAACCAAACAGTCGTCTATTCAACAGAAGGATTCGCCAAGTGACAGCAAATCGTTAATATCTGATCTCAGTCCTACCGAATCAAACGCTGCGCATGCTGTAGAAAACTATGGACCGGAATGGATAGCCACTGCTGGCGAAGAAATACAAACGCTTGTTGCCCAAAGGTACTTCGAAGATGCGCAAGCGCTAATAAAACGTACCCAAGATTATTTAGCAAAAGACTCGAGTTTTGTTAATGCAAAGCAAATTGCGGAGAGAGTTAAATTATTAGAAACACAGCTTACAGACGTACTGCTACAGGAACTATCCAATTGTCATTGTCGCAATTTGCAAGTAACACTACGTGCCTCAAGACGTTCACTTAAAATACTCGTGGATATAGGACGAGCTCGACAAGCTTGTGGTACGCTACTCAAAGTAGCCACAATGGCTTTACGTACCGCACAACGTGAAGCACGTCGCAATAATACTGAGATATCGGAATTATTCTTCTGTGACCTGACGCAGGTGGCGTGTGAATTCCTCACTGCTTTTGGGTCGCAACCGGCCTGTGTTAGCGGTAAGTAGTTTAAGTACAAATATTGTAGTGCAAAAACCTAAAATATATATACATACATATATACGTTCTGTAGCACTGGTGGTATGGTGCAATGCGGAGCTGCAATATTTTGCCAGTCAACTAATAAAACATTATCTTAATAAAGGCACGCACTTAGATGCTGTAGCAAAGTGTATTGAAGGCATAAGGAAACCATGTGCCAAGGTATAAAGGATGAACAAATTAAATATAAGGGTTTTAACAGTATTTTACTTGATAAATTTCGTTTTCAGCTTACAGAAATCGGCTTAGACCTCTCCTACCACCTTGAAGGTCTCTTGCGTAGCACCTTGGAATCTTTAATCGAAGAATCTCGCGTACGTTTGCTAGAGACTGTTGGCCGGAGTGAAGATACTTGGCAACCATATAATTTGCAAACCAAAAGCAATCTAAAACGTTTACTTTTGGAACTGGACGCACTTGGCATCGATATGCGTCCACACACTACAGGCGATACTTGGATTAATCTCACACAATCCACAGTAATGTTTACCAGGCATTATCTGCAACTGACAGCGCAGTGCGCTACCCTAGCCAAGAGCGAGGTGTTGTGGCCCAGCTTGGAAGTATTGCTGCGGGATCTAATGATGGCACAGCAAGCGGTTAAACCAATAGCTGGCTTGAGCGTAGATGTAAGTGGAACTATGTCTTATTTTACAATGTACATCATCCAATTTTTTTTGTTTTTTTTTGTTTACCCTACAGCCAAATTTCGTACTGAAAAACAAGCTATTTCTATTGGAAGATTTACTGACTACAGCAATCGATAATTTCAGTTGCATAAGCGGCAGTGAAAGGAAATGTGAGACTCTATTGGAACTGCAACGTAATTTGCGTAAAAAGATGGCACCTGTGCCCAAGCAACGAAGCGTTTATAAAACCGATTTATTTTGAAATAAATTATTTAATTAACTAAACCTAATTTCCTAAAAAGAAGTCCAAATCATTAATTGGCATATGAATAATAAAAAACACCCTTATACCGTAAAATTAAACTCGGCAATATACTTTTTTTTCATATTACATACTTTGATTACACATATATTTTTCTCATTTTATTTTCATTATATTATAATATATTATTATCATTACTTTAAATTTAGATTATAATTAGTATGTACATATACATATTATTTTTTCTTACTAAATGTCATAATCGCATATTCAAGTGCAGTGCTGCTTGTTATATAACTCTAATACTTGACATGTTTCAACGTAAACATATGGTTCTTTCAAAATCTAAAAAAATATATTATACTTATTAATATCGCTTTACAAAAAAAAGGCAACAGAATGTTTATTTAAAATTGAGCCCACAAAAAGTAATAAAAAGTAGTTTAAATAAAACGATTTTATTTATAAGTTGGTCTTAGGCATTTCCTACCCTTTTTTCAACTATATTACTATTTAATATGATTAGTTAAAGCAGTTTTGTTGGAGAGTGTTAATGCGTTTTTTTTTTACATTTATTTTTTACTGCCTTTAAACGTACAATTTTAAAATTTTCTTTATGTATTCTTCATAAAAGTGCACAGTGCTTATGTATGTAATTAACCTACATTAATTTATTTGGTATAAATTATATATAAATTATAACTAGATTTAATTAAGTTCGCTATGCATTTATTTCTATTTTGCTGTTCTCAACTTAATCGTTGTGTAAGTGCGTTGCCTGTTTTCGCTCAGTTGCGCATGCATACAAGTATATACTCTTCCAAAGTGGTTTACATATTTAATGTCGTAACTAAATTCAAATATTAGGGATCATTTTACGTTTAGATATTCGTTTCGAAAATTTATTATGATTTAGGATTTTTCATCGAAAACAATTTAATGTAGCATTTTCTTTTAAGAATATATCAACAACAACAAATCAAACGAAATATAACCGAATTCGTTTTGAAAACTAGAAACTACAATCGAATGTGTTTGAAATTCAAATTTTTAAGCTTTCATCCAATAAGCTTCGAATGTTTATGAGACGAATTTCGAAATATGAAAAAAAAAAAATTGTAGAGGCTTTAAATATTGGATTTGACAGTCTCTACTAAGAATAATTAAAATTTTCATGGAAAAAACGAAAGGAAAACATTTTCTTATTAGATTATTAAACCTTTTTTGCACACAAAAACCGGTATTTGTGTAATAGAGCTTTTTCAAGGCATTGGATATCGGTAAGTTTCCAAGTTGCGATCGTATGCCACTAATGTTTTTCTTGGAATCTCATGTAGATAAGTATATTTAGGCAACTAGTATCCACATTCAAAATGAAATGTTAATGTTCTTGAGTATTTTTCAACACAAATATAACTCATTTAGTTTTAATTTCATATCAGTTTAAAAGTGATTACTTTTGGAATTCAATAACAATTAATTAAATTATGCAGTACGACAGAAAACCATATTAAAAAATTAATTTCGTTCGGTTACTTACTCACCAGATCTTCTTCTACACTAAGATAATTATTCACACTGAGTGCAACTTGTGTTTAAAAATCGGTTTTACAATAAATGCTTAAGTGTTCCGCCCCCATTTTTCATTTATGGTTTATTATGTCTCTTTTAAGTATTTTACAAAATAATTAAAATTTTGAAACGTATCTAAAGTTTGTTCAGTTTAAGTGAGTTTGTACTCGATATCGACTGAGTGAAATATTTGGTAATGAGTATAGTTTATTACCTCGTCTTTGAAAGCCCACTCAACCAACGAAAAAACATATGAACATGGAGTTTTATGATTTTTTAAATTATATGTATGTATTACTTTTATTTGTTTTATTTATATTTTAATTATATTTACCCTTCGCACTTGCTGCTTTTACAATTTTCTTTTTTAACCTTCCAAATTAATTTTACTTAATTACATATATATATATATATATATATATATATATATATTATGCATGATTTTTTGTTTGTTTAAATTAATTACTATTTAAGAAGTATTTATATTTATATATAAATATGTATATATATATATACATACTTTTATACTTAAATGTGCACGCGCATATGCTTGTTTATGCTTACATATGCAAGTTGTATTTCTTCACGTTAAGTCAAACAAGAGCTGTTTGGGTCATTTACAAAACTTACACAAAAAAAGTGAGAGAAAGAAATGGATTTTAACTGACTTGGCTAGAAAAGTATTATTTTCTAAATTGTGCGGACGGGTGGAATTTAAACTACACAAAGCTTGATGTGGTGTTGGTCGTAGGCAAAATGCATACATATATATATATATTGTTGCGCCAGACGTAAATCTGTTGAATTACGTAGTTGACGAAATCGTTCAGTGTCAGTCTTTCCGTTTTAATATATTGATCGATACAGAAATCTTTAGACACAAAAATGTCAAATCCCAGGAACTACTTGAACTCTACGCCACTGACAATGAGGCTGAAAGTTTAAAGTATTGGCAACATTAAACCCATAACAAATGAAATTGTAGTCGAATATTTTACCTAGTATATATATGCATAAATTATTGATTCCAATTTTTTTTTTCTTATTTAATTTAAAAAAATTTAAAATTTAAGTTCTTTAAAATTTGGTTTTCCTTGTATTTTTGGGCACGAAAATATTTATAAGAATTTAATTTAAAACTTAAACGTAAAATAAAATATGAATGCGCTTGAAGTGGACAAAAAAAAGTATTTAACATAAGCGTTTTTTATGTATACATGTATGAAAATATGAAATAAACTTATAAATAAACTAAAAATATATATGTTTACATTTTTTTTATATATAAAATAAGAAACGAACAAAAATTTGAACAGAGGCAACATGTTTGAAATTGCATGAAATAACTGAGTTTACATTATGCCATTATCAGAAATTGGGAAATAAAATGATTATGTTTTAATAAAAGTTCAATAAAATTCCTGAACATAAAAAGTTTCAATATATAAAATATACTGCATTGTTACACATATTTTAAATTTATTTCTACTTTTCCTTTGTCACTTGTCGAATAGCCGAATAAAATGTGAGGGAGATGGTATTACTAAAGCAAGTACATAAGCATAAAAGTGCATACGATCTATCAATTGCCAATAGGCAATAAAAATTTTAATTTTATATACGCCCATTTTTATGCGTGTATGTCTCAAATTAAATCCAGCTCTATATGAATAAGTAAATAATCACTCTGCTATGTTATTGTGTTGCACATTTTTGCAGACACTCATTTATTTTTATACATTTTCCGTGGATTATATTTTAATAGATTTATATTTTTCTCCTGTTGCGCGCACTTACTCCTTATGCCTATTTTTTCGTTACTTTTTATATTTTGTTTCTTGTCTCTTTAACTTTACTTAAAATTACTTATACGCTACAATTTGTTTATATTATTTATAATTATATATTTTCAAATATAATTTTTATTTCGTCTCCTTTTACTGTCCCATACGTCGTTTTATATCCCTTAATTTTACCATGCTTGTTCCTCCGTTTTCAAACTGTGTTTCCATTATCTTCGTTTTTATAATTTTGCCATTGCTTTTTTTCTTTCTTTCTTTCTTGTTTTTCATGGGTGCGATTAAAGCCATGAAACAAAGCATCATATATATATATATATATTAATTCTCTTCTCAACAAGACATTTGTATCTCTTTACTTCCCATACATTTTATATATTTTTGCAACTTATGATTTTTCCTTAGTATATATGTTTGCAAGTGTATGTATGAGTCTATGATTGCAGCATTTATATGGATGGGTATATAAAGTTTTGCACATAAGAAAAGGTTATAAGTTTCTACATCCTCTGGTTTTAGCAAAATTAGACACAATTTAGTTTATTTAGTAAATAACTTCGTAAACCGTTGCTTTTTTGTCGCCGGAACCCGTCACAATGTATTTGTCATCAGTTGATATGTCGCAACTAAGTACAGATGAAGTTTCTTTCGACTGTAAATGCAAGTGAAAAAAAAAATAAGGACATCAAAATAAAGAAGAAAAAACATAAACACTAAGTGACTTACTTGGAATATGCTAGCACCGTAAGGTGTTCTCCAAGCATTCAATAGATTATCTTTGCCAGTGGAAACGAACCATTTGCCGCAGGTGGCAAAACGTAACGAGAGCACGCAGCTTTCATGTAGATGCAGTTGATATTTATCTGGCTTGGATGCGTGCAATACTTCAACATGTGAATTCTCCATACCTACAGCGAGCCATTCACCTAGTTAGCGATAATAATAATAAGAAGAACACAGTGACTATAAAATTGAAAAAACATATATGTATAATTGGCATTATTGAACATTACCTGTCGGACAATAGCCTAGTGAGAATATTTGAGAACTGAAATCATGTTGCTGTAATTGGCGCCCTTCACGCAAATCCCACGAACGTACTGTGTTATCCAAACCGCCAGTCCAGAGTCGCGATCCATCCGGACTAATGTCGATGCATGAGGCGCCGTCAGTATGTCCTTGAAATTGGCGCACCAATATCTCATTATGTAGATCCCATACAGCGATATTACCATCGCTACAACAGGAGAAGCATACTTTCGAATCAGGACTGATAGCAAGCGCATAACAAGCCGGCGCTGCCGATGTAAGTTCGGCTTTAATCCGTGGCGTCGGACTGGCCAAATCCCATATTGAGAGATTGGACGCCTCGCCACCAACAATTAACGTACGACCATCTGGCAGTAATTTTACGGAGCGTATATAGTTGTCTCTTTGCAGACAGTCCAATTGACTGACTGGATTCTTATTGTTCGGCTGTGAGATATCCCATACTTTGACACAACCCTTGCCGCCGGTATAAACATATTTCGTAGGATTCGAAATGGTAACGGCACACACCACTTCACCGTGTGATAGTGTGTTAATTTGTCGGGCATGTCGTGGTATACCGACGCCAACAAGTGCGTCTGCAGGGAACGGCACCGGTTGTAAGCTACCTTCACCGTTCATGTGGAACGAATAAGCGCTGCAATGGCGAAATAAACAAACGAAATTTTAGCATTCGTTGGTTTAATTTTTTTTCTTTTTTTTTTTTTAATCATAAAATCTTTGAACTTTTAACTTACGGCTTTCCACCAGTTAACGCTTGGGGATGTGGAATGCCATTTGTTCGTACATGCGCATGCGGATCGTAAGGTAGTGGTGGCGGTCGACCATATGCCGGATCGGATGGTGGCCTCTGATAGGGGTCAGCAGGTCGCTGATACGCTGAGGCTGGATAACCGGCTGGCGGTGGACCACCTTGTGCCATCAGCTGTTTGGGATTTACACCTGGTGCTGGTGCGGCAGCATTTGGGGTGGGAGTACGTGCCTTAGCGCCAGGTGTGCCTGGCTTGTCCATCTATAATATAAATTAAATAGCAGATAAGTGAAAAATTTTACATGTGCATATATAAAAACAATCGAGATGCTATAAAATAAGTATTACAAAATTTAGAAAAGGTTTAGAATTCTTTTTTAACTATCTAATACATTTTTTTTTAAACTAGCTTAAAAAAAAAAAAATTAGTTTATAATAATGATTTTACATTTAACTTACATCTTTAGTTTTTAAGCTGGGAGTTGAACGCGATGAACTGGAGCCGGATCGCGATGGTGGTCGTTCAGATGGCGGTTTAACACCGCTGCTGCCTGGCTTATCGAGACGTTCACCGTTCAGGCTCTCACGATCACGTCCTTCCATCGACATGTGTTCACCATTCGGACGTGGTGAATGTGATTCCTGTGATGAGAAAGGAAAAAAAGAAAGTTAAAAAAAAAAGAATTTATATAAATAAAAGTGAGTAAAAACGTATAAGGGCAGTATGTGAGTGAAATAAGCGTTTCAAATGGAGCAAATGGAGAAGTAGTGAATAATTCTTTCATGATTTAGTTTATTTTTCTTATTATTCACTTAATAATTGTTCCCCCTTTCGTTTTACAAAACTCAACTCACCATTTCATTTGCAACATCTACGACTAAATCTTGATCGCTTTTATCTCCTTCATCGTCCTGCAAAAATTTTGAAAAATAAAAACGTTATCAACGCACGAAAACATTAGTATCTTTTATTATCCTTTGCATTTAAATTAAACCATATTAAAAACAATGAAAATTAAATAAGAAAACAAAACACAGCAACAATTAAGTAAAATAAACGTAAAACCAAAGAAATTCTGAAAGCGTAAGAAGTTTACAACAGTTGAGAAAAGAATTCCACAAGGAAAATAAATTGAAATCTTTTTAGCAATAGATATGATGTTACAAATTATGTATAGGAAGGAGTGCTAGTTTTAAGACAAAAGAGTAAGAAAAACTGAGAAAATATATAGCATATAAAATCAAAATACTTTGAAACCCAACAAATTATTACTCAAATAAAAACGGTATTGAACAAATGCAGAAAGAAAATATAATAAACGAAAAATTAATGACAAGGTGTCAGAGGCACGATATGATAAGTACAAAATATAAACGTCACTACAACTACTATTACCACTACAAAACCGACTACATACTTACATAAGAACAAAATTAAATTAAAAACCACAAGCAAACCCTAATGTATTCACAGCTACATTTTTTTAGGATAAGAAAGCAAATATTATCTAAATTAAAAAGTTACTTTAACAGACGTGAACGGAAACAGCGCCGTCCTGCTTTTACACTTATTCATTCGTTTTAATCATATTTTGATTGTTTCATTTTCGCTGTTCGGTGAAACAAATTATTTTATGGTGAGTTGAGTTTTAAAAAATTACAGAATTTCAAATTTCACAATTGTTTCTAATACAATATTTATTAATGAGAGAAAGGAATTTTCCCATAGGTATTTTCTTTTCATATGTAATATGCGATAAATCGTTTGTTTAATTCATAATTTTTGACAATGTTAAAATGGTAAATGTAATGTATTTAAATAAATGCCGATAAACAACAATAAATAATAATATGTTATTATCGATAAAGTATTATAGTAAAGAGTAATACACTTTGAGGTTATACAATAACCAAAGAAAATTAAACGTTTCTATAATTCACATATTCAATTGGCGCTTTGCATTTTTATAAATTCATTCATTTATATTTTCTAAACGAGCAGGACAGTGTTGGTGATTATGATTATGGGAGGTAGTGAATAAAATGAGTGAATAGGTGGGTTTCGATTTTGTTTTTGAACTTTGCGTTTTAGATTACTACTAGATAATTTTTATTTAGTCCAATATTCCTTATACAATCAAATAAAGCTTTAGATATTAGTATTATTGCTTGTTTTTCTACAAAAATGTGTTATATGAATATGTATGTACTTACTAATTTCTCATCTTTTCGACGCTTCACATCGTTTTCGATGTCCAATGGTGAACGTGTGCGATATTTTTCTCGATCGGCTGGTGAAACGGAATTGCGCTACGGAAAAAAAAAGAAAGTTATTACTATACAAGTTTTTCTGTACAAAACCTACACTTACCAAACGCTCTTCAGCACCAGCTGGCCCATCTAATCCAGTTGGTTTTATATCCGGGCGATGATGATCAGTAGGCGCTTTAAGCAATTGTGGCGCATGTGGTAAGCCCATTGAAGCGCCCAAAGCACCAAACGGGCCAGCAAGTGGCGCTAAACCAGCCATTGGTTGTGGTGGTCCACCGGGTACTTGTTGTGCGTGTATTTGCTGCTGCATATAAAAAATAATAATTATTAAAGTTTGTTATCAACAAACTATTTTTATAAAATTTAATTCAGTATATTTTTTATTTGTAATTGCATACAATTAAGGTGAAATCATTAATCTGTCAAATAAATAAACTCATTAAACAAGAAACACACACATTCAAAAGATTTAACGCAAATCATTAAAGAGTTTTGGAGTCAACAAACAATAATGAAATTATGTACGGATGATTTTTTATTACATAATTTTTTTTTTAATTTAGCCCTGCCTAAAGATATTAAGAATCATAAATGCTTCAGTGCAATTCTGTGCAAATTTTACTAATTTTCGGGAAAATTCTAATTGAACTGATGTTAAAAAATGCGACTTAATGAACCCATGTATTTGAATTGGTTGTTTATTTTTATTATTAACAACACATTTAGCACAGTTTTCTCAACAAATAAAATGAAAAAAAAAAATTAACAATGTTAACCGATAATAAACTGCTATATTTAACGTCACCCACCTTGTAAAATTTAAAATTTGAAAGGAGCCATTACTCTTATTTTAGCCAATTGACTACCCGTCAAAGAGATGGTATAAATCCAGAAATTTTAGAATTTCATGAATTGTTATATTTTAATTTATTTTAATTGAAAATACTTACAAATCAAAATATTAATTTTTTTTTATACTTATTTTCATATGAGTATGCATATGTGTGTACGAAAAATTTAACCATTTCAATTTCTTTCATAAATTGAAAAACATAAAAAATTGATTTGACAGCAGACTATTTAAAAGAACTAGCATTAAAAAATGTTATAAAAGCAGAGTTGAAATGGAAACTAAAGTTGCAAAATGCAATTGGAACAAAGCCATGCATTGTAATGCAAGTATAATGCAACAAGAAACGCTGAAAATTAAAAACAATAAAATGTTACAGGAATGGATACAATTGTCTTCAAAATTTTAGCTAACAGAATTGAAAACCACAACTTTAGTTTTTTTTTAACTAACCTTTCGAAAAAAAACTTGTTTTTATAAATGCAAATAAACTTAACGAAATCGTGAAGACAAATTTCTAAAAACTGATTATTGCAAGCTATTCAAGGTTGCTTATATTGGAAAAAAAGTTGCAACATATCGCATTGACGAAATAGTAATTTTATGTAAAAATTTCATTATGCGGATTTCTTTTTTTTTTTTTGCTTGGTTGAATGAAGTTCTCAAAATATACATTAAACTTTAAACAAAGCCGTTAAAAATCCTTAACAAAGCCAGCGAATAAGCACACAAAAAATTGTTTTACGAAATGAATGGTATTGAAAGCAAAAATCAATTAAATGATCTTGTTTTATATAAAACTATATCTGGACGGCAACCAACGAAAGCCAAGAGGCATGAACTCTCTCACTAAAGACAATGAATAAGTTATGAGATTGTCTGAAATTTGTCTAGCTTATATTGAGCTACTAGAGTCCCTTTTTTTTTAATTGTTAGCAAAAATTATATTAATAAAGCCAAACAAATACTAAAAAAAAAAACAGCATAAGAGGAAAACTAGTAGTAAGAAAAATATCGATAATAAACATATTTGAGAAAGTGGAAAAAGAACTTACTAGAAGTTGTTGAATTCCCTGATGCTGATGCTGCTTTGTTGCAACATAAGAAAAATGTGTGATGTGTGAGGATTTTTATTTGATTTTTTATGGCGTTTTTTGTTTATTTTTTATTGAAGTAAGCATAAAAAAATAAAAAATAAAAATAAATCAAAGTATTAGAATTACTGTTTATTAAATAAAGTTTAAATCAAAATACGAGAAGTGGGTAACAAATACTACCTTCTTTCTAACTTTATGACAAAACAGTTTTATAAATTGATCAAAACTGCTTAAGGTAAAAATTAAGTAATTGTTTACTGGATAAATGACACGAATGCAATGACGACATATAAATTCCAATATTTCGGATTTTAAATTATATGTACTCGCAGTAATTCACCAAATTTCAATTAAAATTATTAAAAAAAAAAATAAAGATTATAAAATTTGCGAAACAAAAACACCAGCTGTCAAACCAATTTTTTTTCTAAAATTATGTAAACATACATGGAATAGAAATAGGATTGCAGGACTCCTTACATAAGCACTTTTCCAACCTTGTTGCAAAATAAAATAATAATTGTATGTACTGCTATCGGTTGTATGCATACACTTTTTTTCGGAATGATACTTAATTGGAATATGAATATGTATGTAAAAGTATTTTATTTTATTTTTATAACATGAATACTATGTGACCTACTACAATGTATTCTTCGAATTAAACTAGATTTTTTTTTTATAAACAAACAAAATGTTTAAGCATAAATATTTAAAATAAGAAAAAACAAGAATAAAAACCCATGTTGAAAGGCATCATGAGAGAAATTTTTAATTTTTATTAAAGAAAAAATGTGAAAAATGCATACAGTTCAAAATAAGCTTACTTTTAAAAAGAAAATATTTATCAAATGCAAATTTATTAATGATAATTTATGTATTTAAAATTAAACAAAATATTTTTTTTCTATATTCTATATTCGACAATCTGCTTAAAAAATTCACTTCACTTTCTGAAGAATACGAATTAATATTTCGAGTATCTCTCATATAGTTATTTTAAGATTGTTATGGTCAGATCTCAAACCATTAATCAAAAGTTAGTATAGTAAGCACTCAGATCAGCGGTACATGTAGAAAAATGTATAATTTGAAGACGACCCTTACATATGAATACGAGTACAAACACATATACCTAATGTTTTTCTAATCAATCCAAATACAACAAAACATTTATTGGTCATATTCAAGATAGTAGCAAGTCGATGTTCATGAAAATGTTTAAATAAATAAAAAAATTAAAAGTGCATAGCAAAACTTACCCCGATGATCAGATTTAATTCCTGCATTGTAACTTGTTTCGCGCGCTCCACGGCATTTAAAACTTGCTGCTGATGATCGGCTTGAAGAAATGGTAGCAGCTGATTTATTAAAGTATTCAAACGTTTGGCGATCTCCGTCTATGCGTACGAAAGCAAACATGAAGATAACACAGACGATAGTTGCACAAAAAATTCCATGTTGTAGGAGATATTTTTTTTGGTTTCATTGTTGATACAAGCGGAAGCACACATAAGAAATGTAAAAAAGGAAAAACATAGAATTAGAAAATAATATAAGGCAAAAATTGGTATGTATGTGTATATGTGAGAAAATATGTTTGCCTCTAAAGGAGCGTTTGTGGCAAAAAATATTTGTATAGTTGTATATTAACATCATGCGAAACGAATGCGCTAGGAGCATGCCACTTAATCATACTCGACGACTTTGACGATTGCGCCTTTTTGTCGCCCTTATTTCTTTTTGTTTGTTGCCACTTAACAGTGAAGCATTGAATGGGTGAACTTTTTTATTTTTATTTATGTTAAAGGAAATTACCTGTTTGTGCATTTCCACATTGAGCCCGTACGACATCTCGTAGTACTGAAAATCAAAGAAAATGTTTATTTAATAGTTTTAAATTAATAATGAAAATATGTGCAAAATTACCATCACGTAGTGGCGTTGCATTTCGGTTTTTTCATTGGCAAGCTTTTCGCACTCGAGCTTTAATCTGTAAAGAAATAATTTATTAAATAAATAAGTATATTTAAAGAAAATTCTTATTTGATATGCCATTACTGTGGTTTTTATCATAAGAAATCGAAAGCAAAAAAAAAAAAAAAAAAATGGTTTGAGCTAAAGTAAAACCACAACAGAGCAGAGCACGAGTAATTAAGGCAAAGTCCCTTACAAAGAATATTATATATGTAACATACATATGTATAAGTGTATGCACATTAACGCCTTCGAGACATATACATATGTACATATGTATATTTGAAAAGGCGATTCGAGTAATAAAGGAAGGTAGAGATACATTTATTTTTACAAAACAAGATTAAGACGTAGAGTGCCTATAGTGTTGACATTCAGCAAATATATGTATGTATGTATGTGAAAGTTCATTATGCATTTACCCCTGATTTAGAGGTTTTTGGGTTTCATGGGACCATCTGAATGCAACCTATTTGATTGGTTACTGTATATAGCTATGGACGAAAATCAGATCAATTTAAGAATTGAAATTTTAGATAAGTGAACAAATCTTTTTACTGGCTTCAAATATATATATTTTTAAGATTTATCCATTAAGATTCGAAAAACCGAAATCCGAACCTTACGGGATATATACGAATGTGCCTATGCACATGCTCATCTCATGGATGATGCTCATTTTTAATTTCGCGATGTTCTCAGTACTTCACGTCCTCTTTACATACATATACATATGGACATGTATATATGTATGTAAACGTACACTGCATTTTACAATAATAAAGATCGACAGTGCAGCAGTAGTCCTAAAGTCTTGTTCGTTTACCTTGAGAGAAGATCACATGAAGTAGGGTAGATTTTATCCTACTTGCAAATATACGAACATTTAAATACATACATACACACGTGAAAAATAAACCTACAAGCAATCGAACAACCATACAGCTTGTCAGTTACTTGGCTAAACCAATTCATAAGTTTGTATGTACTCATGCATGTATGTATGTATGTATGCACATATATATATGTTTCCACAATCATCCAAATATTTGTCCGTCCATTTGTTGTATTTAACAACAAGAGCAAAATATCTAGTGTGAACAACTACAGAAAAAGTGGTAAGGAGAAGACGAGGGGAACCGGTTCTCAGATGCTGACTCTGCTACTGTCTACGAGTCAGGTCTGGTATACCTCCGCCGTACTTGTCTGCCTGCCAGCCTCTGTGTTCGTTTTTATGTTTGCCTTATACTTCGCGTGAAGCGGCCGCACACAAAAACCAAAACATGAAAAGAAAATAAACACAGAACACAAAATGCACATACCAACATACATATGTACAAATATAACCACATACAAACAAATATACAAACAATAAATGAATGCAACAACAATAACAAAAACTGACACGAGTGCCGAATATGGAGTGGTGTGTTGTTGTTAGTGTTGTCACTGCTACTGCCGTATTTATTTTGGAGGATCAACGTGCGCAAGAGCGTGAAGTGAACGTTTTTCGGTGCTTTCCATAGCGATTAAGCAAGAGTAATTTGGAGAGGAGTGTAGCAGGGGCGTGTATGAGTGCATAGTGGGACAAAAGTGGTGATTTTTAATTATAAAATTTATTTCGAGTTTTTTTTCACAAAAAAATAAAATAAAATAAAAATAAAATAAAATAAAAATAAAATAAAAATATTTAAAAAAAATATATAAAAAAATAAAAATAAAAATAAAAAATATGTAAAAATATAAAAATAAAATTAGAAAAAAAAATAAATAAATATAAAAAAATAAAAATTTAAATAAAAATTATAAAATATAAAAGAAAAATGTATTTAGAACAAAAAAATGATAATCATTATACAAAACCTTCTGAACGACTGATGGATTCTTATAAGGAGTTTTTCATTTATATTAGAAATACACTCCCAGTGGCAGTCACTTAGCAATAGTCACCGATATTGAACAAAATGGATTTAATCACTCTTACATTATACATGGTTGGGTTTCTAAGCCTCTCATTATAAGATATCTATGCGAATTTGGTGCACACACACAGGAGTAGCATTAATAATAAAATTTTTCACAAGATAAGATTAAAAGAAAAAAATCGTTGAAATATTATTTAGCCCTAAATTTTAAATACATAATAAAATTTGTCAACGGCTGCGTTGTCAGATAATCACTGTATACAATCACCATAAAACATATGTATGAAGGCGTGAGCATTTATCTAAAGCTAAATTTTTTTTAGTCTTTAAGAAATCTAGCAATAAAATCCTTCAAGTTTAATGCAGCACAAATAAAAAGTGAAGTTAAAAAAATTTAAATAACAATATTAAAAGGACTTTAGTAATTATGCATTTTAAAAATGAAAAATTTCCCTGAACGCTACTTTTGGGAACCTTATTGGTTTTTGGAAAGGAGCAGGCATCTTTATATAAAACTCTCACAACATAATTTATACGTAAATGGAACCAAGAAAATATATATTAAAAACTAGAAACTCTGCCTTTTGCTTTACTTATGTAAATATATTATAAAAGTACAAAATAATATCGTTAGAATAAATGTTGTTGTTGATTTTATTTTGTTGCGGTAACCACAAAAATATTCCCCAAACTGGTTTTCGAGAAGTATTGCACGCGTATACAAATGCGGGCCGTTCTGATATAAAGCCTCAATTGTCGAGAAAATTATTGTACAGGCCAAACTTACCGAGGGTTATATTCTTGAACCACTAGCCCATAGTAGGATTGGTGAGGTTAACACTTTTCTTGTCGGTTCTTGCATATTTGAGACGTAAATTACGTAGTCCCTATTAAAAATCACAAGATATAACATCTCTGTCACGTATTGTTTATGCACCAGCATCACTTTACACATACATACCTACTTATAATAAGCAAAATTAACACAAAACTTCAGAAATGTCTCAGTTCGAAATTATATTCGCTTCTATGGTAAATTTGCTACATAACTAATCTGATTCAACTAAATAAATTAAAAGTTAATATTAAAATACCGTCAGTGGACAGAAAATGAATTACATTTTAAGGTTCAATGAATCTCGATATAAATTGCGATATAAAAAATAATAATAATAAATGTCACATACCAACATATAAATATATTTGAAAGCAATATTTGAAACTAAACTTGATTTAATACTAAAAATGTATATACCTACATACATATATATGCGAAAAAAATATTACAAAACATAGCATCAGTAGATAGATCAGGAGTTCTAATTCCACTTATAAGAATAAAAACATATAAAAAAAATAATAATTTCAAGTTATATGCGCATATATATTCATGTACATATATATCAGTTTAAAAATGGTCGAATATTGGCGCTGAGATATGCTCGATGGCAAGTAGTCTTCAGGTCATTATTAATTTTTTAAATCTCGTTTTTCCATTGTTAAACTTAGAATTTTTAAAGCACCTGTGGATAGTGTAGCTGTGTCATTCTTTGAAATCACAAAAAAAATCTAATTCGTGAGACAACTGACAGATTTTGCGGCAGTGCATATTCAATTTGCCCTTTTATAAATAATTAGCGCTACAATAAATAGATATTTTTGATATACTTACGTATGATATTGTGCTTGCAAAAAGTTAAATTCTTCCTTAATGCGTTCCAGAGTGTCAACGATGGTAAATTTTAATGGTCCCTGAGGTGGTGGCCCCTATATTTTTCGTTTACATTATAGTTGAAGAAACAGTTTGGATAAAAAGGAAAGAATAAAACGATATTATATTGAGACGAAATAAACATGTACATTTCATAAAATATAATAATGTAAAGAACTTGTGCACACTTACACCCGCTGAGGGATGACGCACCGGTGCAGGATACATTTTGCGCACTACACCGCGGCTACTTTCGCTTTGTATATAAATGCGACCCTTGCGATTGTGAGCTGGTCTGGTGCTTAATTTCCCGCTTCGAAAGAAATATTTTTTTTCAAATGCGGATGATCACGACTGGCTCCTTCGAAGATTCGCGGCTGTCACTCCAAGTACTAACACTGCACTGTTATCTTGAATTCAGGAATTCACTTTGTTCGCCTGCCGTTTGCGTCTGGCGACAGCGGCAAATTTTCCTTTCCAACTTTTACAGTAATATGGTAAAGCAGGATTTTTAGTTTCCTTTTCGCTTTCTAGCCCTAAGGCATCCACCTCCTACCTTTATATCTTGAACACTTTCTTGCGCTATGGGGTGCTTACGCTTTTTTCAACAAAAAAAAAAACTTTATTCGCACCTTTTTTTCATTGGTCTCTTTTACATATTATACGGCTGGTTTAGAATAAATTTCATTAAATTATGTTCCAATAGTTTTTGCAGTACCATTTTTGATAGTTCCTGCAAGTTTTTAAACAAAATATTTGTATTTTATAGAATTTTTATTATTTTGCACAACTTTTTCTACTTTTGCTCGGTAGCTCGTTGGTTTTTTCCGTATTTTCTTTTACATCTCGTTTCGATACGTAGAATTATGCACACACCTCAACACACACGAAACAACTATGTAGCACAGCCATAGCCATTCAAGGCGCCCGCGATGGTGTTATGCGTGTGGTGACAACTAACGAGTGACGAGTGAATTGTCGGTATGTAGCGAGTGGCAGAAGTACCACAAGCAAATACACATACACCCGCACGAAACAATCAACCACAGACGGAAACGCAAACCGCACATACACTAACCAATCAACCAACAACAACAAAAAAATACTTAACTAGTGGTAGGGTTGCAATGACGCTTTTTCAATTCGAATTGTGTATAGTCGGGTTCAGAATTCGAATAACAAAAAAACTCTTAAACCATTAATGCAACTTCAAATATTATTGAATTTGAATAGATGCCCAAATAAAAAAAATTGTTCTCAATAATAATGAATTTTATTATTGATTATGATCATGATCATGATCATGATCATGTTACAAACTCAAAGAACATATATGTAGTTATAGATTATAAATTCTATTTATTAAGCGTAATTAAAAATTAATTAATTTTTCTTAATGTGTTAGAGCAATGATTTGTTTTTGTCCAATATGTAATTTCCGAGCAATTAAATTTTATAATTTTCTTATTAAATGGACAGTAAGGAACATATATGTTCCTTATATATATATTTATTTAATCCCGTATATTTTCATTGCTATTATTTATTCATAGCTGTTAAGAATTTTGGTGTTATTGCATACTGCAAAATCGGATGTAATTATTTCATTAACAATAGGAAAACGTTTAAAATGTCTGCATACCCTACTTTAATACAACACTGTCATACCACCATACACACCACAGAAAAAAACAAAATCCCTACGTACAAAACCGACGAAACCAAAACGTAACCGACACGATCAACCAGCAAGCGACCGAAAGAGCCCGACCACACAAGCATGAGTCGAGAAAAAAAGAGATAAACAAAAGCAATTAAAAAATACCAATATTGCAAAACTGATAATTTTATAGAATTGATTACCGATCAAAGTATCACAAGTTATACAATTATATTTTCACTTCATTACTTTCAGTTAAAAATTAACAATTCTTCACAAAAATTAGGAAAATATTCATTGTTTGTTGAAATTTCCTTGCACTTTTTTCCTATTTCTTCTATACTCTTTCATATACCCACTATTCAACTGTCACTGATGCCATGAAGTTCTACGCGTTCTTCATTCCAACACGTTCACATATAAGATTTCAGCACAACAAAAAGACAGAATGACCGACCCAGCGAAAGTACCATAAGCTCTCACTCGCTTCTCGTTGGTTAAAGGTAGACAAAAATTGTAGGTGATATAATATTAATAGAAACAAAACTGTTTTAACAACTGATTCAAAGCAAAAATTTCGAAATCGTTTATGAGTTTTTATTCATTAATATTAAAACATTTTGAGACTAAAATGTTATTGGATAAAATTTTCCGTTTTACAAGTTTTGCTTTTATAATGCCGAAGTTTCATTGTTGGCAACTCTAGAGAGACGGAGCTAATGGCGTTCGCGTCTAGTACGTGCACTTCTATTCTTTACAATAATTATTATGCTAACCGTACATGAGACGTTTGTTTCATATTTTGTACATGTTCGAAAGTTTTAGATTTGCATAGCATTCAAAAATAATGCAGCTTCCACAGTTTCCAAATGTACCTATTTACTTATATTATTAACGAATCAAACAGACGCCGAGAGATTACCCAAAGCATATAAAAGCCGCAAGACTTTATGGGAAATCACACCATACTCGGTCAATGAAAATTTACACAATTTTTTATTACAAATATCGTAGAAAACACTCGATAATGTGAATTTTTACTTTAATTACGACAAATTCAATTGAGGTACACGAGGTACTCTGCAAACTTCAATACATAATGGTTGTTCTCCGAAAATGCGCACTCGTTAGCATCAACTCGACGATTTTCATATGTAGCTTTGTACTTTCTTTTCACTCATTTTTGCTCGTTCAATCAATCATAAATGAAAATGAAACAAATTTTGGATTTAAGAGCTGTCTGTTGCAGATATTTGCACATAATTCCATATTGAAAGAAAGACAAGTTATTAGTATATTTGAAGGTATAAACGATTTGTCCTTTTCTGACCTAGTGGGATTTATAATTTTTAAATAAAGCTGTAATTTCCTGTCTACGTTTTACGTTCCGTGCTGTTTGTGATATAGGGTGCGTCGAAATCTTTAAAATATAAATTTAATCGTTTTTTAAGAAGAAATAAAACACATATTATATAATACTATGGCCGAGAATTTAGCTTTATTATAAAGATAAGGGTGTGCATTATTTTTTAAAAATAATTCCGGGCAAGCGACCACAGCGGCTGGCTTGAATTTCACCGAATATGTCAATGCAAAATGGTAAACCAAACTGAGTAGATAGTGACACCTGTCAAAAAGATGAACTCCGAAAAAAATATAGCCCCGTTGAAAGTCAAACGTCTAAAAAAAACCTTAAAATCTTGATCTTGATCACGACTCTAGTAATCTACAATTCTTTCAAAATTCTACCTTGGACTGGTCTACTATTGGCGCCTGTGGGACATCTACTGGCGGATATTTATTCTACAGAGGGCCAGCTACCAGATACACCAGGAAAGCAAATTACCATATTTTCAAACACTAAATTTATAAAGAATCAAATACATTTGAATAATAATAATCATGTAAAATGTTACTTAATTGCTTGTCGACAAACTTAGAAGAACACTTTTCCTATAACAGTCTAGTGATTGCAGAAAGCCTTGAACGCGAAAAGAGTAATAATTAGAGCATTTTGTCTGCTGGGCATGTTCTAATCGCTTTTGTCGCTTAAAGGGCTCTAAGCGTAAACTCGCTCTTTGATACGCAAAGATTCCGCTTAAAAAATTCCATAAATTTATTTGTGGCCATAGAATATTTGTAAAGTATAAAACTGTCGATGAAAGCTATATGGAAAAATATTCATTATTTATTTGTTCATAGTATACTTTTATGATTTTTGAATATCCCACCTGCCACATCAAAAAGTCGCTAATTCGTGTTTCCCCTGAAGTGCGAAACAATAAATCTGGAGGGGGTGTATGTCTTGTATATAGACATTCCTCAAGTAATCGTTCATTAATATCTGACGGTTCAAGTTCATCTCCTAGTTTAAGGATGGTTTCAATAGCCTGTGTCATTTCATCACGCGACGTATATGAGAAAGCAATATTAAGGAACAGTTTATCATTGGTTTCAGTAATAACCATTGCTTTAGCAATTAGAACTTGCAAATCCTCCGGCAATAATCCAATATTGCCAATCACTCGAATGCGAACACCATGTTCATTTAATTTTGGCTCCTCAAGCAATAGTTTTTTAAACTTTTCCCGAGCCAGATCCAGTAAACCATTCACTTCTTCTTCTGATCGCTTATAGTTTTCGATGCTAAATGCAAAAGTGGTTACTTCTTTTATACCTAAATCTAAGCACCAACGCAGGCAATTAGCTAACTTTTCAAAACCATGGGAATGTCCTTCAATTTTGCGCAAATGTTGTGATTTTGCATAGCGGCGATTACCGTCCATTACGAAGGCTATGTGACGTGGAATATAACCGCCAGCCCGCACCACTTTCATTGCCAGAGTCTCATACCATTTGTAATGGTAGTCTGAAACCCAAGACATTATTATAATATTATAATTGTTAGATGCTAATTAATAACTGAAGTTAATTTTTAATTATAAGAAAACGAATTTGTAAATCTTGTGACACTTGCTTTAATGACAGCAAAATGTCATCGTCCTATGCAATCAGTTGTGGTGAAATTTATAGTAAAATATAGCAATAGAATCCCCTATTAACGCTTTTTTAAATTTATCTTTTTTTTATAAACGGATTCAGCAAAAGTAATATTTAATAATTACACATTTTTATTTTCTTTATCATTCATTGGAAAATTAAATTTAAAATTTATACATTGTGGCAAAAATTCTATTGAAAAGTTTCAACAAGCAGTCATCTCTTTTCTACCTAGTAGATATCATATGTCAAAAAGTTCACCATTTGATTAAGGAAACGAGCAAGGCACGAATCACCGTGAATAAATAGACGACAAGAATATGAGGCGACGAAGACTGCAGCAGCAGCAGAATAAATTTTTCGTTCGCTCGAACGTATTGACTGAGAAGAAAAATATATTTTAATTTATACATAAAATTAGTAACTATTAAAGAGATTCAATGTGGTATTTAACTAAATAAATGTTGCAAAATGGAATATGATAAACAGTTAGTAGCGGAGAGTGTTGTAACTCCTGGTAAGTTGTGAGAAATTTAGTGAAAAATAGCAAGTTTGGAAAGATTGGCCGACGGTGTTAAAAGAACAGTGGAACAAGGAAGAGTTGGTCAACCGTCGTGTGAAGTGATTTATACATACTAGTTGAAATAAAAATAAATTAAAAAGGTCTATATCACCTAAGTTAATAAGCAAATTACTTTCTAATTGCAGAATTATATTTTCTAATATCGAAGTTTTTATCTTCGGGTCCGCTGCGTGAAACGGCTGAGGTAAGACTTCTTGGAAATATAAACAAAATTTTTCTCTTAACTCCTAACTATAATATTACTATTTTATTTTATTCTTCAGGTGCTGATTCGTGAATTAGAGGAGAAAAAGGTGGGTCCCACAATTTTATAATTCTAAAAACAGTGTTCCAAATGTATGGTGGTATCAGCTTTATGAAAAAGCGATCATATTTCAATAGTAAACAAACTTACGAGTTTCAATGTTTTCATTGTGTTGCTAGAAATGTTGGTGCTATTCCGTATAGGGCGTCTGCATATTTCAAAGTCTAAAACAATACTAAAATCAGAAATCACAAATTGCTTTGAAAGAAGCGTATGTTGCTAGCACGCTTTGATGTCTTGTTGTCTGGGATTTTTCTTCAGTAGGTCATGACAAGAGATTGCATGTGCTTATCCAAGAACAAGGTTGGATGAATATACATTTGGAGGAAGAGCTATGAGTTACCCTCAGACCTTCCATTGGGATTGTGGTCATAGAGATATAGTTTAACTAAATTTTTAATCCCAGTGGTTAATTTTTTTTTTAAATGCTTACAAATTTTTCGGAATCGATTGTTATTGGTAAAAAATTGTTTATGTTTTCTTTTTTGTTTTGATCTGTAAATTCTTACTCTGTAGATTTTAGGTGTTAAGTTTTTACCAAAATTTCATTAAAATTAACAATTGTTTCTTCTATTGAAGGTTTTACCACGACGGACAGATTGGTTGGGAAATGAACACGAGCAAAACTTCGCAGAATTGGTGAGTACATGTAAAACACATAAATAATTTATTTATAATTAATTAAATATTGAACCTTATTGAGTACCGTGGGTCATGAATACAAATTTTTGGAGTTAATGTTCTTACAGCACTTGTAAAAAATATATATATTTTTGCTTATCTTAAGCTCTTTCCTTTTACTTGCTTTGTTTTTATGAATAAATTTAATTATATTAAAATAGGTATTTAAAATTAATATTAAAATTTTATTCGACTACCTAGTTCAATTTGTCCCACTGTCCTCTACCATTTAGCTTTTATCAAAGCCTTTGTTACGAGAAAATCAACAACCCTGAATTTTTTATATAAACCAATTTGATTTAAAAGTATCTTCTTTTTAAAAATTTATAATTATATTTCGTGCAAGTTGGCCGAATAATTACATCCGTTTCTTGCTACAGGCTAGGCCGCCATATTGGTTTCTGTCAGTATAGGGTTGAAAGTTTATTGATTCATTTATATGCAATATTTTTTTATTATAAAAATATTGAAATTAAAGTTAATTAATTTATAAAAAATTTAAATAAATTTTAATTAAAATATAATATAGCAAACACGCAGTAAAGAAAAATATTAAAAACTTTTTCAAAGACTACGTGAATTATCCATAACAATAAAATCAAATATACTTGAAAAAAATAATTGAAAAAATGTTAAAATTAGTAGATTTTAGAAATTTACAATTGCTAAAAATATGTATATAACTGCGTTTATATGTATAGTCGTGTATGAACGTATCACCTAAAGAAACATATTCATTGCAGTGGTAAAATTTTGGCAGACATTTTGACTCGACCATATACCAATGCTCAGTGTGCAGTTATCCCTTTTTCTCATATATTATTACAAGCAATTAAGGGATAAGTCTTTCCTTGTCTGTTTCTACCGTATTCACCACAGTTAATTTTCTTGAAAAGGGATGACTATTGCTTAAAATAAATGATAGATTTCTCTTTCGTATGTTCTTTCCACCTTTTTCGGTATGTTTTTTAACATATTCTTATTTGTTATAGAAGGGGAAGGTACTAGAACAGCTGATTCAATAACAGAGATGAAGCTATTGCCAACTTAAACATATAAGCAAATACAAAAAAACGTACATATTTTGCTATTATGAAGAATTGAATTTGTTTCTCTTATTTTAGGAACAAAAATATGCACACATTGAACCCAATCATCTGTTAGAAATATGTTGTCGTATAGGACCGATACTCGACAAAGAATTGCCACCAGCAGTTTTAGGTATAATTTCGTTACTTGGTTCTGGCCGGCAAAGTTTATTGCGGACAGAGGAGAGTATTTACCGGTCACGATCATTACTGGACTACATCACACGTCTACATGGCGTATCACTGCCAGATTCCTCAATTACAAAACCTATACACAACCTTCGTAAGTAAACATTCAGCAAAAAAAAAAAAAAAAACCAATTTCCATTTATTGTAGAAAAAGTTCTAATTGGTCGTGAGTATGGAGGCCCAATTCGTCGAAAGTTATTGGTTCCAATCAGTCTCTACAGCAAAACCAAATTATTAAAGCGCACCGTTGGACATTTATCGTCCGTGTATTGTGTGCTTTTTGACCGCACTGGACGCTACATAATAACGGTAAGCAAAAGCTGAATAATTGTCAAATAACTTAATAATTTTTATTTAACATGTAGGGTGCTGATGACTTGCTCGTAAAAATATGGTCAGCAATTGATGGTCGTTTACTGGCTACTCTTCGAGGCGCTTCGGCGGAAATAACAGATATAGCCATTAATTTAGATAATACAATGTTAGCAGCTGGTTCATTAGATCGAATACTTCGAGTTTGGGATATGCAAACTACCTCGCCAATAGCAGTGCTCTCAGGCCATACCGGCATGATAACATCCTTGAATTTCTGTCCTTCACCTCGCGGCGATTTGAAATATTTGGTGACCACAAGTACTGATGGTTCGATTGCATTTTGGCAGTATTCAACGCCACGCGGCCAGAAAATTACTTTCGCACCCAAGCCAATACAGTATCACGAAAAGTTACGACCGGGGCAGGCGCAAATGTTGTGTACTACCTTTTCTCCAGGTGGTATGTTTCTTGCAGCTGGTTCAGCAGATCATCATGTGAGAGTATATATCATGTCAGAAGATGGGCCGAAGCGTATACTTGAAACTGAAGCTTATACCGATGCGGTGGATTCCGTTCAGTGGTCACATCGAGGCTTACACTTTATTTCTGGCAGCAAAGATGGCACAGCACATATATGGAATTTCGAATCACAGCAATGGAAAAGTATAAAGCTATGTATGACAGAACGATTGCCAAGGTGAGATTTTTCGCATAATTTGTGGAAAATATCTATACACTTGTGTATGCATTTTTTTTTTTTTTTTTGGAAATATATGGACAAAGATTTACATAAGCATATATGTATGTACATATATGAAAAACGTAAAAAAATTTTTTTTCTGGTTTTAGTTGTCCACTACCAGAAGAAGGAAAAAAACTGAAGGTTACTATGGTAGCATGGGATTGCTCTGATAAATATGTCATTACTGCTGTTAATGATTTTACTGTAAGTAGAACTTGAAAATATGTTTTTACTTTAATTTCAAATAAGTTTTTTAAAATTTGCTAGATTAAAATTTGGCATTCAAAAACGGGTAAACTGCATCGTGTGCTACGTGGGCATAAGGATGAACTATATGTGCTAGAGTCAAATCCAAAGGATGAGCACGTTTTGTTGTCTGCTGGTCATGATGGACAAGTGTTTTTATGGGATATTGAAAATGGTGTTTCCGTAGCTGAGTTCATGAACGACATTGATGGACAAGGACATGGTAGTGTTTTCGATGCAAAATGGTCTCCGGATGGTACAATGATAGCCGCAACAGATTCACATGGTCACTTGCTGATTTATGGACTTGGCATTTGTCCAGATAAATATAGAACGGTAAGTAAAATATTTATAATACCTTTTTATAACTTAATATTGATCTATATTCGAAAACTTTAGCTCCCAAACGAACTATTTTTTCACACGGACTATCGTCCATTGATGCGAGACACTTCTCAATATGTTGTTGATGAGCAAACACAAGTTATGCCGCATCTGATGCCACCACCTTTTCTCGTCAATTCGGAAGGCAACCCTTATCCCGTGCAATATCAACGTTTTGTACCCGGTCGCGAAAATTGTACTCGCGAACAGTTGAGGCAAATTTTAACAGTTGGTGACGATGGTACGGTTATTGTCCCCAATATAAATGGTACTGGTGGTAATTTTTCTCATATTGACCGTTTAATTGCCGTATTGGCCAATCGTCAGGGAGCTGCGCCTCCTTCGCCTGCAGCAGCGGGCAATCAACCGCCAAATAATAATCCACCAGGCAACCATTCACAGCTTGATCGCCTTATTGAGGCACTCGCAAATCGTCAGGGTCAAGATCAGGCTCCCGATTCTAATAATCGCCCATCTAGTAGCCGCTCCGCAGTCGCGGGATCTGGTCAATTACGTTACAGTTTTGACGACATGCCTGGACGCCAACTTGATGCAAGTAATTCAATACGTCAACCTAATAGTCATGCGCGTTCTTCCGGAGATCAGCAATTGGTACCGACAGTTGACCAGCCAACACAGGCTTCACAAATTAAGTATTTTCGACGTATTTATGTACGTCCTATGAAATACCAACAATTGCAAAATCTTAAGCAAAATGTGTATGCGGCTGGCCAATATGAAATGCAGGTATATAAACGAGAAATGCGAAGACGGCCTATTATGATTACTACAGGTAATGTAGCCAGCAATCAACTAAGTGCTGGGCGTCAACGCAATACCCGTGGCAACAACGGTATGGGTGGTGCAGTTCGTTCACGACGTCGTCAAGGGCAAGGTAACCAATCACAGCCAGCTTATCGAACACGTGCAGTACGTGATCAGGAAGAGATGGATGCGCCGCCGCCGCCAGAAGAAGAGGAGGAAGAAGAGGAAAGCAATTCATCATCAGGTGATACGAGCTACTCTAATGTAGAAGAAAACTTGGAAGAATCTTCGGATGATTCGGACACTGAAAGTTCTGATTATTCTGATTGGGTAGCTGATACTCCAGGACCAAACTTGGAGCCACCGAAACGTTCGAAACGCAAACCATTATCTAGAAGGCGCACATTTAGTGACGATAGTAGTGATGAGACCACGGAACAAGCTACCACATCTGCCGGTGCCACCGCAAAAGCATCAAGGAGAAACAAACGTGTTATTATACCACCGTCAGCACCTAATGGTGAAATACCCGAATTGTATAGGCCAGCGGAGTGGCTATCAGAAGTGATACCGCGTAAGGCGCCCTACTATCCACAAATGGGTGATGAAGTGGTATACTTTCGACAAGGACATCAACGCTATCTGGAGGCCGCACGTGTTAAAAAAGTATATAAGCTAACACACAGTTCGGAGCCTTGGAACTTTCGGACACTACGCGATCGTGAATTTGTACGTGTAATCGGCATCAAGTATGAAATTCGTCCACCACGCTTGTGCTGCTTGAAATTAGCAATGATTGACGATGATGGTAATATGACGGGGTCTTCATTTAAGATCAAATACCATGATATGCCGGATGTGCTCGACTTTCTTGTACTGCGCCAGACGTTTGATTTGGCGGTGCAACGTAATTGGAGTGTTGGGGATCGTTTCCGTTGCATGATTGGTGATGGCTGGTGGATGGGACAAATTGAATCACGCTATGCACTTTCTTCTGATTTTCCGGATTCGTATTTTATGTGTTTCCGAGTACGTTGGGATAATGGAGAATATGAGTATATGAGTCCATGGGATATGGAACCAATTGACGAGAATCGTCTGCCTGATGAGATAGGTGGTGCGGTACCTGTGTTGCAGGAGGAGATACGAGCTACCTTGTATCAACCTAAATCGGAAGAATGGCATAGAGGAGATCGTGACGGTTCTTGCAGGCGCATTATAAACGGCTTAGAACAGGTAAGGTGGAAACACAAATTTAAAAAAATGCACAATTTCTAACTTATCTTACCGTTTATTTTTTATAGGTTATGCGTCTCTCGATTGCAGAACACTTTTTAGCACCAGTTGACTTAAATGTTTATCCTGATTATGCCTATTTAATTGAATATCCAATTGATTTGACCACAATAAAATCACGTTTTGAAAATCACTTCTATCGACGCATAACATCAGCTCAATTCGACGTGCGCTATTTGGCAACCAATGCTGAGAAATATAATCGTTCACATACGAACATAGTTAAACATGCACGCATTATAACCGATCTTTGTTTGCGTGTAATAAGGTTAGTTTTGAACTGGATAAAAAAAATTATTTATGACAATTTTAAATGTTAATCCATAGGGAACCCAATGATATTGATGTTGCAGCAGTTTACCATCAATTAGTTGACGTTTATCACTCTTCGGAAACAGAGAACGACAATGAATCAGATATTGTACCCTCAACAAGCACTGGCCCATCTACATCAGCTGCAGCACGTCAAAAAATGTCGGCAACGCGACGGTTAGTTTGCCAAATTATACTTGTATAGCATCGATGTATATTAAAATTTCTTTTATTTAAAATAGTTCAAGCCGTATACGGTCCGATGGCGACTGGCGTGCAGATTGTCGGCAATTATTAGATTTAATGTGGCAACGAAACGATTCGTTGCCATTTCGTGAGCCAGTTGATACACTTGAATTTCCCGATTATTTGGAAATTATTTCTTCTCCAATGGACTTGCGTACCGTAAAGGAAGATTTGCTCGGTGGAAACTATGAAGATCCTTTGGATTTTGCAAAGGATGTGCGACTAATATTTCAAAATTCGCGTAATTATAATACTAACAAACGCTCACAGGTAAGTCAAAAATACATAATTTTTTAATATAAAAAAAATACTTTTCGCTTCTTGTACGGTCTCCATGGTAGTATTTTGTCCATTTGAATAATAGTAGATAAATAATTTTGCAGTCTTAAAATTTGATTTGCTTTTGTAATTTTTTATTTGACGAGCACGGCTATTTTATACATTTTTTTTTTTTGATCGTCGTTCATAATTCCAAATTAGATCGGTCATTTTATCATTTTCTGCATTTCTATGTCAACTTTTATTTCATTACCAGAACTATGATTAGCTTTGCAGTGTAGGTGGTGTAGGTTTGACAAACAACTAAAATAAACCAAAAACAAATTTTTAGATAATTTTTCGAGGAAACCTGAGTAATTTTCTTTTCCACATTACGATACTAATATGTTACAGGAAAATTAAAACTTAATTAATTAGTGAACTTGACTACATTTATATATATGATTTAATATCTGTAACATTAAAAGTTAAGCTGTAAAGAAGACAAATACCAATCAGTAATCAGTTGGAAGCAATATGAAAGTAAATTAACGTTGATAGTGTTGTCCTGAATTTATATGGTTAAATATTTCACTATTTCTTAAACTCGTTAAATGTAAAGAAATTGCAACAAAAGAACTATAAACTATAAAGCTACAATTTTCAAAAACACATTGTCCTTGAGTCGAAAAGAAATATTCTTGCATAAAATGACCGCCATTTACGATTAGAACGACAAAGCTTAGAGTTAAAAACATAAAAATTAATACGTAAATCTATGGAAATGGAGTATAATGAGAATTGGAAAGCTAAATGAACGCCTGTTTTGGTGTTAAAAACCCAAACTGCGAAATATGAACGATTATATTTACTTCTTTTCAAGGATGACTTACACTTTTTTTTAGTGGTGTGAGACACTGAACTGCTTCCTAGCTCAAACTAAACAAATCAAGATTCTTTGGAAAAACAAACCATAATTTTTTTAAAATAAATATACATACTATATCATTCTTTCTAATATGTGCACCGAGAAGACTAGTCGTCTTTATTTTCGGATTTTAGCTATAGTAAGCAGAACTGGACATGAATAAAAAGCATTAACAACGATCTTCTAAGTAAATTACTTAACTTTAAAAATGTAGTAACATTCCAATGAGAAATCTCCAAAGCGACTATTTCGGTTCTAAATAGAATAAGGCTTAAAGTCGAAGAAACTTCCATTGCTTACACAAAATGAAATGATAACAAGCAGCTGGAAAGTAGGACCTTCTTCTGAATCATTAAATTAAATAAGGGAATAAAATAATAATAAGATTAAGTCAGATTCTAATGGTTTATCCAAAATTACACAAACAACGGCAAATTACCCAGTTTACAGTTATTTTAAATTAATATATTTGGTTTAAATTATTATTTGGCCCAACAAAGTGTTAGTGACTTCAGCTTAAAACTTAATTTTCTTCATGTGTTTAATTTTTTTATTCTGATAGCTCTTTCTTTAATAAAAATTTCGTTATTAACACATATTAAAGAAATTTCAATTACAAATTCAAGTTCCTGTTGTTAATTTATTTTTCTACATTCCCACCATGCTTCCATGTATCGATCAATCAATCAATCAATCATGTAATCAATATCATTGCAATGAATGACGATCTCATTGTAGGAAAGCTTAGCGGTAAGGTTACAATTCACCTCAATTCACCTACACATTCACATTTGTAAATAATCTACCCTGGTTACTTCTTCTATGTGTTGCTTGTGTCGTCTGTCTGCAAAGCAACAGTCGGCGCGCCTAACTTTATCCAAACTACACATCAAAAAAAGTATAAATTTCGCACTTAAAAATAATCATTAGAATTTATTAAAATAAAAATAAAACATTACAGTTATTAATATTATATTTGGTATTTCCTTATTTGTCTGAATGATAAAAATATATGAATATATATTACGGAAATATGACAATATGGTTTTAATGACTATAATTTTTATTTTAATAAATTTGCAGTGAACTAATTTATTTTAAAAATTTATGCTTACATTGATGCATTCCATTTTTTCATTTATCGGCACATTTTATAGAAAAAAAAAACATGTTTTTTTTTTTAGATATATGCCATGACACTGCGCCTCAGTGCACTTTTCGAATCACAAATAAAGACGGTTATAAGCAATTGGAAGGCAGCGCGTCGGCGTGCGAATAAGAATGTAGGAGGTGGCGGCGGTCGAGGCGCTAGCAGCAGCCCAACAAAACGTCAACCACCTGATGCATCTAAACGTGGCCGCAGTCAACGCAACACACGCCAACTACACACATCCGATGATGATGATGACGATGATGATGATGATGACGACGATGATATCGTTCGTAGAGGTCAAGCGAATGCACAATCGCGTGGTAGTCAACGACGAGTTACTAATGGAACAACAAACGGTCGAAATGGCCTGCTTCGCGGCGCCATGTCGGCATCAGCAAGTACATCCGCTGGTTCGAATCGCGTTAGTTCATCTTCCGCACTACAACGAGGCGGAGGCGAACCAGCACAAGCAAGGCGCAGCTCACGTCGCAAGGCAGCAAGTCAAGAGATAGAAGATGATCATGATGACGTTGAAGATGAAGAAGAGGATGCTGAATTGCATATAACCGATGAGCACAGCACTGCATCGAGTTCCACTTCGGGAGACAGCGATAGCGAGGATAATTCTGAGGAGGACCCAAACGATAGCAACGATGGCTCGGCTAACGATGACGCGGGCGCTAAACGTGGTACAGTTCGCCGTCGTAAACGCCGAAGCGGCGCCGACGATTCGGAAGACAGCTATAAGCCGGACAACGATCGACGCGGTAATGGACGGCGTAGAGGTAGTAAGCGCAGCAGAAAGAATAAAACAGCAAAAAAGTCGAGTAGAAAGCAGCAGGACAAACGAAAACAACCCTCACAAAAGCGTGCTAGACGTATCGACGAGGATGATGATGAGGATTATATGGAAAAAAGCGCCAAAAGACGAACGGCTACGACGGCAACTGCTGTATCAAATGGTGCACGCCGTACTACAAATGGCAATATGCGAAGAGGGAATAGACGACGTTTACAATCGTCAGAGGACGAGCAAGGTGACGTAACACATCACACAAGTTCACAACTGGACGAGAGCACGCAAGACACGATTACAGGACATCCGGTCCGAAATGGAATGATGACTCCAAAGAAACTTGCGACTGGGCGTTTACAGCGCAGCAACGCAAATATAGAGAATGGCCCTTCTACAAGTGCTAGTGCATTATTGCAACAGAGCCCTTCACGTAATACTCGTATGCAAACAAATACATCGACTACAAGTGTTGTGACGACGTTGGGTAATAGGAGGGGCGCGACAGAAATCGATCACAGCTACCATCTTCCAATGCGCAATGGCCGTATTGCGGATTCGGATACAGATTCTCGTGAAGTTGCATCAAATGCACGCCCAACCAGATCTAGTTTCAAACGTGCAATTTTGGAATGGGCGCAAACTAGCGATGTTGAAGATGCCGAACAGGAACGGGAAGAGGTTGACGATGAGGAGGAGGAGGACAGTGAAGAAGCGGAGGAAGTATGTACAGACATATATATTTTATTATTATTTATAAGTGAATTATGACTAACTTATTATTTTTAGATTTTGCCTACACCGACGCCTACAAAAGTGACACCTTCCAAGGCAAACAATACTGGTAAACAAACTCATAATGGCCCTTCAACCAGCCGAACTGCTCAATTTGGTACTGTCGGGCATGCATCTGTTCATCAAGTACGACAGCTACGTACGAATCGTAATACGATCGTTGAACCTCCAGACGAGGATGATGATTCAGACGATGGGGACGGAAGTGAGAATGAACCACTCGCTTCGAGTCAAGGCGCCACAGCAGGCGTCAATGCACGTATTCATCGTAAGTAAATCAAAAAAATTTTTAAGGCAGCAGTATGATTGCAAGCATAATAGTCGTCAATATTTATTTGAATTTTTATATCCTAATAAAATATGTATATGTTTTTTTTCTTCCTTGAAGCTGCCAGCTATCCACCAACCCGCAGCGTTACAAATACTGCCACGCCGCGCTTACAAGCACATGCTGCTGCCATGAGCAATGCTCACATGACCCGCTCACATGCCACCTCTACTACGTCATATTCGAACATAATTACCTCCACATTATCAGATCACAACTATTTGGGCTCAGAAACATTGGGTCCGTCCACATCGGCTGCCGCCGCGCGCAATACTGAACGACGTGTGCTATCGCGCCATCAACGCAATGCTGACGAATTGGATTTCAGCGGTGATCCACTAGAAAATTTCAACGAATTCCTGCAAAATCCTCGCTTACGTCGGGGCCTTCCAACATCCACAACGTCGCAGATGGCAACCAATGGAAGTACGATAGCGTCCACATCAGCGACAACAACAGCAGCGGCGAGTACGCGTGCGCCAAAGCGTGTAAACACAGTTCGACGCGGGCGTTCACGCTACAATCAGGAAAACTCACACACTGCCGATGATAATGATGATGAGAGTGGCGAAGAGGATGCTAGCGCTGCATCCGACGAGGGCACTGATGGTGGTTCTAGTACACATGATAACGAGGACGTCGAAAACGCCACCGACGATTCTGAAGACGATCAGCCATTAACATCGTATGTACCATCTGGGCGACGTACACGCAACCATGGCAAATTACCACGACGGGCAAATAGCCGACGTCATTCAGACGATTCATTTGTATGTGACGACGATGATGAAGATTATGAAGTTGAACGGCAGCAACAGAGCCGACATCAAAGGCAGAGACTGCGTTCGCGACGACGTAGCGATCGAGATCACAATAGCTCACAGGGTAATAAACGTAAGCAGCGTGGCTCACGCAACCTAAAGCGACCGCGCTACAATGAGCAGAGTGATGAGGAAGTTTCACATGACTACAATACAGCACGAAAGCGGCGGCGAGAGGCAGACGGTAGTGGTGAAATTGTAGGCAGCACTTCTCAACGCATAGCGGCGCAACGTCCTTCACGACCTATAGAAGATGTGGATAGCTCAGAAGATGATGATGAACAGTTAGTGAGTGTTAGCAGTCGGGGACGTGTACGAAAAATTTCAGCTAAAGCACGCGGCATTTTCAAAGATTAAGTCGTCTCAATTACCGACTACGTGATGGCAGTATCGACATCAGTTGTTACTGCTTAAAAGCCATTCACCCATGCACACCTATGCTAATAGTAAGAAAATAAAATAATAAAACAACAAGAAAATATGAAAATAGTGTATTCATGTTGAAAGTTTTGCTTTAAAATTGTATTTTTTTTTCGTTATATACTATGTATGTATGTACCAGGTCGTTTTAGCCGCTCTTTTAACATATGCGTTTAGCGATTTTGTAAACATTTTTCTTTGCGCACCATTAGCGTGGCTAATTAGTAATTTAGAATTTAGTTAAAATTTATTCTTTAAATATATTTATAAACGTTTGCGATTTGCAGGAACATGAAAGTTTGTTACATAGATGCGGAAAGTGGAAAATGAAAATGCTAAAAATTAAAATTATTTTTTCTACTCGTAACTTCTCAACTTCAATTTCTTATTAATGATGTTTCGTCATTTAATTGAACATTTCATCCACTTGCATTACTTATATAATGTGAATCCGAGTGCAAAACAACACATTAAATTATAATCTGACTTTCTTTTAATTCACTTCAAAGCTTTCATGTTTCTATTACAAATTATATTAGTAAAAATGATTTGTTTGTATTCAATTTGAAACATCAACTCACATTAATTAATAAAAAATCATTAACAATAAATGCATATACCTTACGTTTCATATGAAGAACCACAGACCATTGTCACCGCCTCTCATCTTCATATTTTTTTTTTCATCTGACTAAATAGTCGTAACCTATTTCAATGTAAAAATATTATTTACTACACTTAGTACTTATAAGATCAAATAAAAAAATAGAAATTAAAAAAAAAAATTTTTTTACTCCAAAAGCGATGGGCGCGCAATGGGCAAAATGTGCTCAAAACGCGCGCATTATAGAAGAAATTAAAATCGCTAGGAAATTTAATTTTGCACATTTTTTATATTTTGCATATATCAAGCCATTAGAAAGCTTTTAAAGCGATAAAAGCGTGTTCGCTTCGTATTCTTGAGAAATTAACTTTCAATCTTAAGTTGAAATGTATGTCTTTGGAACTTTCTTAATTGATACCTGTACAAAAATGCCTGCAGAAAAGACGTTTGTTAACAAAATAACCCCAGTTTTTGCTGGTTATACGAGAATATATATTTGGCTCCGAAGCCGCTGAAGAGATTTTCGGCCGAGCTCCTCCTCCAATTTGTGGTTTTGTGTCTTGATGTTTTTACCAACAAATGTAAGGACCTGCTGGACAGGACGGCGTACAGACAGGCCATTGACACTATTCACCGAGAGTCCGTCAACACCTTCTTGAACTCTCTTCCAGTGAATGGTGTTCTCGGAGTCAAACCACCATCCATCGCAGAATAAGGGCTCGAGTTGTCTCGTGAGACCTGCGTAACCCTGGCACAATTAAGATCTGGATATTGCAAAGATGCAAAGAATCCCCGCACGACACTAACCACCTCTTTGCATGCCCACTTAACCCGACTCATCTAACACCCCTCTCCCTTTGGTCCGATCCGTCGAAACAGCGCGTTTTCTGGGCCTCCCGTTAGATGACCTCGATGACTAAAACTAAACTTGCCTGATCCTAAACGGTACTGGGCTTGCCGGTACAACAACAACAACCTGCAGTTTATTCTAAGCCGCCTCCGAACGGCTGATAGATTTTTATGAGGAGCTTTTAATTCAAGTCAGAAATACGAGGAGTGCTCAAAGGAAAAGCTGAAGGATGATTTTTTTGTCCCCTTCAAAGTAATTCCCGTCGGATATAATACACTTGTGCCAACGCTTCTTTCAATCCTCGAAGCACTTCTGAAAAGCTCTTTCTTCGATTCTGACTTGAGCTCATCAATTGTGGCAAAATGCTTTCCTTTCTTTGGTTTCTTTAGTTTTGGGAATAGTAAAAGTCGAAGGGAGCCAAATCTGGTGAATATGGTGGTTGAGGCATGATTATGGTTTTGTTTTTGGCCAAAAAATCGCGAATAAGCACTGAAGAACAAACGTTCCTTATTAACTGTACGACCTTTTGGCAGGAACTCATGATGCACCGCACCATTGTAATCCAAGAAAACAGTGAGCAAAACTTTCACCTTTTCCTTTGAACATACGTCGTACACTCGGAGAGCTTGACATTCCCTGTCGAGAGGCGACCGCGATTAGAAAAATTAATTTTAATGAAGAGATATTTTAGCCGGCTATTTACACTACGCCCTTCGGTTGACAGAACGCAAAGACAAGTGACCCGCCGTCTGCGCAAACTTCCAAACAACAGCTCGACGTTTGATTTCTTCAGGGAAGAGGTTCAGGGGGTTATCGGGTAGGCGAAAGCCTCCAAAATCCATCGGCCCTGACGCAGTAAGCATGCTGACATTAAAACATTTGGTTCCAGTGGGAGCAGACTACCTAATCAAGATTCTCAATTTGCCTTTGATCAATCTAATTCTACCCGACATGTGAAAACTGGATAGAGTGTTCCCGTTTCTGAAGCTGGGGAAACCTGCAAACAAAGCAGAGTCTTATCGGCCGATATCTCTCCTTTTCCCAGTAGCAAAGGCAATTGAGGAGTTGCTGCTCCCGTCTCTCACACACCATATGTGCTCAGCTACACATTAACATGGCTTCCGGAAAGTGAGCAGCAACATAACAGCACTTAACGCCATAAACACTCAGATAGTTCATAACCTCAACCAAAACCAGCCCTGTGCGCGAACTGTCCTAGTAACACTGGACCTGTCGAAAGCTTTCAACACGGTCAATCACGTAGTGCTAATATCGGACTCCTCATTATCGCCAAGGTTGAATAGGTGGACCATGAATTACCTGAGTGGTCGACGATCATCGGTTGATTTTCGAGGTCAAACTTCAAAGCTACGGAAAATTAAACAAGGGGTCCCGCAGGGTGGTGTCCTCTCCCCAATGCTGTTTAATTTCTATATTTCGAGACTCATTGATCTCATACGCCGATGACTGTTCGATATTGGCGTCTGGCCAGGATATTGATAGCTTTTGTTCGAAAGTAAGCTGCTATTTCGACGAACTATCCAACTTCTTCACTGCACGACATCTACACTTACTACCAGCGAAATCCTATGCCAGCCTTTTCACTAGCAGGACGAAGGAGTACCGGCTAGAACTCAATGTGAAAGTCAATGATGTTAAAATTCCGACCATAAATAACCAAAAATAGCACTTGGGTGTAAACACAAAGAAACGTTGTTGGCAACATACAAAGCCATTGGCCGGCCGGTTTTAAACTATGCTGCTTCGATTTGGATAAGCATGTCAGAACACCGCCTTTCGGGCTGTGTAAGCAATATCTGTTGGGAAGCTACCGTAGGAATCACCTCAACAGACACCTACTAGAAGCTGAACCACCACGTAGGCAGATCAGGAAGGTAGTACTTGACTGTCGCGACTCCGTACAGCAATACATAAAGAAACTATACAAGACGGCGTACCGACAGGCTATAGACACCATTTACTGCGAGTTCGTTAACAGTCGCCACCCATCGCAGAACAAGAGCTCGACCTGCCTCGAGAGACCCGCGTAACCCTGGCACAATTAAGGTCTGGATATTGTAGCAGTCTCAACTATTACTTACCCAGACTACGACACCGACATAACCAACACACGTCCCGTGTGCAACGAATCCCCGCACGACACTAACCACCTTTTTGCAAGCCAGCTCAACTCGACTCATCTAACACCTCTCTCCCTCTAGTCCGAACCCGTCGAAACAGCACATTTCCTGGGCCTCCCGTTCGATGACCTCGATGACTAAGACTAGACCGGGAGGCTAGCCGTTACAACAACAGAAAAAATAATTTTCATAATTTAGGATGTTGCTCGAACCCAGTACTTCTGAACAATGCTAAACACTCGGCTATTCCACGTTAACCCTTTATCCTATAAAAAATAGTTCTGGCGCCAGTATCAAGATTCAAGCTAACAAATGCTTTTTTTGTAGAAAACTAGGAAGATCCGAATTTGGAACTTTTAATGCACGGACTGGAGATGGTTAGACGGCCAAATAAGGAACAGATGGCAGCGAAAGGTCCAATCGCAAAACGCATACTGGGCACAATGGAGCAAGTTAAGAAATCCAGACGTTCTCAAGTAATTCCATAATGGTTCTAGTGATCATTGGAGAAGATTAAACAGCAGTTCTATTGGGTTGGTTGTCGTCAATCGATCGTTTAATGGATTGCGCGAAGTGTAGTGCAGCTAAAGGTCCAAAATCAGGAAGACATTGCCAAATGAAGCAGTATAACTCAGGTGCACCACTTTGGCGTGCTGCCATGAATACAGCCGGTCCATTCCCTCTGAGCGGACGGTAGTGCTTAGCGCTTTGAAGTTTGGAATGAATGTGGTCCACCTGGAAAGCCTAACCGCGTGTGAAACATGAAGTGCGTATGATCGGAAGATCAAATATAGGTGGAGAGCAATGTGACGAAGATACAAAATGACAGATGAAAGAGACAGAAAACCAGCATGTTCCAGAACGAGTGGACCGAATCTCCAACCATCGTCAAGTATAATAGAAGCAGCAGCTAATACAGACAGTCGAGATGAAAACGCAGCAGCGGCAACATTGGTAAAATTTAGAATAAAATGTGTTGTAAAATAAATCATTATATACATACATATACACGTAGTGAAGAGAATTTTAATTCGTTGAGTAAATTCCTGACAACAAAGAAGCCGTAAGAACAAATCTTGGGACTTTTATTTAGCAATCTAGTAATTGATCTCTAGGGTTTTGGGAAATAGTCAAGGTTAATTACAAGAATCGTTGCAATATACATATGTACATATAATAAATTTCTATTTCAATCAAACTTAACTCGTGTCAAAAAACATTAATAATCACAAATAAAACATTTCTGTTCATAGTTGCGCATTGCGTTTAACATATTCCTTAGCCAACTTTTTCACCTTTTCTATATCTGCATCAGTGCCAAAACGTTCTTCGAATTCTAAATATTTCTTGAAAATAGTGCGCATTTTCTTCATTGGTATTTTCTGAATGATGGCGCGCTCAAGAACACTTCTGTAATACAAAATAATGAAATATTGCTACTTGATATTATTTCTAATGAATTACGAACCTCGCAGAATCAATCATTTCCGACTTAACCAACATATCGATATATTGTGCCCAAACATCTACACGTTTCGGATATGAGGTGACCACTTGATCGAGTAGTGTTTGTGCCATTTCATTATTTCCATATTTATGATTTAAATTGCCAAAAGCAACAATAGTATTGACATCTTAAAGTGTAAAAGAGATAATGAATTAATATGAGAAGAATAAAATATTAAATCACTCTGCACTCTGAAATTTGAATTAAGTCCTTACGTTCTCTTTCCGGCAGACAAGCCAACGCTTTATGCAGCAGTTGCTGTGCCCGTTCGTGCATATCTATGCTAAAATATGCATTTGCTGCGGAACGCCATACCTCCGGTTGTGCCTTGAACTTCTTCGTTATCAAACTGATCATGCCAATTAGTTCCTCAGTCTTCTTTGCATCACAAAGAATTTCTATTACTCGCAGATACACCTTTAGCGGATCATTTAAAGTTATCGCCTCTTTGAGTGTGTCATCGAAAGCTTCCTTATTCCCATAACGCAGCTCTAAATTTAGTAAGGCCACCCAAATGTTGAGTTGCTCATTATCTTCACGATAAGAGATAGCTTTAATAGCACGTCGTGCAACTGCGCGCGCCTTATCAATTTCCGCCGACTGCAAATGATAGACCATATAGTTAATCCAGTGTTTGCTGTTATTCGGTTCGGATAGCACCAAACGATCAAATTGATCAATATTTTCGGGTAAATGATTCGGATCGGCATATTTCGCCTCAATTTCACGCAGACGCGTCTCCTCCTCTCGTTGTAGCTTAAATTTCTCAGCAGCTGTAATTTTTTTCTTTTTTTGACCCGTTTGTTCTGCGTCATTTGTTTCATCTTCGTCGTCTTCATCACTTGATTCCGCATATTTGCTGGTATTGTTCAATTGAGAAAGATCTGTGTTCCAAAAATCCCCAATACCAGGTAATAGTTTTGGTATAGGTTTTTTTGCTTTGAAATTTGTTTTCGACTCTTTTTGCTGTGTATAACTATTTGTATCTTCTGCATCAGAGGAGTCCAAATGCGGGTCTTCAACAATTACAATCTGATTTGGTGTTTTGTCTTCATAAAACAGTACATCTTCTTTTTTTGATTTCTTACTCTTTTTCGCGGCTGGAATACTGCTTTCATCAATTCCCGTTTGTAGTTTTTGTTTTTTCGCTTTATCTTTTTCTTGCTTATCAACCTTGTTTACTTCGTTTTTATTCGGTATCTTCTTCTTGGTTGTTTCAATCTTAGATTTTTTCACCGTCTGTGAACTATCTAGCTCCGTTTTAGATTTGCGCTTCTTTTTTATATTATGCCACAGTTTCCAAGTATCATCTGGTACAGCAATTGGTAACTTTTCATGTATGAAAGCGAGTTTACAGAAACCACCTTCAGCCAGGCCAGCGCTAGCGGAATTTTCAAAATCATTAAAATGTAAACGCACAGGACAATAAATTAGTGGATTTGGACCTTTCTTCAGCGAGCAAATGAAAAGCTGATCTGTTTTTAACAAAACTTTCGCATTAATGCCTGATTTTTCCACTAAATTGTGAGATATATATTTATCATTGTTAATATGTGATACATCAGTTTGCTTGTTGCTGATGTATACCAATTCATTTGAGTAGTCAACCCAAAGAACAAGACATTCGTGTTTTGCACCCACTGCGGGTGCTTTAGTTTTTCCGACTATCGATGATTTCACCACAGCAACAACTTTTGTTTTTTCTATCTCATAATGCCAATCCTTGGTATCAGAGTTTACACCACGAAAAGTTGCTACGACCCTTTCCCCTACTTTGTGATATCCAATTTTCAGACCCAACTTTTTATTTCCTCTTCTTACTTCAGATACTTCGTGTAAATATCTGTAAAGAAAAGAAAATTTGTATTTCATCAATTCTGATTGCAATTAGTTATCGTTTTAGTTATACTCACTCCTCAAGAAACCGTGCAGTTGAATTTAGCTCACCATCCCATACATCTGTTAATCTTGCTGATACTGATATTGTTTTTGTGGCGGATTCTTTACCCAACACTTTCACGTATACAACTTGTTCCGGTGTAAGTTGTAAATTTGAGTTCTTATAGGCATTCACCAGCAGCATCTTTAAATGTACCTTCACTAACTTGCCATAGTTACGTATAGGTACCAAGAACTCAACGATATCTTCATGTACATTCTTCACATGTGCTTTTAAAATATCGCCTTGTTTAATATTTTGCCAATTGTTGGTTAAATGCGTTAGGAAGTAGGGTACATCACGCAAGCTGAATATATTCTTTACAATGCAAACGGCTTGTACTTGCGTGCCTGGTGTATAGGTACGCAATTTGGCATATAATAAATCGGGATAATCCGAAAGAAAACGTAAAGGTACAAGTCCTTTCACTTCAATCGCATTAGCTTCGGGACATTCGTCATCCAACTCGTAGTCACCTTCCGGGTGATATGAAATTTTAATTTCCAACCCTGATTCTAATGTATGCATTATGGAAACTGGACATATTTCTCCCAAACCAAATGTATCATCGGCCAGAGTTAGTGTGATTTGTTCGCCGTTCTTTGCTAGTATACGAAATGCCATTGTTTGACCTTCATAGAATGTATACATCTCACTACCGAGCACATTACTGAAACGCTGTTTATATAGCATGCCTTTAAGATTATTGAAGAACTTTACCAAAAGATATTCATCGTTGCATTTCACAATAGTGCCCATATAGGTAGCATTTTGAGTCGCATTTGCAAGTGTACTTAGTACTTTGCATTGCTTGGCCATATATTCAGGACGGTTAGTCAAATATACGGTTTTTCGTTCATTATTGACAGCCAATACGCGACAGCGTACTTTAGCGTTTATCTCTAAGGTTTTTGGTACCGGCGCGAGATATAACTTTTCAATTATACCTATAAAGCAAATATGTTACCAATGTTAAAAAATGGGAATAATTTAATTTAATTTTTTTACCTTTAATTCTGCCAACTTGCATTGCATACCCGTCCACTCTGGCATCCCGCTTCTTTACAATAGCAGTAACGAAGTCGCCCGGTTTTAAATCATCCAATGCGAACACTTTTTCGTTGACGGTATTTGCATCATCAGTGCAAATATATAGTGAATCCATAATATCATAATCAAGCACGCGTACCTTGTGCTTTGTTTTCTTAGCATATTTCATCAACAATTCATCTTGATCATAGTTTCCCTTATAGTTAGATTTTATTGAACGATAAGACAAGACACCTTTAAAATTATTATCAAGCACTAAAATAACACCACCCGTTCCAAGGTGATGTACTCTAGCTGCCTCGATAATATCACCTCTTTTATATTGAGGTTCAAAAGATTGCTCTTCAACAGATGTGCGCAAGTTTAGTGTTAGATATACAAGTTTAGTCAGAGGCATGACATATAAGATACGCGCATTAATTGTTGAATTTACTTGATAATCTTCGGGTAATGCCAACGGTTCTGCCAATTGGTGTTCGTTGATGTACGCTGTAAAAGCTTCATTCATTATGGTGCCCTGTAAACCATCCTTGAGTTGTTTTGTTACAGAAAATTTTACAATGGTGGTGGGCAAAATGTAATCTAAATTTGGCTCTGTTTGATTTTTTATATTCATATTCTCAGGCTTCAGTTCTTTACAAATACAGGTGCTAGCCGTTTTGTCAGTGGTGAGTTTCTCCACTTTTAAGAATATTAATTCACCAACAACATGGTTAGGCTGGGCTTTTTCCAATGGTACAAATGTACGCAAACCTTTAATACCCGTTTCAATAATATAACCATGCTCTTGAATTTCTTCTATAGCGCCATTAAAAACGAATCCTTTTTTAACATTGGTATGTATTAATTCCACGTGCACTTCACTTGGTCGCAGTGACATCAAAATTTGCATCCGGCCATATTCATTTTGTTTGATTTCCTGTACTCGTCCGTATACTATCTGTCCCACCCTATATAATTCTGTTAGTGGTTTGAAACTATTTCCATTATCAACTTGTTGAAGAAACTCTGTAGTAGACTTTGTGTACGAGTCCGAGATTTCTAACGCGGACACTCTAGCCGTCATACGACCCGGCAATGAAATATTTAGGTATAGTTGGTCAATAGCTTTTACTACACCCATAATGTTCATACCATCTTGTATAGTATCATAGTTAAGTAGCTCGGCCGATACAGATTGAATTTGATCATTTTCTTCATCAACACCAGTTTTAAACTCATTGTCTTTTGGTTTTCTTTTCTGTGTTTTAGCTTTTGTGTGTACTGCACCGAAAACCTAAAACAAGTGTAATTTATTTTTTTTTTCTTCTGGCTTTGATTACAAGTTACTTACAATTTTTTCTTTCAGCTCGTCCGGTTTATTTTCAGTTGCTGCGATGCCTCCTCGCGGGAAGCTTTTTTCCACAATAACCATTATACTATTTTATCACTATTATTTTGTGTAAAACTAAAATATAGCAGAAGCAATAAATCACAATATAAGCGATCAGCAAGGAAAATTAAATGCTTTGAAACAATTGAAAAAGAACACACGTGTATATGAGAGCAATGATGCCTCTTTTCATAAGGGAAATTTTTATCTCCAAATAGCAGGGAGTATCTGTATTATAAACATAATTTAAAACATTTTAATTCACCAATTGTTTATGTTCTTACAATAATATGAAAAAACTTGTATATGATATTTACCAATTTTAATTTTTTAATTATATTTTGTTCATGCTCAGATATTGCTTGTTTTTGTCGTTTGATTACAAGCACCATCGGCTAAATTGAAACAGCTGATTGTCAAAGCACATTTGTTGTTTATCCACATGTTTGTGGCTTCTAATTAATGATTTAAATCCCATGTTAATAATATTTTCATACCATAAATATGCAGACGATACGCGAATTCACCAGAAAAACCAAGCGGGGTAATATTTTGAAGGTAATGTTTTTTAGAGTATTTATTAAATTACATACAATTATATTATCCACTCTTCATACAGATAGTGCGTGAACATTATTTACGTGATGATTTGGGTTGTGGCGCACAGATATGTGAAAATTGTGTGCAAGAGGAAACGTCTGTGTCTCTACTGCCAGAGCGGGAGGTAAAAAGTACATTATTCCCCTTTCCACACTATATAGTGTTGGACACAAATGTGGTGCTTAATCAGATTGATGTGTTGGAAGAGGATGCTATCACCAATGTGATTGTGCTCTCCACTGTATTGAATGAAGTGAAACATAATAGTAGTTCCGTTTATAAACGTTTTCGTGAAGTTGTGCAGCATAAGCCGCGTGGATTCTACGTATTTGTCAACGAACATCACAAGTACTTCACTTATAATATTTAAACGTACATATATGAATTTATATTTATTATTATCTTGTTTAAGGGACACTTATGTCGAGCGAGAGCCTGGTGAAAGTGCTAACGATCGCAATGATCGTGCTATACGCAAAGCTACGATGTGGTATGATCGACATATAACTGAAGCTGATAATAATCAGGCATACAAAAAGGCGGGAAGGCCGCTCACAAAAGTTGTATTGATCACTGATGATGCGGAAAATAGATCGCGCGCGGAAAAAGATGGTATATTGGTAGCAAGCGCGGAAGAATATGTAAAATCTTTAACGGATTTTCCAATGTTAATCGATAAGTACGCACGTAAGAGTTTTGAAAGTGAAAAGAAATCATTCCCTATATTTCCAACACATTTGAGTGTTAACGAAATACATGATGGTATTAAAGCAAAAAAGCTCCTTCAGGGTTCTTTTCAAGCATCTCGTGAAAATTATTTAGAGGGGGCAGTATCTGTCGAAGGATATGAGAAGCCGGTAAATCTTACTCATTTAACATTTTTTATTATATTAAATTTTGTTTTTTTGTAATGTAGGTGCTTGTTCAAGGACGCGAAGCGCTTAACCGTGCCGTAGACGGTGACATTGTAGCTGTTGAACTCCTGCCGAAAGAAGAGTGGACAGCACCGAGTGAAATTGTTTTAGAAGAAGGTATTGACGAAGATCCCGGTGACAATGTAGAACGGACTGATAAAGAAAAGGCCGTTTTCAAGAAGAGCCCAGCGAAATCTGAAGAAATACGGCCAACTGGAAAAGTGGTTGGCATTATACGCCGCAAATGGCGACAATATTGTGGCATATTGCTGCCAAGTCAGTTAGAGAACACATCGCGGCATATATTCGTACCGGCAGATCGAAAAATTCCACGCATACGTATAGAAACGCGTCAAGCGGAGCAATTGCAGAATAAACGTATAATTGTTGCTATAGATTCCTGGCCACGCACTTCACGATATCCGCACGGCCACTTTGTGCGCAGTCTCGGCCCACTTGGGGATATAAATACCGAAAACGAGGTGATTCTTCTGGAGCATGACGTACCGCATAGCAAGTTCTCTGAAGAAGTTCTCAGTTTTTTGCCAAAAATGCCTTGGATTATCACACCAGAGGTAAGCATATGTGTAAATACAGAAACCCAGGAACCGCCATTGATGATGTAAAATCTGATGATTCGGGCTGGCATTAAGGTGTAATGGTTCTGTTATGTTTACAAAAATGTTTGACCACGTATGCTTTGAAAGAAGTATTTGCTAGGCTTATATCGACGGTACTATCTTTGCAGACATCTGCAACCAGTACCACTTCCTTGGGACTTCAAGAAAGATTTACTCTGCTGAGGATGTTAGACGCCTTGAAAAGAGAATCCATCAATATCTTCGAAAATTACCTTCCTACTGATTGCTTTGCTAAACCAATGTAATTGCGGCTACTAAGCCTGCTTATTTATACATCAACATATGTCCCATAAGGAATGAGTCGACGCACAGCACTATCATCATTCTTTGCCTGCCGGCTTAGGGATTAAGAATGGTATGGTATTCCTGTCGTAAGAGGGCACTAAAATTCAATAGTTTCCCACAATATAGTCGGGTATTGATACCCGAACGAATAGGATTTCTATCCGTCTAAGGATTGTCATTCTCGCTACCTACCCAGAAATCAATTAGGAGATTGTTTTTGAAACTAAAAGAAATACTACAACAAGAACAACACGCTCTCTCCCTTTTGTCTGAATCTATCGAGAAACACTTTTCCTGGGCCTTCATTTAAATGACTCTATTATATCACTTATATCACTTAATTACATATATTTTGTCTAATGCTTTCTGTTCTAAGGATTACGAAAAACGCGTTGACTTACGTGACTTATATATATGTTCAGTGGATCCGCCGGGTTGTACAGATATTGATGACGCACTTCATTGTCGCGAACTGCCTAACGGTAATTTGGAAGTGGGTGTACATATCGCTGATGTGAGTCATTTTATTCGCCCTGGCAATGCGTTGGACAAGGAATCAGCTGCACGTGGTACCACCGTGTATTTGGTAGGCAAACGTATTGACATGGTACCAGAACTCTTAAGTTCCAATTTGTGTTCGCTGGTAGGCGGGGAAGAACGATTTGCCTTTTCTTGTGTTTGGGAACTAGATCACGAGGCAAATATATTAGCGAAACGCTTTCACAAGAGTGTTATAAAATCGAAAGCGGCAATGACATACGAACAGGCACAAATTATTATTGACGACTCTACGCAGCAAACGGAAATAGCCAAATCATTGAGACATCTAAATAGACTGGCGAAGATATTGAAAAAAAGACGTATGGATAATGGGTAGGCTTTTTTAAATGTTATGTTCCTATAATAGAAAATAATAGAGATGTCAACAAAAACAATCTAATCTACAGCGCTTTAGTGTTGGCTTCACCGGAGATACGCTTCCAGGTGGACAGTGAAACGCATGAACCGCTCGAAGTAGAAGCGAAACAAATACGTGAAACTAATTCGATGGTTGAAGAATTCATGTTGTTGGCAAACTGTACTGTTGCCGAACATATTTGCGCTGAATTTCCAGAATGTGCTATGTTACGTCGACATCCACGCCCAGCACCCAGCAATTTCGAACCACTCATTAAAGCTGCGGGCTATCAAGGTTTCGAAATAAAAATTGATACGGGTTTAGAGTTGGCCAGTTCATTGGATGCTTGCGTCAAACCAGATAATGCATATTTCAACACGATGATACGTATACTGACTACACGTTGTATGATGCAAGCGGTATACTTTATTAGCGGTACACTTCAGCCGGAGGAATTTTTCCATTATGGTTTGGCGACCCCAATTTACACGCATTTTACTTCGCCTATTCGAAGGTAGGTTGCGCTGTTTGTAAACATGGACATGGATATTATTGATTTAGGATGGAATACATATACATATTTTGAAATATCTTCCTTTTACATTTTGGGTTGCTCTTAAATGCATCCTGTTAAAAAAGATCTTACAGCAATGGTTTGCCTGTTCTGCATTTCTTTTTCAAATTGATTTAAATACCTGTGTAATCAGATTTGTTTATTTTTTCTCTTCTAACAAAACATTTAGCTGCGATTGTGTAATATGATATTTAAAATTTTTTTTTTTTTAGATATTCGGACATCATTGTTCATCGTCTCTTAGCTGCCTCCATTGGCGCTGATGGCACGTACGCCGATTTGCTTGATAAAAAATTAAACGAAGAGCTATGCCATAATCTAAATTATCGTCACAAGATGGCCCAATATGCTGCACGTGCATCTGTGGCACTAAATACGCATGTGTTCTTCCGCGGTAAAACTCGGGACGAAGAAGGGTAAACATAAATTTGCAAAAATCTATAAATCTATAAATCTATAAATCATTATTTCTTCAATTCACAGCTATGTATTGTTTGTACGTAAAAATGCGCTACAAGTGCTCATACCGAAATTTGGTTTTGAAGGTACTGTGTACCTAAATTCTTTATCAGGCGATAAAAAGCCTACTCCAGGGAATGTAGTATTCAAGTTTAACGAAGAGGTGGGTTCTCAAAGCATCAGTATGCTTAATTGCGTTTTTTTAAAATAATATTTTTGTTCACAGGATTACACACAACGTTGTGGAGATGTCGTTTTTCATGCATTCGATCCGGTAACTGTACGGTTGAGTTTAGATTCGCGTAATGTTCAACATGAAAAGCTTGTTTTTCAATTGGTAAAACCTTACATTAAAGGCTTTAGTGTGGAATTGACGGAGCAGGATGAAAATGTGGAGATGTTAGACATATCAACGTCGCATGGAACAGAGGAAGCACCACCACAAAAGAAAAGCAAAAAGTCGCAAAAGAAAAATACATAAATAGTACTTTATAAAGTTCAACACCTTTTTATACTAATAAACTTGCATCCATACATACATATGTATACTATTTTGTTATTGTGTGTGCCCAATATCAAAATTGATTTATTTATATACGGCGTACCTGCATAATTTTTGCGCATATTTATTATGTTAATTTTGAAGAATTGTCGCTTCTAGTTTTATTGGAATTTTTCGAAAGTAGTTCGCAATAGCCGAAGAATCTACTTAGTCGTACTTTAGATAGGTAGATAGATATGGGAGAGGATGTGCAATGCGATCATTGGTCTATTGTGTTCTCTGATCCTTAACACATTACATCTCAGGCTTGAAGGATTGGATGATATAATGTGATTTTGATGTGGCTGTGTGATAATTTCTTTGAATCATCTAATATTGTATTACTTGTTTGAATTGCTTTTCTTCCTTCTTTTGTGCCTTATCTTGTGCAATTGTTTGGCCATGTTTCTTCTACGTTCCTGATCTCTATGGTTTTGCAAGAATGCTGCTAAATCAAGAAGTTCATTCTAAAGCTGTGCTTCGTATTGAACGACTCGTCCTCTAGACATATTGAACTTCATTCTGGTATCTTCTTTTTATTCTAATATCTTCCAGTGAGTAAGTAGTATATGTAGACTTTCACCCTGGGCTTGTAACAAGCCTGGTTATACTGTTCTGCAATCGGCAATAGCAAGCCCTGGTGTGAAGGATACCCCTATGAATGCCAGTCGTTTCTTCCATCCTTTGACCACTTGTTGTTGTTGTAACCGCAGAAAATCCATAAATTGAGCTTCGGGGAATACTGCGGACCCTTGGCCGGATAAAAATCCGGTTCGTTCCGGTATAAAGACCCGACAGTCGCGGGAGCTATTGGATTTTAGTCGCCTCTTACGACAGGCAGGCCTTACCGCAGGTAAATTCTTGAACCCCTAACCCGCAGAGTGCACTTTTGACCACTTCATACATGGTGGCATCCTCAATATCTGTAAGCTTCTCCGAGGACAGAAACTCCTCAGAAAGTTCCTTGGGAAGCACTTGCATTGGTAATCTTTCTTATTTAATAAAATATTTTATGGCCATCATGTGAAGTTGTTTTTCTTACAGCCTCTAGCGTTTAAACAAAACATTTTACTTTCTTCTTAGAATAATTTTTGTTGTTGATAAATTGAAATTTATTTATGCAAATTGTAAAAATCCTTGAAATGCCAAAGAAATTTTGACAAATAAAAATGAAAATTTTTTTCTGCTGAGCATTTCAGCAAAGAGCGTGTACCGAACGAGCATCGAGCTGCTCGCATTGCTCGATACCCGGATATCTGTAGCTCTAATTCCTACCCTACGCCCTCGTCCTGGAAACTTGAGCAACCCTTGCCGAGACAGATTAACAGTGTGGATTTTTGGATCACGGTTAAAAGGGAGAGAGCTTTGGTGGAGCCATTCCGACATATCTGGTTTAAGAGCTAACTAGAATCTAAGCCTACTTGTGTAGCGAGGTTGGGGTCTCGCCACGTAGAAACGCCCACTTCAAATGAAAACGAATACTAGTCAAAAGGTTTCCGATGTCTTCAAGTGAACCTTCTCTCTGCCTAAAGCAATTAGTGCTTTAGTGAATTTTAAATTATTTTTTCCCTCATTACCAAGAGCTAGTTGTGCTCATTTATCAACCATAGATGGGAATTAACAACTAGCTTGTACTACTTGTACAATTTAGTTTTACGCCGCTCTTGTTGTGTAGTGAAACGTTATGTTAATATTTTACTTTGTTATCGATCGTTCTATTGATTGAGCATTCGATACCCACTTATCAAACTACTTGTACTACAAATTACATTTCTCAAATATAACTGAAAAGGTGTATTGAGTACAATGTATCGCGTTGTAATGGCAACGAACTTATAGTTTGTACAATCCGTTCGATTGCTTACACAATTTTAGCTGTTTACGCACTTATACCGCTATTCTTCCTAGCTTAGTATACATACATATATGTATATGTTTGCTTATATCTGTGTATATAAATTCGCATGTAAACACTATTTACATACATATATAAAAATCTTTGTTTTCATGTATGTTTGTTTCGTAACCTCCTACACTACCCTGTAGATTATGCTGAAAATTTGTCAGTTCTTTCCTATGGTTTCCGGGAAGGTTTGCAAAAAAAGAAATTTCTGGGAGATAGCTAGGGACCGCCATGGTTTAATCTCATTCCATCGGTTCGATGGACCATATCTTCTTCTTATTTGGCGTCGCTTATATGATTATGGTCGAATCAACATTAGCGCGCAACTCGGTCTTTTTCTTCGCTGTTTTTTTTTTTGCTCTTCGCTAGAGGTTTTGCTCTTCCTCTGCTTCCACCAGCGAGTACTTCATCGAGTACTTTCATCCCCATTCGGACGTGGCCGCTGTCTCTTGATTTGCTGAGCTATGTTAATATCGTCGAATAACTCGTATAGCTAATCGTTCCTATCAATTGCCTACTCAGCCCAAAGAAACACCTGTTGGCAAAATTGGATTTCAAGACTGAGGTTGTTGTGTTGTAAATATTTCGTCTCATCCTCGTTCACATCGCTTCTTTGTCTAACATGGAGAACGCAGAACTTACGGTGTGGTTGTAATGGCCAATAATATCAATGTCTTCGGCATACGCCAACAATTGTACACTCTTGTAGAAGATTTTTCCTAGTCTATTTTGGCTCTGAAGCTGGTATTAATTTCTCCAGCATCAATTTGAAGAAATCACACGATAAAGAGTCACTCTATGTGCAATCTCGTTTGGTATCGAAAGCTCGGAGAGGTCCTTCCCAATTCTGATAGCGCTTCTGCTACTATCCAGGGTCAGTTTACATAGCCGTATGAATTTTGCACGGATATCAAATTCAGACATAGCGGCGTAAAGGCATGAAAAGATGGAGTGTATAAATTCTTTCAATTCTATAGTCGTACTGATAAGGTCCAATCAGTTTGTTGACGGTGGGCTTTAATCTTTCTTACAATACGTTATATAGGACCTTATGTGCGATATTCAGGAGGCTTATCATCATAGTCGGGTTGTGGAACGTCTATACCATCGTCATCGATTGGGGTTTTGATTTCACTGCCTTTCATCAGATTGGAGAAGTGTTCCCTACATACACTAAGTATGTCCTGTACATTTGTCACCAGATGACCTCCATAGTTCCTACATGAGTATGATCCGGTCTTGAAACTTTCTGTAAGTCGCCGCAATATTTTTATAGAAGTTTTCAGCATTACCCTTATCGGCTAGCTTCTCAAGCTCATACTCCCGAATTTCGGCCTCTTTCTTTTTTTTCTGCAAATGCGTTTCGCTTCCCTCTTTAGCTCTACCGCAACGTTGCGAGGTAGGCAGTCTGTTTTCCCTCCACTGCAGCTCGACATTCTTTATCGTACCAGCTATTTTTCTGACACAGTTGAAAACTGATTGATTCCACATCTCCTTTATACCGAGTTGCTAATGAGTGCTTTCAGAGAACAGGTGTACACACCGAGTAGAAAACCTGCTGGCTGTATGCTGTGATTGCAGCTTTTCAAAGTCGAACCTTCTTTGTGTTTGTTGACGGGCTTTTTGGCCTTCGGAACGTAAGCACTTCTAGAACGCTAGATATATGTCTTAAGTCTATCATAGCATGACCGATTTAATTGCGTGTTTTTCGATTCGACGACAGCCATGTAATTCAAGTCGCCTAGCATAACTGTGGCATCGTGGCGGGGGTAGCGCTCATAAGTGCGTTCTAGGCTCTCATAGAAAGTATCTTTGATCGCATCGTCCTTCTCTATCGTAAGGTCTTGGTAATTCTGATATCACGTTTCATCGCTATGCTCTCATTGAAACTACTCATATGTGTTAAGCATTTTGTGGACAGCCATTTAAGATTTGGTACCTGAAGGATTCCCAGTGCTCTGGGACGAATTTGTGAGAAAGCTGGGCAGTCACAGAGAACATTGGTAATTGCTACTTTATTACCTTCTTGTTTGCAGCTACGTCAACGGCTGCTATAGCGTAGGTCAGTGGTGCTCGCTCAGCCTGCCCGCCAGTGAGAAGCTTTCGCATGTACATAAAGAAAGCTTTTGTGTTTTTAAACGCACACGGCAGTTCGTGTTAGCTCGTGCCATGCAAGTGATATGAGCGAAGTAATTCGTGCTTCTCAAAATGCCCAAATTTAATGAAATTTTTGAAGTATTTGTTAAATAACTTTTTTTAAAAACATTATTAAATTTTTCAAAAACTAATATCTTACGAAAATTTTTGATAGTAAAGCTTTTTTCTAACGAATGAAAACTTTCCCCCCGTACATTTTGCCGAAGTATCAATAAAATAGCTTTTACTGGGTACCCAATACACCTTGATATAGATTTCCATCTGTGGTGCGCTATTTGTTCAAATTTTATTTGAAACTCCCGCCGGTTCATTCTGCTTCTAATTCGTCAAGAGATACTTCCGACTTGGCCAACTCGTCAGCTTTTTGTTACCGAAAATGTTCCTATGACCGGGAACCCATATTAAAGAAATGACAAACTAACCTGCCAGCGAGCTTGGACACTTCCTATACTTGTTGGCGTCGCTTGAAATTATCGCTGGTCACGATAAGGCCATCAAAGCCGCCTGTCTACCCGAGTATATAGTTGTCTTCTATATACTGCCATTGTTCATTAGAACTCTACAGATTTTTTCTATGCTTAATACTACCGCTTGGAAGATACTAGCACAATTCGGTAGACGAAGAGAAAAAGAGATTTTAGAGTCATCTTCCTTGCCTAAAACGCCGCCCATTTTTTGATTTATTGGTATAGATTCAGAGAGTGTCCTCCTCTGCTTTAAAGCCTCTTCTCTTTTCACGTCTAGAGGGTAACCTTACCTGTAACCCTGGGAGAATATAGTCTGATTTACTATGCACAAATCGCTTTTCCGAATGAAGATGTCTGTAGGCAATTGATACAGTAGCATGTTAAGAGCATATGTAGGATATGACTTTATGGCTCCAGTAACACAACACAGGCTGCTCTTTGAAATGCTATCCATAAAACCACGGCACCAACTTATGTTATATAAAAATAAAGAAACCCATTCAATTCAATAGCCAGTAAAGCTAGAGGCACCAAATTTGAGTCATAGAATAGGAAAACACACACACACACACGTGAAAATTATTGAAATCGTATGAGAGCCACGCGTTCAAATTCCGTAGAAACATTTACATACTTTAATTCGTGGATAAGTATCCAGCCGAATTCTTATACTCCCGCCCACAATCAAATTTATTCCATTCCGAACTTAGCTCACTCTTCCTTACCAATTTTTATTCATTATAAAGGCGTGGTTAATTGCATATTTTTGATATGAGTGAATTTGTTTGTGTGTTTCAAAAAACACTCGCACTTTCCGCAACACGATTCTTTATTTAAAAATGCATAAGTGGTTTTGAAACTAGAATTCAGTTTGATTCGAGCCACACAAGTCAACGGTTGTATATTTAATTTAAAAGAAAAAAAAAAACGAATCAAAAACGAATCGCCTATTTAGTAGTGATTTAAAACATAGTTTTTGAAAAGGGATACTAAACGGGAGATTTAGAAAGTTTTAAAGTGCCAAAAATAAATTTTGAATATAAATTAAATACACATTAATTATTGCTCAATATATTATAGGTTACATATATATTTATATATAATATAAATATTAAATATATATATATAATTTTGGTGAAATAAATTGAATTGAAAAATATGGCCGGGGAAAAGGGATTAAGAAGTAACTACAATACAGTGCAAAGTAAGTAAACATAGATATGTAGGAAAAATTGAAGTAAAAGTGAGTTTGTGAGAAAAATCTCAATACTTAAAAAGAAAAAAATGTGTACAAATATATACATCATTTTGGTTATATAACCGCTGAAGCGATTTTTGGTCGATTTTGGTCATCTTGGAGATACACTCGATCCCTGCCAAGGGGCAACCGCAATTAGAAAAATTAATTTAAAATTAATTTTCCATAATTATGTATGCTGCTCTGGTCAAGATTAGAACCCATAACCCCTACATATTCAATTTTTTAAATATATTCTTCACTGAATAACGACAACCCAAAACTTATCATAAGGTTATCCTTCGCAAAAGTATGAGCAGTACCTTCGGTCGATCACGCTCATCGCTAATTTTTTTATTTTTTTTTTATAAAGAGGCTATATGGTTATATAAAATGGCGAGCCGGTTACTTAAATACTCATTTTTATTTATTTTTTCTTCGTCTCCGTATTCTTTTTGCTATAAATCGCCTCCAATTTTTTATGTCAAAAGGAGGTTTGAAATTCATGGCGGAGTAAAATTTTAACATAGACTCGTAAACGAATTCAAGAAGAGAGAGAGAGAGAGAGAGAGAGAGAGAGTAAAAAACTCAGTGTAGCGATTGAGTTAGGGCGGGAGAATTTATTCCTTCGCATTAAACCATTAAGTTCTAGATACCATTATAACCAAAAATTTTCCGTATTCATTTGCCCCAAAGCCTCAAGGTAACAAATGCAGGAAATACAAGGAAGATGTACACGCAGTACGCATTCTGCAGTGGTTAGAGAGCCGAAACTCCTGCTTCAAAAGAACAACAATGCTCTTCAGACGAGAGGCACATTAGGAAGTGTAGCTGAATATAATCTTGGTCGCATGTAGTGCATATGGTAACGCTATGAACGTATCATCGTCTATGTGAGACTCCCTAAGGAGGCAACCAGTTACCTAACTAGTTAATCTAATCTCAAACTAAATCCATACATGCCTACATATGTATGTATGTATGTACATACAAATGGTAGAGTTTAATTACAAAAAATATGTAACTCACATTAAGCGTTTAAATTAGAGCAAACAGTTACTTTCACTATTGTTTTATATACTTTTAATGAAATGAGACTTTTTATTATTATTACAGTTTTTGACAGGCCAAAGGGTTATTTTAAAATTGAATATAAAACAGTTCTTAAAACAACAATAGGTGATTTTTGAACACTTATACTGATATATATGTAATGTATAAGTATAAGAATTAGTTTGTGCATATGTATTTAAACGTTTGCCTGTTAATATAAACGAATAATTAGCAATTTAATCACTCCACAGCATAAACACCTTTAACAATTTAAGTGAAAATTAAATCACTAACCTATGGTCAGAATGTTGACACGGAAGAGAAGAAAAGTGCAATATAAAATAAAAACTGAGACTGCTCTATTTTATTACATAGCCTAAAAAATGTCAACCAAGTTGTGTTGAAAAAACTTTTTCGTGATTCTTGTTCGTGGAGTTTTTGAATTGACTCTATTTTTTGCATAATTTAGGTTTCAAAACCGCGTTTTTTACTATTTCAATTTTTTTTTTAAATATTCCCATACTCCATTCGGCTAAATACATCTCGTATGTAGGTCGGTATCACCCGAAGTTAGTGTCTGATTTTTCGTTATAAACTAAAAATACACATTAGTAACACTTATTCATACCAATACATGCATACCAGAGCCGTGCGTAGAACTCAGAACCCCCATGGTTCTGAATTAAAATTATATTTACGAATAAATTTGATGAATAAGATTCATCTTTTTACACATACGTGAAATGAGTTGGCAAAAAAAAAGTACCGTGTTTTTGAGTATATAAGGCTGTGTGCAGGAATTATTCCAAAAAAAAGGATGAAAACACTTTCCATTCAGTTTTATACAACGAATTTATTAGAGTTATATAAGTAAGTAACATTTAGAAATAAAAAGTAACCTTTTTTACTGTATGCATGACTTTAAAAAGTGGTTTCAATAATTATAGTTTAATTTCAATCTTTTTAAAAATATTTTAACATTATTTTATTTCAAGTGTAACGACTCCATGCACTTTTCTCAGTACTAATCATTGTGCCGACAACATTGCGACTCTTCGAGACAAAGTCAAAAATTCTTTCAATACCAAGTCAATGTCTACATCCATGTTGCAATAGATATTAATAGAACTCCATTCAAGCGATTTTCTTTCATTATGACCTCAAGTAAGATTTTAAGCGTCACAGCGTAGGAAAATATATTTCGTTTGCTGCAAAACAGCCATGAATTTATTGGATATTTGGGAAGGCGTCTTTTTGGCAAATGTTTGTGGCTTCTAGCGGATTTTAGATATCTGTATCTGTGATTTGAACTTCACTTATCCACATTTCCAATAGACACTTTATCGATGTTGGAGCGTTGCGTTTGCCTTTGAGGAATTGTTAGATTTTCAAATGGAATTTTGTTTCATTACAAACTACTTCAAACTGTTTCTGAGTGAGAATAATCCGTAGCTATTATGTACACTTTATTAGTACCTAGCGACTTTTAGGACAAGTGCTGAATCTATTCGTATTCAAATTATGTAATAATTATGGATAAATTTCACCCTCACGGGTGGGGGTTTCAACCCCCAAACTCCCTTCCCCCCACGTAGTTACCCTCGACGATTTCATCACACTATCACTCGTTTTGTCTGTCCTTTGTACTGAGAATTTCCGTCATACTGTCACTTCTTTCGTCTGTACTTTTTATTTGGGATTTCCATCACAATATATATGAAGTTAACAACGGAGTTTTCTAGCTTTTTTAAATATGAGGTTTTCGATACATTTCCTAAACTTTTTAACCCTCTGCTACATCAGCAATATACTCGTACGCTTGCGTTTACTTAGAATCTTTTAATGCATATTTTAATTTGAACTTCCGACAGAACTGAAATGCAAAAATTAATAAACCTTTCAAACGTAACAATTAATCCATTCAAAATTGCATGTCAAAATGAAAAGTTTCGAAATTTAATTTGCAGAATAGTCACTTACTGAAAATTAGTTCGAACTACCATTTAGCAAAATTAAATTTCAAATCCTTTTAGTGCACTTTTAAGAGAAATTGAAATTGCTAGTGTAGCACGAGCAATTGGAAATTTAATTTAATTTCAGAACTCAAATTTTATACTTATATAAATGAGTACAGTCAAATTAAATTGTAGAAATAAGTTTCCGACTGGTCAGATTTCGAAATTGAAATTTTTTTACAGTAAAATGCTTCAACGAAATTTAAATTCTGGTAAAATTGATACGTCTGACGGCACCTTAATGTAATTTATACCTGAGTAATTTTGAGTTGCGCCAAATAAATAATGAAAAAGCCCGGTATTAACTTCGAGAATGCTCGAAAATTAGCTGAAGGGCCGTGTCGCCGCCAAGCATCACGCTTTAATGAATAAATTTATTTTCTCCGGCGCCGCCTAAAAATACCTTAATATACTTTCATTATTTTAAAATTTAGTTATCATCAAAATCGGACTACTCTGTGCAAAGGTATGCATTCCTAACCTTATTCTTTGTATTTTTTTTTTAACTTTTAATGGGACTAACCTCTCGCTATATGTCTTCAAATAAAAAAAGAACCATCAAAATCGGATTTCGTGATAAAGGCATATACGGGATTTTACTTTAATATCAGTAAATCATACCTGCTGTTTTTAAATTATCTATAAGACCAACTTTAAAAAGCACAAAAAGCGCGTTCTGTCTATTTTACTCTCACGCAGAGAATAACAAAAAGTTTCTTGATATATGTGCGAAATTTTTCTTGAATCTGTCCGTTTAATGTGAGTCAAAATCGAGTACAAAGGAGTTTGTTGTTAAAATACATGAAGTACATACAGATGAAGCTAATAAAAATCTTATTAAAATAGAATTATCCGGATCGGACGACCCTGTAAAAGTTATTAGAAATCATTAATAAAAAAGACAAGTAAGATACTCCGTTACATATAATCATTAGCCAAACAAACCTCTCCCTGTACACAGGTCAGACGAGTAGAAACATTAGAATCTTTCTTTTTATTTAAAGTTAATTTGTTTATACAGTCAAATCATAAAAACTAAAATCAATTTCGATTGTAGTACAAATTTTGGTCTCGTTGGTCGTTGGTAGGGAAAACTGTCTTTATATTAGCATATAATTAAAAAATAACATAGAAAATATTTTATAAAACAGCTGTTGCCGAAACGACAATTCTTGTTTCTTGAAATAAACAACGGAATTTTTACTGTTATTTTATATCCGAGTATTGTTTAAGAAATTATGATTCAAAATATATTGACAGTATTTCGTTCATGCTGTTTTTAACGATCCTACATTCTTTCTCAGTGTGGAGCTATCCGTTAGTTAGTGATATCATATTTAAAATTCTCAACTAATATCTAAAAAATAATACAAAAAGAATACATTACAGTAATATGAATTTAAATGAAAATAGGTCCAATTTAATTTTCAATATACGAGTAGTTTATGCAATAGCCATTGCATTGAGTTGAAGACCCCAAGGTGTACATTTCTCTTCCGTCATTCGAATTAAACTTTTAAATTAGCATACCTCGGCAAGGAGCATACTCATGCATATGTTTGATTTTTTGTTGCACCTTTTATATAAATAAATACATATACTTATAATACGCTAATCCGTTAGAGTTGGCTAATGAACTCACGAACTTATAAAAGAATTTGAATATTTTATGACAATATAAAAGATTGCGCAATATAACGTGTGTATTAAAAATCGACAATAACGATTATATAACTCCTTCAGGTGAACTGTTGAGTGATACACACGACCCAGTGTATTTGGACGCCTATAATCGTTCTATGTCGAATCCGAGTGAATTTTGGGGTGAATTAGGACGTTTAGTGGATTGGCACAAACCATGGGATCGTGTTATGGATAACAGTAATCCACCATTTACGAAATGGTATAGTGGTGGTTACCTTAATGCCTGTTATAATGCTTTGGACCGACATGTATTGAATGGAAACGGTAACAAAGTTGCGCTAATTTACGACAGTCCGCTGACGAACACAGTACGTCACATCACCTACCAACAACTCTACGATGAGGTACAATTTTTCAAATATTTTTATTTCATAAATTCTGATTCGTATTGTACAATTTTTACAGGTCACAGTTTTCGCTGGCGGTCTCGCAAGTTTGGGTCTCCAGAAGGGCGATCGTGTTGTTATCTATATGCCTTTGATTCCCAAAGCGATTGTCGCCATGTTGGCCACTGTACGTCTCGGTGCTATACATTCAGTTGTTTTTGGCGGTTTTGCTGCTAGTGAACTTTGTTTACGGATTGAGCATGCTGAGCCAAAATTGATACTTTCAGCTAATTGTGGCGTCGAACCTGGTAAGGTAGTACCCTATTTAGAAATATTACATGAGGCAGTCGAAATGTCAAATTGGAAACCGATTTGCAATATAATTTACATACGTGATAACATTTTACGTAGTACGAACTTAAATTGGAAAACAGATATGCTATGGGAAACAGTACAGCATTTGGGCGCACCAGTCGATTGTGTGCCCGTCGAGGCTAACGAACCGTTGTATATACTTTATACGTCGGGCACTACAGATAAACCGAAAGGTGTACAACGACCAACCGGTGGTCATTTGGTAACACTGATCTATACACTTCAAAAGATTTATGGTATCAATCCGTGTGATGTGTGGTGGGCTGCATCGGATGTGGGTTGGGTAGTCGGACACTCTTACATTTGCTACGGCCCGCTATCACTTGGAGCGACAAGTGTAATGTATGAGGGCAAACCAGATCGTACACCAGACCCAGGCCAGTACTTTAGGTATTCAGAAATTCACAATTACACAATTACTATCACATAATTTTGAATTTTATTTTTAACTTGATCTCTATCGTTTTATAGACTAATTGAGCAACATCATGTTAATGCATTATTTTCGGTTCCAACTGCATTCCGTGTTATTCGTCGTGCTGATCCCAATGTGAAGCATGGGCAAAAGTATTCGCTTAAATCTCTTCGCACCGTTTTCATTGCCGGCGAACACTGCGACATCGAAACGAAAAATTGGATGGAACGTGTTTTTAAGGTTCCGATATTGAATCATTGGTGGCAAACAGAGTCGGGATCACCAGTTACCTCGACGTGTACCGGATTCAAGCATAGTCTAAATCCACCAAGGTATTCAACTGGTTTGCCGTTCATTGGCTACAATAGTAAGTGTTGTTTGAGAATGTAAATCAGCTATAGAACTATCGTTAAATACATCTCTACTAACGATATTATATCAAAACGTTCCTTCCAGTTAAGGTTCTTAAACCTAATGGTGAAGAATGTGAGACTTCAAAACTCGGACGTATCGCATTAAAGTTACCACTTCCACCAGGATTTATGTCAACACTTTACAGAAATGACGAGCTCTTTGAGAAAACATATTTCCAAAAGTATCCGGTGAGTTATGTTTTGATTATTCCTAGCAATTCGAATATTGATATGTGATATTGAAACGAAATTCCATAATACGTAGTACTCTATGACTGTGTAGTGTACTGTGTTTCCCTAGCGTGCATTACATAATCTCTATCAATTTTAAGGCCATTCAGAGCATCCTCCATGTTAGAGAAAAATGCATCTTCCTCGGCAGGTATGTTGATAACAATGCTTTGGAGTCATAAAGGTAAAAGTTATTAGATTTATATCGGAACGAATTTCCGTCATCCCTTGTCAATTTTGGTTTAGTAACACACCGGTTTCGGCAAACCGCCATCTTCAGTGTTTGGTTTCGTTCGGCGGTTTGCCGAAACCGGTGTGTTACTAAACCAAAATTGACAAGGGATGACGGAAATTCGTTCCGATATAAATCTAGTATCCACCCTGTCGGAAAAACACAAAACCAAATCAACTCAGTAAAAGTTATTTTTTAGAATATGCTTTACCTTATTGAGTTCTTTATTTGATATGACTCTGTTAAGGTCGTAGCCGAAGAAAACCATTGCTAGTACGAACAATTGAAGTTTTAAAGAAACTTATTAAGAGAATTAGAATATCGCAGAACACCTTTAACCTTAACGCACGTTACACGTTAGAAGCTTTTCAAAGGCGTTTCCATTTTAAAGGAAAAGGTTGTACACTTGTGCCAACACTTTTTCCAATCCTCGAAGCACTTCTGAAATGTGCTTTGCGGTATGGCCATCAGATCTTTCTTCGCTTCTGACTTGATCTCATGTATTGTGGCAAAGCGCTTTCCTTTAATTGGCTTCTTTAGTTTTGGGAATAGGAAAAAGTCGCAGGGAGCCAAATCTGGTGAATACGATAATTATGTTTTTGTTTTTGGCCAAAAAATCACGAATAAGCATTAATTTGTGAGCTGGTGCATTATCGTGATGCAGAGTCCACGATTTGTTTTTCCCCAATTTCAATCGTTTGAGCCGTATTGATTTACGCAAATGTTGCTTAACTTCCTTTTGGCAGGAACTCATTATACACCACACCATTGTTATCATAGAAAACAGTGAGCAAAACATTCTTTCCTTTGAACATACATCGTATATAGGATTCGTCTATTAAATTACTTCTCAAGTTCGAAACATTCAAGGCTTTTTGCTTGTCCTACATCTCTAAACTCTTAGCTATTTTAGACACTTCGAGCCTCAATAAAGAGACTATAAGATGTAATTGGATATATAGACTAGAGCTCTAGATACTCGGGTATCGATTTTTTTTTGTCAAAATTTCTTGACCAATGACTTATACATTTTGCATAAATAAATTTCAATTTATTAAAAAAAGATCTGAGAGAAAGTCAAAGTCTTTGTCAAAATACTCGAAATGCTCGTGCTCGGTTCGAACATTTTCGAGTAATGACCAATGAGCAGGTGTGCGAGTGCTCGTTGTTCAAATGCTCTCACTGCTCGAAAATGTTTGAGTAAAATCTGGAGTTCTAATATATACCTATATATATTTATATATTATGCTAAGTTTCTCAAAAAACGACTATCTTAATTATTAAAAAAAAACTTTTACGATTCATTCTAATTTTAGGGCTACTACGATACAATGGATGCCGGTTACAAGGACGAAAACGATTATGTCTATGTGACGGCTCGTGATGATGATGTTATCAATGTGGCTGGTCATCGTATTTCAACATCAAGTTTAGAAGATGCTGTTCTACGACATCCTGATGTCGTTGACGCAGCCGTCTTCGGTGTACCGGAAGCGACTAAAGGACAAGTTCCCCTTTGTCTGTATATACCAAAGGACGATACTGAAAAGACAACTGCCAAACTTTGCACAGAAATAATAAAAATTATACGTGACGTTGTCGGTCCTATTGCAGCTTTTCGATTGGTCGCTCCAGTGGAGGCGCTACCACGTACTCGTTCTGGCAAAACTATGCGCAGAGCTATGGCAGATTTCGCAAAGAATGAGTTGGTAGTACTGCCATCGACAATTGAAGATCCAAGCGTTTTTACTGGTTTAAGGCGTGCCTTACAGACTTTGGGTTATGCAATGAATGCACCCGACCCTGCAGTTACTGTTAAACATTACGAGAATTAATTAATATAGTGCATAATGCGTATGAAGATTATTACAGTTATTATGATTACACAAATGTAAGCCGATTTTTTTGTTTGTTACTTAACTAATTACTATTGTATGAGTTTTTAATTCCTTTTCAATAAAAAAATGTATGAAGTGAAATGTTTATTTTCTATAGCGCATACGAGGTATGTTCAAAGGAGAAGGTGAATTTTGATTTTTCGCGGGCTGTGTACATTCGATTATCGAAATTTGTTTTTGTTATAATCGGGCACATATGTTTATTATGTGCTTGCATTAGGAGCCAATTTCGATTAGTAGTTTGTGTTTGACAACAGAAAAGTTTAGTCACGTTTTTGCGTGCTCTTGGATTTTTGACTTTTGAAAGAGAGGGATCAAAGAAAATGTATTAAATTTTGCATTAAAAATGGCTCCAAGGCACTTGAAATGTTGACTGTGGCATTCGGTGAGTTCACTTTAGCTCAAAAAAGTGTTTATAAATGGTACAAGCGCTTTACAGAAGGCCGAGAAGATGTTGATGACGATAAGCGTCCTGAAGGTGCGACCACGTCAACAAGCGAAGAAAACTTCGAAGCAGTGAAAAAAAAGTTCCTGAAAATCGTCGAATCACTATTAGGAAAGTTGCAGAGGATGTTGGCTCATGCCATAAAATTTTCTCGAATGTTTTGGGCATGAAACGTGTGGCAGCGAAGTTGGTTCCGAAATTGCTAAATTTTGAACAAAAGCAATGTCGCATTAGTATCGTTCAGGAGTTGTTACGTCAACAACGATCTGAGTTTGCTCAAACTGACTATAACTGGTGAAGAAACGTGGATACATGGTTATGACATCGAAACCAAGGCCCATCATCTTAATGGAAGCTGCCAGATGAGCCGAGACCGAAAAAGGCACGAAAAGTTCGATCAAATCAGAAGGTTTTACTAACTGTTTTCTTTGATTACAATGGTGTGGTGCATCATGAAGTTCCTGCTAAAATATCGTACAGTTAATAAGGTATACTATAAGGAAGTTATTCAGCGCTTGCGTGAAATCGTGGATTCTGCATCACGATAATGCACCAGCTCACACATCAATGCTTATTCCTGATATTTTGGCCAAAATCAAAATCGTAATCATGCCTCAACCAACGTATTCACCAGACTAAAGAAACCAATGAAAGGAAAGCGTTTTGCTACAATTGATGAGATCAAGTCAGAATCGAAGAAAGAGCTGATGGCCATACTGAAAGCGTATTTCAGAAGTGCTTCGGGGATTGGAAAAAGCGTGGGTACAAGTGTATTATATGAAGGGGGCAAAATAGATATTGAAACAAAATATCGTTGTAGTCAGCTACATAGTAGTTCTATTGAAAGCAGCAGCGAACAGTCATATACAAGAACAACACCCAACGAACAGCCATACACATATATTAATTGTCGTCTGTCAAGTTAGAAATATGTAGATCTAATTGGATCGGTGGTCGTGTGGTCTCATCGGCTCAAAATATCGCTCAAACTCGGATGATCCTTTTTCACCGAAACTTTCAGGAAAATTTATATATGACTTTATAAAGTGAATGATTGAAAGAGGGCCTATCCAAGGCTGAGCGATATTTTGAGTGAAAAAGAAACAACTATTAAAGGATAAAGTTTATTTTCTGAACGATGCATTGTTCGCTCACAATAATAATGATTGTGAGCCTTTAACCAGTTTTTCTAAGTGGACGATTTTTAATTTAAGATAATCATCATTTACGTTCACTGCTCTTAAGTCTAGATAACTGAGCCAATAACATCTTTCAAAGTTTTAAATCGCTGCAAAAGGATTTTTACGAGATTACTGGATGTAGGGCCCTTAAGGGGGGTTTGGTGTTTTCTGTGAATAATAGCGCTGTTGTGAATTTTATTAATTTAGACTATTCAGGGTTTAATGGTCCTACTCCTTCACCTCAGGTAACCCTTGTGAAGATACAACAAATAACTCGAGCGCAGTATAGGGGCATGTCTAAATGAGGGGGCGCTTTAGTAGAGACTATTCAGGGTTTAATGGTCCTACTCCTTCACCTCAGGTAACCCTTGTGAAGATACAACAAATAACTCGAGCGCAGTATAGGGGCATGTCTAAATGAGGGGGCGCTTTAGTAGAGCCACGGCATATTCGGTTTAAGGGTCTACCGCTACCGTTTACTGCGACGTCCATTCACGAAAGGTACGGATGCGAGCGGGTCTCTATCTCGAAGCAAGCGACTCGCTATATATACGATATAAATATGTTTTTAAAACCTTTTTACCCGCATAGATACGAGGTTATGCCTATGGTTTGGGAACTGCCTCGTAAAATCTAGCTTTAATTAAAAATTTAATACTGTGTCGGATGAGAACTACCAATTTTGATGACGACCTGGTAAACATACAAAGGATTATGATTTGAGGATATGCACCTGGAACGTCCAGTTCTGTAATTGGGAAGATGACGCTACTCATCCTATCGATGTTAAAGATGGCTGGCATCACCGTCACCAAGAGACGCGGTATGCGGGAGCAGGACCGAAACGAGTAAGTCCTTGTGTCACATACAAAATCGACCATATAAACGAGCCCAAATTTGGTGTTGGACTTCACTTTTCAATTGTCAATTCAGTCCAAAGTAGCACATGTTGACAAGTGTGACAATCACACGTGGTATTTATGCTGGTTCCAAGGTGAACGAAAATAACTACAACTTCAATGTAATGGCTGTCAACATTGACATTGATTCGCGAATATGCTGAATGTTTGTCTGATTACAGGAGATATTTCATCTCTTCTTCCTTATCTGTGTGCTTATCAGTCTGTAGAAAACAGAACTAAAAGCGCGGTTGTTGGACGCCAAAAGTTGCACGTACTTCAAAAAGATAGTACCTTATCGGTTTAGCTCTGCAGCTCGAATTATTTTCTCCACCATTAAGTTAAAGAAGTCACACGATTAAGAGTCATCCTGTCTGAAACTTCGTTTAGTATAGAACAGCTCGGAAAGATTCTTCCCAATTCCTTCTTTTGGTGTTGATGAGCGATAGTTTACATAACCGTATAAGTTATGCAGGGATACTGAATTCGGACTAGCGGCATTTGTGCTATCGACGGCTGCTTTAAAATCGACGACGTCGTGTCGATCCTTATCTTGCGGACATTTTCCAAGATTTGGCGCATAATGACGATATGGCCGATTGTAGATTTTCCATGGTTAAAGCCACACTAATAAGATATAATCAGCGTGCGGACGATGGGTTTTAGTCTATCATACAATAGTAAGAAGGTTTATCCAACGATAATTGGCGCAGACTGTGGGGTTCTCTTCTCATGGATTGAGCAGAGCACACTCAGGTTCCAATAGTGGTGTATGCTTTGCCTTGTCAGTTCTTCGTCATCATGTTTGAATAATTCAGCCGGTAAACGATCGGTTTACGCCATTTAGTCATTCTTAAGTGGCAAAATCGCTATTCAAACTTCGTCGTGGTCGCGTGACGGAGCGTCAATTCCATTTTTATCGAGTGGAACTTCGAACTAACCACATGTTATTGCAGCCTGCTGAATGGCTGGAGAAATGTTATCTTCGTGAACCCAGTATGCTCTGGCCATCAATCTTGTCTCCTAAGTGACATATTAGAACGAAATAAAAAATAAAATATATAAAATATATATAATAAAAAAATTGCCTCTTCTTATAAGATAGCAAAATCAAGGAAAGCCAGCACAACCAGTTCACCTCTGGCCTTAATGCATTTAAATTTATTGTGAATAAGCGTATGTACGATTATAAATATATTAAATCTCTAGACCCGGGCATCGAGCAGCTCGATATTCGCTTATTGCTTAACTGCTCAGCAGAACCAAATAATTTTTTAATTTGTTTGTCAAAGTTTCTTTGTCGTTTCAATGATTTTTGCACTTTGTATAAATAAATTTAAAATTAATAAAAAAACAATTGAGAAAAAGGCAAACTGTTTGTCAAAATACTCGAACTGTTTGTCAAATACTCGAAATACTTGAGTTGCTCAAATGCTCACACTGCTCGTAAATGTTTGAGCAAAATCTGGAGCTCCAATATGTATACGCAAGCGATAACTAAAGGGTGATTCAAGTAGAGGTACTTTTCCCAATAGCCTTTTTTTGACAGATCAAGCGTGAGTCGTGTCAAACTGTCATTTTATTTTTGTACAGTATTGGTTGGCATTCCATCATGGAAAGACAATGTTTACAAATCATTTAACTTTATTGCTAAAATTCACGTTCTGTAAAGAATGTGCTTCGCGCGCTTCGTTCAACTTATGGTTAACATAATCGGCCTACTGAGTGTACCATTCGCAACACTATCACCAATCTTGAGACCCAGCATTCATTACTGGATAATATTCGATAGTACCGAATAGACCACGTCCGCTCGACCTACCCAAGCGACATCGCTTTGCTCTATGGGCTTTTGAAAAGTTCCAAGAAGATCCGATGTTTTTGAGCAAAATTTGGGTGGGTATGTATAATGGGTATGTATGTTTGGGACGAAGAGCAACCTGAAGAGATTCAAGAGTTGCCATTTCATCCTGAAAAAACAACGGGTATGTATGTTTGGGACGAAGAGCAACCTGAAGAGATTCAAGAGTTGACATTTCATTCTGAAAAAACAACGGTTTGGTGTGGTTTGTGGACCGGTGGAATAATCGGTCCATATTTCTTCAAAAATGATACCGTTATCGCACCATGATAACCGACTATTTGATGCTTGAAATTGAAGCTCGTGATTTCCGCGATATTTGGTATAAACAAGACGGCGCCGCTTCCCACACATCGTATCAATCAATGGATTTATTGAGAGAACACGGTGAGCAGGTAATTTCACGTTTTGGGCCGATCGATTGGCCAACAAGAACGTGTGATATCACACCGTTAGACTTTTTATGTGGGGATATGTAAAGTCTAAGGTCTACGCGGACAATCCCACTTTGATTCAGGCCTTGGAGCAAAACATCACGCTTGTCATTTACCAGTCGAAATGCTCGAACGAGTCATCGAAAATTGGACTCAACGGATCTGAGACGTAGCCGTGGCCAACATTTGAAAGAGATAAACTTCAAAAAAAAAATGCCAAAGAATGTTGTTTCGAATGATAATAAACATTCCCCATTAAATTTGAATTTTCTGTGTTTTTTTCTTTAAAAAAGTAGGCAACCTCAAAATGGATCACCCTTTATAATATATATATATATATAATATGGCTTTATAAACGTTTTTCTGTATTTTAAATATGTTTTTCCCCTCATACTTTCATACTTGTATCTGTTTAAATGTTTAAAAACTGTAGATTATTCCATTTAAAGCGCTTAAAACTAAAGTTGACCATAACCTTTAAAAAGTATACTGACAATTGTAACACTGGTCAACACAAAATTGGGCTTCGAATTTAAAGCATTTAATTTCAATGTTTTAGGTTGTAATTAGACGGAAAGAAAGAGTTTGCTTTTTAATTTAGGGGATCGATTAAACGTTATTTTTTGCATTTGTAAAGTTTTTTAATTTTTAAATGGAGATAAAACCATTCAAATAATTATGTTAATTTTTTTTTGAGTTTACTATGAAAATAACTTACAAAAAAGTGGAAAATAATTTTAAACAGCGCCTTTTTGTGTCTATAAGTACTTTATCTCATTAAATCCCAAATATAGGCACTCATCATGTTTTCAGCATGCAGCATATGTACTCTTGATGACATCCTATAAACCATGGCCATGAAATTTTTTAGCATATCCTCAACTAGCTTTTCATAGTTTTCAGCTTTGTTATTTCCTCAGGTACTGCTGGCGTCAGGCCATCAGCAACTGGAGCAGAAGCAGATTCGGGGTGAGGATATTCGATAAGTTTTGCATTTATACCTCTACGTCTTTTACAAGCATTCACAATGCAAAAATAGCACTCATTGATTATCTCTAGATCCTTTTCTCATCCCGCTCCAAAGCGTGAAAAAACGCAACAGTCGGCTGGTTAGGTTATGACGTCTATATTTTGGTATGCGCATAGAATAATTTTCATTGACTATCTTGAAAAAGGAAGGACCATCAACAGCAGCTATTACATAGCGTTATTGGACCGTTTTAAGGACTTAACGGCCGCATTTGAAGAAAGAAAAAAAAGAAGTGCTACTTCGCAAAGATGCAGCGTGTCACAAGTCAGTGAATTCGTTGGCAAAAATCCATGAATTGGTCTTCGAATTGCTTTCGCATCCACCGTATTCTCTAGATCTGACCCCCCTCCCCTCAAGACTATTTCCTGCCCTCAGTTTTCAAAATAATGCTCGCTGGGTAGAAATTTTCGTCAAATGAAGAGGTGATCACCGAAACTGAGGTCTATTTTGAAGCAAAGACAAATCATACTACAAAAATTGTATCGAAAGGTTAGAGGATTGATTTAATCAGTGTATCATCTTTGAAGAAAACTATGTTGAATAAAAAAAAGAATTTTGTCAAAAAAATGTGTTTTACTATGGTAGGCCGGGAACTTTTCAATTGACCAGATATATAAAAAAAAATGCTCTACCATTATATTTACATTTTCATGACGACATTTTAAATTTTTTTAGGTTTGTAAAAAACACTTGATCATTGTTCATCACTCAAGTGCCATCTAGCGACGTTGAGTAAACGTATAAATACTACTTTCATAACGCGGTATTTTTGAAAATATTAATATAAATTAAAAGTTATAAAAAAAATCCAATACTAGTATTTTTACTATAACTATCACAAACTCAAACTTTATACCAAAAAAAATTGAATTTTTCGTTTTTGCGCATTATTAAGCGGAAAAAATAAACTTTAAGAAAAGTAACGAGCAAAGGAGTGTAATATATTACAAAAGTTTTCTATGTGTATGTAGATGCTCGTATGTATGTGATTTTTGATTTATGCAAATGCATGTTTCGTATAAAACTGGACTAACTATTTGAACTAAAATATAAAAGCCTAGAGTAAATTTCACCGCCCAAACCACAGACACATGGCGATTAAACACTCAATGATTGTATTATGAATGAGTATATGCACATATACACATACTCGTGTGTATGTAGATATAAATAGTTAGTAATGTGTTGCATTTGATGTGGTGGCGAAAATTGCAATTTGTTTATGCAAATTTCGTGAGCGTATATTCCAACGGTTTTTGATTGATTTTGAAGTAAACGCCTACAACACGACTTTTTTACATAAACTATGCCAGATAACTAGATAAATACATTAAGCAGATGTTAAAAGTGTATGAAAATGCTTATATGTACTCGAATATACAAACCATATGTTTACATACATACATCCGGGTAAATATGTTCAACGAACATAGCCATAGAATGGTAAAGAATACCATTAAAGGAACGTAGCTTTACACAAAGAAATGAAAGCTCTTGGAATTCAAGGGACATTTATTTATGTGGTTTGTATGGTAGTAAGTATAGTGTGATTGTGAGATATTAAATGCACACATTAGCGTGGGTAATCAGGTTATACATACAGAAATAAGCTGACATAACTAAAACCACATAACATATCCCATATTATTTGATTATGTTAATTGAATGAACGAGAAAACTGGTGTCGAATGCTTATTGCAGCATCGTCAGTAGTTTCTCTTTAAATGTTAATGTTAACATGCTTCCTAAAAAAGACCCACTCATACGCCCATCACAATTTTTCTAATGGCAGCGTAGATTTGTGTATGTTTTGTGATTCCGCCACCTTTGCAACCTTCATTCCAGAACATTTCCAATGCGGTGGTAAGCTAACACGTATTATTCCGTACACGCTCTCTTCAAAATTAATTGCATTGTCTCAATGCAAATCCCAAAGTCATAAAGCACAGATTACGCGGAATTCACTACTATTTGACCTCTCTTGCTTTATCATGTCCTTCAGTCAGCAAGCAGCATTGCATTTTTACATATTAGCGTATACAAGGTGTCATTGGATGTTTATAAGCAAACATATGTATGTATATACGTTTATTGAAAAATCCGAGTCAGTTAAACACTGATGCTTTTCAGAGCTAATAAAATGATGAAAAATGTAAAAAATGCGTAATTTTAATTTTGAAATTAAAAATTATACTTGACGAAGAAATGAAATAGTATTTTTTTTATTGATTTTAGGTAAGTAGAGAGATGATTTCCTACACATATATAGACAATTCCCTATTTGCTTGATATTTGGAGCATGGGTAGCACTTTGTGGATAACTTCTCTTTCTTAGAACTTTGCTTGACTTGTCTGATATTCGATAATTAGAACTAGAACATAAGACTTGAGAGAAAGCTGCTTCTCACATGGCCAGTTGCGTTTGACATGCTCCAGAGAAAGTACACAGAGTAGCCTGGTGATTGAATATTATTTATAAAGAAATGCTGCGATACATTAAGTGATTCGATAATGTGGTATCTACCACCAGATCAAGGGCTGAGATGCTTTTCTATATAATACTAGCTGACCCGGCCACACGTTATTGTGACTTTCTGTAAAGAAATGCTTGAAGCAAATTAATCTTTTTTCCTGATCCATGGTCGATTTAGACATATCATCTAAAATTTTAACTAAATCGAAATATAAATCAACTTTTTTCTCAATTAAATCGGTCCACTGCTTGGAAATCATCATTCACGTAAATCTAACCATAAATAAGATTTCAAATAGGTCGGTACGAGGTCTACTTTTCGGAGAGAAAAGTAGTGTTCCTGCTAATCTAAGCAAATAGCTACCTATGTGTGTACCAAATTTCAAGCAAATCGAAGCATAAATACGATATTTTTCGAATAGGTCAGTCCCAGGTCCTCCACCCGCGAATATGTGCCTGATGCAAAAAATAGATAAAAACAATCCTTGATGCGGAGTCTATATAATGCTAAAATTTCAGCTCAATCGGTGCTTTTTGAGATTTTGAACAACAAAACATTTATATATATATATATAGATTGTAAATCAATCCCTCCACTACAATAAAGATTGTTATATTTTATAAATATTGAAACTTTTAACATAATAAGTTATACATATGTATGTACGAATATACATATTTATATATAAGACTGAATGTTTGTCTCTATGTAGCTTATAGACCCCCTTTAGCCAACTTTGTAAAAATTTTCAGTATGGCTGCATTGGAGTTCGGAAAGTGTTCCTGTGAAGTTTGGATGTTTTTGAAAGTGTTTCACCTGACAGAAAAATAAAATTCATTTAAATATAAATAATTCATCAATTTTGAACGACTGATTCCATTTGGCCGAATTTTTTTTAAATTGTTCAAAGGTGGTAGGAGACGGTTTAAACTTATTTAATTTTTTCCTGGAAGTGGACGAGGGAACGATTTACTCAATAATCTTGTTTATTGTTCGATTTACTTGATTTTGGTGCACAGCTAGCTTTTCACCCAAATTTAAATTAGGACTAGTTTTTCTGCCAGGAAATAGGTCTAGATCCGATTCAATAAAAACGAGTTTGTGGTTCAATTTACTTGAAATAAATTTTTTCCAGGAAGAGTGGGCCAGATATCGATCTTATTGAAATAAATATTTTGATGTTTACACTTTGTTGAATTTTTATGCAAAGGTATCTTTTTGTCCTTACAAATTGACCAGGAGGTAAGTTTGATATGTTTGAAATTTAGTACGTTAAGTGGATTACAAATCGACAGATCGACGAAAATAGGCCTGATTCGGATAAAAATATAAATCGCTTGTTGATTGCTGCGTCATGTTAGTATAAAGTCTGTTTTGAGTTTTGCGTTTCGGTTACAACCGTATGGTTTCGAACTATTTTTGATCGTTCAATCTTAGTTCACACTTCGAAATACTTATATTTACATTTTCGTGGAAAAATTTGATTATTCTTTTATTAAAAATAGGAAAGAGTCGTGTGAAGTCGGCTTGTTTAAATTCTAGCCCGATTTCGTCCAGTTCAGCGGATGCTGCACATAATTTTCTCACAGGATGCCCCATTCTCGTCCAACCGGAACCATCTCTTCAAACTTATCCGTTATCTCATATCCATCCAAATAAGGCATAAATTTAAAGCTCTCGGTCCGAGAAGAGACTTACATATACACAGAATTTTTCATTGTAAAATTTCATAATGCCGAGACGTTTCAAGAAAATATTATATGGAGCCATGGTTCCCCCAAACTAACGATATATGTATGTATGTGCATACGAATAAAGGTGACACTTGCTGGTGACGGTCACCTGGATTCTTTTTTCATACCCACATAGTGTTTTTCCTATACCTCCTCACAGTTTAATTTTCCACGGTTTGCTTTCCAAAAGTGCAAAATATTGCGTTTTCACAAAACACTCAAGTCCATAAAAAGAAAGTGTCCCTCTGCATATAGAGGTTACACTGGCAAAATGTGAACTGCGAATTTATTTATTATGTTTCCATTAAATAAATTTCATAAAAAATATGCATACAATTTCATTTATAACTAAATTTCATTTTAAAAACTTTGAAAAAATCCTCATGCCCACTATTCTCATCGTTTTTTTTTAATCGTTTATGTTCAAATATGGGAAATCAACATTCCTTTCTTCGGCGCGAAAAGCCTACTCCGCCTCAACTTTAATATGAATATGAAGTGGAGGTCAACCTCTTTTTAGGCTTTCATATGAGGGTTCAGTATTAAAAACTTCAGTACTTGTATTCTTTCATCCATTCGGTCGAATGACCCAGCCAACATAGCCGCTGTCCCTTGGTTCTGAGAGTTGAACTACATATGCAAATATCTTCTATGTCTCAAAACACACATTGTTCCATATGTGCATCTGTGAATTGTCTTGCTGGAAAAGCACTTTTTTCGGCAAATGCGGTCGTTTCTGCTTCAAATTAATATCGAATCTGTGCAAAGTCTCTTAATAATATTCGCCAATGATCGTTTTACCATTTCCAAGGTAATCGATATGAATGACACCACGTGCATCCCAAAAAACTGTGTCCATGAACTCTTTTGGCCTTGAAAAACCCACTGTACTTATTGTTCTGTGGTCTTTGGTGTAATGTTTTGACTCCATGTTTTGTCTATGGTGACGAAGCGGCGCAAAAATTTGTTTTGATTGCGTTTGAACATCGCCAAATACTCATCGCTAAACACCTCGCGAATAGCTTTTTCATGTCCAAATATTCTTGTAAAATGTGATGTAACAGCTCAGCTGCGATGCAAACATCATCAGCCACCTCACGCACTTTTATTCTCAGATCGTCAAATATCATTACATGGATTTTATCGACGAAGACTTTTCCGCTTGGAAGATGCCAGCCAAGTTTAGTAAAGGTAAAGAGAGGTTATTGTTAAAATTAATGTCCTGTATCTCTTTGTGAGATGTGAACGTATAACGATTTCGAACGATTTCGATTTTTCATATAAGCTCTATTCTATATTTGACATTGAAGTTTTCAAAAAAGTGATTCAATGAATAGCTGTAAGCAATTATTTAGAGATTTGTTATAAGAACTAATAATAAGATGTATGTAAAGGGTGATCCATTTTGCGTTTCCCTACTTTTTTTTACAGAAAAAACACAGAAAATTCAAATTTAATGGGGAATGTTTATTATCATTTGGAACAACATTCTTTTCCATTTATTTTTTGAAGATTATCTCTTTCAAATGTTGGCCACGATTACTTCTCAAATGGTACATCTGTTGAGTTCAATTTTGAAGACTCGTTCGAGCATTTCGACTGGTAACTTGCGAATGACACACGTGATGTTTTGCTCCAAGGCCTGAACCGAAGCGGGATTGTCCGCATAGGCTTTAGATTTTACATATCCTCACAGGAAAAAGTCTAACGGTGTGATATCACATGATCTTGGTGGCCTATTGACCGGTCCACACCGTGAAATTATCTGCTCACCGAAGTATTCTCTCCATAAATCCACTGATTGATCGATGTGTGGGAAGTGACGCCGTGTTGTTGAAATCAAATGTCGCGGAGATCACGAGCTTAAATTTCAGGGATCAAATAGTCGGTTATCATGGCGCAACAACGGTCACCATTGACGGTTACGTTCTCATCGGCATCATTTTTGAAGAAATATGGACCGATGATTCCACCGGCCCACAAACCACACCAAACCATTGTTTTTACTGGATGAAATGACAACTCTTAAATCTCTTCAAGTTGCTCTTCGTCCAAATTCGGCAATGTAGCTTGTTTACATACCCATTGAGACAGAAAGGGGCCTCATCCCTGAACAAAACTTGGCTCGAAAACGTCGGAATTTAAGATCTCCACGTAAGATGCGCCAAGTTGTTCCATACGTCAGTTCGAGTTTCTGCGTACGGCGCCGAATCGCCTCTCCACGGTCTTCGTGTACGGTCTCAGCTACGGCCGCTATATTTTCTGCACTGCGTGCTAAACGTGATCTAATCGGTCGATTATTATCTAATAATGAATGCTGGGTCTCAAGATGGGTGATGGTGTTGCGAATAGTATGCTCCATAGGTCGATTATGTTGGCCATAAGTTGAGCGAAGCGCGTGAAACACATTCTTTACACAACGTGAATTTTCGTAATAAAGTTGAATGATTTGTAAACGTTGTTCAGGCGTAAATCTTTCCATGATGGGATGATAAATAATACTGAAAAAAAAAAATAATATGACAGCTTGACATGAGTCACGCGTGATCAGTCGAAAAAAGGCTATTCAAAAAAGTACCTCTACTTGGATCACCTTTTATATACATATGTATTTGTATTTGTGTACAATTTTAAGTACCCGTAAACAGTAAAAAAACGTATAATATGAAACATATGGTGAAATTTTTTATTTGTAACATTTATTGCTTAATATTTACAACATAAATATGTGTGTTTATTATTTAGAAGTAAAACATATTTATGTACATAAAATGTAAGTTAATGTTTAGGGGCTTTACGAGCATTATCCTGTAGTGAGTGGCTTCACCAGAGGTATATATGTATATATTTCACATGACAGATAATTAAACACATAAAGAGCGTGTAAAAAACTTATGCAATAATAAATTGATTATTATGACGGAAACTGTTGCAACAAGCATGCCTTCATACGTATATGTATGTGCACAATATTTAGTACCTGCAGATGGTAATTATAATGTAACATTGTAATGCATACGCATAATGTCAAGCACACACGCACATGTATGTATGTATATGTATATGCATATATGATAACCGTGAATACTCATGATAAAAATTAAATTTCTAAGATAAACTAAATAGTGTAAAGTTTTTACACTCGCAAACACACAGGCCATAACTACGCATTTTATGTGCCGTTATTGATATCGCTATGCACACGCACACACACAGTTAAACAAATCCTCTTTAGTTATAAGTTTGCACTCATTTTCAATGTTAGCGTGGGCGTATGAGCGATTACCCACAATACACTCTGTGTGTGTATATTCACAATACACTCTGTGTGTGTATACTTATACACATCCATGCAAGCATACATACACATACACATTCAAAGGCAAACAATCAAAATCGCCGCTGGAAATACAAGCCAATAGCAACGCTGCATAATTCCTTCCAGCATCCATAGTTCGGTTCGCTGCATATAAAAACATGCGTCCTGTTGCAGTAAACATCATTCAAACAAGTGTGCTAGTGTGTTACAGTAGCAATATCTAGCGATTACAAATAATATTCAGTTACTTTTGAATCTCTTGAGTGAAAGTCACAAGTTTAAACACAAAACAAGCAACAGGTGTGTAGAAAAATCTTTGTAGTTGCTAAGAAAGTGAACTGATGAACTGGTGGTTTTCAAATATTTTCTTTATAATAAAATTTTTAAAAATTTGCATTGTTATTGTTTTTATAACTATTCATTTTGCAATACAGTTCATTAGAAACGAGAAAGAAGTGCTTCGAAGTGCTTCACGAACATAGTATATTTATTGTATCGCATGCTTTTTTGACTATTTTAATCTTAAATTTGAAAAATCGCTTACAGTGAGGTTATATAATATAGTCCTCTAATTTCACTAATTTTCAGTTTCAATATTAATTTGAATTTAAGTGTGTAGAATAACAAATTTCATGCTCCCATCTGTTTTTTTGACGGATTTTTTACGCAAAACCTCATATATGAACAAATCGGTATTGTGGGGGCTCTATGATAATACCATTCGATTATGATAATTTTCTGTGTCAACATTTATTTGTATATACGTGTGTATAATGCCAAACTCCACGCTTTTAGGTGCTTTTTTGACATATATTTCATTCAAAATCTCATATATGTGGTCCAGTGTGGCTGGTTCCGACAAATGATCATATAAATACCTAGTTTGGTTGAAAGATCACAAAACTGAGACATTAGTTTGGGTACCTCTTCGCTTTGAATTCGTAGTGTGCCTCTAAAAGGTGCAGTTACTAGAACTAGGCTAGAGCTTAGGTAATCGTGGTAGATATGACGTGTTAATCGGCATAAGACCGGGCAGTCATGAAAATAATTTTCCAGGGTTTCGTTTTCTTTTGTGCATGCTTTGCACTCGGGGAAATATGCCGCATTAGTATATCTACAGAAATCCTTCTCCTTGCCTTCTACATCCGTTTGTCCTGACATCAAATTTATGTGTAGGTGTTTTCCCGTGATAGTTTGCTGATTGCTTGCTGGCACGTTCTCACATATTTGGTCTTCCTGTTGACACTGTGCCTACAAGAAACCTAATAGATTTTTTTTATAAAAGTGGATGTCCTTTTGTCATGCTCAGCAAGGTAAACAAACAAACACCAGTGCTGCATTTAGGTCCTGCTGTATAGATATAAATTCACTACTACCGAAATGCTTACCTTCCGCCCATTCTACACATATCCTTCATTGTTAGCTGAGTAATTGTCTAGGACTTTTAGATGGCAAGCCTTGATTCATATATGAGTTGTAAAGCGTGATCCATTTCGAGGTTTCCTACTTTTTTTTAAAAACACAGAAACTACAACTGGCCCAGAAACCACACCGCACCGTTGTTTTTTCTGGATGAAATTTCTTCAGGTTGCTCTTCGTCCAGAATGAGGCATTTTTGCTTGTTTACATACCCATTGAGCCAGAAATGGGCCTCATCGCTGAACAAAATTTGGACCGAAAACTTCAGAAGCTATATTTTGTACGCTTTCAATTTAAGATCTCGACGTGAAATGCACCAAGTCGTTCCATCTGTCAGTCCGAGTTGCTGCGAACGTCGCCGAATCGGCTCTCCACGGTCTTCGTGTATACTCTCATATATTTTCTTCACTGATGTGGTCTATTCGGTCGAGTATTATCCAATAATGAATGCTGGGTCTCGAGATGGGTGATGGTGATGGGTAAAGCGCGCGAAACACATTCTTTACAGAACGTGAATTTTCGTAATAAAGTTGAATGATTTGTAAAGGTTGTTCAGGCGTTGTCTTTCCATGCTGAAATGCCAAACAAAGCTAAACAAAAATAACAAAACAGCTTGACACGACTCGCACATGATCTGTCAAAAAACGGGTATTGAAAAAAGTACCTCTACTTTGATCACCCTTTATTTTGGTGGACTTAACACCGAGAACCACGTCTATGTCCTTTGTTTCTGGTTTAAGACGCCATTTCAGATTTAGGGTCGAACACCATACTACGAAACTTGCGTGACCCCGCTTTCAATACGTTCCTTTCAGTTAAGTTTTTATCAAAGAAAGCCTCGATATACTCGGTTATTACCTTTAAAGGATTTAAGGTTTAATTAGTGACTTTTTGTCTGCATCGTTAAAAGAAAAACTATAAATTTTTTCCGGATTTACAATGAGTTCTTGTCTCTCAGTGAAATCACCAGAATTTTCAAGTGCCCGCTCTATTAGCCGTATGATATTGATATCATTGATCCCAACAACCATGCCGTTTTGCTTTCTGAAGACGAGGTAAGGAAGCCAGGCAATGGGCCTGGTAGTGAATGAGGGCAAGACGAAACATCTCCTGTCCTTAAACAAACGCATTCCCGACACGGCTTCCACTGTCTCTCACTGTTGACAGTATAAATAGGCAATTGAAAAGTAAATAAAAACCAAACTCTATAAGTCGGTCATCATTCTCTTCCTGCTGTATGGTGCAGAAGCGTTAAGTCGGCTTTAGGAGTATTCGAGAGTAAGCTTTTTCTGAAGATTTATGGCATTCATATGGTTCAGCGAACTAAGAGACAGCGGCTACGCTGGCTAGGTCACGTCGTTCGGATGGATAAAAATAATCCAGCTTTGAAAGTATTCGATGCCATACCCACTGCTGGAAGTAGGAGAAGAGGAAGACAATGAGAAAAATAGTTGTTTTTTAATGGTCTCTCAAAGGTTGAAAATGACCAAAAACATGACACGCTTATATATTCAAGACTTTCGAAAACTTGTAACCTACCCTTGACTAAGACTTAATAGTTGTACTAGCCTGAAATTCACGTAAATTTTAGCTTTGACTATTTCTAGAAAAAAGCTCCAAGGCATGTTGTTATAAATCAAACCACTACCGGTACTTGCCACAAGTGATAATGTTGGCTTCATTGCAAGTAAAAAACGCGCGCCACAAATGTAATGAACTCGCAACTGCAGGTGCATTAACGCGAGGTATTTTTACAACATATGTATATGCAGATGTGCATACACACTTACTATATGTACGTGTGGCTTACGATATTTGCAAGTACACATAGATGTTGGCATTCTAAACGTGACATGCGGGTATATATGCCTACGAATGGTCAAACATTACTTCTGTCAATAAGTATGTTAAACCTCGTTTGGTCAATTAAAACACGCACAAAATCACGTGGATGCATAATTATATTTTGAGAACTATGCAATGTGCCTACTACTGACATACATATCTAACTATGCACTAGAAAATTGCATATTTAGTTGATGATATTAAAAATTAAACATTTAAGATGTATATTAGAAATATTACTGTTATTTTTCATGAATTAATTCGACGTAAAATATCAATCAGAGAACAAAAAAAATTTTGAAGGATTCGTCTTTTTACTGCATTTACAACACAAATTAGAATCAAGGTGCTGCAACAATAACAACAACAACTTGGAATACAGCTGCAAAAAACACGAACTATAATTTATTATTTCTTAGTTATTCACCGTGGACTGTTGAGCCGGAAAGTATATCTCAAATTAGATTTGTTTTAAATAATTCCCATGGTCTATGTAGTAAGATCGGGAATCAAATATGTGCGTAGTCGGGAAACAACTACGCATTTGTCCCACATAACGAAGTTTTTACTTTACACCCCTTGCTTGACTTTAAGATCGAATCAACAGAAATCAACCAGACTCAATTGGGTAGGTGCGATATGTTACTTTTGATGGTGAGTAAAGTTCTACAAAAAATATCCCATATAATAGATCCTCTATTTTTGACCGATCTGTGGACTTCATATACATAACTCAATTGAAAAGTATCCGGCCTACCATAGTAAAACAAAACTAAATTTTTTTTTGGCAAAATTCATTTCTTAATTCAACTTAGTTCCTCCCTTCAAGGGTGATACACTGATGGAGGGTCGCCATCCAACTTTTCGATACCATTTTTGTAGTACGATTTGTCCATTGCATCAATATAGCCCTCAGTTTCAGCGATCACCTCTTCATTCAACGAAAATTTCTACCCGAGCATTCTTTTGAGATTTGCGAATTGAGATTGGTGAATGAGGAAGTAATTCGAAGCTCAATTCATGGATTTTTGCCATCTATTTCATTGACTTGCGACACTGTGCATCGTCTTGGTGAAACACTTCCTTTTTCATACTTTAATCTGTTGAGTTTTACCACGCTTTGGAGCGGGTTCCGTATGCAGTTCCCTCGGATGACTGCCTATTGGACTTCGGAGTGAAATGATGGAGGCATGTTTCATCCATTGTCACATATCTATGCAAAAACTCGGGTTTATTACGCTGGAACATCTCCAAACACTGCTCTGAATCATCAACTCGTCGTTGTTTTTGGTCAAAAGTGAGCTCGCGCGACACCCACTTTACACAGAGCTTTCTAAATATTTGTTGATATCTTTAGAGTGACTGCTATTTCATTCAATTTCATTTACGGTAATTCAAAATCATTTTGTGGATTTTTTTGATGTTTTCGTCGGTAACAACCTCTTGTGAGTGTCCATTGCGTTCGCCATCTTCATTGCGCATTTCCCCACGTCTAAGCTTAGCTTAACAATTCTTGATGGTTGATTTTCTTGGGGCAGTGTCCGGAAACTCGTCATCAAGCCAAGTTTTTACTTTAAAAAGGAATATTATAGCAACATGCGAAATACCTTTCTATCCATTTTTTCGCAATAAAAAAGTTGCTTTACTCAAAATGCTATAATTCACAAACTAATGAACCGGCAGCTGTCAAATTTATACATGCGTCTTTTCAAGGTTATGGTTAACTAAAAATCATATATGATTTAAATCTAGTAGCGTCATCGTGTGGCAGACCGACGGGAGTGGGGGTTTCTAATGCTCGGTTCCACCACAATTCCATTTTTCTTTCGTAAGTATTGCCATTTTTGCATTTCACTAAAAAGTAAAGCTCCAGACACCCGGGTACCGGAAATCGCGAGTAGCTCGATGCTCGCTCGATACTCGTTCATTGCTCCACTGCTCAGCAGAATAAAAATTTTCCATTAAGTTTGTCAAAATTTCTTCAGAATTTCAATGAGTTTCGGACTTTACATAAATAAATTAAAATTTTCTGAGAAAAATGTCAAAGTTTTTGTCAAAATGTCCGGTGTGCGAGTGCTCGTTGCGCAAATGATCAAGCTGCTCGAAAATGTACTAGCAAAATCTTGAGCTGTACTAAAAAGTGTGGCAAAACTTTCAAAAATTTGTTTTAAGAAATGTTTTTTGATATAGTTCCTTGAGCATTTATTTCTTAAGGGTGTTTTTTATGCGAACTTTTGCTTTTCTATCTAATGAAATATTACAACTTTTTACATTAACACTGTTAGTTTGTTTTGAGTGGAAGCCATTAAGATGAAATACCTGCGATATATACAAATATAATTGTCATATAAATCCCTCTTCACTTCATCTTTCTAATAGTGAAAACTGCAATTTTTTAATTCTCCATCCCCAAACACAATACTGCGTTCATCGACATTTACTAACAAATGAACTGCATACAGAATATAACCTCTATTCTCAATAATCTTTTTTATTAATTCTCACTCAGACTCTTTAGCGACAGCTGTTTGCGTAGGAAAATATTAAATGAAATTACAGCTTAATCTCCATAAAGTATGCGGCAAAATGTTGCGATTTATGATTGCCAAGCAACCGATAATCATTGTGCTAATGCGCCATTAAGTATGCAACATTCTTGCATATGATATATAAGTATTTCTCTACAATCTCAATCATCAAGTCATCACCAACAAATCACCTGTGAGCGATACTTTAAGAGCAAGACTTTATTGAGATTACAGTAAAATTTAACTTCACTTCCAACTTTTCATTTTTCTAATCTCATGAATCTGTTTTTTGTTTGAAACAACTTACCTGTACGCTGCAAAGGGCAAACAGTAAATTGATAGCAGTTTTGTGTCATACAATCGTGATGGTAATTTTTATCTATTATCCTATTATCCTACGCCTTAGTGATAAAATACGCAAGTCTGTGCAATGACGAGTGTGTTTATTTCAAATATGCATCCACACAAACAATGTGCACCTCGGACGTCGTATGCCGCCATTCGCCAGTTGTCAACTGAACTCAATGTACACATATTACATTGTATTTAACACATATATAGTGTACTTGTATGTATAAGGCCTTAGTAATAGCCAACCATAGTGACACAGAATTTACTCCACATTTCGACCGCTTTTTGTACTGTACCACTCATATATGTACATATGGGGGAAGTGTGTTCAAAAATGTATCAACAAAATAAGTTAAATGTTAACAAAGGAATAAGGTGAGTCTGCTGTGAGTAAATCAAGATTTTCAAAGAAGGCCGGGAAGACGTTGAAGGTGACGAACGCCAGCCCTGGACGCCCCAGAACATCAACAACGAAAAATAAAGCACTAATGAAACGTATTATAACGTCGAAACTAAGGCTTTCCGACTCGCCAAAATCAAGGCATTATATTCTATGTGACTTTTTCCTATTTCCAAAAAAAAGGGAAAACCTTATAGAGCTGTCGTTTCACAACCGTAGATCACATTGAAAGTGAGTCCCTGAAAGAACTAAAGGCTACCTCAAAGATGGATTTTGAAAAGTGTTTCATGTATTCTCTAATGTAGGCTACTTCGAAATCAAAGTAAACGAATAAATAAATATTGCATTCAAGGTTTCGGAAAGATTTTCAGCCATACAGCACACGAAATTCCGGGTTGCACTGTAAACCTTGAGACAAATTCTTTATTCAATATTTTTATCCATTGTAAAACAGCATTGAACAGAGTTAACAAACTAATCGACAGATCGCCTTCAAAATTGCCGTCCATACAGACGGCAATTATGTCAACTTCTTCGTTGGCTTTTTGGTGTCAACTTTTTGACAAAATGAATTTTGACCCTTAAAGCGGCTTTTTTAAAAGATTTTGACATGAAAACCATTAACGAGAAATCAAAACTCATATTAAAACGAGAAAGAACGGCTGTCTCCGGCCATGCCGAACTCTTTATACATTTCATGAGAATATCAAATTTATTGCGAATTGCAAAATTTGATTTTGAAAATTTTCGGTGTCAGTATCAATTTCAATTTACTTCACACATTTCACGCTTCTAGATGCTTTTTTAGAGGATTTTTGACCAAAAACCTCATATCTGAACAAATGAGTTGTTGGGGGTTCCGATTTCGATGATTTTCGGAACCAATATGCAGTTCATTATGTACTCATATGTTTAGTAATCAAATTTCACGTTCTTAGATAGTTTTTTGACGGATTTATGACCTAAAATTTCAAATCTGAAAAATCGGCCGTGTATATGCTATAGTAGTCCGATCTGCCCGATTCCTACAAATGATCGTTTAAACATATAGCTGCATCTTCCTACCTAATTAAGGGCTTGCATTCAAACGGGCAAACGGACAGACGGACATGGCTAAATCAATTCAAATTCAATTCTGATACGATCGGTATAAACTTCGGTGGGTCTATCTCTTCTCCTTCTGGTACTTACCTACAAACATCGGACGAAAGTTAACACTAGTATACCATTTAATGTACATGAAATCATCATTTTTCCTATGTATAGGGCTTTCTTGTGAAATATAGCATTGCAACAAGTGGATAAAATTAAATATGCATATACATAAATACTACACTTCTAATACTCCGTACTATCGGCTCGTATACTAAGCAAATTCGCCTAAGGCATTTTACAACACACATGCATATAATGACATAACGATGCACAAACGGCGATAATTTCTTCTTTTTACACCAACATCCATAGCCACAGCAATTGCTTTTACACATACATACATATGTAGGTATAAACCTGTTCTTGTCAATGCAACACTAACATAAGCCTTGGTTTGATGGATCATTTACACTAGAATGTGTTGACATTTGCTGTGTTGACTGTTAATACACTAGAAGCATGAAAGAGTATTTAGAATCGAATTGACCAGTAGGAAAATACTAGCTTTCAAAATAATTCCAAAATAAAATAAAACGTTTCGAAGTCCGTTAGAGGATTGAAATGTTCTCATAAAGTCATTCTTCGGAATATTCGGGATCTTCTTAGACAAAATCTATATTTTCTTCATAATTGGCGTTGACTTACAGCTGAATACCAAAGCGCGCCAGCTAAGTCGCTCGACGCCAATTGAAGTGCAGACGGGGTGCTTCTAACGTAGTGAATTTCTTACTTTTGCGCTGCTTTCACCTCACCAGCGAGTACTGCATTCAATACTTTACAGCTCTTAAAGCGCTTTCCTTGATTCGTACGACATGGCCAAGCCAGTTCAGCTACTAGAAAACTATGAACTAAGTCAATGTCCTCGTATATCTAATAAGTTATAATATTAATAAAAACTCGTAAAAATTTTCTTTTGACGACTCTCAAAGGCGACTCTTCGAATTGTAGAGTTGGTTGTTTATTTGTCGAGAGAAAACTGGACATTTTTTATCGCATGCTCAGCCCAAGGCAGCTACAGTTGGCAACAGTAATTCTGCTTTCGATTTCAAGGCAGACGTTATTCATTGTGAATATACTGGTACTTAGATATAGCTTTGAAAGTATTCGATGGAATACCCGCTGGCGGAAGCAGAGGAAGAGGAAGACCTCCACTCTGCTGGAAGGATCAGGTGGAGAGCGACCTGGTATCACTTGGTATTTCTAACTGGCCCAAACAGCAAAGAGAAGAAACGAGTGGCGCGCTTATGTTGATGAAGCTATAATCGCGGAAGCGGTGCCTATACCAAAGAAGAAGAAGAAAAAGATAGACGAAATCGCCTACAACTTCAAAAGTATGACTGTCAACAGCGACGCAAATGCCTTTCACGACAGCTGATTTGTTATTTAGTTTTTTCCGCGTTTACTACCAGACCCATTCATCTCAGTTTCTTATCCATTCTGGAGAAAACAGCACTAATATCGTGATTGTTAAGGCCAATGATGGATATCATCAGCATACGCTATCAGTTGTACGCATTTATAAAACATTGTACCTTATCTGTTTGGTACTGCCGCTTTTATTATTTTCTCCAGCTATAGACTGAAGAAGTCACACGAAAGAAAGTCATCTTGTCTGATGGCTCTTTGGTGTCGAACAGCTTGGAGAAGTACAGTCGTATAAGTAGAGTCGAATAAGACACAACTCCCTTTCGGGCTATCGAAGGCAGCTTTAAAATCGACGAAAACGTGGAGTGTTCGATCTCTCCATCACTGGTATTTTCAGTTGAAAATTCAATAAAAATATAAACAAAAACCTCCTCCCGGAAATGTGCAACTCCTTTTTGTTTATTGATTGAAGTTGTTTTCAAAAATTTTTGAAACCATCGTGCTTTATTATTAGCTGGCTGGGAAGCTTATGGCATTTATCATTAAAGGCTGTGGCGTTCGTTTCTTTATCTTTTGTACAATATTCAAAGACATTTTTAGTCCAAAACAGATTTCCGATGTCTTTTTATCTACGAAAACTGCGCATTTTTTATTATTTCCTTTATTATAAATATTGTTTTGTGATTCTTGTAATAAGAATATCGTAATGTAATTGTGATATCTCATTTCAAAAGATGTCGCCTTAATATCATTTTCCTCACTCAGTCGACTTTGCGTTTAATTATCGAGCGAAGTAATGCAAGTCAGTTCCTACTATGTTACTCAAAAAATGTATAATGGTTTTTGCTGTATGAAAATACACCATACACAGTCCATGTGTTACTGCATCTGCATTCTTATATGGTGCATCTTTTGCCAATATTCTTACATAACGAAGGAGTTTTGTGATTTTTTCTTAATGATTTTTTGTACTGAAATGAAAATTTCTCTTGTTGAGAATGCATATATGCATACGTACATACATGGATGTATGTTAAAGGTGTGAGATGAAAGCGTTCAATCAGTAATTGACAATCAGGCATGACAAGAACTTAATCCTTGTTCACTTAGTAAAGTACAAGAATCAAGAATGAGTAACAATCAAATTTACTAACTCTTCCTCAGTTGAACTTTAATCAACAGTTATACATGAAAATGTTAATAAATTAACTTTAAAATATTGGTCCTTGAAAGAAAAGGATTCAATATTATAAACCGTTTGTATGCTATAATTAATTTAATTAATAAAAAATTAAGAACCGCTAACAACTATTTGTTGTATTTTTATGCAACTCTTCAAGGTCATCTGTAGCTTTAAGGTTCAATGCGTTGTACTCCCAATGACCATGGATATACATGCAATTGTATGTATGACATATTTATCAAATATTCATTCATTAATTCTTATTTTTAAAACTAAAATCGAAAGGGAGAATTTGAAACTTTTCAACTACATTAAATATGAGTACACAGAAAATAGTAAAAAATACTCTTCAAAGTTTAGCAAAACAATTGGGATCTTTTTTCCATTGCTCGCATGATATGGAATATGAGTGAGTTAGCGGCAAGGTGATGAAATAAAATACGCTTGTTGTAGATAAATTTAAAAATGCAAGAAAATAAAACCAAAAGCATATCAATATATGTACATATGTAAGTCAGTAAGTATTATTGTGCAGTTAGTTAATAGTTATTCAAACTAGAGAGAGCATGAAGTGAGATAGAGAAAACATAAAGACAGTTAGCAGATAGCATTTGCTCTTGACAAAGTAATTTTTCATCTCGAGAATCCCTACTTTTTTAAAGATAAAAAGCACAGAAAATTCAAATTCAATGGGGAATGTTTATTATCATTAGAAAGAACATACTTTGGCATATATTATATTTTTGGAAAATTATCTCTTTCAAATGATGGCCGCGGTTACTTCTCAAATGGTCCATCCGTTAAGTCCAATTTTCGATGACTCGTTCGAGCATTTCGACTAGTAATTGGCGAATGACACGCGTGATGTTTTGCTCCAAGGCCTGAAGCGAAGCGGGATTGTCCGCATAGACTAGACTTTACATATCCCCATAGGAAAAAGTTTAACGGGACATGATCTTGGTGGCCAATCGACCGGCCCAAACGTGAAATTATCTGCTCACCGAAGTGTTCTCTCAATAAATCCATTGACTTATGCGATGTGTGGGAAGTGGTGCCATCTTGTTGAAACCAAATGTCGCGGAGATCACGAGCTTCAATTTCAAGCATCAAATAGTCGCCATTGACGGTTACGTTCTCACCGGCATCATATTTGAAGAAATATGGACCGAAGATTCCACCGGCTCACAAACCACACCAAACCGTTGTTTTTTCTGAGCCAGAAATGGGTCTCATCGCTAAAAAAAATTTGGCTCGAAAACGTCGGATCTTCTTGGAACTTTTCAAGAGCCCATAGAGCAAAGCGATGTCGCTTGGGAAGGTGAAGCGGCTTTAGTTATTGCACAAGCTATATTTTGTACTCCTTCAATTTAAAATCTCGACGTAAAATGCGCCAAGTCGTTCTGTACGTCAGTCCGAGTTGCTGCAAGCGGCGCCGAATCGAACCTCCACGGTCTTCGTATACACTCTCAGCTACGGTCGCTATATTTTCTTCACTGCGTACTGGACGTGGTCTATGCGGTCGAATATTATCTAATAATGAATGCTGGATCTCAAGATGGGTGATGGTGTCCCGAATAGTCTACTTGGATCACCCTTTATATGTATTCATATTTTATATTCCAGTTTTTTTAACTAAACACTAAGAACAAAAAAAATATATATACACTATTATGCTCGATATAAGCCGAAAAAAATTATCTATATTACAAAAAGAAATAGTTTTATTAATAAATCTGAAAAACTTAATTTTTAAAAGCACATTTTTTTCCTTATTTCCAGCATGTCAAGCCAAATGTTCACCATTCTTTGCTCCGCCGTCCTTTTGATCGCTACTGCGTACTGCAGCAACGCCATGGCTGTGCCACCATTCTGCCAGTCGGGCATGGTCGAAGATATGCCACCACACATACAAAAAGTCTGTTCGGCACTCAACAATTCGGAACAATTGGCTACGGCATTGAAATCATATCTGAATAGTGAGGCTGCAGGTAAAATTTGTATTTAATTTAGAATTTGAAATTGATTAAAATGGAATTTTTACTTTATATATATATATACTCGCATATATATTTCTCTCTTTCCTACTCAATAGCTTTATTGACCGATCAAGCGCCTCTCAAGCGCTCCGATGTTGATCACGTTTTCTTGCGTTTCGGCAAAAGGCGTTAAATGTCAACAATCATCACAGCGATAAGCCAACCAATTGACCGTTAAAAGGACTCTTTGATTTGAAAAAAAAAAAAAACAAAAAAAAACACACATTTACGCATGACCACCATGTGATTAACCAACAAAAATAAACGACCACACAGATATACATATATGCATTTGGGATTACTTAAAATTATAACGAAAGATAGAAAATTTTGCTTAATTTTTTTTTAATTGTAATTAAAATAATCGTACAAAAAAAATGAATAAAAATATGTATAGCAAAACATGTCGCATAAGTTTAAAGTAAAACGAAAAATTGCATGCAACATATTGCAAACAAAAACATTTTCAAATAAAAGAAGGAATATGTAAAAATATTTTGTATGTATGTATAATACAAATTCTTAAGTTGATCTCTTTATAGAATTAATTACACTTTTCCATACTTGTACATCTGGAATACATATGTATGTATATCAAAATATGCGTCTGTAAACCAGAATTGCATGGGAGCTTGTAAAAAAATACGTCATAAGAACGCATTAAAATTTAAAAAATAAATAAATATTTTTATTGTATTGTATAATTCTTAAAGTGCAAAGAGAAATTGCAAAATTTCAACTGCAAGACTTTTCTATTATAAATTTAATTTAAAAATGTTGGAATAATTACGATAATACAAATAACTTATGAATAAAAAATACCACCACGGAGCAGAGACGCTGTAGCAGATATTTGCAATATAAATACATAAATACTTAGATATGTATGAATAGACGTTTGTACCCATTATCAAAAGGTATAACACTTTTCAAACAAACACAACCTTTATAAAATTTAACATTTTTTGTGCAAATAAACCAACATTTACACATATGTACATCCTTTGTAAATGTAATTTTCCACACTATATATGTATGCATATGTACATACATACATATATAAATAACACAAAGCAGACCCGCCAATAAAGATGTATTTTACAGCACCTTCGTAGTTACTTGCGTATGGAAATGCCAAAGAAATAAAGTTTTCAATAAAGAAATTTATTTCCTATCAATTATTACAAAACTTCTAAAGGTTTTAATGAAATTCCATACTTCTTCTTTATTGGTGTGGGCAAAGTTTACACGATTATAGCCGATTTTACAACAGCGCGCCATTCGTCTTTTCTCTTAGAAGTTCGCTAAACTCGGACATCGAGGTCATCTAATGGGAGCCCAGTAAACGTCCTGTTATGACGTGTTCGGACCAGAGGGAGAGGGGTGTTAGATGAGTCGATTTGAGGGGTCGTGTAAAGAGGTGGTTAGTGTCGTGAGGGAAGTCATTGCAAGCAGGGCATGCGTTGGGTATGTCGGAGGAGACGGTTTGAGAGATCATGCAAAGAAGTGGTTAGTGTCGTAAGAGAACTCATTGCATGCAGGACATACGTTAGGTATGTCGGGGTCGAGTCTGGATAGGTATTAGTTAAGTTGAATACAATATTCGGATCTTAATTGTGCCAGAGTAGTACTCGGATATCTCAAGGCAGCTCGTGACCTTGTTCTGCAAAAGGTGGTGTTTGGATTCCGAGAACACCATTCACAGGAAGAGAGTTCACAAAAGTGTTAACGGACTATCGCTGAATGGTGCTTAAAACCTGTCGCTATGCCGCCTTGTATAGCTTCCTGATGTGTGGAAGTTAAGCTTCCACAGCAAGCGTTGCTGGCCAACTTAGTCGCTGTCTCTCAAATCGCTGAACTAGGTTAATGTTATCGTATATTTCGTACATTTCACCGCTCCATCGTTTGAACCATTTGAACCAATGCCAAAATGTTTGTTCGTTTGCAAATTCTTTCCCCACGAAAACTCCTTGCGCCGACTCATCTGATGTTGTCCATATTCACTTTACTATTCTATTACCTACTCAGTTCAAAATACAACCTGTTGTTAAGAGTGGCTCTGCGCTGGATTTCAAGTATGACATAATTGTTGGTGTTAATTCTAGTTCATAGACTTCCAAGGTAAACGATTCTATCTACGACTTCAAAGCTATGACTGTCAACAGTGTTGTGGGAGCGAGTGTTCCAGTTTTTTTTTTTTTTTTTTTTGATGAAAGGTGATATTTCGTCATTAACGGATGGTGTTGTTCAGGATCCGTTTACACAGTCACTTAAGTTTTCCGGCAATATCAAACTCAGACGTAGCAGCATAGCGGCAGCTCTTTTTCGTGCTATGGTAAGATGCTTTAAAATCGCGAAGAGGTGGTGTGTGTCGATTTTTTTCTCATGGGTGTTTTCCAAGATTTGTTGCACATCTTGTAAATTTTAGATTTTCCACGTCTAAAGCCACACTTATAAAGGAATTCCGGATGTTTAAATTGCACTGCCATTCAACAGGATGGAGAATTGTTCTCTTCCTAAACTCAGTATATTCTGGGCATCGGTCACCAGATCATTTCTTTGGGTCCTATATGGTTACGCTACGGTCTAGGAACCTTTGTAAGTCGCCGTATTTTCTTATTGAATTTTCGGTCATACCATTGTCGGCCAGCTTCCTAAGCTCTTAATACTCGTGCAATCTATGGAAACCGCATTTTCTGACTGTTTTGCCAAAGACAGCTACTTAGACCACCCTTTCGTTAAAATTGTCGAGTACGATGAGCGATATCGCTCTGTGGCGCCGTCCCTCTCTTATCACAATTCCAACACCTAGTTTACGCTCCTGTTGTTGTTGTTGTTGTGGCGGCAATTTGCGCTCCTTTATATGGCCGCTGTAATATATGTAAAACTACTCGTTTCCGTCTTTGGTCGGTCCATATCATCTGTTGTTGTTGTAGTGACTAGCGGAATCCCGCATAGGAGCAGGAAAGACAAGTCTAAATTATCGAGGTCGTCTATTACAAAGTCCATGAAATGACCAGAGACCAGAGGGAGGGGTATTGATAAGCGTCTCTTAAACGGCGGTGATGCCAGCCTTAATGTTATCGAGTAAGCAACCAAGCTGAGCAGCGGCACCTTCCCAATTAAGATATCGGAGATTCCAGGTACTTGTCCTCAAATCATAATCATTTCTACGATTGCCGTGGTCTCTCATCCAAGGCTGTTGTCTCTTTTTCATAAGAGCTGGCTTCTACGTGTGAGTTCCAAGCCCAGCCGGACCAAAAAAAAATCCCTATGCTGTCTGGAGGCCACTTGAAAATGTGAATTCGTCTATTTGTAGGATAACATTAAAACGCATACCACAAATCGAAAAAGCTTATATTAATTGTATATATTTTTATATGTATATTTGATTTTAACTAATGTGAGATTTATATTTGAATTTATTGAGTAGGGCATAATTATGTATACATGTTTATTTTATTATTTAAAAAAAAAACTTCCAACAATTTGGAAATTTACAAGATGAATACGACCATCGTAATTGTATGTAATAGACGTAGATATGACATAATACAATATTTTATAACAACCTAAAAAGACGTGTGGATAGGCTCAAGGCAATACATTTCTATTTTAAATTCAACTAAGGCATTTATACATACATACTACATGTGAAGCACAAACATGTTTACAACTCGTATTATAATACGATAAATACGACAAATACCACGGATAAATTAAACATTCTTGTCAATATTTCAACTACAAACAATTATAATAGTTACATGACTGTAAATATACAATTAGGTTACAAATTTATATATTAAATTAAAATATTTTATAACATCAAAGTAGCCTTGATTGGTGCATTATTCCCTTTTCAATTTGGAGATGATGAGATTAGGACAAACATAACCCACAAATGCAACAGTCCAACATACATCAAAACAAACACGCGCATAAGAGGATAACGACGAAGAAAGGCGCCTAATCGTACGCCAACAGAATCTAAAGAAGAGTAAACACGTTTCACGCGTCGAGCCACACGATTGTCGAAGGGATTCTCACGCAATAAAAGTGGAAACTGCGCTTTAACTGCAATCGTAAATTAGAATATTAATTTGTAATATGTACATATGTATATTAAAACTATAAATTTATTAATAATTGCGTATCTTTTATACCAACCGTCATCAGTAGTGTTTGAAAGCAGTGTATTTCGCGGTACCGCCTTATTACCACTATGCAAAGTACTGTTGAATGTATATTGCTCATGCAGCTGGTCTTGTATTTTTTCTAATTGTATGCGTAGTGCATTTCTTTCGGATGTAATGCGCTCTACAGTTTGCTGTTTATCCACCAAAGTTTGTGTGAGTACTTTCATACGCTCATCTAAATTATCACCTGCTAAACCTACTTCTGTATTCGATGATGTCTTGCGACGAAGCAATTCAGCTCGCAACTGTTGCAATTGTGTCTCCTTTTCTTGAAGACGTGTGGTGGATGCTGCCATATGATTACTGAGCTGTTGACGTAATTTTATCAACTCCTGTGCCTGCACCCTTTGCTCAGACTCTGTAGATAATAAGCGTTCACGTTCTGTTCGTAATTCCTTTCTTAATGCCTCTTCCATAGCGTGTGTATTTTGCTGATATTCTGTATGTTGCTCGTTTATTAAGTGCCAGTCACGTCGTAATTCTTCTAATTGCATTCTCAATGTAATATTTTCTTCTAAAGTTTGCTGATGGTCATGTTTTAAAGTATCAAATTCCATTTGCAATAAGCGTGAATCTGATTCATCTTCATTACACTGAATAGTTCCAACAGTTAAACCATTTGCCTTTAATTCGGCTATAAGTGCATCCTTCATTTGTAGCGAGTATTGTGCTTTCGCTCGATATTCTTGCAACTCTTTGCGCTGTTGCTCTGTTTCCTTCATTTGCATTTGTAATTTGTGTGCCGCCTCCAAATATTCTTGTTGTAACTTAGCTAAATTTGTTTCTAGCTCCGAAATCGAATGTATATATGAATGTTGCGTGCTTTGGACTTTACTTAATTCATTTTGAGCTTGATCACGTTCATCTGTCAAACGCTGAAGCAGTGATTCCATTCCTTGTAATTTTTTCAGTAAAGCAGTTTTCTCATTGTCCCTGGTTATGGCTATTAAACGTGCTTTTAAGTCATCACGCTCGCCGGTCACTTCATTTAAAGCGATTTTAAAAGCCATCAGCTCATTACTTTCTGACGTACCTGGTAATAATGATCCTTCTGTTGCAACCTTTCTCATGGTGTCGTGTTTTTGATTTGTATCCTCCACATCAATTGTAACAGCATCTTCGTGAGAGTCAATGGAATTGCGTCGAGAGGAAAGCTCAGAGTTGATGTTCCATTCCATTTTTACAGTTGTTTCTGGCAAACCAGTAGTACTTTGTGTATTTAGGGCTTCACCCACTTCACTTTCACCCTTACTAAACGACGATTTTCCGACATCTTTGACTTTAAGAGGAGAAAATGTTGATTTTACTTGCAAATTACTGTTTGATAAGTTGCGTCGCAGAGTTCCCAAAACGGTTTCACCACCCTCAGCATCTTCACCAAGCGATGATGACGATACTTGCAGTGCACTGGCAGCATTTTGATCTAACTTATTCAGAATATTTTCAGCTTTTCCTGCTAAGCCTGATATCCAAGCCATTTTAACGTAGTCGTGGCGTTATAATAATTTAATTTTTTTTAAAGTAAACAAATTTTGTATTGTCATAACAAACTTGACTCAAAAAGAATTTTCTTAAACAGCTGATCGTTGGGATATTTTGAGAGAATATAATGGTACAAATAGTATAGTGCGTATCTACGTACATAATTTATTTAACGGAAAGACGCATATGCTTTGATGCGCTACCTGTTAAATTATTCTCTAAAATTGAAGTTTGATTAATTTATACAAAATTATCATACTCTTTCATCAAAAGTCAGCATATGTTGTTTCATCAATTTTCGGAGTATAACCCAAAGCTTTGAAAAAGAGCTTAGACTGTCTCATGCAATTAAATATCATCATGATATTCACCAGCCCTAACCTCCAACAGAGGCGTGTATAATTCTGACAGCTGTTGGATCATTAGTTTGTGAATTATAGCATTTTGAGTGAAGCAACTAAAAAGGAGTTTCGCGTGTTGATAAACTATTTCGCGTGTTGATAAAAACTTGGCATGATGACGTGTTTCCAGGCACTGCCCCAGGAAAATCAATCATAAAGAATTGGTATGCTAAGTTTAGATGTGGCGAAATAAGCACCGAAGACGGCGAGCACAGTGGACGATCAAAAGAGGTTGTTACCGACGAAAACGTCTAAAAAATCCACGAACCGTTTTGAATGATCGTAACTTGAAATTGAATGAGATATCAGGCGCCCTAAAGATATCAACAGAACGTGTACATCATATCATTCACGAATAATTGGGTTTGAGAAAGTTCTGTGCAAAGTGGATGCCGCTCTCACTTTTGACCCAAAACAACGATGAGTTGTTGATGCGGCTATGTCGATATGTGACACCGTATTCTGCAGATCTGGCCCACAGCGACTGTTTCCTGTTCAGATCTCAAAAGAAGGAAGAAATTTTCGGCGAATTTAGAGGTGATGGCCGAAATTGAGGCCTATTTTGAAGTAAATGACAAATCGTACTAGATGAATGGTATCGAAAGTATACCATTGAATAAAAAAAAATTAATTTTGCCAAAAAAATGTGTTTTACTATGTTAGGTCGGGCAATTTTGAATTGACCTGTTATGTTCCTCATGCAAGGAGTTCTCGTATGACACTAACTATCTCTTAGTAGGCCCACTAAAACCAACCTAAATGACTTTGAGCAAATCAACTAGCTATGTATGCTTCTCAACCGAACTATTTAGCAGTTACAACAATAACCTTTAAAAACCAAAAACTTGACAAATTTATCTTCCGAGACTTTTGATTAAATCCTTATCTGCTAACGCAAATAGATAGAATCTAAGCAGCATAGTCATTTAATCTTCTGGGTCCGTTTGTTGTCACAAAATTTGAAGATTTTATAGTATGACATGAAAAATATAGTTTCCCATTAAAAAAAAATCAATCAAACGCACTAGACGTGTTAAAATGATATGTTCCAGCATTGTTAGCAGAACAACGCACACCACCACAAACCAGACGGGATGCTCGGTTAAGCGGCTACAAAGCGTCAATTAAACAAGTATATATGTTAGTCGTATAAAAAAGATCTTACCTCGCCTTTCCTTTACTGTATACTATTTGAAAAATATTTACTTAAAATTCAATATATCTGTATTAAAACCACGAACATAATTATTAATAAAAACTTTATTGAACCGTATTGCTGGTGATATTTTTTATACACAAAATGATTATTCATAAAAAAAATATTGATTTAACAAAAAAAGAATTGACTCATAGAATAAACTAAATTTGTATAACTGAAAAAATTGAATTATTCATCAAAATAAAAAAAGTGTAAATTATATGATTTCAAATTAGTATTCTTATGTGAATGCCCAGCTTTGCCAGTATTTTTATATATTTTTATATATATTTTTTTAAATTTTAATTCAATTTTCAAAGATATATTTAGGTAAATTATCAGTCTATTGGCGTTTATATGCCGCCAAGCATCTTTTACTAGGTAAAATGTAAAAAAAGAGTAATTTTTTCACAAAATTTTGTTGGTTGTATTGTATCTGCTTTTAATTTATATTAAATAACGTTGAATTGAATTCGCTAAATTATTTAATTTCTTAAACTTAGCTCATAGCTTTGAAATCATGCGTTATTTTTTTTTTCTTTTTTCTTAATTCGAACATTTTTGTTAAAGCTTCAACCAATGCTTTTTTATTTCTCTCGCATATACTTATTTTTATTTTGTATGTGCAGTTGTTAATTTAGGCTTTAAACCGTCTGCAAATCTTTATTGAAAATATTTGTGTATTGCAGTCAAAATTTCTGTTTCAAAATTAAATTCATGCTGTGCATCCTCTGTGGTTATTCATAAAGTTCATGATTTAATTTTTATTATCTTTTCAAAATTGCTTTTCAGATATATTTTAATTTTTCTTTTCTGTGCTTTTTTTTATCTCCGTACAATGCAACCGAAATTCGTTGACTTATCAGACATACATACGTTGCTCTTTTTGATTATAAATTTCCACTTTGTAATGGTAATAATTGTTTGTTGAAAGATTTTTTTAGTGTTTACTCTTTACTGTCTTTAACACTTTTCATTATCTTATTTAGTTTTTTGTTCGATTATATTTTTTGGGATTTCTTATTGTTTTTTTTTTTTAAATTTATTTTATACACATTATGCATACTATTGTTTATTTATTGAGTGAGTGTTTTATTGTCTTGTGCTAGTTTATTTTACTTTTTCAAAAATCATAAAATTTAAATAAATGTAACGGAATACAAACATAAATATTAACAAACTTAGATATTGGTAAAATTTTTAACAAAAATTAAACAATTTCAATAAAGCATATTGTAATTATGTATGAAATTCAAAGGATATTTTTAAATTACCATTTCTTTGCTTATCCATTTGAATTCTTTCTTGCATCCGGGTTGAGCATATCTTTTTATTTTATTTTTTATTCTTTCATTGTTTCGTTTTTTTTTTTTGTATTTTATCAGCAAAACTTTTTTCACTTTTACGCCTTTATAGCCTGTAAAGCAGAAAACTAAACTAAGAGGTTATTTTTACTTATATATAAAGTAGTATAATATTCCCCTTCGTCCCTTTGAGCTTAGCGCACATCAATTTATCACATTACTATCACAGTTTGTTTTCTTTTGCACTTACCATTCACCTTTTCTCAATTGTAAGTAGATTTGTATATTTTTCGCTGCTTTAAAATAGATTGGGTTGTGTGGTATTCATATTACTTCTGGTATTTTGTAAGATATGATAGTTTTCTTAAAAAAAATTAAGAAATTTTTTTTTTTTTTCAACTTTCAACTTTTTTGCGCCCTTATTCATTTCATTTTTGCGTTGGCTTTTTCCCTTGTTAACACAGAGTTGTATTATTTTTTGTTTAGACTCAATAAATTATTTTGTCAGTCTTTTTTCATGTTTCGAACGCTTTTACTCAGCCTACAAAAGCTATTACTACAATTTAAATATATTTAGTTTTAATTATTTCAAAATTTTTTGGCAAATAAACTATTTAGACTTAATAAAATATTTTTGTCCATTTACTCTTATCGGAAATGAAAATAATATTATGAACTTTTATGTTGTTCGTTGATTTCATATAGATTCGTTTAGCTATATACTTTGACTAAACTATCACATATTTAATACCATTTTTAAGTAATTATTTGATTGAGGAATATAAGTAAAATGATTACGAACACACCAAATGTCATTCATTTTCGTAATTCCGAATTCTTTGGCAATTCACTGATTTAAGTGTTTTGTTTGGGCTTTAATTTTTTTTTTTTTTTTTTTTTGAGCCTTTAATTGTTTTCAAAGTATGCCAATAATACTTGTGAAGGCTTTTGCTTTTAATTTTTTCCTTTAAATTTTGCATATTTTTTTATATAAAAAATAAATAAACATTTTATTGCTTAGTCTCCTAGGACTAAAATATATGATATCGCTAAATACTATAGAAACTTCTCAGTTTGAAAGTTTAGTGTATAAAATTACCCAGAATGCGCCGCCGGCGATATTTTGTATTATATATAAGTGGAATCTTTACTTTCATATTTTATAAGCCCCTTCCATTTGTTTATGTGAAGATTTTAAACTTCATTTAGAGAATACATACATAAAAAATATTTAATTTTTACAAACTTTGTCTAAGTTTTTGGGCAGAAACAAGATATGTAAAAAAAACAGGTTTTAAATACGTTATATATAGACGTATGTTGCTCTTTTCGTTCATATTTTTTGGTTAAAATTTCTATAAAAAAAAATATAATAATCTTGCCTTTGCATTAGATTTAAAATATCACAGTTGACCAGCATTTGAAGCTGTTGAATTACGATTTTACACACTGAAATAATGCAGTGGCGGTATATCTCTTGTATTTTCAATGTGAAATCTTTGAGAGAATTTATCATAAACATAAAATTTTGCGAAAAAGTAAGCGCAAATTGCATGTAACATAATTTTATTTCAGTGATGGATGATTGTTGGTTTTTTTTTTCATCTTCAAGTAAAATTTAATGATTTGCAACAATTTTGGTACTACTAACTTTTTTATTGAGTTTTTGCATATATCATAGTTATTAGAGGATGTTCTAACTTGAATAAATGTTGTTTTTTTTCTTTTTATAATAATGTTCTACAATACTTATATATGCAGTTAAATGTGCTTGATATATATATTTATATATATATATATTTCAAACATATATATTTCATACATATATGCATTTAATATTGAAGTGTTACTTATACATTTATGTGTATTTAAATTTACAATTTGAAGCCAAAAAATTTTTTTAACTAACCGAATATTTCTTAGTACAAAATAATTGGTTTTAATAAACTACATATGTACGTAAGTATGTATTATTATTGTAGTATAAACAAATAATAATAATTTGTCAAATTCTGGTAAAATTGATCATTTTCTTGATTTTTCAATACTTAAAAATGTCAGCTTTAGCTTACAATTACAGATAGGCATTTTGCAGCATGTTACCATATTGGCAAATAAAATTATTTTCTATCTTACTGCTGTTAAAATTTTAAGAACATGCTTAGGCCCTAATATTCTTATAATTTTTCAATAATTATTGCTTTCAAATAAGAAAAAATAGTTAGTACGCGGTTTTTTTTACGGTTATTCAAAAAAAAAAAAAAATATATATATATATATATATATATATATATTCTAGTCAAATATTTAAAATAAATTTATATTGTAAATCTTTCGTCAACTTAAATATAGTCAAAATAATTCATATTTTTTTTAGCTTAGAAAGTTAATTCTTTTGTCCGTTCACTTTTTTTTTTGTTAAGCCGGGTATATTTGAGGTTCATTTGGGACATAAATGGAGGGATGTAATGGGGGTTAAAAAACGCTTTTTTATTATAGTAAGGATTGAACAAGTAATTTTTTTTACTTTTCTGTCTCAACATTAAACATTTAGACTGAATTGTTTATATTTATTTTATGTGAAATTAGGTATGAGAATCTATGTTACCTTTTAGTTATCTATCTGTTTCTTATTCAATTAAGTTCCTTAATTTATATGCTCAACATATTTGGCATGAACATTTACATCTTTTCATTATCTCGTCTGTTAATACAATAACAGCGTTTGTAATAGATTCCACGAACCATGTATATCTCATTCAAAGCTCCGTATTGTGTTTCATTACATATCGCAGGAGTTCTTAATAATAGCCTGCTGCATTAGAATAACCCTGCTGATACTGTGAATCTGTTTTTGGAGAAGATCGAGGACATAAATTAACATTTATAATATTAATTTATATTTTAACTATATATATATGTTATGTGAAAATATGCCAATTTCATTTTAACAGTTTTTTTTTTATGAAATCTTCAATAAGCTTAGAGTAGCTTTTATTACAATACATAATTCCAATTTTACACTCACCATAGCCTGCATAAGCACGTTCGTCATATGATTGATGACCATGCTGCGAGTAGTCTGCCTGTGGTGCTGTATTATAATCTACGGCTGGCGCGCCATACTGTTGTGTATAGTCCTGGCCGTAAGTCTGATAACGCGTATCTTGAGTACCATAACTACTAGAGCTATAAAAAAAAAAAAAAAAACAATATATACATACAAATTTTTCCCATACGTATAAATGTAAAACATACTTATAAGTTTGATATTGACTTTGATCATATTCAGCACCCTGTGTCGCATAAGCACTATTTGCTTGTTGTGCCGAAGACGCATGTGTGGCATATCCACTTTGACCATAGCCATTGTATGAAGATTGAGCGGTTGGAGCCTGCGCATATGATTGTGCATACGGATCAACAGCTTGTGATTGATCATGTGTCGCATAACTGTGATGACTGTATATATAGGTGTAATAAAAAGTGAAATTTCACTAATATAAACATTTAATTTCATTACCTTTGTTGCTGTTGATGGTGTGCAGGTGGAGCGCCATAATTTGCCGGCGGTGCCATTGGAGCTGCATGTTGCATTGCTTGATGATACTTTGGTACCATTGGTCTTTGCGAGTAAGGTCCTCCTTCGTAACGGCCCCGTTTTGGTCCGGGAGGACCACCGGGTGCGCCTCGTTTTAGCGATGGTACAGGTGCTATTTGTGTATTAGCACTATGTGGTTGCGAATGCATAGGTGGCCGGGAAATTGATTGGCCGTAGCCCCCACGACCTCGAGGAGGACCGCCTCGACGCATTGGCATTTGACTATGTTCCCCGCCAGGACCCATTCCATGCATGCCACCATTCAAATGTGAGTTATAACTACCACGTCCACGAGAGAATGAGCCACGTCCACGGGGTGGTCCCCGTGAAGGCATAGTGTTAACACCACCATTGGAATTAAGTACTACCGGTGCTGCAACGGGTACTTCAGGTGCTGCAACACCACCATTGGTGGCAGATACTATTTCAGTTGCTGCGCCCTCAACGGCTGGTGCAGGTGTCGCCGAGCTTGCTGTTGGTACAGGTGAAACTGTTTTATTGTTTTCAGCACCCGTATGTTGCTTTGCTATTGTGCGTGTATTGTGAAATATTTGTTCATATAAATACATATTTCTGTATACTGCTATACTTACGTTGGGCATACATTGGTGGCCGACCTCCACGCATTGGTGGACCACCACCACGAGGCACATAACTTCCGCGCCCCTGATAACCAGATCCTCTGGGAGCACGCATGCCACGACCACCAGGACCCATGCCTTGTGGTGGAGGCCCACCACCCATCATACCACCGCCACGACCCATATAATGACCCCTACCCATGCCTCTACCGCGACCGCGTTCAAAACTTCCACGCATTGGTCCACCTCTGCCTCGATAACCTCCACCACGTGGTATTGGTGGACCTACTGGTGCTGCTATGCCTGTTTGTGCTCCTTCCATTGTTATATTTATTTTTATTTGATTAATAACTTTTCACTTTTCTCACAGAAAAAATATTTTCTTTCTTTAATTTACAAAATACATATAACCCGGCGGTTGTATCAAATGAAGTTTTATTATGCAATTATCTCCGAATAGTATCAATTATTTACCCACTTTTCACTTAGAAACCTAAAGTACATATATTTAAAAATATTTTGATTCTATTTTCACATAAATTTTATCAATTTTTTTCACGAATTTTTTAATTTTTCATGGAAGAAAAGATTAAACCATACAAGAACTTTGCAAAAAAATATGGCGTCGCATTTGATATCGATTTTTGAAAACCAGGGATGTACTTGTGCTTGAAGACAACAGCGTTGAACAAGGCTACCAACGCGACAAAAACACTGATGCAGACAAAGCTACAAAATGTGGTATTTGCAAGACATTTTCATTTTGACATTTTATAAAAAGGATAATAATCATATCTCTGAAGACCAACTTATAAATTTATGAAGAATTGCAGCCAGATAATGTGTTTGAAATTGAAATTTTACATTGGATATGACCCCTTATCGATGTAAGGATTGTGTGTATTTTGCATTTAATTTTTCAACTGATTAATACTGAGTATTTAAAAATTATGAAGATGTCTGACTTGTAAAATTAAATTTTTTTATTAAATCAGCATTGTTATGAATTTTGTAAGAAGAGATTAGATTTAACAGCGGAATTTTTTGTATCTTGTAGGGAGTTTGAATTTAATTAAACATCGATTTGAGTTTAACTCGTTGTAATTATAGGTTTTCCTACAAGGCAGGTTAAAATGTTCCCACTTTTGACAGATTTTATTAAATATTTTGAGAACAGTATTAGTAAATTTTCCTTCACAATAAGTTTCGGGGCTGAAAGAAGGTGCAGTTTTCTTTTAATATTTAAGTTTAATATAATTTAATTTAAAAAAAATCAACAAATCTTACTTTAAAAAACGTTTATGTTGTAGAATATCATTGTGGTAACCATCGTGGTCAACACCCGCTGTTGAAAACAAAGGAGATAAAACGGCCGCAGCAACGTGTGTTAAATCTTTGACAAAAACCATAAGCGTTTGTAGTTGCATGTGTACATTAATACAAAATTAAAAAAGGAGGCAGAGGAGTGCCAGTATTGTGATTAGCAGCAACTGCGAAAATGCCTGGAAAAGTCGGTGTGAAAATCAAAGCTGGGCGCAATTTGCCCGTAATGGATAGGAGTAGTGACACTACCGACGCATACGTAGAAATAAAATTAGGCAATGTCACACATAAAACGGATGTGTGTCGAAAAAGCTTAAATCCACAATGGAATACAGACTGGTAAGTAGTGGCTAATAATGCTACTCTGTCTTTTAATCGATTCTAAAGACGAGGCACTATCAATATGATCAAAATGATAATAACTTGACATGATAAGTAGAATAGTAGCACCAATCAGTATTATAGATATCATACACACTGTAATATGTATTGGTCAAATGTTTTAACCTAAATATTTTAATAATCTTTTAGGTACCATATAATAAGATATGAACATATTTTAATTTATTATTTTTAATATATGAACTTCCAAGGTTTCGTTTCGAGGTAGACGATGCTGAATTACAAGATGAGCCATTGCAAATACGGTTAATGGACTATGACACCTACTCGGCTAACGATGCTATTGGTAAAGTGAATATAAGCTTAAATCCTTTATGCTTAGAAATGTCGGGACCGACGACGCATGGAAAGGGTACTGTTTTATCAGGTTGGATACCAGTTTTCGATACAATGCATGGTATACGCGGCGAAGTCAATGTTATTGTTAAAGTGGACTTGTTTTCTGATTTAAACAAATTCCGACAGAGCTCATGCGGCATACCATTCTTTCACTGTAAGTTGTTATTACCGCTATATAATTTTCAATTAAACAAATTATATTTAATTTATAGCGCAATGCATACCATTTGGTTATCGCGCCCAGATGATACATGGCTTTGTCGAAGAGTTGGTGGTCAATGATGATCCTGAATATCAATGGATAGATAAAATACGTACGCCACGTGCATCCAATGAGGCCAGACAAGTCGTATTTCTTAAATTGTCGGGTCAAGTAAGTGCAAATCATTGAACAATCTCTATATATATGTCATCTAATTTCACCCACTCTATTTCAAAGGTACAACGCAAAATGGGTCTAAAGGCTATTAATATGGGTGCTAATGCTGTTATCGGGTATACACAGTGTTTCGACTTGGAGGGCGATGTTGGTGTGGTGGCGCGTGGAATCGGCACCGCTGTAACCTTGATCAAAGATGTAACATGCAGCCAATCAGCGGTCGCTACAGCAGATAATGCACTAATTGAAGAGTAAGTACTGCTGTTTATATGGATATACTAGTGTACACAATATACATTAATGGAAACGCCTGCTATATAACTTAATTTTTTACACATGTCTTTGTTGTTTTGATGTCTCTTTTTCCTGCGTGTTTTTATGCATTAGTGTACACAGCATAAAATGTTCATCAACAGAATGCTGCACTTGCTATTGATGATGACATAAATTTATGTGCAACCAACACTCCAATGTACACTAATGCGTATATACATGCATCTCAAATGTTTATGCAGTCTTTCTAATTAGTATATACAAACATACTCAAATGCATGACAACACGTACTACATGTTCGTATATATGTATTGATAGAGGCGAGAACGCAGGCGTGGAAATATGTGGCAACATATTGTGGCCTTGATGCATACAGATGACTTCAAAGCAAATACTGCCGTTATTTGCTTTTCTTAAATAATGTGGTCTAATAAAGAGGTTTAGCTAATTTTAAACACAATGAGTGTAGAAAATTTGATTAAACCAACTGATAGTTGCCAGAACAACGAATCGTATGAGTAACTTTTTTTCGGAAATAGTGTATGTTTAGTATTTTGGGTCTATGTTTTATTTAGATAACATTTCCAAACTTTTTTATTTATTTTAATACTGTATTAGCAGCGTTCTTTCCCAATGTAAATGTGCTTAATTTCTGTAAGGAACAAAAAGTTAGAAAAACTAAAAATATATTGACCATTTTCATCTACGATATGAGTGTAGAGAAGGTTTTTTTTGAACTCAAGTTATTCAATACCAGAACTGAATATGGCTTACATGGCATGTATAGGGACGTTCAATTTATTCTAAGAAACCTCCGAAACCTCTGATGGATTTTGATGAGGAGCTTTAACTTCATGCAAAAAATGGACTCGAAAATATTTATAGGAAATAACATTTTTCAGAATATATGTATATAAGTATATGCTTTTCATACGAGTATATATATGAGTTTATGTTTTTATAACAAAAAAGTGTGAAGGAAAAATTTTTGTGCGAAATTTGGTAACAGTATAGCTTTTGAAATATAATTTGAGAATTCAGTTCTGGTATAAAAATAATGTCTTACTATATTAGTTACTAACTTAAAACTTCTTAAGTTAATTTTAAAGACTCCCATGCATGTGTGTCAATTAATGTATGTGTGTTTTCTTAAACTTATTTACTGTTATTCTCTTTCAATGATATTAAATAAAAAATATCTCTTCCCTCTCCTTAAAACTTAATTAAATCTCTTCACATCCCAATCATATTGTGCGCTGCTAATATAAATACGATGTACATTTGTAAATAAATTCAATTCATATAAATCAATGTATGAATTACCAATATTAAAATCAATTAATTATCATCATTGTACATATAAAACGCGCAATTATTTATTTTGTTGTCCTTAACCCAACTAAATTATGGTCCGTAATATATTTGCCTCTTTGTTCGCATAACCCATGGTTGTACGTGCTACGTTCTTATAAATAATCCACCTGCTCGTTTTGTTTTGTTGTTCGCCTTCCTGTTTTGTTTGCCAATAAAAAATCAAAATAAAAATAACAAATTACGCCATCCGCTTATGAACGATAATTGAAATTGTCATCAAATCTTCATATAAAATTGCAACGTTGTTGTTTTTGGCATTAGGCGTACAGTGAAATACATAGAATTTCTGACAGGTTCACACATCAATCTCGCCGAACAACCTACTCCTTGCGCATTACAAATTCGCAAATCCCGCTCATCGACACTCTTCGATCTCCAGCATGCCAATACGGGTGCAATGGTAGACAATGAAATCATGCATGATCTAATGCGTCAAGAGGATGAGAGAGGTGAGAAGCCCGCGAAGAAGCTTCGGCATCATATGAAGCGCTTCACACATTCTTCTCGAAATATATTCAATGAGAAATACAATGCTTTTATGCGGAAATTTGGTGAGAGTGTTGAATCCAAGTCGCTAAGCAGCACTTCACGTTCACTTAGCAGCCTCTGCGCCACCGCCGGTAGTCTAATCAAAGATGACGGCACCACCTCAGGTTCGTCGGGTCGTAGCTCTACAGGTACCGCTTACGATTTGCGTCGACGTCAGAGTTTTAAGGCCAAACACAAGATTTTCGGTGGTGTTGGTGGCGTAGGGGTTTCAAAACCGCCCTTTCTACAACGCCAAGTAACAGTGAAACGTAGCAGCGGTAGTGGGAGCACAAGTGGTAGTGCTGACAATACGCATGCCATACTGCGTTCGGTGAGCGCCGACAATCGAAGAGAAACTCCAGTTATCGCTTCAATATCAGAATATTCGGACAGCATACGCTCCTCACCAAATGTCTGTGGTGGTAACAGAAATGAAGATATTGATTATGATGATGATCATTTGCAACGCGCTCACGCCAATAAAAATTATGATTACAATACATCTTCGCTGGCCAGTGGTAGCTGTGGCCGTAGCGACAGCAGCAGCTGTGTGGATGTGGTAGGCGCCATTGGTGGTTATCATGCATTTGGTGAATTCTCATCATATGAACCACATCGGCTGCAGCTGAATGTACACGACACAGTCACGATCCGTTCATGCTCGCCAAATACGCTCTCCTTGAGCAACTCAGAGAGTTCCGGTTCCGAGTTGGAGGTGGAGACAGAGTTGACACATGAACAGACTCGCGGCGAGGAGGAAGAACGTGTGAAAATGGAGAAATACTTAAAAATTTGCAAGGACACCGAAGATGTCGATGCCAAGTGGATACAACCAAACGAGTTGGAGAATTTCGACGACAGTTTGACCGATTTAACGCCACGGCGTTCATTGTTGCGCGATCTGAAGACATTGTCACAACATGTACAGGTGCAGTGGGAGTAAACTAAAGATAAATAAGATATTTCCCAAAAATTTTGAAAAAAAAGTATTTTTGATGTCCGCAGTAGCAAAGTGGTTAGCATTGCGTACCACCATGCAGAAGGTTATGCGTTCGAGTCCTATCCCGACTAAATTCCAAAGTTGTAGGAAATTAATAAAAACAAGAAAAAAGGGCTGAAGATTCGGACTGTTAAATCGACGAATATTAAACATTTCGACCAAATTTTACACACAAATTTCTTTCACGTAAACGTGTGGCGAATAAGGGCGCAATCGGATAATCATAATATAAAGGTTTTATTACTTCGGCCACTTCCTCACACGTAACGTAGAATATTTGGATCATTAACTAGTTTTTAAATTGTCTAAAAAACGTTTCGAAAATTTTTGGGAAATTTCAAATTGAGTTGAATCATATAAAATCTAATTAATTTTTGAAATTAGTAATAAATCCATCTGCTCACTTGCCTATTGTTGGCTATTTTCTAGGAGTTTATACATGCTAAGCCGAAAAAAATAGAGAAATTACCAACACCTTCGCCACCACAACAACGTCGCACAGTTGTTTCACCACAATCAAAAAATGCTTTATTCCTTCAACCGCTAACAAACAAGAGCAAAGAATATTACTCTTCACAACCGGAGATTTGCATTGATTGGGATGGCGATATGTGTGCAACACCACCACCCACACATATTTCCCAATCACGTTCGCTTATCAATCTCAGACGCAGCAGCGCCAATTCACCATCAACAATTAACAATGCTAATGCTCAAGAGCTTGATTTAACCACTACAAAAGACGATATGTACGCCACTAATGCTTATGCCCATGGTTATGTTTCGGATTCAGACTCCAGCTCCGCTTATTTGCCAGCCACCATTAAATCATTTGCCAATAACGCCAAATGTCCAATATTTAAAATATGCCCATCGAGTCCCTCGCCATCGGTGACTGATTTAAAGATACCCTATATTGAAGATGATACCTCGTCTGCGATTGATGACAGTGCTTCAGAGACCACCGAAATATCTACACCGGTTTTAGGCAACAGCAGACTTAGCGTGGCTACCGTAAGCGCTGTGGCGCCTTTAGACCTTATTGACACAAATGCTAATTTCCCTGTAACTAGCAGAAAGTACGTAGTAGGCAATACATCTAGTAATATTAGTAGTCCACAGCGCTCCCCTAGTTCCCTCAATGTTCCCCATCCCAATTATATTAAAGCAAATAAAAACTGTACTAATCATAATAGTAATAATATGAATTCACACTTGCTCGCACCACCGCCATTGCCATTGCCATTACCATTGCCGTCATCGTCCACGTTATCATCATCGCGTACGCTATCGTCGTCAACGCAAACGCTCGTTTCTGTGCCTGTGCCAACCTCTTCGCCTTGCATATCGTTACCTTGCACCAAAAATCGTCATCACCATCAACATCGTACGCATCACGATAGGTCATTGAACGAGGTGAATGCAGCAACTAGAGAAGCGTCCAATAACGCCCTGGTAGCAGTTGCTGCCGCCGCATCCGGCATCAGCGATAGTCCCACTTTGAAACGTTTCGCCTCCCCAGCTCAGGCCGCAATCGTGGCAGCTGCTGCGTCAAATACGTGCGCCAACACATTAGCTAGTACGCAGCAGTCATCAGAAGTGTTAATGCCGGTTGGCGGCAACAGTGGACGATGCAAAAATGCGACTAGCCCATCGAAGTTGGCATTAAATCCAACAGCGTCCAATATAGCAACGGAATACAATAGCAATGCAGTAACTGCGGTCGTTTCCACAACAACAACGACGGGCTCGACAACAGCGCCAACCGTTGATGGTGTACCTGAAGCCGTGATGAATTCAATACCCTCGACAGCAATCGCATCAAAGGAATCGCTGCCAACGGAAATGTGTCGACGCTCATCAGACTCAGATTTGAGCATAACGCCAAAAGGTAAGAGTGTATTTATTTTCCTATGTTTTTTTCTACCGTTGCGGCGCACACTAGAGCTTCATTGTGTGTGAGTGTAAAAATGAGTATAATTTCTCGTAGTTTGATCTTAAGTTCTGATTTTTTTTTTAGAAAAAGGTCTTCTCTTTTAATAATAATTCAACAATAACAAAGTAAATCCAACAGTTACCCTCTTCCGACCCAACTGACACTGGGATGACATCCGCCTAACGGAATTCATCGAGTCATTAAGAGCAAGATTTTTTTAAGAGAACTCTGTATTTGTCATTACGAAAAGTGTGTCTGGAAAATGAAATGTGCTGGAATAACATTTAAAATCTTGACAGAAACGACGAAGCGTAATCCATTCTTTTTGGAAGTTTACTACATTATTTCTCTCCGACTAGGAATTGTGTATAAGAAGGAAGATTCGGAAATTACCCAAACCCAATTAGGGTTCCACACCACCAAACCGTATTCCATTATTGATATCGTTAACGGCGGTCGAATTAGCCGAGAGGTTAGCATTGCGTACTACCAATCGGAAGGTGAGGGTTCGAGTCCTGGTTCAACCAAAATGATCAAAATTATAGAAAATTATTATTCTTATTGCGGTCGTCCTTGGCCAGGAAATGTCAGACTCTCTGAGTGTATTTGGATTAGAAATGAAAGCTCTTCATAGAAATCCATCGGTCGTTCGGAGGCGGCTTATAATTGAAAAAATAAAAATAAAGAGCTCGGCCGAAAATCGCTTCAGCGATTACAAAGCGCCAAGTATATATGTATATATATGCATGCGCTGTTTTAATTTCTTCTAACCATGTCTGTCCACCTCCGCAGGGCTGGGGCTGGGCGTATCGTAAACGATATGACATCTTAATCGATTGAAGGATGGAAACACAAAGGCTTTTCGGCATCTAACACAGAGATAAGAAGATATCCATTGGATATCATGTCGGGTGACTGGGCCGGTGGATTCATTACATGTGGACAATTCCATATTAGCCTGCACTATTGTCGATTTGTGTTTAGGATTTTTGACCTGATAATACAGGAAATTTTAACGTATTCAAAGTTACTCGGCACTTTGGAGTTAATTTTCTTTTAATATTATACTAAGGTACAACGTTTTATCTATAATACCCTCAAAAAAGACCAAATTTCCAACGCCGACTGCAGACATATATGCCAATACCATAACACTGCCCCCACCATGTTTAATAGTTGGCTTGATTTTACATCTCTGAAGCTCAGTATTGGGTTTCCGCCACACGTAAGGCATTCCATCTCAGCCGAAAAGGTTGAGCTTCGATTCGTCAGCAAAAATTACTGTGTTCCAGAAGTCAGAATCCTTGGTTTCCAGCTTCCAGTCAACGGCAGCTCGGCTTAGTTTATTTTTTGGCTAATGAATGACTTCTTTCGGGATACTCGGCCAATGAAGTCGTTCGAACGTATTATTCGAACAGTTTTATCACATGATGATTTCGCTAGTTCCTCCAAAACCTCTGTGGCTACTTTTGAAGCTAATAGTTTGAGATTTACTCAAACTTCTGGTACAAATAATCATTCGTCATGTTCATTGAAATTTTATTTGGAGCATTCCGGTCTTTATTTTGTCTACGATTTTCATGAACGAAACGCTCAATTATATTTTGTACTGTCGCACTACTTGAATTAACAATCTCAGCAATTTTTCGCTGCGGTTTTCCATTTTTATAATGATTTATGACCATTCACGCTGTTCAAGTGTATGCATGAAATAAGCTGTGAGCGAAAATCCTGGAACGCAGCTGCATATCATGCCTTTGTACATGTAAGACTACACTTCTACGAATTTTATTTTGCTCACTTTATAAGTAAAGCATTGTGGAATATATGCAACAAAATTTTTTTTATTAAAATTATTTTCCATTTTATGACAATATAAACCGATTAGTTTAATCTGGACAAGCTGTGAGGCACTGTATGTACATATAATGATAAACATATTTAACATTTTATTTTAAATTTTATTAGTACGAGCACAAGCACAGTGCTTAAAAATAAGAGTTTTCTTAAAGTGATACTAACTTTTTTTCGTCGCAATTACTCATTTTTTTGATTTAAGTTACAATTTAGTAATTTTTTAATGTTTAAAGCTTATAAAACTCTTATTACATATATATTTATTTTCCGGCTATCGGATGTAAATGTCTCAATTTAAAGAATATTTTTGCGATATTTGAATCTAGTCGTCTCTGATTTTCCCATAGAGAAATGTCAAAACCTACCCTATCCACTCAACTGTCAAAGATTGAAATTTGTTACGCTCCTGCTTTCCAATGAAACACTGAGTTATGTCAATGATGGCTACGATACGATACTTACTAAAATTCTCTAATATTGCATCTGAACAAAAATTGCAATGAATGACGACTGATATACTTCTTTTTCGTAATAAAATACCAAAAATTATTATGAAAATCTCAAAAAGTTTGTGACTACTGGTGGCACTGTTCGGAAATGTTATAAAAATGCGATTTTTTGTCAGTACAGGGTACAGTTGTGTCAACTTAACGAAAACAAAAATTTTGACAGTTACTTTAAGCGGGCTTTGTAAACTTGATACTATTTTGACAGAAGTTTTATAAAATTTGCATTTACTCGAAAACGTCCAATATCATGGGCGATGAAATATTCTCTTAACGTGTTAATGGAAAACCAACAATCGTTTTAATACTCAAACTACATTTAAAAAAGATAAAAATGATTCAATCGTTTTTTAAGCAGGATATTGTTAAAATAATTTGTTTATTTTTCAGAGAGCTGCAAGTCGTATCGGCAATTTTTATATTTATTTTTATATTAATACCATCGTAGAGGTTTACAAGTATGGAATCTTGTGTATTTTGCAGGAAAATGTCAAACTCGCATTTGACTGTCAATCTCAGGGTTTGACTGTCAAATAGAAAATCATAATGGCTGCCCGCAAGTTGACAGTCAAACTCAGTAAAGCTGTACGATGATTAATACCACTAAATATATCGGTATGCAATCGGAATTTAAAAAAGACATACATTTGTTTTTGAGCCAACAAAGGTTATGAGTACCTTTGCGATATTTTTCCACGGCTTTATTACGGTTAATCGTAACCGTAAAGAATATTGTTTTGGTGTATTCAGCAAAGTTATTCAATGAGAGAAAAAATCAGCACTTATGTTACTTTTTTTGAAAAATTTATGTTTTCGGTTGATAAAGTGTGAGAGCAAAGCTTTGGCAACCGATTCGGCACATATATCTGCCAATGGGTACTGCTTCTGGCTAATGAGTGTATCGGTCGATGATTGTTGATCAATATTGTTGTCCATCACAGGGTGGAAAAGGGCTGTTTTAGTTTGGCGATGTATCTTGGAACGCTGGCACGATACCTCTTAAGATTTCGCTGATAAGTCGTTGAAATGTTTGCGCGGCACCTGATAAAAAGCTCGAACTCGAACTCTTTTCATGCTACTTCTAGCTTCTTGGGCGGAAGACGTCGATTGCCACGCAAGTCCGACGCGTCGGTGCCGGTGTCTACCAGAAATGTTTTATTTGAACGGTCATCATTTACTTGTAGCACTTTGCGCTATATGGGAGAATCTTCTCTACTATCTCTCATGTGCTTTGGTAGTCAGAATGTAGTGGATGTTGAGTCAACTGATTGAACGAAATGATTCTAATGACGACAAGGGCTTCGGCATATTTTTGATGGTATCAGCAATCTCGCAAAGATGCGGTGGCTGCACTTCGCGTTGAGGCATTTGAATTGCTTCGGCTATGTGATCTTAGCGGAAGGTCGCGTTGCCTGTGGCTACGCGAGCGCGAACGTGAACGCGTTGGAAATTTCTCAAATTTCTTACGTAATTCAACTACAGCGTAGTTCGCCTATTTCGTTGGGCGACTGGACTTAATTCTATTGATATGATTGGGAGCGATAGCTTCGATTATTGAGTCGTCGGTTTCTGTGAAATCGGAGGCGGCGCCAGAATAGACAGCTACAACTGGTTGTGCAGTGTCTAGTAGACGCTTCGACGCATTTGAGCGCCGTTTCACTTATGGAATTGCCTGCGACACGTTTCATTTTGTAAAATATCTTAGATGGTTTTTTGTCAACAAGTGGAAAATCTTATGACAGGCCATTAAGGCATCGTACTTCGCTGTCGGTAAAATGTGCGATGATTTTCTGCTTAATAAAATCAAAACGATCATTTGCACTATTTGACTGATTAGGTGAACCAGGCCTCAATGTTGGCATTGTTCATGGGCGGAACAGGTAATCTTGCATAAACTACTGCGACGGAGTTTGCAGGAGTTAGCGAACCAATGTCGGTTTCGTTTGGATGCACACCGCTGTCCATCATTTTCAGTGAATGTAGCTAACCTCAAATTAGGAAAAAGACACGTGTACGCTTTGCGTGAATGCAAAAGATCTCTAAGCGGAATCACCAATGTGGGTTATGCTGTAGCGTATTTAGTACCCACTTGTTATACAACCAATATGATCGTCGCAGAGTATTAAAATTGACAAAACCCAATAACTTTGACTTTATTTATTTAAATTAATTCATTTTGGGAGCTGAAATTTCTGTCGACTGGACTTATTGAGAGTGAGAAAAATAAAGATAAATTACAAAGAGCAATGTAAGGGGCAAGGTATGCTAAAAAGTTATCGAAAAAGAGTATGCGAATATACGTAATAGTACAGGGTACTATATGTTATCGTCAAGTGTTCTCTACTTTAATTCCTTAGAATTACATTCATACATATAAGCTTCTTTAAATAATATCCTGCCGTTTATTCTCTCCTCATGCCATCCGCATCAATATTAAAATTGTAAAACTTACAGTTTTCCATCGCAAAAGTAAGTAGAAATGCATAAAAAAAAGTCTTAGGTGTCTTGTGTCTCTCTATATTTTTTTTTGTCTTTGCGCTCGCTCTGCATAATTTACCCGTAAATAATATTGTTGTAATGTGTAATACTTTTTTCGCTATACTTAAATACTTTTACGTACATACATATGTGCATATACATATGTAGTGTATGTACTTATTACCTTCGGTAAATTGCTTATAAATCTGATTAATGTCGATTTTTTTAAACATTTACTAAGTATGAATTGGTGTTTACTACATTAAATCTTTTTTTAATGTTTTTTCAGTGTTTTCTATTTATGTTATTTCGGATAAACACTTGTCATATAATACACATAATAATGTTTAAAATAGTTTTAGTCCGAATTATTTCCAAATATTAAAAAATTCTCGGCTGATATTTGTACTTGGTGTTACATATTAATTAAATTAACACTCATAAACCTCTATTAATTTATACACATTACATTTTACATATATAACGGGTGATCCATTTCGAGGTTCCCTAATTCTTTAAAGAAAATTCAAATTTAATTGGGAATGTTTATTATCATTCGAAAGAACATTCTTTGGCATTTTTTTTTGAAGATTATTTCTTTGAATTGTTGGCCGCGGCTATGTCCCAGATGGTCCATCCGTTGAGTCCAATTTTCGATGACTCGTTCAAGCATTTCGACTGGTAACTGGCAAATGACACGCGTGATATTTTGCTCTAAGGCCTGAATCGAAGCGGGATGGTCCGCGTAGATTTTAGGCTTTTCATTTTAACGGTGTGATATCACACAATTTCGGTGGTCAATCGACCGGCCCAAAATGTAAAATTATCTGCTGTGGAAAGTCGCGCCGTCTTGTTGAAACCAAATATCGCGGAGATCACGAGCTTCAATTTCATGCATCAAATAGTCGGTTATCATGGCGCAATAACGGTCGCCATTGGCGATTACGTTCTCACCGGCATAATTTTGAAGAAATATGGACCGATGCTTCCACCGGCCCACAAACCACACCAAACCGTTATTTTTTCTGGCTGAAATGACAGCTCTTGAATCTCTTCAGATTGCTCTTCGTCCCAAATACGGCAATTTTGCTTATTTACATACCCATAGAACCAGAAATGGGCCCAATCGCTGAACAAAATTTAGCTCGAAAGCGTCGGATCTTCTTGGAACTTTTCCATAGCCCATAGAGCGAAGCGATGTCGCTTGCGAAGATCGAGCGGCTTCAGTTCTTGCACAAGCTGTATTGTGTATGCTCTCAATTTAAGATCTCGACATAAAATGCGCTAAGTCGTTCCATACGTCAGTCCGAGTTGCTGCGAACGGCGCCGAATCGACTCTCCACGGTCCACTCTCAGCTACGGCCGCTATATTTTCTTCACTGCGTGCTAAACGTGATCTAATCGGTCGATTATTATCTAATAATGAATGCTGGGCCTCAAGATGGGTGATGGTGTTGCGAATAGTATTCTCAGTAGGCCGATTATGTTGACCATAAGTTGAGCGAAGCGCCGAAACACATTCTTTACAGAACGTGAATTTTCGTAATAAAGCTCAGTGATTTGTAAACGTTGTTCAGACGTAAGTCTTTCCATGATAACAGCTTGACACGCCTCACGCGTATTCTATCAAAAAAAGGCTATTGAAAAAATACCTCTACTTGGATCACCCTTTATTTGAGATAGACAGGAAGGACCACGTTAGACAACAAGCAGGAAAGGAGAGGTCCCGTAAGATCTAAAATATGACCACGTCGCTTTGGCTCACACGCTATTCCAAACGGGTGAAATCGAACCAGGCTTATATCCAACTACCCCGTAACGGTAATTTGTAAAAGTACGAAATTCAGTAACTAAATGTGGAATTCAAGTCAAAATAAAAAATATGTCGGTCGATGGTAAGAATTCGATAAAGTTTGATACATAAATTTTCTCGGACTAGTTTTGAACATGAATTGAATAACAACTATTATTTTCAACCCCCCATTTGACTTAAGATCGAATATTTAAAGCATTAAACAGCAAAACTCAACCTTACTCGGTAGCTATGTTACTTTTAATGGGGACTAAGTCCTACCAAAAATGGCTGACATAGGTCCAGAAGTAGTCCTACCTTTCATATAACAGGTCTTCTATTTATTACCGATCTATGGAATTAATATATGTAAACATCAGCCGAGTATCTATTGTTCGGCTTCACTCGAACCTACTCTCCCTTATTTTTTTTATATACGATGAGCGTATATTTGTAGAGGTCATCCATTACTTCTTTCTGCTGGTGGTTCTAGTTAATTGCCGTAGGCACCGTTTATGCGATTATGGTCGAATCACAAATAGCGCCCCAGTTGTTTCTGGTTTCGCAGATTGGAGACTCAAAGTTAAGCCAGCTCCTTCCTTCCTCCTCGTTTGGTACCGAACTTTTCAGAGGGGATCTTCCTAATTTTGTCTGAACTTATGGTGTTGTCCACTGTTAATGTATACAACCGTAACCGTATAAGCTCCTTCTCGAGCTATGGAAGGAGGTGTGGAGCGATCCGTCTCTCATCAGTTTTTTTTTAGGATTTGTGGCATGGTGAATATCTTATTTATGGTCGTTTGACTGAGTCTAATCCTACACTGATAAGGGGTAGGTTTATTGTTGGTGGGCTTTAATCTTGCAAACAAATAATAGCCAAGATATGATCCAACACAAATTAAACTTCAAGTTTGTGCTCCCTTATATAGGCACTGCAATAAATGTAAAAGGACCAATCCTTTTCCATCTTTTTCCCAAAGTGAGTTTTTAAAAATGTTGTTGACTCTACCGCGAGTTATTGGATATTAATCGTCTCTTTGCATCGTGGATAAACTCTTGAACTTTTAACCCGCAGAGGTGGTGTTCGTAGCCGTACTATCGGTGAACATATACTGATATAAGGCTCTGTTAACCCATAAGCCGAGTATGTCGTAGTTGCTCCATTGATACATTTAGCTGTGGCCCAAGGCTCTAAACGGGTTAGTTACCGAATCTTGCACAAGGTTTGCTCTTGGATCCTTCATTAGATAAGTATTATTATTATTTGAACAAAACATTAAGGGAGCTGTATAATAATAGTCATTTCTTCTTTCGGTGATCCCACAAAAAAAGTCTAACGGTGGCAAATTTCAAATCGCACGATTTCGGTGGCCAATTGACATCGCCAAGACGAGAGATTACGCAGGTGGGAAATTTCCCTCCCAATAAAGCCATATTCGTTTTGTGTGGCATATGACACCATATTGTTGGAACCACTTATTGTCCAAGTCGTGTTGTTCAATTGCAGGCAAAAAAAGTCGGTTATCATATGACCATAACGCTGAGAATTGACAATGACAGTCTAGCCGTTTACGTTTTCGTAGAAGTAAGGTCCAATGACACCTCCGGACCAAAGAGAGCGCCAGGCTCTGGTGTAATAGCCTCTCTTCTGTTATTTGAGGATTCTCGGAGCGCCAAATACGACAATTCTGCTTATTTACGTATCCACCGAGTGAGAAATATGCCTCGTTGCTAAAGAAAATTTTGTTTAAAAATTCGTGGTCCACTGCTTCTTGTTCAAGCACCCGATCGCCGTAATTTCGGCGTTTTGAATAGCAGCTGGCTTCAGTTGTTGGGTGAGCTGGATTTTATATGGATTTAGGTGTAAGTTCAAGTGCAAAATACCGTAAGAAAGTCCAAGCTCTTGCGAACCTCGAGAAATAGACACATTCGGATCTTCGGCTATCACTTACAGCAGTGATATTTGCGGTGAAACGAGCAAAACGATGAGGCCTTACAATATCTGTAATATCTCTTTAAAATTTTACTCTTAAAGCACGAAACGTGGCCACGTTTGAATCGCCATTTTTGTAGTAGGTTTCAACAATTTGAAAACGTTCTACGGTTGTTAAGTGATCCATTTAAGTTCGACAGATGTCAAAATACAGCCCTGCACTTTCGAAACCACTAAATGGATAACTTCTTATTTTAAGAGCTGAAATCTTTCCGACCATCCGAATATCATGGTCTAGCCAGAATAGGTGTTAGATGTCATTTCGTTGCACATTAATATCGTCGTGCACCGATATTCTTATTAAGTATACATAGATACATAGACTCGTATTTGGGCTTTTGGATTTTTTAAATTAGCTGTAAATCGCATCCAAGGCTTGGAAAAGTTTATGGTATTCGTATTTATGGCTGAGAAGTTTTAAAAAAAAAAAATGCATGTCATAGCCCTTCGGAACTAGGTGAGGGAATAAAACATCTGTTTATTTGTCCAAATATTTTTGCATGTACGTATGTATGTATATCTGGCATGTCCTACCGAAAAAAACATTAAAGAAAAATATCTTTCTTTTTGTATAAAATCTTCGAAATCGTCTACGTATGTATGTATGTTTGTATGTAATTCTATTGCTAAGCCAAATAGTTGTGCTCCTCAATGTACTCAATGTACCCAATGTCTAAAGCCAATACACCGCCACATGCGCACACATACACACATTGTCTTAGAATCTCTGGTAATATGTTGATGAATGTCAGACCTAAGTACATACTTAAATAATTTTAACATTTTTTTTTATAAATAAACCGCGCACTCTCTTCACTTAATTTCACTATGATTTCATTCTGTTCCGCATAGGAAACTCATTGTGTGTCGCCAGTGAGCGTTTGGTAGCTGCAACAGCGATGATGCGTCTGAATCAACCATTGGGTGGTAAAACTTCCAATACAGAAGGCATGGATGGCCTATTGGAGTATCCATTCTTAACCATGACAAAGTATCCACCAGGCTTCATATTGCATTTGGGAGCCACGGTAGCGGCGCGTTCGGTGAAATTACTGGAGCGTGTTCCAAATCCTGATGAGCCGGAAGTACGTGACTCCTGGTGGACGGAATTGCGTATGGAAATACGCTCGCATGCGCGCTCACTCGGCTGCAATGTGGTGCTGGGTTATTCAGAAGCGACGACTATATCGTAAGTTTGAATTTTAAGGATTTTATTTGTATTTTGGTATATTTTTATTCACCACTATACCAAAATCAGACAGATCCCATGTAATAAGCCCTTTCGCTCATTTCAGCGACGATGTTTGTGTACTCTCCGCAACAGGTACAGCTGCTGTCATTAACATGGCTTACAATCGTTCCGTATCGCAAACTGATATACTCACCTCAGCGACGGTGAAACCGGTCGGCTTTGGCATCGTTGTGGGCAATGCAGGCAGCGTTATAACAGGATCACTTGAGGAACGAGAAACGCTCAAAGATATGCGAAATGGTACCGCAAGCGAAGCCAAAGATACGGCGGTGTCATCATCACTAGGTACCGCTATACACGGTTTGGCGGGCAAGAAAAATGCAATGCCGTCAAGCATGATGTTAATTAAAAATTCCCCATGCAGCGTCTGTCATGTACCGTATAATCTTGCTTCGGTGCCGTTCAATGTAAAAATGAAGAAATGCGCAATATGCCGCAAAGGACGCGTACCAGATGTACTATTGGCTACGCTTGAAGTGCCGGAACGGTTGCATGTCACCGGTCGTGGTTGTTTTATGCAAGCACAAGTGGTACGTGCCAAAAAAGACTTACGTTCTGAATTAAATGCTAAAGAGATATCCGATGGTCTCCCGTTCTTGGAATATGAATTACATCGTGTATTAATCAACAAATTGAAAGCCAAAGGAATGAATGCAATATTCGGTTTGAGAGCACAAGTAGCCATTGGTGAACGCATGATTGCGCTAATTGCAACGGGTACAGCACTTTTCTTAACCGCGCTGCCAGTGCCACAGGTGCCAAGGATTGTGGCGGGCAATTCTTGGACGGACAAACAGAAATTGAATGAACTGCAAAAGAAATTGCAAGAAACATTCGAACGCAATCAGGAAGTCTATCAGCTCAAATGTATTGACCCAGATTTAATGGGCAGCGGTGTGCCACCGGCGGACAAGCATTCAGATACTGATGAGTCGGATGATGAAGTGATTGAAATCGATTTGAATTGTGGCAATAAAGACACCTGTGTACTGGAAGTAGATGATATAGAAGATCTTGAAATTATTTCTTTGCTCATGGAAACATATCCACCAGAAGGTTTTCACGTGGTCAACACGCAAAGTGTACCCGGAATGTTAGACATCGAGGCGGTAAAGAACCTACAAATGTTTACGCAAGTATGGCGCGCAAAATTGGACGTCAGTCAAAATATTAATGGCTTCCCCAAACACTTTCAGCGGTGAGTGAAATAAAATATTTGTTTTTCGCAATACCTTTGAATGGAATTTTGAAGTATAAAATTGATCTATATGTAATTTACAGAATTTTGCAGACGATTTACTTTAAACTGCGTACAATGATACCCTGTGCAATATGCGATCTAAGGTTTCGGCTAGATCTGCCGGAGAGTGTAAGTATTTGATTTTGACTCATCTATGCGTACATACGTATGTATATACAAAACTCCAAAGTTCTACATATGTAAATATATTTTCATACTAATTTTTATACTTTTTCATCAAATGCACAGGATCAAATACAACTACTTGTCACTGGTATAGCGCTCGGCTTAGGCGATTCAAATAAATTTAAATATCGTCGTAAAGCTGCTGCTACCACTAGTTTCACCAATGGCACAGCTGCTGATGCGCCAGATGCGAATGGTCCGACTACAGGACATAAACGTACGCTACAAGAGGAGGATTATATTTTCCCATTGGACGAAGATCAACTGGTGGAGACGCCAACACCTACATCAAATCTTCCACCTTATGGCTTGAATAGCTTTAAAATGACAAAAACATCGCCGTCACGACAGCAGAGCAAGAAAGGCGCTGTAGTTAATAATCGTAATTATTATGTGTGTATATTTTCTTGCAACTTTTTCTTATAGCAATACAGTGATGATTAACGTTTTTATTTTTTCACTTTCTGTTTTAGTTTCCACTACGCGATCGATATGGAGTGGATATTACGCCACTCAGTTTTATACCAGGTGGACGTATAGACAAATATTTGGGTAATTTGAACTTCTTCTTTATCCGCGAGACGACGTCGATACGTGAGAATGGTGGCATTAGCGGTTTTGTGCATTCGTTTATAACGGAGGTAAGATTCTGATGAAGAATTATTTCTTATATACATAGATTTTTTAACTCCTTTTTCCTATCTACCCCTTCATAATGCTGGCCTACCATGTGTATTTTTCTACAAAAGCTTAAAAACACTTTGTTTCAAATTTCACTTATGTATATATCATTGTCATATTATGAACTTCTGAAATTAATTTCATTATGAGTGATTTCAGTTCCACTATAATATCTGCTAATATGTTCAGAATGATGGGCTTAATGGATTTAGCTATGTTTGTCTCTATGCCTATTCTATGGGATTAATTTTTGGAATGACTCATCAAGAACCAAAATCAGCTTGAGAAGTAAAAATTCTCAATGGATTTTCAAACATTTTTTACATACACTCATAAAGTTTTCACATCCTCGTGGAAGTTTAAAAAAAGTCGATAAATTATCAAATTATATATCTAGGTGAAATAGAAGCATAATAGCGATGTAAAAAAATTTCAAGAGAAACCATTTCGTAAATCATTTTAATCCGCTAGCTTCTACCTAAAAGTATCGTTGTGATCTTCAAGAAATCGCTAAAAAAAAAAACAAATTCTAAATTCATAGGTGCGATATGTTCTGTTCTTGTTGTTGTTGTTGTTGTTGTAGCGACTTGCCAACCCCGCCTAGGGGCAGGTAGGTCTAGTCTTAGTCATCGAGGTCATCTAAAGGGAGGTCCAGGAAACGTGCTGTCTCGACGGGTTCGGACCAAAGGGAGAGGTGTGTTAGATGAGTCGGGTTAAGTGGGTATGCAAAGAAGTAGTTAGTGTCGCGCGGGGATTTGTTGCATACAGGACATGTGTTCGAGTCTGGATAGGTAGGAGTTAAGCCTGCTACAATATCCACATCTTAATTGTGCCAGGGTTACGCGGGTCTCTCGAGGCAGCTTGAGCTCTTGTTCTGCTAGGGTTGGGCGTCATGCTGCGGGGAGCTCCGTTGAGCCGTGAAGGCCTGGGGGGATTTACGTAACGTAACACCTCATCCAGTCCCTATGGATCTTAAGGCCTGAACAGGTCTTAAGATGACTCCAACCATTGCACTGGTTGCATCTAACCGAGATGGAAGAATGGTGGAGTCGTTTTTAGCACACGCAGCAGAAATAATCCGTCCGACCAGTTCTGATAACTTGCTCCATTGATGACCTAAAACTAAGATTACCTGATGACCTAAACGGGTTTAGGTCGCCGAAAGGGTGACAGCCCTTGGCCGGATAAAATCCGGGTCAACTCCGGTACGCAGAACCGGCTGTCCTGAGAGTCGGTAATATGTTCTCGTAAATTGTTCTTTACAAATTTGAAACAATAACTTCTTAGAGAGCGTCCGCTTGAATGTGCAAGTGCAATACCAAAGCTGGGGGTGGTACAATATTTCTTCATTATAAACAATTGATAAAGCATTTCTCGTTAGGTTTGAATTTTCGTTCAATAAGTAGAAAATAAATGAATAAATGGCTGCATTGTTGAATTATTTTGCCTAATAATATATTCTTTTTTTTTAAATTTCAGCTACTGGCAGTGGTTCGCGCTCACATATCTGCACTAGGCGGCAATGCTATGGTATCATTCTATATGAGTGAATTGATTTTAGTCGATAATCAGCATAAAAATCAAGTAAGCTACATACCTACGCACTTTCTAATATTATTATTAAATTTCTTGTGTATTTTTAATTTCAGGGTCAATGTTTAATCAGCATTGGTGGTGATGCTGTCTACGTTTCGTATCACACCGATGACTGATATACACAACTAAAGGGTATCTAGCGCTTATTTTTCGTCAATCGACCGAAAAGTCTTTACTATTAGCCACGCGTACAGTGGATAAATGGGACACGCTCAATAGCAAAAAAAAAAATATAAAAAATTGATAAATAAATAAAAGCAACAGCAAATCAAAATGTACTTTATATTATGCTGAAAACATAATTGTTATCTAAGATTTATTTCCTTAAAACTCAGACGTACGCTTTTGTAAATTTGAAATAGAATGCTTAAAATAGTTTTTTTTTTATATATAAATGTTCAATGCCCCCAAAAAGATATATTATTATTATATGTAAAGTGTGTGTATATTTCATGCTATAGTCAGGAATGTTCCAAACGCGATTTTTGTATGTATTTAAATACCGGCAATTATTTAAAATTGAACTTCTCTATTTCGATGTCAAAACACATACATGCTCTCTGTGAAAAATATGAATGGCATACAGAAAATAGTGTTGGAAAAGGAACTGTTGAAATTTTTATGTTATTTGTTTGTTTGTTTCGCCCACAATCGGTTTCCGACCATTGCGATTTGCAATAAATATTGTACTTATATTACTATTTGCATATTAATACATAGAAATTTGTTCATTTTGAAATTTTATTTAGAAAACAGTAGTTATTGCATAATGTTTTAAATAAACCAATATGTAAATACCCAGAATGCTTTTAATTCGTCATGAGCAGACAGTAAAATTGAGGTTGATATTCAAATTACGAAAATTAAAATAACAATCTTTAGGTATTAGAAGTGTAGATTCAATTACCTTATATATACATACAAACATACATACATGTTCAGCATGTATGCTATAATAAAACTAAGATTCAATAATTGAAAAAAAACGAGAAAAAGCGATATTATAGTTAGATATGCGTGTAATGATATTGAAATATAAGTTTGTTTATTCAAATGTATGAATATAATGGTTTGTAATGCAATAAATAGTTTAATTACTTCCGGAATATAAAAGAAATTAAAAAGCTTATTTAATGGTTTTTTTTTTTTTTTTTTGATAAAAAGAATGTGAGATGTTATCGTTGTAAAAATGTACGGTAGCCAATTCCACTACTAATTCTACATAATTTAGAAAAAGGCTTACCGTCGGTTAATACAACATTTCTCTCTTAAACTATTAATATTTATTAGCCTATCTTTATTTTCCAATGCAAAAGTCTCTAAATACCACATCCAAAATATCATCAGAACTGACATGGCCTGTAATGCGTTCAATACATTTGAGAGCATTTCGCAGCTTTTGTGCCGAAATGGCAGTATCCGGAAAAATATCGGGCGCATATTCATCAAGAAAAATATTTATATGTTCTATGCAACGTTCGAGCTGTTGGCGATATCGTGCATGTGTGATACGAGGGTGTTCCGCAGTTGGTTGACCACATCTTTACGTGAAAGGAAAAAAAAATAATTACTACAATGATAAATATGCATTAAAATATCAACAATGAAAGAATCTTTAACATACAGTTCACGTAAAATTCCTTCAAAGCCTTTAAAGAAGGGTTGTAGGACATCTGCTTCCGGTTGTTTGCAAGATATGAGTAATAAATTATTAATTTTCGTCAAATACTGCAATTCCTCTGGCGAGAGTAAATCTATTTTGTTTGCTATTAGTTGTATACGATTATCAACCAACTCGTTGACGTCCAAATCCAATTGTTTGATGTAGGCCGCTTGGTATTCATGAAGTGAGCATTTGCATGACTTTAGATTGTCAAGCAATTCACGAGCATCGGTAAGTAATAGAATCAGATCTGCATTCTTCAAACATTCTTTCGCTTTGTTAATTCCTTTCAACTCAACAATGTCATCTGTATTTTTACGCAAACCTGCAGTGTCCGCAAATACAACGGGATAACCACCAAAACTATGAGTAGTCTCAATGATATCACGCGTAGTGCCAGCTATTGGCGTTACAATGGCGATTTCTCGTTGACAAATCATGTTTAGTAAACTACTTTTACCTACATTTGGTGCACCAACTATCGCCGTACGTACTCCATTCCTTAATAATTCACCTTGCCTTTGATCGTTCAAATGATTACGTATTTCAAATATAATTCGCCGCAATTCCCTTGTCAACTGCAATACAACGTCCTCTTCTATATTTTCTTCTTCCGCAAAATCTATATAGGCTTCTAAATGGGCGGAGCAACGTATGAGACGTCTGCGCCAATTGTCGTAAACTCGCGAGAGAGCACCCGAGCTTTGAAGTATAGCCTAATAGTAAATGACTAACTAATAAATGAGAAGAAACTACTTAGGAAATATGATCTAAAACCTGCTTCCGTTGCGTTTCGGTTTCAGAATGTATAAGATCCGCTAAGCCTTCGACTTCAGTCAAATCAAGTTTTCCACCAAAGAAAGCACGCTTAGTAAACTCACCAGCTGTGGCTGGTCGTAGACCGTCCACATTTCCCAATGCATCCAACATAGCTGCTAAAACAGCTAACGATCCGTGCACTTGAAATTCGCAAGAATCTTCACCAGTGAAAGATGCAGGACCTGGAAACCATAAAACTAGACCTTTATCTATTAATTCTTTAGTTTTTGGATGGTAGAAGGACTTGAGGTAGGCATAACGTGCTTTTAATTCGCGTCGAGAACCGATTAGTGCCTCCATAGCCTGCCTGGTACGTGGTCCCGATACGCGAATAACGGAAACTCCACACTTGCCATATCCTGAAATTTGCACTCCACTTTTTTATTGCACATGATTAATAGATAATAATACTCACCTGAACTTAAGCTGAAAATTGTAGAGTCAGCTGTAATATTAGTTAAGCTGCTTGAGCAACGATTAACATGTCGGAAAGACTTTGCAACTCTATATAAATAAATCATTTTTGGAAAAATTTCAGTATTGTTTTATTTGAATCAAGGCACAAAATAAACAAAATACACAACTACACTTCCATATATGAAAAACAGCTGATTAAAGATGGCAATGCTTGTAGAACTAAAACAAAAGAATTAACGACTTGTTATCGATATTAAAGTCCATAATCTACAATTATCGAGCTAACCATTTCCATTTAAAATAATGTTACGATTTTACTAAATTTACCTCGATGATTTCACAAATTCTTCGAGCCTGATTACTGGATTGTTAAATAAAGTCGCCAACTATGTTTGCAGTTTCTTAATTATAAAGAATTTACTCAATGTTAATTTATTTAACAATTACTAAAAATTCACTTCACTATTTACAATCCCTTATATTACAACATTCATAACGTATTATATTTACTTGACAGTAGTGTTACCACCATCGAGTTCACTTTACGACTAAATAGCTCTGCAGTTGTGTTTTGCACTTATATACCAAGTCGATTGTTCGTTCCACCGCTTGGAATAACCGAAATGTTCTAAAATTACCTGATGACCTAAACGGGGTTCGGTAACCGAAAGGGTGACAGCCCTTGGCCGGATAAAATCCGGGTCAACTCCGGTACGTGGAATCGGCTGTCGTGAGAGTCCCACGTTTCCTGGGCCTCCCGTTAGATGACCTCGATGACTAAGACTTGACCTACCTGACCTTAAACAGGGTTGGCAAAACCGCTACAATAACAACAACAAAAACAACAACAACGAAATCGTCCCGATCAAACACATTCACATTTACGCTGCAAGCCTCAATATTCCATCAGGAATAGCGGTATGTGGATATCCAAATCATCCTAATATTTGTCTACGACCTTCCGCAAGTGCTCTTCCAGGATTCGGTTGAATCATTCTACCACGCCATCTGATTGACGATGCAGAGCTGTCGTTTGGGGTTTTCGAATACCCAGTATCAGGCACATCTACTGGAACACCACCGATTTAAAGTTTCTTCCCTGGTCCGAGTGCAATTCAATGAAAGTGAATGCATCCGCAACTTTTTTGTCTTCCTGGTTTGAAATTGGGTAGACCTCAGGCCATTTACTAAAGTAGATCATAACCACAAGAACGTATTTGTTTCCTTGTCTGATCATAGTGAATGGACCGGCTGTATGCATGGTGCACCTGAGTTATACTGCTTCATCTACCCATTACTTTGATTTTCGCCCTTTAGCTGCAATGCACTTCTTGAAGTTAGCAATCCACTCAGCAATCTATTGACGAACACCAACCCAATAGAATTGCTGCTTGTATGCCTTCGCGATGGGTCTTTCCGCAGCCATTTGTTCCTTACTTGGCCGTCTGTTTACCTCTAATCCGTGCATTAACAGTTCCAAGTCCCGATCTTCCTGCTGGCATTTACTTAAGTGGCTTGCCTCTCACTCTTCTGCTGGTATAATTGTCATTAGCCAGACGTCTATTATGTCTTCTTAACCCTCAGCTTTTGAGCAGTGCTTACATTCCAAATCACATGGTCGATGGAACAAAGCGTTAGCATTTCCGTGCGTATTTCCCTAGCCGTGCTCGACGGTGAAGACATAACTTTGTAGTCTCTCAACCCACCGAGCTAGCTGCCTTTGGGATTTTTGAACTGTATTCTCTTTACCTTTTTCAATTATTTCCCCTTGCCAATAGCCGCTCTTAAGGTGGAGTGTTGAGAACCATTCTGTGCCTGCTAACAAGTCTAGAGTATCATCTAACCTGGGCAAAGGATAATTGTCTTTCTTTGTCACATCATTTAATCTCCGATAGTCCATGCAGTTGTGTTTCGCACTTATATACTAAATCGATTGTTCGCAACTAACGCTTGAACGCTCTAGAAAATGCCAGTTATCGGCTTCTCTCTTTCATCTGACATTCGCTTCGCATTTTCTTCAAATTACTCTTTCAGTGAATAAATTTTTATGTGGACTAGCCTTAACAAACACTATACAGTTTTTGTTAAGCGTATTGTGGCGAAAATGCGAAGCGAATGACAGATGAAAGAGTGGAGCCGACAACTGACATGTTCTAGAGCGTAAACGAGACGATTATCGTAACGAGACGATTATTGTAACAGCGCGATTATCGTAACGACAAGATTATTCCGGGGGTTTCGTTTTCAAGCAGCAAACAAGTATATAAGGGCGACCCATGACTGCAAAAGTAATCATTCGTGAAGTAAAAGCGTTGGAGATTACATTACATTGAAGTAATAAAAACAGTACATTGTGACATTAATTAAATTCTTTATAAATAAAGAAACTGCAAATTAAGTTGCCGATTTATTTAACAATACAGAGATCGTACGCGAAGGATTTGGGAAATCCTCGAGGTTTATCAGGAAGATCGTAACAGTATATTAACCCATCTCATTGAGTTAATAAGCATTATCTAAAAAAGTTAAATATTTAATAAATAAAATTGTATTTATTATTTATTTATTCATCAGTATAACTAAAAGATCGTTTTATTTTCAAATAAAAAAATTTTCGTTAGAAAATTAAATGGCAACACATTTTTTCCAATTCCCTTTTGCTCCAATTAGCTTTTCGAAAGTTACTTGTCAGACGGTGTGTATGCGTAAGCAGTCACACAAAAATATTCGCGGCGTGGAAAAAATAAAATTTAACACTAAAAGGTGAAAATATATTGTTCTTTGGAAATTATATAAAAAGTTGAAGGTGAAACATGTGTCTCTGTTATATGACCTAAAACTATGTTAAAGTAATACGCATTTAAAAGGAAGTTAATTTGCGGAATGCAATGAGATTTGATGACCTACGATAGTGTTGGTCTAAAATGGCGTCGAACATCATTTAGTTAAATGGCGTCCTAATAAAATAAACTGAAAAGTGCATATTCTACAAAACGAAAATTAATTTATCGTATTTTTCAAGTTTTTAGTGTATTATACTTTGGATTTGAAAAAAAAGTTTATAATGCAAAATATGGTGCAATATTTGTAAGTAAAAGGAAGAAAAGAGAAGTGTGAGGAAGGAAAGTGTTACGAGAATTGTAAAAATCAAATGACTCGTCGTAATCACATTCGTTGACTTCGCTTTTGCCGCTGTATGTGTGTGTCGTAAATTTTTGAAAAGCAATGCGAGTAGTAAAAATTTGCGAAAGAGAACAGAAAAAATAAGCAAACAAAAAAACAAATCGTACGTAAAAAGTCAAGGCGGTTTGTTAACGTCATCGTATTATTCTGGTAATTGTAATTTTGTATTAAATATTTATGTAAATGCATGTTTTTATATGATTGATTCGTTTTGTGTGGTTATTTTGACTTGGAAAACTTCCAATAGATATATGACAACCAAAGGCAAGTTAGAATTTTATTTCCATACGGCAACGAGATCAACAACCTTGGAATTTTACCCGAGGTTTGCGTTGCCAGATAATAAGGAATGTAACAAAGAGATTTTACGCATGATAAATTGGTTTTACTAATCAAAAAATTTCGTTTTGGCTTATCGTTTTTTTTTTGTGGAATTGTAAAAAAAATTTGTATCAAGTGGTTTATAGATTAGAATTTGGTGATGTCAGTACTTAGCTAGACTCTTGTTTATTAAATGCAATTGCCCATAGATAAGCTGGCAGCACTACAATTTTTCATTAATTTTTTTCACCCTACGTCGTAATTTATAATTTATTTTTTGTTTTTAATTTTTTTTTACACAGATTTTGTTTCTTTCGAGCTATTTGCATGCCAGTGTCGTCTGTTCACTGTCTGCCATTTGTTGTTGCATATCACGTTAACTCGTCCGGCTATTCTTATTAATTCGTGGGAATGTATGTATGTGTTTGCCTTTACTTCACATTTGCCAATTTTTGCAAATATAGTATATAATTGTTGTTACGAACTGTTGAATTTGGCGCGGCGGAGTGTGACGGGTGGGGCGCGGTCATCTCGCATATGGACAATCGTTCAGGTAGATGGCGTGTGAATGAAGGAAACACATTGCAAAAGAATTAAGGCAAGGGTAAGAGGAACCACGCGGCTAGATGCTGTGATCTGTACATACATATTCGTGTCGGCGCTACTGTCGCCTGCATTTTTTAACGTTTTTTTTGTTAATTCGATTTAATTTCACGACAATCATGATTTTATATAAATAAATACAGTATGCATATATACATACATATATAATTAGCGACGACTATATACTATATCCATAGGGAGCATTGAAATAATGAACTTATCACCATTCATTTTGGTTGAGTGGGTTATGTTGCTTTTCTTTTGCTCTCCTTTTCTTCATAATTTGACAGTTGATATTCATTGAATGTACAAATTTTAATATTAAGTGTAGCGTTAAAGAATAAAATTTCAAGAAAACAATCGAATAAACCACATACTTTTAATTTATATATAAAATTTAATAAATAAGTTTCATGTGAGTACAAAAATATCGACCGAGGCTGTTTCTCCCGCATCAAACAGACCCAAACAAAATCGCGCAAATGTATCGCAAGTCAAAAAACGTGCAACTTTTAAACATTTGTCCTCACTTTATAAATGAACAACAAATCAAAATTTAATTATTTAATGATAGTTTGTTTAATTAAGCTTAATATCCACCATAAATTTTTTAAATTAAATGCGTTTAATATGATGAAATTTGTGAAAGAAGTGCAACGTAAATTGCAAAAGTAGGAAAATATGCATTTTTTGTTAAACCATTGTAGAAAAACTTCAACACATAAACAAATAAAACAAAAAGTGAACAAAAGTTTAATTCGTTGCTTATCAATGCCTTTATAAGTTATTTAATTCGGTTCACGCGCTTAGATACAATAAGAAGTGAAAATGAGATACAATTCTACAGTAAACCTGGCGGCGCCTTCTAACCTAGAGAGAACGATTTTCATTTCAATAGAAAAAAACAATTGTGAGTGTTAAAAATATTTTACGAACTTCGGACTAACATTAAAATAATAATACATTTGATAATATCCAGATAGCCTTGACTTCAAAGAAAAATTAAAATTACGAAAATATTTATTTATATATAATTGTATGTATATTTATGTTTTACATCAAAAGTCAAAATTCGTATTGAAATTGCATTAGCATTTCTGTACATGTTATGTTTATTCGAATTTTTTTATATTAATTCCCATGAAAATAGATAACAATGCTTTTTATAAGTTTTTACAATTAATTTAATTCCAAAAATTTGTTATCAAAAACTTTGACTTTTAGAATGAAATAAAATTGTGAATCAGCATTTTCAGATGAATTATTAAAATATTTTATAATCTCACTTATTGCTTAAAGTCGAGCAGCTGATCGAGTTGAACATTATAAAATATAAAAAAAAACTTAGTTTGTCGTATATTTATGGAATTTTTATTTTATTTTTTTATTCAAACAAACTCAAATTCTACTAATTTTTTGTGAAGTATCCGGGAATACGCCGATGGAGCCTTAGCGATAACGCGGTGCTAGTGAGAAATGAGTTTTTTTTTATTCTTTTGTTGAAATATATACAAAAATGCCTGTTAAATAGGTGTTCGCTTACTTAATTTTCGTAATCCGCTCATTAAGAGAAATCCGGTCACTAGAGAATTAGTGCTGCCGAACTTGACTATAAGAAAATACATTAAGCTCGGTATGCAAGAGGTAATTGGTTTAAGCGCCAAAATATAAAATTTTCACAATTAAATGGTTTCAGAAGTTATTGTAGTAGTTGTTGTTGTTGTAACCGAAAAAAAACTTCCGAAATTCGGCTTCGGGGAATATTGCGGGATGGACAGTCCTTGGCCGGATAAAAATCCTTGTCGTTCCGGATTTTAGTCGCCTCTTACGACAGGCATGCCTTACCGCGGATAAATTCTTGAATATTCTTTGTTTGTCTTTAACTATTAATTTCAAAACATTTTGCATTATTAATTTGAGCTGCAGGAGGTGCCTCAGTAAAAACAGCTAAAAAAGAAATGTCAAGAAATTATCAAAAAATTTGTACAATGTTGCAATGTTGTGCAGCGCCGAGTAGCGTTAGTGTTGTTCTTTCATTTTTATTTTTCTTAAATTGCGGCGCCAATAATATATCGCGCGGTCCGCTTTAGCGTCCGTCAATGATTGTGAGTATGACTATGCTATGCTTCATGTTACGGTCTGTCTGTCTGTCTATCTGTGCTTTTGGCTCCTTTTATTATTCTTACTATTTTTTTTTCTTGTTGCATTGTTGCAGTCTGTGAAAGTCGAAATTGCTTGACTTGGCCGGGTTGTTCGCGAAGTGTTTGAGAGGATGTGTCGTTCTTTGTTAATATTAATGGGGGAGCGTCTCTTAATAATAAGACAAGAATTTTTCCTCACCTACATATATGCTTATGTACATATGTATTTAAGGTCTTCTAAGTATATTTTCCTTTTAGTATAAATTGGTATTCTAAAAGTAGGTTTCTCCCCTATGACTAACTGTATGGCTGGTTAGCTGCTGCCTACACATGCATACATTTGGCCGGTGTTTGAGTTAAGTATCGAATGTGCCAGCGTTTAGTATAATACCAACTGCACGTCAAGAAATCATGAAGCCTCGCCGTTTTATGTTTTATGTTTTTTTTTTTTTTTTGGTACTTACGTGCCATTGTGGCCATTATAACTGCAGCAAAGCATCAATCGTTCATTTTTATTTACATACATGCCGGCATGTCAGTCTATATTTATACATACATACATATGTATATCTGTATGTGCTTATACATAAATGCGGCGCAAGTTGCCAATGAGTTCAGTCTTGCGTCCATTGATACAGCTTTTCAGTATGTCAGTATATTATGTGTTGCTTTGACCGTCTCTGCTCTGTGCTACGCTGGTCTGATCTATTCTTGTTGTCTGCCATCTTAGTCTGGCGGTTTTTGTAACACAAAATTCTTTTTAGTGTTTGGCGCGGCAACTATTTCAAGCAAATAAAAATTCCAAACAAACCACGAAAAGGAAACAGTGTATTTCTCATTTATGCTTTTGGTTTCTTTTGTCTCTATTTCTTTTTTTTATACTTTGGGAATTTGTAGCTCTTTTAATATTTCTGTAAAATCTTTCAATACTACTGATTGCGAATTTTCGAATTTTACGATGTTTTGACGTGATGTCGATACGCTTGCCGTGGCAATAAATAAAAACCAACTGTGCATGTAACTAACTTTAGCGTTTATTTATGTTTTGGTGCTTGAAGTTGTGCATTATCCGACATTTTCCAACCAATATCAACTGAGTCGTCGTATATTGTCTACGAAAGAAGTGACAGCGGTTGATCCTGCGTTCGTTCGTCTTGACGGTTTTAGGGGAAAAAAACACATTTTTTTGTAATTGCAATAAATATTAACGGGTTTATGGTAGTAATTGTTTGCTGCCACAGTATAAGTGTGGTTTTTAATACGCTGAAATCGCAGAGTTTCCAGACTTGCGCAACTGTTTTACAAAAATAGAAAGAATAATCAGAATTGTAATTCAAAACAAATTTAATTTTTAATGCACTTTTAATTTTGTTTTTTGTTTTAATGAATTGTTTTGTGAACATTACAAATTTTGTTCCATATATTGCTTCTGTTTACTTCTATACAATACATAAGTGTTGCCAAATGATTTCGAATTCAAGATACCACTTAGCTGTGACGAATATGATCGATATTTTATATCGGGTATCGAGTATGTACATATGCACGTCGTCCCATCGTTAACTGTAAATTTTTGTGCCTCTCGACAAAGCCCGTATTATTTGCTGATTGCAGCATATTGAAATGACAAAATTGTGAAATTCTTTCATTTAATTGCTTTTTAGCAATTTCTATTCGCAATATAAAATTTTATAACATCATCAATTAAACAATAAAATTAACATCTGTTTCATCGAGATAAAACTTTCAATATCGCAAATGCAAAACCGCTACCGGCTACTCTTGGAGTGTATTCATCAAAAAAAAAAAGAAGAGATACTATCTTCGATTTATGGCGTAATCCGATTTCGATGATTTTCGGTGTCAATAATTATTTTAATATACGTGATAAGTTTTTCAAATTTCAAACCCTCTAAAGTTTTTTCCACAGATTTCTTTACCCAAAACCTCCTGAACCAATCGGGTTTCATTGATTTTCAGTGTCAATAAGTTTCTGGATTTTTTTACCAACAAGAGGCGAGCGCATTTAGAAAAAAATGAGTTTCTATAAGTTTTAATGTTGCTCTAGTCTGGACTCGAACCTAGGCTTCCGAATTCGGCCGCCAATACCGTCTCTAAAAAATGAGTTCTCTCTATTCTTCGGTTTCTTCACCCGAGCCGGTGACCCCTCCAAGTCGCCACATGGTGCCGAGCGTTGTCATGTTAGCAAAAAGACCTTACGGTCTTTTCCAGCCATTTTTCGCGCAGTACACGGCTAAAACGCACTGGTTGTAATCGATAACGAGTTCAGCTTTCGTTTAGCATGGAGCTTCATCCAGTAAAGCTTCCAATTCCTTGTCTTCAAATTTTTTGGGTCGGCCACATCTAAAGCGTTGAAACCACTCTCTGCATGACTTATCGGTTGGTTTTCTTAGACGTGATTATTTTCTCCTCATCGGCGTTTTCGACCTCTTTCCATTTAGACTTTGATTATCTAAATGAGGTTAGGTCGTCGGGACCATCCCAGCAGGCATTTATTGGGAGCCGAAACTCCACCTAGGCATATCAAGAGGAGAATACTTGATTTTAAACACTTGTAAACAGCAACTTAGAACATACATATACCGAGAGGCCTTCAACACCTTCGTTAACTTTCTTTCCGTGAATGGCGTTCTGGGAACCCAATTACCATCTATTACAGACTAAGAGCTCGAGCTGTCCCGAGAGAACCGAGTAATACCGACACAATGAGGATCTGGATTTTAGTCGACTTAATTGCTACCTATCCATACTTGACCTCGACATAACCAACGTATGTCTTGCATGCAATGGGTCCTTGTACTACAGCAACCACTTCTTTGCATGCCCTCTTATGCCAACTTATCTAGCATCCCTCTTCAATTGGTCCTAACCTGTCGAATCAACTCTTTATCTGAACTTCCCGTTAGATGACCTCGACGACTTAGACTGGTCTTGCGTGCTCCTAGGCGGGATTCAGATAGCCGCCAAAACAACGTCTATTCATTTCGTGCTTTCCCTCTACCAAATGGGCCACGATCCCTTTAGGTCAGATTTTTCGGTTAGAGTCGCGTATGCTGCGGTGATTACACTTATTAAGTAAACTAGGTTAGGTTCTAACGCTGAACAAAAATTTTCACCCATTTATTTTATTGTAAAGGCCACAAAAGACACAAAAGGGAAGATTGTTGCATACATTTTTCTTAAACAAAATTACTCTTGAGTGATTTATTGTGTCTTAATGTAAAACTCTTTTCACTGCCAATGAAATTCGAAAATTGTTTTGAAAATTTCTTTTATCTCATTTAAAAAAAATTGATTATATTTGTATTTAATTAAACTAAATGACAAGGAATATTGGAAAAAGTTTGTAGAGATGAGGAATACAGCAAATATATGGGAATAGATGTCTCAGAAATCATTTTTATGGTTTTTACTCCTTTTATAAATATGAGTTTGCAAAAGGTTAAGGCTCTATAAATGTATTAAAAATAGTTCAGTTTTTTCTCTTTTAGTCGAAATCAAATGTATATTATAAACTATTATAAATAAATGCAACTCGCTCATTACATTGAAAATTAGTATTGGAATATGTGGAATATATGGCATCATTGTTTTTCTAGTGTTGCTTTTGTTATGACCGTTTTTTTTATGGGTTTGGACATAAAACTCGTTTCAGCTGCTTTTTGCCTTTCTGTCAAAACGGCAATTGTTTGGCTTTGTTTATGTTTTTGTTTACTTCACTCACGTTATATTTATATTTTTAACTTAACGTGAGTCTCGTTTCCCTTTTCTCTTTTTTTTTTGGCTTTGAAAGTGTTAATATTCGCATTGACGACCATATCGGCGGGAGGCCCTTGGCTTTGTAGTTACACAAAATGCATAAATACATATGTAATTGCCTTGTGGCACATAATTACAAGTCGCAAAATACAAAGGTGCATACTTCATTTCTCTGAGTTATATTCCTGCTACTTTTTGCTTACGTACTCGTATCTATAATAAAATTCGACTAAAGTCTTGGCTCGCGCCAATGAGTTGTGAAGATTTAGCGGAACTCGCTGTTTTAATGCAAATAGATAAGGACGAGGTTTACTCATTACTTGCAACTCTCTATTTCTGTTTATGCATATGCACATATCGTGATATTTGACAGCCTGTACTCCTTCATGTCCCATATGAGCGCGATTGCCAACAAATTATAGAGTCCCAAAAAAAAATTCTACAGTTGCTACTTGAAGAAGCTATACCTCGTATAAGAACACTGTCCTGAGGACTATAGCTGGTATCATCCTAATGTTGTATGTACATCATTTACATAGCGGCGCTAGATGTCTTGCTATGCGTTAAGGAGGATACTATTATGAAAGTGCATCTGCTGAGGATGGTAGCTAGACACAGCAGGAAGGGAGTACTTGACTACCGGGACGCCGTACTGCAATACAGACAAGACCCACTGGACAGGACGGCGTACAGACAGTGTTCTCGGAGTCCAACCACCACCTATAGCAGAACAAGTTGTCTCGAGAGACCCGCGTAACCCTGGCACAATTAAGATTTGGATACTGTAACAGGCTTAACTCCTAGCTATCCAGACTCGATCCTGACATGCCCAATGCATGTCCCGCATGCAACCAATACCCGCACGACACTAACCACCTCTTTGCATGCCTACTTAACCCGAATCATCTAACCCTCTCCCTTTGGTCCGAACCCGTGGAAACAGCACGTTTCCTGAGCCTCCCGTTGGATGAACTCGATGACTAAAAATAGACTTGCTTGACCCTAGACGCGGTTGGCGCAGCCGCTACAACAACAAGAACAACAGGGTGGTACCGCAGGGATCATCGTTGCAAGCACCTGTTTGACTCCAAACCGCACTCAGGTACATCAGGAAGGAAGTTCTTGACTTTACTGACCAAAAATATGTGTACATATATACATTACCGTTCGACGTGACATGTCGACAACTGCCTCTGCGGGTTAGGGGTTCAAGAATTTACCCGTGGTATGGCATGCCTGTCGTAAGATACGCCTTTTGGAATAAAATTCAAAAAAAAAAAAAAAGTTCCCGTGACAGTCGTTCGGCCAAGGGCTGTCCCACTCACAATTTTCACAGAAAACCAATTTGAAGAATATTTTTGCGGTTACAGCAACATTCACAGAGAGTCCCGTTAACACCATCATCTAATTACCTCAACCCTCTCCCTCTGATCCGAATATGACGAAATAGCTGGTTGACCCCGATGACATCAACCAATCTTTCTTGCTCCTAAGACGATTTATCTAGCCACTACAATAACAAAAACAGCAACAACTGTGTATGTATGTATTTAGTCAAATCAATGGTTTTACGTTGTAACTTTTTAATTAACTGAGGAGTCCTTTTTACTTAGAGCTTTTTTTTCTTTCGCGAATTGTGTCGAATTGATTTTTTATTCTTAAAATTGAATCTGTTCTCGGAAAGATTTTGTTTACACATCGCTCATGCCTATATGCAACGCATAAAGCCATTCCTCACACTTATACTAGACATACATACATAAATTTCATTTCTGCCGGTTGAATGACTGCGTAGTTTGACGTTTCGCATTTTCGTTGATTGCAAAGGGCGGTCGTCGCATTGATTAGCTTTTAATTAGTTGCATCTTTGTATTTAACAAGAAAGTAGCAAACAATGTTGCTATGACTTTACGTTAATTGACTTCTACGTCGAAGTTAACATTAGTCCATGAGGTATCGGACAGATATACCGTTATGCATCCTACGATACTCCTTTTGCTGTTGATGCGTTGTAGGAGTTCCAAGTCATCCATGTCATTCTTAGTGCTGTAAATTAATTTAATCAGCATCAATTTTAATTGCAGCCCACTTTATTGAACTTTATTGTGTATGTTTTGTATGTTTTGTATGTTTGTTATATGCACGAATATACACGCTGTTCTTTCTGATTAGGGTTTAGAGTATTTTAATTGATTATTAATAACATCTAAGACCGCCCATTGGATATAAATTGTCTACAAGTAATGTTCACAAATTTCTATAATAAAGCGAACTAAAGTGTGGGTCTCCAGGTTTTCTGTGGGTAAATGATAATACAAATAAAGCGAAAATTTTTTACATGTTATCATGGTGGCATAAAAAGGTAAATATCACCTCTCTTCGTAATAGAAATAAATTCAAAAGGTAAAGAAAAATTGCCATAAAATCAACTTAAAAGGTGCTATGTACTTGGTAGGGACATAAATACTGTTACAACATTAAACACACGCATTTCAATAGAAGAACTGAGCATACCACATAATTCCCCTATGATTTATAAAATATAACCTGCAAAGCGTTAGTCTGTATCGGGAATTCTAAATTGTGTGAGTTTTCAACATGGAATGGTCAGATAATGAAAACCGTATCGCTGTTATAGCACTTTTTAAGTGTGAAATGAAAAAAGGTGATATTCTCAAAACACTCCGTCCGCTCGGCATTAGTCGCATGTTCGTCTACCGGTGCATAAAACTGTTTGAGGAGACTGGGGATGTTAAAGACCGCCACCGGTCGGGCCGTCCACGCACAGTTCGAACGCCGCAAGTCATCAAAGCTGTCAAATCAAGGATTCTGTGAAATGCGCTCCGAAAACAGGAAATCGTGGCCCGGTAGATGAATGTTTCGCAAAAGTCCATGAGTCGAATTATTAAAAAAGACTTGGAACTTGGTGCTTTCAAACGCCCTACCGGACATTTGTTGACTGCAACTTTAAAAAAAAAAATAGGGTGGTAAAATGCAAACGTCTTTTGGTGAAGCACGCTGATAACTTGCACAGAAAAATCTTGTTTGCCGATGAAAAATTTTTTACCGTGCAGGAAAAATTTAATAAACGAAATGATAGGGTGTATGCACGGTCATCTAAGGAAGCATCTGAACTGATTCCACGGGTCGAAAAAGATCATCACCCAGCTTCAGTCATGGTTTGGTGGGGTATCTCTTATGATGGGGTAACTGACTTGCATTTTTACGAACAAGGGGTCAAAACATCGGCCAAAGTTTACCAAGAATCCGTTTTGGAAGCTGTTGTAATACCACTTAACCATTCCATGTTCCAAAACCAATCATGGACTTTTCAGCAGGACTCTGCACCGGCCCATGAAGCTAAAACGACCCAAATCTGGCTCCAAAACAATTTACCAGCATTCATTTCCTCTGAAGAATGGTCCTCTGGCAGTTCTGATTTGAACCCGCTGGATTATAAATTATGGACAGTTTTAGAGGACATGGTTTGCCACAAAAGATACCCCAACATTGATTCTCTTAAGACAGCTTTGATTCGTGCTGTGGCCAATTTCCCAATGGAGGAGGTGCGTGCGGCTATTGATGATTGGCCAGTCCGACTTAAGGCGCGCGTGAAGGCCAAAGGCGGGCATTTCGAATGAATACTGCTTTTTTGTATACAATATATATCAATAAATATGTAAAAAAAATTGGTTCAAAAACATTCATTATTTTTTATTTTATAGCATAAAATGTGTGTAACAGTATTTATGTCCTTATTAAGTATTTATGTATGTATGTTCACATATAAGAAAAGCGAAAATTGAAAAAAAAAACACTGCACTTTCAAGGTTATTTTATAAAACGTTCAAAATTTCTTAGTTGGCAACATAATGCGAAGAGCATGCAAAGAGGTGATAAGTGCCATGCGGGGATTCGTTGAATGCGGAAAATGTGTTGGATATGTCAGGGTCGAGTCTGGATTAGTAGGAGTTGAGTCTACTACAATATCCAGACCTTAATTGTGCCAGAGTTATGCGGGACTCTCGAGGCAGCTCGATGGGGTTCCGAAAATGTCATTCACAGGAAGTGAGTTCACAAAGATGTTAACGGACTCTCGGTGAATGTTGTTGAAATCCTGTCGGTACGGCGATCTGTCCAACGGGTCTTGTAGGTAATGCTGTACGGAGTCGCGGTAGTCAAGTACTCCCTTCCTGATGTGCCTAGGTGGAGGTTCGGCTTCTGGGGGGTGATCCCTGCGGTATCATCCCAGCAGATATTGCTTACACAGCATAACGTATGTTTCATTGTGTATTTGATGAGCCGGCGCCATCAGGAGGTTTGCTGTAAGTGGCCGAAGTGCGGTATTTTGACTTCGGCATCAAAATTGGAGCAGCAGGCCGGCCAATTGCCTTGTATGTTGCCAACAACGTTCCTTTGTCTTTACCACAAGTGCTGCCGTCTAGGGATTTGCGGATTTTGTTGAGGCTCTGTGCTATAGTGGCAATTATCGTCGTATGCGGGCTGAAGGAGTACAGGCTGTCAAATGTTATTCCAAGTAATTTGGGGGTAGTTTTCCGACCGGAGTTGACCCGGATTTCCTCCGGCCAAGGACAGTCACCCTTTCAGCGACATAGTCCCTTTTAGGCCCTTATGTAATCTTGGTTTAATTCATCGTGTTGCGTGGTTGCGCCACCGGCACTTATTCACTATAGCTAATCAATGACAAACCTCCCTGTGATTAAAGGAAAAATTATCATAGAATCAATCCCTGTGCTACCGAAGGGATCTGCTTGAAGCAGAGCCAGGAAGGAGGGAAGGACATGACAACACGGATTCTATATAGTAGTTTTCGAAAGGTTTTAAACACCATTCAAAGATAATGAATTAAAACCTTCCTTAATTCTTCCTGTGAATTGGACCACCACCTATTGCAGCCGAGGTCGGATTCGGGCTGTAGATCCGAGTAATTATGTCGCAATTAAGATCTGAATATTGTTTTACATCGTATCAGACTCAACCCCACCATAACCAATGTATGTATGTATGTGCAATATGAAATTCACATTGTTTGCATGACCTTTTGAACCAACACCACCTTTCTCTCTTTTATGTCCGAAAAAGTTCGGATTGGGCCTCGCGTTAGATAAATTCGATGGCATAGATTAGACTTGCCTGCTCCTAAGCGGGGTTAACCAACCGCCCAAATAAACATACAATCACAGTCGTTACAGAAATTGTGAAAGGAGTTGATGGAAAACAATTGTAATAATCTCGATAAACAATTAATATTTAAAGGGTGATGTATTTCGAGATTCCCTACACAGAAAATTCAAATTTAATGGGAAATGTTTATTATCATTCGAAAGAACATTATTTGGCATTTATTTTTTGAAGATTATCTTTTTCATATGCTGCCCTCGACTACGTCTCTGATGGTCCATCCGTTGAGTCCAACTTTCGATAACTCGTTCGAGCATTTCAAATGACTGCCGAATGTCACGCGTGATGTTTTGCTCCAATGCCGGAATCGAAGCGGTATTATCTGCATAGGCTTGAGACTTTTCCCATAGAGTGAAGCGATGCCGCACAAGTTGTATTTTGTACGCTTTCAATTTAAGATATCGACGTAAAATGCGTTCCATACGTCAGTCCGAGTTGCTGCGAACGGCGCCGAATCGACTCTCCGATTATGTTGACCATAAGTTGAGCGAAGCGCGCGAAACACATTCTTTACAGAACAGAAGAATTTTCGTAATAAAGTTGAATGATTTGTAAACGTTATTCAGGCGTAAGTCTTTTCATGATAAAATGTCAAACAATACTGAACAAAAACAACGTGACAGCTTGACACGACTCACGCGTGATCTGTCACAAAAAGGCTATTGAAAAAAGTACCTCTACTTGGATCACCCTTCAGTTAATTATTTGGTGTAAAATTCTTCTTCTTTTTTTATTGTCGTAGGTATTGTAAACTAAAGTTCATTTTATAACCAACAAGCAGCTGACAGTAGTGAAATGAGTTTTATATTGATAATAATAATAAATTGTGAAATTCCATTTATTTTCTTAATATTAATTTCGGTCTCGTCAAAGTTTTTTTTTGCACATTCAACAGCAATTGACAACAAAACATATTTAGTCTTATTTGATCATGTGAATGATAAGTAAATCTCGTGATACAATCATTGTATGATGAAATTCAGATAATATAAAATAAAAGAAGTAAATAATATGAGTCATAATGTAATTAAATACATTTGTACGAGTATATGTACCAACTAATAAAATGCAATGATGAATAAATAAATAAATATTGGCGCCTACAGTGATTTGTTTCGAAGTTTATAAATATTACTGGATGAATTTATCATTTGTACTAGTAAAAACTAATGTATGAATGGAATAGAAAGAATAATGCTTATGGTGTGTAGTGTAGTGTAGTGTAGATTATTGACCTACATTTGACCTTATTTTACCGGCTTCAATATGCTCAGCAGCAACTCAGTATTTACCAAAATTGTTATCGAAATTTTCATGCCACTCAATATTAAACAATCTCTTTGACCTATATTTTATTAGTCTTTTACTTTTTATACATACATACATACTCGTACATATGTACGTAAGTATGTGCGCTAAAATTCCTCAATTGCATTCAAGTGCAAAATATCAATGCCTGCTAAATAAATCGGCTGACGCGTCGATCGAACACTTGTCAGCATATTTACTTATTTTACGTATGTGTTTACAGTAAATTCATATTACGTTTACAATATATATGGATGTGAATACGTATTATAAGGTAAATGACCATAAAAATGTGCTATTGAAAACTGTTTTTAATATCGAATTTCCATTATATATTTTAAAATTGTCGATTTGAAGTAAAAATCTTTATAAATGAATGAAATTTTTAATAATTAAAATTTTTGGCTGAGAATTTTGAAATAAAAAATCTCAATAGCATGGATTTGTGTGCACTTACCTTATGTACGTATGTTACGTAGCCGTCATCGTTTCGAGCGTTCTACTTTTGCTTTTCCCACCATTGCTCTCTTCACTTTACTCCTTCTGCGTTATTATTGTTGTTGTTTACTAATATCACCTACATTCGAATTGCTGATGACAATTCGCACAACAATGCAATGCAGTTCAGGTGCAGTCGAAAGCGATTTTCAAATACTAAAAGCGTATTGTCTGTCTGTGTGTTTGCCTGAATTGCCTCGTGCTACATATTCAATATTTATTTTTTTACTTCTTAGTTTTGGTAGTAAACAAAAACAATACCAATAACAAAAAATGCGCGAATTGAAAAACGATAAAAAACCATAAAAAACTTTGGTAAAAAATATATATATACAAATATAATGCACCCGCGCTATCGACTAGTCGGCACCAGTGCGATTTGTAGCTGTCGTTGTAAACAAAGTGAAGCGAGTATTCAAAACATATAAACACTGATAAATGGTGAGTAGTAGATAGGCGATTTGCCGAAAATATTCGACTATATTAGGCGTTTTCCGACCGGCAAAAGAACGCTCAACTGGCTTATCAACTGGCTTACAATTTTCATTTACTTTACAATGCTGGTGTTAGCTAGCAAAATAGAAAAAACGTTTGTTTCCTAATTATTTAAGTGAAAGCTCAACAAAATAAGTCGGTTCGAAAAATCTTTGGTAAATAAATATATTTAGTTCAATTTTCTTTTGCATTCTCAAATGTAATGCATATTTTATTAGATTTCTTTTAAAATAAACTATGAGTCGCGATTTTATTTACTGTTCAATTTTAAGCTGCCAATGTACGCATTTTCAATCAATTTTTTTGAAGTTGAAGTAAAATTCCCAACAGTTTGATGTTTAGCGCGATTTTCCCTTGTAGTTTTTTCGGTGGCCCATTCACATTAGTACCACTTTTTACTTTGCAACAGCATTAGTCAGGCCGGCCATTTTTTAAGCGATATAAACTCAAATCGATTAAATTAGCTCAAGTCGCTTATTTTGTGTTGTTGTTTTCAATGTTATTCGTTAACCTAGCTAACGTTCTTATTCAGGCCGAAGAATAAGAAAAAAGAAAACGCCTATTTATGGTTTAGGTTAGGTGGGCCACTTATGCAAGAGAGAACGAATTATATAAACGTACCTGTGTTTGTATTATTTTGTTCTTTGCTTTCACTCTAAAGTTGATGAACTATATACATATGTATGTTACATTATGCGAGTTATGAAATTATGTCTATGCTTATTTATACATATAAACAAATAGTACTAAATAAATATAGTCGCTAAACAAAAAGCAAAAAAAAAAAGGAACTTTATATTTACTTATGTAAATATGACTACAAGTGTTGACAGTGACGTTGACGTTATTTGCCACATTTGCAAAATTATACTGTTTGTTTAGCATTTTATGCTTCATTGTGCTGGTTTGACTTGACGATATCGCCGAAGAGACGGCAACTACCGATCGATCGTCTACTTGCGAGTACACACATACATACCATACATTCATGATTAACAGTAAATAAATAAAAATATAAATAAACTTATTGTATTAAATTTTAGAAATAAATATAATTTTTTTGTTTGTTGTAAGACGCTCTTAAGTGCTTTTTGGATATGAGCTTCGACCCAAAAATCTCATATTTGAATAAATTGTTAGCATGGAGGCTACATGATATGATCGAATAATGTCGATGCCTTTCAATTTTAATATTCTTTGGAATTTACGTGTGTACCGTACCAAATTTTACGCCCTTAGCTGCTTTTTTGACGGATTTATTACCCTAAATCTTATCAATACAGTATAAAACTACATCTTAATAAATTAGTGACTAGTTTGAGTGAACAAAAAACGAACAGACATGGGATCATGACTAAATCAACTTAGCTCGTCGTTCTCATCTGATCCGTAAATGTTAATATAAACTTTTTTTTTTAAATATTTATGTTATATTTTTCTTTAAAAGAAATATCGACTCATTGATGAAAAAAAGCTTACGGTTATAAATAACTGGTCAATTGAAAAGTCCCCGGCCTGACACATAGATGGAATTGTAAGGAATTAAATCCATATGATTTTTAGTTAGCCCTAATCTTCAAAAGACGCGTTTATAAATTTGACAGCAGTCGGATCATCATTTTCTGAATTATTGCATTTTGAGTGAAGGAACTATTGTGAAAAAAATCCATAAAAAGGAATTTCGCGTGTTGCTAAAATATTGCTTTTTAAAGGGGAAAACTTGGCTTGAAAACAAATTTCCGGACACTGCCCCAGGAAAAACAACCTTCAAGGATTGGTATGCTAAATTTAGACGTGGTGAAATGAGAACTGCAGATGGTGAACGCAGTGGACGTTAAAAAAAGGTTGTTGCCGACAAAACAACAAAAAATCCACAAAATGGTTTTGAATGACCGTAAATTGAAACTGAATGAAATAGCAGGCACTCTAAAGATATCAACTGAACGTGTACATCATATCATATACTTTTAAACAAAAGCAACGAGTTGATGATTTGGAGATGTTTAAGATATGTGAAAATTGATGAAACATGGCTCCATCACTTTACTCCATAGTTCAATCGATAGTCATCCGAGTGGACTGCATCTGTTGTAAAGCGTGAAAAATGCAACAGTCGGCTAGCAAGGTTATGGCGTCTGTATTTTTGGATGCGCATGGAATAATTTCCATTGACTACTTTGAAAAAGGAAGAACCATCAACAGCGATCGTTTTAACGACAAAATCGCCGAAAAACAGCGGTATTTGAAGAAAAAGGAAGTGCTGTTTCACCAAGCCAATGCACCGTGTCACAAGTCAGTGAAATCGATGGCCAAAATCCATGAATTGTGCTTCGAATTACTTCCGCAGCCACCGTATTCTCCATATCTGTATCGTTCTCTACATGCCATTTTCTTTGTATCCCTTTGTATTAGATTTTGAAGATCACGCCCTTTATGGTGGTTTGTAACTACGTTCAAATGTTGGAAAATTGAGCGTGACTCAGTGTGTCCTTTCATATTATGCTATTATTATCCATATTGACTTTTGTAGTAATTCGGCGTATGTATTGTTCTCTTTTATTTTGATCAAGAAACAAACTCTTTGTAAACGTTTTCACCGAAAATTTAGTTCTAGTATACTTCACGCAACACCCACAATATTAGAATTTGTGTATTGAAAAATTGGCTCTAGTCTTCTGCTTTCATTGAAGGTCAGCACTTTTGTATCTTTGTACACATATACACATATACAATACAATAACAATGATATGTATGCAGATATTTCGCTTAACTGTTTGCTGGTATGTTTCATAGTAAAGAATCTGCCTCCTTTTCTTTTCGCTTTAATATCAACAAATTTGTTACGGAAAAAAGGTTGTATTTGCATGTTCATATTTACAATTCATGGTAATTCGGTTTATAATTAAATCAACTGCACTTTTATGCTCGTGGGCTTACTCGCTTTAATTACAATAAATTGTGTTCTGAGAAAATGAAAAAAAAAAACAGAAACAAATCCATGGAAGTGAATTGATATTTTTTTTTACCGGAAAACGATATTCTATTGAACTCTTCTGTGCTTCTAGTTTAGATTTCCGGTTAAAAGCTGGAAAATAAACTTGAATTTTTCCACTATTTTGAAATATATTAAAAATTGATTAGTTCCAAAAAAAAGAGATTCTTAAATTTTTTGCTGTTTTCTATTAAAAATGATCTTTCCATGTCATCGAGCTACTATTACTTCAAATAAAAATCATGTCATCAGCGGCATCACTGGATCGGCAATACGGCGAAATATTATGGAATTTCCTTGCTCTTCCAAGATCAAAACTTTCGTAAACGGTAGTGTCTGGCCATTGTCTGATTGTTAATTATGCTTTAATGCTAGGGATTTTACCAGGCCAACGCTGTAGAATTTCATGATTTAACTTCATATTCAGCACTTGAACTGTCTTGCACTTGCGAGACTATCACTGAAAATTTACGGATCTTTATATGGCTGTGTGGGTTCTTTTTAGGCTCAACCACTACAGCCACAACCTAACACAACGTTTCCAAAAAAATTCGTCCTAAGCAAAAAAAAAAACGGTTGTTTTTAGATGAGTCAGATATAAGGACCATGCAAAGAGGGGGCTAGTGTGGTGCGGGCTTGCTGTACAGACAGTGGCTCACGGTAAAAATGGCTGACCAGTAAAAAAAGCTTTTAACTGCAATCTGGAAAATCATTACAAAATACTAAAAATTTAGGGAAATTTTATAACAAAGTATTTTTTAATCCAATTGCATTTTTCTATTAAAACTTATTACTAATATTTTGTTGGATACCCTTTTTGGCGAATAAGGCTCCGTAAACGATTTGGCATAGATTCTGAAATTATTTTATCCCATTCAAACAAAAAGTAATCTTTAAGTCACCTTAGCTCGATATGCTGTGATCCTTACTTCAATTTTCTATTTATGCCACAAATTTTCAATTACGTTTATATCTGCTGATGGGGGAGGCATTTTGATCCCCCTGTAGCAATGATATAGCAGCCATTCTTAACTGATACATGTCCATGCTTTTTTGGCGCCTTGTACCTTGTTGTACTATTTTTAAGAATATTTAAATATTTATATGGGTCCATAATCCCTTCGACAAAGTGAAATTTACCAACACTAGCAGCTCAACAAGCACCACAGACGTGGTGACGTGACCGCCACCGTATTTAACTGTCTAAAGCAAATATCTAGGAACCATCTTTAGATTGGATTTTTTCCATACGTTCAGTCTGAAACCAGAATGGAAATCTTTCTTAATGTAACTGTGGGCAAACTGCAATATCAGGTTTTTATTCTTTTTGCTTACAAAGGGTTTCTTCGAATGGTCTCGGCGATAAATTTCATTTCAAAATGCTTTTCTACCATGCCACACGTTGACGTTCGCTGAAAAACTCTTTTGGGCTAATTCTTGCAAGAACAGACAAAAAAAACAACGTTCCGAAAAAGTTTCTTTTAATCTATCGCAGCACTGATAGGACACTGACACTGTGATATGGATTTTTAAAGGGGTTTAGGTACAGGTAGACTACTATAACATATAGCCTCCATACAACCGATTCGTTCAGATATGAGGCTTTGGTCGTAAGTCGGTCAAAAACCATCTAAGAGTGTGAAATTTGGTATTCAACACATGTAAATCTGAATAAATATTAACACTGAAAATCATCGAAATCGGAGGACTCTAACATAGAGCCCTCTGCAAACAATTTTATATAAGTATACTTGCGCAAGCATAGTATGAATATGAAAAAAATTTGACTTATAAACTCATTTGAGTGTTGACAATGCCATCTTTACTATTGCATTTTGTAATTTGTAATTTGTAATTTTGCAATTTATTATTTTACGTCATGAACTGCGTGACGTTTCATTTAATTTGAGATATATGTTCCGCTTCGAAATGGGAAAATCGCTTAATGCAATACATTGATATATTCTCCAATATGTACGCATTATTATGAAAATGCATATGTAAAGATGTAAATGCGAACGTAATCATGTAAGAATGTATATATGCTGGTATGTAACTGTTATCACCTGTTGACGTAAATTCTTTATAGATAAGAGCCGCAAACCGAACAGTGGGGAATTGCTGTTGAAAAACAAACAAAAAATTCAACTTCTAAAAAGCATTAAATAAAATAAAAATACTAATAAAAAAAATTAATAACAAAATAATCCAAAATTATTAAAAAACTAAAAAATAAAAATAAAAAACACAAAAAAAAACATAAATATAAAATAAAATTAACAAATAATAAGCAAATAAATAAATAATAAAAAAATAAATAAATAAATAAATAAATAAATAAATAAATAAATAAATAAATAAATAAATAAATAAATAAATAAATAAATAAATAAGTAAAAATACATTAAAAAAATAGCAAAAATAATAATAATAAAAAAAAATTTTAAAAAAATTTAAAAAATAAAAAATAAAAAAATAAAAAAATAAAAAGATAAATAAATATATAAAAAATAATGAAATAAACAAAAGGAAAAGATAAAAAAATAAAGCAAGAACAGTAAAATAAAAAAATAAAAATTAAATCAATATGAAATTAATTAAAAAATGAAATAAAATTGAAGAATTAAATACAAATTAAAAATTTAAAATAAAAATTAACTAATTTAATATTAATTAAATAATTTAATAAAAATTTAAATATTAAATAAAAGATTAAAGTGTAAATAAAAAAAGTAAATTAAAAAAATATTAAAATAAATGAGTAAAATTAAATAAAATAGTCATTTAAGTAAAAATATAGAGAATTAATCAAAAAATAAATAAAGAAATGAAGAAAAATATATGTATATAAAGAAGTGACACAACTTAAAAAAGGGTACAATTAAAAGAAAAAATTAAAATTTAAAAGGTGATAATAAAGTTTTTTCCCCATTGCATTCATACATTATTTGTTGGTTCGATTAAAAGAATTAAAAATAAATAAAAATATCACTATAAAATATTGTGCGCAAATATGAGGGGGTTGGTTCGGGCACTGAATCCGTGTGCGTGCAGTGGTGGCAGCGATATCACTAAGCGGTTTCATACAGACATACATACGTTTCTGCGTACAAATAAAAGGGCGGCAACACAAGAAAAGCGATGAAATTACTTTGCTGTTGGACATAGGAGTGGGGTAAGCAAATGTGTTACACCGGCTGCAGTTGCCAGTGATCGCGACTAAGTACAGAGATGCTTTTTGGCTGATGGTGATGACATTTGTTGTGTAGCTATTGCTTGATGGATAGGGGTCTTGGGTAGGCCTTCGGCGAGGCGTAGTGACGGCCATTTAGTGATTGTTGCTTGCCCATGGTGCGAGGCGCCAGCTGTCATTGACAAGTACATTTAAATCGTATGTATTTTCGTGCAATGAATCATCGCAATGCTTTACACTTTACGCTCAGATTGTATTAATGCTCTTTTTTGTTCTTTTTGTCGCGTTTTCGCATTTACATATATCTGCGTATGGTTATGTGTTCGCTTGTTTTGGTACATACGTGTACTTTGCTTTTGACAAATGTCGCCGAAAAGAGATGTGATTCACACACAAGAAGAAAAATTTCTTTTTAACATTTTTTTTATATTATTTTAATTTAGCGAAGGGGTTATTTGAATTAATTTGGGTTTATTTGTTTTTGTTGCTGGATGCTCTTGCGAAAATATGGCCTTCAGGAAACTTTTATTATTTCATTTTTTATTTATTTTTTAGCTGTAAGTACCGTAATAATCTCATCTTTCGACATAACTAAATTAAAATACTCTTTATCAATTGTCATGAAAAAAGGAAGAAAAGGAAGAAAAGGCAGAAAAGGTAGAAAAGGTAGAAAAGGTAGAAAAGAAAGAAACGGAAGAAAAGGAAGAAAAGGAAGAAAAGGAAGAAAAGGAAGAAAAGGAAGAAAAGGAAGAAAAGTAAGAAAAGTAAGAAAAGGAAGAAAAGGAAGAAAAGGAAGAAAAAAGGAAAAAAAGGGGAAAAAGGGGAAAAAGGGGAAACAAGAAAAAAAGGAAAAAAGGAATGAAAAAGAAAAAAAGAAAAAAAAAGAAAAGAAAAGGAAAAAAAATAAAAAAAGGAAAAAAGGGAAAAAGGAAGGAAAAAAAGAAAAAAAGATAAGAAAATGAAAAAAAGGAAAAAAGAAAAAAGAAGAAGAGAAAAAAGGAACAAAAGGAGAAATAGGAGAAAAGGGGGAAAGAAAAAAAGGAATAAAGCAAAAAAGAAGAAAAGAAAAAAGGAAAAAAAGAAAAAAAGAAAAAAAAAGAAAAAAAGGGGAAAAAAAGAAAAAAAGGGGAAAAAAAAGAAGAAAAAAAGAAGAAAAAAATAGAAAAAAAAGGAAAAAAAGAAAAAGAAAAGAAAAAAAGAAAAAAAGAAAAAAAAGAAAAAAAAGAAAAAAAGAAAAAAAGAAAAAAAGAAAAAAAGAAAAAAAAAGAAAGAAAAGATAAAAAAGGAAAAAAAGAAAAAAAGGAAAAAAAAAAGAAAGAAATTAAAAAAAAATTTAAAAAAAAAAAAGAAAAGAAAAAAAAGAAAGAAGAGAAAAAAAGAAAAAAAGAAAAAGAGAAAAAGAAAAAGAAAAAGAAAAAAGAAATTAGATAAAAGAAAAAAGAGAGAAAAATAACAGAGGAAATAAGAAATTAAAAACTAAAATTAATAAAAGAAAAAATAAAAAGGAAAAATAAGAAAAAATAAGAAAAAGGAAAAAAGAAAAAAAAAGTACATAAGAAAAGGAAAACAAGAAAGAAGGCCATGCCGAACATATCAAATTTATAGCAAATTGCAAAATTCGATTTAGACGATTTCCAGTGTCTATTTAAAGTTGAATATACGTCTGTAAAATACCAAATTATACGCTCTGATCTGATCGGTTCCTACAAATAATCGTTTAAACGTATAGGAGCATCTGCCTTCCAAGTTTAATTGAAATATCTCTAAAATTGAAAGACTAGCTTGCGTTCAAACAGACAGAGACACATATGGACAGACGGGCATGGCTAAATAAACTCAGGTTGTCATTCTGATACGATCAGTATAAATTTCGGTACCATCTGGTACTTATATACTTCGGACCAAATTTAATATACCATTTCAAATACTGGAAAGGTATAAAAAGAGAAAAAAGAAAATAAAAAGAAAAAAGAAAATAAAAGAAAAAAGTAATAGAAAAAAATAAGGAAAAAAAAGAGTAAAACACAGCAATAATAAAGTAAAAAAGGGAAAGAAGGAAAAAAGTAAAAACGTAAAAAATTAAATAAAAATAAATAAAAAAAGAAATAAAAATGAAAAATTAGCAGACTGTTTGACTGTGCGACGCTACAGCAAATCACCTTATTGTTTTTTTTTTTTTTGTATTCAATTCAGTTTTTCTCTGTGATGTATTCTAGTGCGCTATTCGATGCGCGCAGTAGTTACACGTCAGTACAATGCTTTCCGTCGCATCAACGGCAACGTTGTTGTAAATCACACACACGTACACACATACACGCACAGCAGGTATTTCATTAGTATATTATGCTGGCTTTTACTCGTTTTCCTGTAGTTGTAATTTAATTTTGTTTACCTTTTAGTAGCGTAACTGACTCCTCAACTGAATGTCTCTTGTCATTTCCATTTCAGATACCGAAGTGCACTGAACGTACAAACTTTTGCGCGCATCCAAACGGGCTGGAGTCGGCGGAGTAGTGCAGCGCATATTGTTTTTTTGTAGTAAAAAAATATATTAAGTTGAATTAGTGGAGTGGAGATAAAAGAAAATACGTACATACATAAATTGAAAGAGTGTCAGTGGGAAAACTTCATTATTACTTTGTTCATCTTTTTGTTGTGATAATAAAGCACAAAAAAAAAACAACAACCAGTAATCAAGCCGTGTTTACACACAACCTGTGCGAGCGCGTGTTTACATAGCGCCTACGTCTTCGTTTCGTTTTACGTTTGCGGTATCTACCATAAGATACATACGTATAAAAGTTGTTTGCGTTTTTCCTTAAAATTTTTTGTTTTGAGTTTTTTTTTTGTTTAACTTTGTATTGCATTCCGTTCCGTTTAATCGTTGTGTGGTGAATGCCTACATAAAATTCGTTTAATTGGTCAACAAGTGACATCAAATTCTTTTTTGACTTGCGTTTGTTGGAAAACAAAAAAGCCTCACCACGAATTACCTATCATTCACCTCGTCGCGGCGATCAACTGTAGTCGCAACAAGTGGTGGCAAAACACCGGCCGTCAGCACCACAGCATTAGCCACTTCAGCAGGATCTGCCTCTGCGTCGTCCAGTGTCTCATCGTCCTCGTCGGCGCTTGGCTTGCTGAGTTCGAGTTTTGTCGCTTCATTCTCGAATCCATTTAGCAGTAGCAGCAATAACAGTAGTAATAGTAACAATAGCAACAACACCAATAGTAGTAATACTATTATCGATAATACCACTGCCTATGTAATAACAGCAACTGAAGAGCCAATAATAGCAACAGAAATACCAAATTATCTAAAATTGCCTCTCACAAACTATAATACACAGCAACAGCAACAACAACAACGACGACAGCAACAACAACAACAACAACAACAACAACAACAACAACAAAAACAACAACAACAACAACAACAACAACACCAATCACAACAAAATCGTTCTACTGCTGGTACTTACTTTCCGAATAACCCTAACAGTAGTGGCAACAATCGTGCAATGGCTTCTAGTGGCACAACTGCACCGAACAGTAGTAGCAGCAGCAGTAGCACAGCTGCACTTGGTCTGTCGCCCACATACGAACCACTTGGCGGTGGTCCACTAGCCACAATCGTCAAAGAAGGTTGGCTACAGAAGCGTGGCGAACATATAAAAACCTGGCGTTCACGTTATTTCATACTGCGCGACGATGGCACATTGATGGGCTATAAAAGCCCGCCGGTGAATAATGCACCCGCTGATCCATTAAACAATTTCACAGTACGCGGTTGTCAAATTATGACAGTCGATCGACCCAAACCTTTTACATTTATAATACGTGGTCTGCAACGGACAAATGTTATCGAGCGCACATTTTGTGTGGAGAAAGAGATTGAAAGGCAGCAGTGGACCGATGCTATCAGGTGAGTTTAACAAACGTCATAAATACATACATATGTATGTATATACATTCTATCATTCGTTCATACCTATGTATTCTTATAACTGTATTAAATTCTTAATTTTCTTTTTTCTTTTGTTTCCTTATGACCAACAGAAACGTAGCGAGCCGCTTGAGTGAGTTGGGCGAAACGGCTATGTCGCTATCAACCTCAACGGACATGTCTGATGTGGATATGGCATCCATTGCTGAAGTGGAACTGCGTAACAGTTTCTCAGTGCAGGGCACAACGAAACGCAGTAGTGGCGGCGTTAAAAAAGTCGTAAGTTTGGACAGAAAGTGCACCATATACATATTTACTCATACGATTTAAAATTTTGTTTTGAGATTTTAAGCCATTTAAATTTGTACGAGATTTGTTCGGGAAAAAGGTGAATTTTCAAAAAAAAAAAAAAAAAAAAAAAATTCATCAACGCACGTATTTTCGGACATGAAGCATAAGTGAAGATAAATTTTATCACAAAAAAAAAAAAAAAACAAAAAAAAATAAAAAAAATAAAAAAAAAAAAAAATAAAAAAATATAAAAAAAAATGACAAAATTAAAAAAAAAAACGCGAAGTGAGCAACGCTTAAGAATTAAAAATTAGTAATGATCCTGATTGTTGAAGTTCATAAGTGGAAACAAATCATTGGTATGTGGTTATCACATCGGCAGCAAGGACCAGTCGTCCTTCTAGTGGGATCTCATCGAACCAGCTCTCATTAAATGACCTCGACGATACAGACTAACTTTGCAAGTTATTGCAACAACAACACCTGTCGTTTTATGAAAGAACTAAGTCGAGACCAGTGCTCTCAGTGGAAGAATCTAGGAGAGGCAAGGACGTAAAAAACACGAAGTCAAAAAAAAAGACCGGAATTGTGGAACAACAATTTATGACTTGCAACACGAAAATGCGTCTGCTCGCTTGTCAATATCATGTCCCTCACTATCTCCTTTCTCACCCATTAAACAATAGCGTTTAGAACCATTGAGAAGATAAAAAACCGAATCGTTGACAGAGCGCGGGTGTATACCATACCATAGCGTACATTTCAGTACTGCTTTGTGGGCTGAAAGAAAACGCATGTGCAATATATCTGACGGTTACCTCCTTATATTTTGAAGGGGTCGAAATATAAATAACGGTTTAAGATAAATATGAAAATTCATCATTTTTTTAACAAATCTCGTAGATTATGACCTTATTAAAAAATTCAATTAAGTAATAACTTTTATCTTCTTATTTTTTAATAGACCCTTGAAAATTTCGAGTTTTTGAAAGTGCTAGGCAAAGGCACTTTTGGCAAAGTTATTCTGTGTCGTGAGAAGGCTACCGCAAAACTGTATGCAATTAAAATTCTCAAAAAGGAGGTTATTATACAAAAGGATGAAATCGCGCACACCATCACCGAGAGCCGTGTGCTACAAACCACGAATCACCCCTTCCTAATTGTAAATAAACAAATAATTTTTATATATCTTATGCATACATATATATATATATTTCTATAAATTTTTTTTGTAATTTATCTTATAGTCACTTAAATATTCATTTCAAACAAACGATCGTCTGTGTTTTGTGATGCAATACGTAAATGGTGGTGAATTATTCTTTCACCTGAGTCGTGAACGTCTTTTCAGTGAGAGTCGTACGCGTTTTTATGGTGCTGAAATAATTTCTGCTTTGGGCTATTTACACTCCCAAGGTATTATATATCGTGATTTAAAATTGGAAAATTTATTGCTGGACAAAGATGGTCATATTAAGATTGCTGATTTCGGGCTGTGTAAAGAGGATATCACTTATGGTCGTACTACGAAGACGTTCTGCGGTACGCCCGAATATTTGGCGCCTGAAGTATTGGAGGACAACGATTATGGGCATGCAGTTGATTGGTGGGGAACTGGTGTCGTCATGTATGAGATGGTGTGTAAATGGATTATTATAATGTATATAATAGAGCTCCAGATACCCGGGTATCGAGCATTGCGAGCAGCTCGATGCTCACTTGATACTCGCACATTGCTCAACTGCTCAGCAGAACATTTTGCATAAATAAATTTAAAATTAATAAACAAAAATTTTTTGAGAAAAAAGTCAAAGTGTTTGTCAAAATACTCGAAATTCTCGTGCTCGGCTCGAAAATTTTTAGAGTAATGAGTAATGAGCAGTTGTGCGAGTGCCCGTTGCTCAAATTCTCGCACAGCTCGAAAAATTTTGAGCAAAATCTAGAGCTCTAGTATATATATATATATTTATATATTTTATCTCGAATCAGATTTAATATCACTTAATTGAATTTTTATTTATTGTCCCTTTTCATCAGATATGTGGACGTCTTCCTTTCTTTAATCAAGATCATGATGTGCTTTTCACACTTATCTTAATGGAGGAGGTGAGATTTCCCCGCACAATTACAGAAGAGGCGCGCAGTTTACTTGCCGGCCTGCTGGCTAAAGATCCTCGCCAACGCTTAGGTGGCAGTCAAGATGATGTCAAAGAAATACAAGCGCATCCCTTCTTTGAGAGTATTAATTGGACGGATTTAGTGAATAAGAGGGTAAGTTGTGCTATTTGTGGTTTTATTTCTGTCAGTTTTGAAATATATATACAGATATATATGCATACACACATATATAACATGTATAAACATATTCTGCAGAGTAACTTAGACATCCAAAACATTAAAAGTAGTAGTAGTAGTAGCAAATCATAATAACATTTTTTTGCTTTTTAGATAACGCCGCCTTTTAAACCACAAGTAGTATCCGATACAGATACACGCTATTTCGATACAGAGTTTACGGGTGAGAGTGTGGAATTAACGCCGCCAGACCCTGCTGGCACATTGGGTTCTATTGCTGAAGAACCGCTTTTCCCGCAGGTTGGTATATTCGAATGATTTTTTTTTTTAATTTCAGAAAAATAATTTAATTTTTTATTTTATTTTTACGCCAACAGTTCAGTTACCAGGATATGGCATCCACATTAGGTAATTCATCGCACATCAGCAGCTCGACTGGTCTTGCATCGATGCAATAGAATCGAATAAAATGCGAATGATATTGCAAATGTCAATGTCGTAAACAATATGTTGATCGTCTTTATGATCATTACTGCCATCATCGCCATCAGCATCATTTTCATGCATATTTTGAGAAACATTCAACAACAACTAACATACCATCGACTGCAACTGCGACATATTTCTATTGCCGCTGCTGTCACAATTACAGTTGCCTCCACAACAGCCTCCATACACACACATACATTTGCGAACATGTCGCTTGCTGCAATATTTAACTTGTAATGATTCAAAAACTGGTGTAATTGCTGAGAATGATGCGTACATCTACTGCAAAGCAAAATGTGTAAGCTTGTGTATGTAGGTGTCCTAGACGCTGGATGCACATAACGAATTGCTGACCAATTTCAGTAATAGTTAGCGTGTCCAGCGTGCTTTTACACCTTAGAATCATAGAGCCAACACATTTGGGCTCGAAAAGTAAAAAAAAAATATGTGCATAGTTGAGGTGGTGATTGTAGCGATGCATTATAGAATTGAAATGATTTGCGACCTAAGTTACTGTGAACAAAAATTAAAAAATATCTAATGGAAAAATAAAGGTAAAAAATGGCAGTAGTGAACGTAAATGGCGCGCACAGCCGCATCAGCATAAAACAACAGCAGCATGTTTTATATATATATAAATAATAATAATAATAAATAAATAAATAATAATACAAGTTTAAAGTAATAGTAATAAATACGAGTTTAAACCACTAATAAAAACTACAAAACATACATAAAAAAAAATATATATATATAAAGATATAATAAAAAGCAAAAATTACTGCTACAACTACCAATATTAGCATATAGCAACTACAACTACTACTATTAAAAAAGAAATAAAATAAAAAAATACAAAAAAAATAAAATAAAATAAAACGGAAGCCAATAAATAAATGAACATGATTTATTTTTTACACTACAGTTAAAATTGCAACTACAATAATATTAAAGAGCATTGAATAAAAGGAGAGAAATCAAGTTAAAAATAACTGCAAACGATAAGTGCATACAAAAATTTATTATTATATACAATATATACAAAATAAAAAATAAAAGAATAACTGCGAAGTGGTTAAAGTTAGTTATAAACAAATTACTATATACATATATATTATAAAGAAAAAAGTAAAGAAAATTAGTTAATTTAATGACTGCTGCACTGCTATAAATTCTGTTTCTCAAAATATTATACATAAATTATGCAACTAATGTACAACAACAACAGTAACATACTTTTGTATACCCTCTTTCTTCTCTTAATAAAAGTCTTGCTCGTAAATACTTTTTTTCCTATATATTTTTGCGTTTTGTGCTGTTTCGTTAACTATAAGCGATTTACAAAAATAAAAAACAAACAAAAAAAAGCAAAAACAATATTTATGTTTCCTATACATTTTTTCTATATGTATGTTCAGTTACTATATAAGATTTTCGTGAGTTCACATCCAAAAAAAGAAAGAAAAAGGAAAAGAAAAAATAATTGAATGAAGTAAGCAGTATGAAATAAGTTGCAGCCGATACCAGAAGGGCGGTGAAAAACAATCGATGCTATATAAATACATATGCATACGTCAGTATGACTGACAACCAAAGCAATACTTTCAATTCGTTGAAGTGAAGAAGTGTGTGATATGTTAAAAATATATGAAACTGAATTTCAGAGTTTCAGAGTGGTAATTGGTATTGTGTGAAGAAATATGGTTCTGTTGCTCTACTTTTTAACCATTTGTGCCAATTTCAGTTTAGCACTTCAATGTGTAAATATGGAAAGTATTGCTTGTCTTGATTGGTTAAAGAAGGCAAATACAGTTGTAAAAATAAATTTTAAAAACCACATTTTTAGTAAACAATGTACAAAACAGCAAAAATATATAATTTATAACTATAAAGCCATACCACATACATACATACAAACGTACATATATACATACATACATACATACATAGATAAATATCAAAACTAAAGTAAATAGGTTAACAATTGTGTAATTTGTTTTTGAAAAATAAAAATCTATAATAAAAAGTGAAAAACTCCAAAAAAAAACTATACTTTTTATTTTTAATATTGTAATTAAAAATTGTGTTTTTCTTTTTATTTTTATTTCATGCGTTTAACGTGTTGCTGCATGCATTGTAGTTAAATTTAGGTTTTTAGCTTTTTTTTTTCTTACTTATGTGTTTTTTGCGTTACCTTTTTATTTATTTATTTTGTTGTTTTAATAATTTTAAGTTTATAATAATATATAAGTATATATATTTTTGGTATACACTTTATACATATAAACTTGTAACTAATTTGATAATTTTTTATTATACTTAAAATTTTTTTTGTTTCCACAGCCTTTTTTTTCAAATATGTAATTATTTTGGGTTTTATATGCATTTGATTTAGAAGTTTATATTTTTCAACATTATACCTGTTTTGGATTTTTTGTATTTTTCAACATTATACCTGTTTTGGAATATTTATATTTTTTATATTTTATATATATTTTTTTCAACAGCCCGTTTTTCAAATATGTAATTATTTTGGGATTTATATGCTTCTGGCGTAGAAGTTTATATTTTCCAACATTATACCTATTTTGGTTTTTTTATTTTTATATATTTTATATTATTTCTTATTGAAATTATTGAACTTATTGAATTTTTATGTTGATAATTTTTATTTTAATTTTTTTAACTATCAAAAATTTACGGTAATGCTATTAACAACTATAATTTAGTTGCCTATGGCGGTTTCGGTCAACCCTCGAATGGTGTGATATCCAATCCTTCACAGTTCAAATATAGCACAAATAACCAATTTTTTCCACTGGAAACGTTATGAAATATATTGCATGCAGTTAAAAAGGCTCTGAATTCAAAAATTTTTTTTACTAGTTAAATTATAGGTAACATCTTTTTTAAACAAAGAAAAAAACGAGAATTTTTTGTTTTGTAAATTAAAGCAACCGAAGAAGCAATAGTCGAATGTTGAAGTTGAACGAAAAGCACTAGTACATATAACGCAAAGTCTTCGTCTATAACAAACAGTTCCAGCAAGCTATTAATAGAAAAATTGACATAAATAAACAAAAAAATAAGCGCAGACCAAAAAAAAAATATATATATATAAATAAATAAAAGAAAAACAACTTTTTTGATATTTTTATACACGTAATGAATTCAAAAAAAAAAAAATTTAATAAACAAAAAAATTAATTGATGACATACTAAAAAACGACGATAAGTTAAGAAAAATTTAAATTCTAATGAAACCACAAAAAAAAGCAAAATTCAAAATTAGAGCAGTCAGCTTATATTAAGAAAATTTATTTGATGTATCACTCAAAATTATATTAAAAAAATTGAAAGTAAAATAAAAACCGATTACATTTGAAAAAAATAATAATTATTATTTAACATAAATAAGAAAGAGTAAGCTCTGGTAGAACCGAGCATTTGATACCCGGCGGTTGCGTGCGGTTGTTTGAAAGAAAGCATAAAATAATATTTTAATATTTGTGTTTTTTTTTTACCAAAGAAAGAATAAAATATCTGTTGCATTAAATATACTTCTTAGTAAGAATTCAGCTTTGGGCAAACCAAAATTCTAATAACAAAGGATAATGATCTTTTGGCGACAAATTCTTAAATTATTGACGTTAATTAAGGTCACCAATGGGTGGGTTATACTTTGCTTGGTGGTAGTACATCCAAAAAAAAAAAAAAAAAAAAAAAAATTAATGCCTATATTTAGTTAGCTTTTTGAACATCACACGTTGCAAATTAACAATTATGCGTAGGGTGGACGTGGTTTTTGTGTGATATGTGGCACTGTTAGTGTAAAGTCGAGATCATGTAATTCAGTTAGTTAAACTGCATACAATTTTGACAGCATAAGCCGGGTATAAGAAAATTTAAAATATTTAAAATTTATTTAAAGTAAATTTTTGCGGCATAAGAAAGAAGACACAAAAAAAATACATTTTGGCATACATTTTAATATTAACAAAATCAATTTCACCATTGCGCTTAGCGTAGTTAAAAAAAAATGTAAGAAAAAGAATTTTTGTATAAATAAGTATGGTGATGTATGTGCGTCATAAATTTTTTTAAAATAAAATTGAAATAATTTATTAAGCATCGCTTAAAAGTGCGATAAATGAAAAGATAAGAAAATATTTTCCGAAATTAAGATTATTTGCATACATTTTTCAAAAAAAAAAAAAATTTAAATAAAAAAAAATAATAAAAAAGATATAAATAAATAAACAAATAAATAAAATTATAAGGCAAAAAACAAATATTTATGTTACACTAATTAAATTATTATTTAATTTTTATTGAACAAGTTTATTATTAAAAAACAGTCTAAACCCAAATTTAAAATAATAAAGTCTTTTAAACTAACAAAGGCGATTTAAAATCTTACTAGTAAAAATTAAATTTGTAAACTTTTTTGATTAGTTAAAGGTAGCTAAGTTAAAGACCTAAAATTTTTTAATTAAAATTCTTTTTAGTTTTGGACCGCCTTTGTGCGTGGTAACTCACCACCCTCTTCTCGCGCTTTCTGTTTGTGAAACACCATAAAAAGTAATATTTTAATCCAGGTGTCCTAATAATAAAGTGTACCAATATTAGCTTATACTATTATATCAACAAAAAAATTTTTAATTTGGTTTGAAAAAAAAATTAAAATCTACGTGACCCGATTTGGTAAATTTTAAGTGAAATGTAAATTTATGATAACCGTTATCTTAAGAACTTTGGTTGAGTTTTATATATTTTTAACTTCTTTATTATATGCATTGCCGGTCTGAGAACGAACTTATTTTTTTTTGTCAAAATCAAAAAAGGGCTACATGCGATTCTGATAAACTGAATTGCTAATACACTCTGATTCTAAAAAAAGGAGAATTCGTTATAACCTTTTTATTTTTGTCCTTTCACTTTATTATTTAGCTTTTACTTCGCACTATAACATTTACTAAAAGCTGAGGTTATGTTAAGTTTATTAATTTTCAGAGGATTATAAATAAATTAAAAATATATTAAAAAATAATTAGAGATGTCTAGCAAAAAGGAATTTTAGAAATGCAATAACAGAAATAAACATTGCTATTAAATATAAATTGAAAATGAATTCTAAGAATGAACAATGAATACAAAGAATGCAAAGGCGGATGTTATTTAACATAGATGATAAATTGTCTGTATAATAATTTATAATTACCATTTATACATAAATACATATGTATATAAAACATATAAGATTATTATGGTAATTAATATATAAAAAAAATAGTGTATATTATACAACAACAATGATTACAATAACATAATACAACGGTTAGAGAGGGAAATGTATAAAAATTACAAAGAAAAAAAATAATGTTTAACAGAAAAAAAGAAATTGCGTGAAATGAATAAAGAAATACATAAAATAAATAAATCGTTACATTTTTGATTTGCCTCTCTTTATAACCCCAAGTGCTAAAAACTAGCATCGATTTCCAAAAACAATATACACTGACTTAGTGCTGCTTCAAGCATATAGTCTCATATAGTTTTATTTCAATTTTATTGAATGAACATTTTTACAGTATGAAGCATTTTATGAGATTTATGCAAATAGCATGCCCTGCGCTACTTCCTTGGCTTTATCTGCGCCAACCAAAGCTTCAGCCAACTTTAAACCAAAATGAAAAGCCGTACCAGGGCCACGACTAGTTATTAGATTTCCATCCTGTACTACCTTCTCATCGTCAACGTACCTGTTAAGTAAAAATTTTTTTGTCAAAAAAACATAATTCATCGCATTACCTGCGTTGCACTTACTGGTAAGTACCCTCCAATTGTTTCTTTACCGATGGATACGAAGTCAAACGCTTGCCAGTACCAATGCTGTTTGCCAATAGTGCCGTAGGTGCAGCACAAATAGCTCCTATAATACGTCCTGCAGTTTCTTGTTCTTTTAGCAATGCACCAAGCTCGGCGTTTTCTGCCATTGCTTTGGAACCACCAAGACCACCGGGTAAAACAATAGCATCATATATACCGCCCTTTGCAATATTCAATGATGTATCGGGTACAATGCAAACATCTCGCGAGCATTTCACAGCATCTCCACCCAGTAGACCGGCAACAGTCACCTTGACCTATGCAAGTATGTGTTTGTTTAGAAATTGTTGAACATTCATATCCATTGGTTGAATACAATTGTTTCTTACCCCGGCACGTCGTAAGACATCAGCGGCTATGACGAATTCCATTTCTTCGCCGCCCGGTGCTAGTATAACCAATGCAGTTTTAGACATGTTGCAAGAAGTGCTGTAATCGATATACCACTGTAATTTCTTGGAAAGTTTTCCGTAATTATTAGTTATTTGCAAACTTTTTTTCACTCCAGAAGTAGCTGAAAATACGCCGCCAATATTTCTGTTAAGCAATGACCTTCCCAAGCCGACAAACATTCTAAATGTTTTTTTTTTTAAATTATGCCAATTTCAAATTGGCATAAACATCTGTTTGGGATATTTCGTTCGACACTGCCATGTTGAAATAGAGGTTCGTGTCTTGGATGAATTGTCGCTGAAGGGTTAAACATCCGTTGAAACAAGAGATATAAATCTATATATGTGTGCATGCCTTATATAGAACCACTACGCCAAAGCAAATCTTGATAGCTCCATACTCAGTCCAAAGTAGCAGCTGTTGGCAAGAGTGATACTGCGTTGGATTTCAAGGCTGACGTTGTTGATGTTGTTAATGTCGGTTCCTAGATAGACGAACCTATTTACGATTTCGAATTATGACAGTCGACAGTGACGTGGTCGCCAAGTCGCGAATGCAATTATTGTTTATTTGATGGCAGGAGATATTTCGTGTTGTCCTTGTTCTTTACCTGACCCTTTCGCCTCGCTTCTTTGTCTAACTTGGAGAACGCAGAACTTACGGTGCGGCTGTTATGACCAATTACGAGTATATCAATATCATCGGCATACGTCAACAATTGTACAGCCTTGTAGAAGATTATACCTGGTCTATTTAGCTCTGCAGTCCGTATTATTTTCTCCAGCATCAAATGGAAGAAATCACACGATAAAGGGTAACCTTGTCTGAAACTTCGTTTGATGCTGAACGGCTCGGAGAAGTCCTTTCCAATTCTGACTGCACTTCTGGTATTATCCAGGGTCAGTTTACATAGCCGTATGAGTTTTGTTTTTGAGTTAGCGGCGTAGAGGCAGTTCCTTATCGTGCTGTCGAAGGCAGTTTTTAATCGATGGAAAGGTGGTGTGTATCGATTCTTTTCTCTCGATACACACACCTTCTTTAAGATTTGGCGCATGGTGAATTAGTGGTCAATAGTGGATTTGCCAGGTCTTAACCCACACTGATAAGGGCCGATAAGTTGGTTGACGGTGGGCTTTAATCTTTCACACAATATGCTAGATAGGACCTTATATGCGATATTGAGGAGATTTATCCCACGGTAATTGGGGCAGACCGTGGGGTCTCCCTTTTTTGGATTGGGCAGAGCACACTCGGATTCTATTCCACGCATGCTCCTTGTCAGTTCTTCGCCGCCGTATTTGAAAAGCTCTACCGGTAAGCCATCGCCTCCCGCAGCTTTGATATTTTTTAAGCGGGCAATCGCTGTTCGCACTTCTTCATAGTCGGGTGATGGCACGTCTATATCATCGCCATCGATTGGAGTCTCGGGTTCGCCATCTCCGGAGTTTTCACTTTCACTGCCATTGAGCAGGCTGGAGAAGTGTTCCCTCCATACACTAAGTATGCTCTGGACATCTGTCACCAGATTATCTCCTTGGTCCCTACACGAATTTGCTCCGGCCTTAAAACCTTCTGTGAGTAGCCGCATCTTTTCATAGAATTTTCGAGCATTACCCTTATCGGCCAGCTTCTCAAGCTCTTCATACTCACGCATTTCGGAGGCGGGTGTGTATTTCTGCTGCTACAAGATAATTATCCGAGTCGATATTTGGATACATGTCTTCCGTCTATCACAACATGATCGAAGCTTGGTTATTATCGACAGGGATGGAGAGATGTTGAATTTATTCGAAAGTAAGAGAAAATTTTCATTATTATTTGAGATATTTTAAATTTAATTTAAAGGGCCTACTACTTCTACCACTTCTATCGGTCGTATAAAAGAATGACTTCTCCAATAACAGGTCCGTTACATACAGTTATAAGGGGCTTAGTGGTTTTGAAAGTGATGGTCTCTATTTTGACATCTGTCAAACCTAAATGTCATACCAAACATGTGTTGTTTTAGTTAAAAGTCAAGCATTTATGAAAACTGAACGCTTAATAACCGCATAACGCGTTGAAATTGTTGAAACCTACTACAGAAATGGTGATTCAAACGTGGCCACGTTTCGTGCTGTAAGAGGAGATTATGGTGCATACAATCGTTCAACTACTCAACCAATTGGTAAATTTGAAAGAAATTTTAATATACTTGATCGGTTACAGGTATTGTACAGCCTGAGCATCAACTTTTGTTCGTTCCACTTTAAACAACGCTGCTCTAAGTGGAAGTGTAGCCGAAGACTCGAATTTGTATATTTCTCGACTTGGACTTACACCTACGTCCGTATAAAGTCCAGCTTATGCAACAACTGAAGCCAACTGCCCATTCGCAACGCAGTCTACTGCGGGTTTTCCAACAAAATTTTCTTTAGCAGCGAGGCACATGGATACGTAAATAAGCAAAAATTTGGTATTTGGAGCTCCGAGTATGCCCAATCTTCAAATAATAAAAAAGAGGCCATTACACCCATTGCGCTCTTTGGTACGGAGGTGTGATTGGACCTTACTTCTTTGAAAACGTTAACGGCGGGACTGTCACTGTCAGTTCGGAGCGTTATAGTCATATGATAACTGACTATTTTTGGTCTGCAATAGAAGAAAACGACTTGGACAATATGTGGCTTCAACAAGATGATGCCATAAGCTACACAGCGCGAGCGAATATGGATTTTTTGAGAGAAAAATTTCCCGGTCGCGTAATCTCTTGTCTTGGCGATTTCAATTGGTGACGAGATCGTGCGTTTCGACATCGTTGGATCTTTTTTTAAGGGGCTACGCAAAAGATCGTGTTTATGTGGAAAAACCTTTAACTATTGAGCACTTGAAAATCAACATTCGTCAAGTTGTGGCTGAGATACCGCCCAATATGTGCCAAAAAGTGGTCGAAAATTAACTCAAACGGATCGAAGTTTGCAAAAATTCACGAGGTGATGATTTGAATGGTGTAGTGTTTCAAATATAATGCCAAGGTTCAAGCTTTATAATAAAAAAGGAATTTTAAGAAAAAAAAATATTTTAAATGCATTTTATTTACGTTTATTTTGAAAACCGAAAAAGTGGATAACCCTGTACATTTTGACAATCAGTTGTTGTTTTGCTGACGTCACACTATCAAATCATAATAACAAAACGATCAAAAATAGTAGTTTCTGTTTGATATTTCAAAATCTCCTAAAAATGCAAAATTTAAAACGCTGAAACATTGCTTCAAGCGTAGTGTGCTTACTTCAAAGCATTAATTGTGTCGTATACTTTACTTATACGCATATCACGGCACACGTGTTCGCTCACTATTTGTTGAGTTCACGTCACGTGATTGAATTGATTGATTGAATACTGTTAACACTTTGACACATCGTGTGACGGCTGTGCATTTAGCGACAGTTTCATAGATATGTATGTATAGTGCATCATTGGTTTAGGTTACTTGGTCATTGACTGACTTTAATGACTGTCAATTGACTGGCGCGAAAAGGTGTGGCTTCAAGCCAAAAACAAAATACTAAATTGAGAAGTGTAATAAATAAAAACTCAAGGCATAAATGTGGAAAAGTAGAATTATAGTAAAGCTAATAAATGTGCAAAACACATGAACACTTAATGAAGGGGTGGAAAACAAAAACTAGCCAAAGAAGTTTGCAGTACCTGCAATAGAGCAATTAATTGGCAAAGAAAAGTACATAAACATTTGGTTTTTAATTTTTTGCGCATGAAATTTCATTGCTAAGTTTGTGAAAAATTGCATACAATTGCTGCATTAAGCGCTAATTAAGGTACGAATTGCCATAGGGAAGAAGCGTCAAAAACGTGCGCATGAAAAATAAATATCATAAAAAGAAAGAAATCACAAGCAAAGTGTAGAGATGTGCTCATTGGCAGGTTGCGACCCAGCACGCCTGCAGTAACTCCTACCGGTTCAACATAGCACCAAAAAAAAATACATACATATACGATGTGTGTTCAAAGGAAAAGGTGAATTTGGAATTTGTTTGAAAAGTACTTATTTATTCATCAATATCTATTTTGTCCCCTTCAAAGTAGTCCCCCTCGGATATAGTATACTTATGCCAACGCTTTTTCCAATCATCGAAGCACTTCTGAAATGCGCTTTTTGTTATCTTTTCCTTTCGCTTTTCCTTCGATTCTGACTTGAGCTGATCAATTCTGGCAAAACGCTTTCCTTAGGTTTCTTTAGTTTTGGGAATTGAAAAAAGTCGCAGGCAGCCAAATCTGGCGAATATGGTGGTTGAGGCATGATTACGGTTTTGGTTTTGGCCAAAAAATCACGAATAAGCATTGATGTATGTGTGAGCTGGTGTAATCTCGATGCAGAATCGGCGATTTCTCTTTCCACAATTTCGATGGTTTGAGCCGTATTGCTACACGCAAACGTTGCATAACTTCCTTGCAGTATTCCTTATTAACTGTACGATCTTTTGCCAGGAACTCATGATGCACCAAAACATTGTAATCAAAGAAAACAGCGAGCAAAACCTTCACCTTTTCCTTTGAACATACCTCGTATAACATACGAAATATACAAGAAATAAAAAAATAAAATATGGGAAGCCAAAACTTTTGTGCCAACTGCAGGTTGCATATAAATTTTGGCCACTAATTGGCCTTAATATTATGTTGTCAGTGCTTTTGCTTGGGTCGAGATAACTTGACATGACAGCAACAGAGGCGGGTCATAAGCGGCTGGTAGGCTGGTAGGCTGGCATGCTTGGTTAACCCTATCGAGCGACTGAATAAATTGGCATGTCCCGAAAAGCATAGCAGTAAACGTGCTGGAGCAACAAAACAAACTTACTGAAATACAACAAATAATGAGCAAAAGAATCGGAGAAATCAACACAGCACGCAGCAAGAATTTTTTCATTGGAACTTAATCAACAGTAACATCGAAAGTCACAACAGCGAAAGTCCGAAAAGTGTCCAAAACAATTGCCAAAAATGCATGTAAAGATGCCATAAAAAGAAGTGAAGCAACAAGATGAATGAAAATGAGTAAAAAAAAAAAGAAAATACAAACACATGCATATGTAAGCTTGTACAATCGAAAATTGCATGCGAAAACAATCAAAGACGTCCATTATAAGCGGCGGATAAGTGTGCATTGATTCCTTGTGGCTGGTTGTGTAAAGTTATTGTTGTTGCTTTTACTGCAAGTTGCTCATTTCCAAAACGATGACTGTAATTATGCAACAGAGAAATGCGCATTGTTCAAACGTTTGTATGGATGTGTGTGTTGCACAATAACCGTTTCTGTTCTGGTCGTACGCATGTGGGCAGGCATGAAAGCATTTGCACGCATGCATCTTTTGGCATTTACATCCTATGCATACATACATACATATTGCACTGAGGAGCTACTTTCCGTGGGCCCTAGGGAAATTTTTGTCGAATTAACAGAATATTGTTATCAAACAACGCAAAAACAATGTGAAATGAGTCGAAAACATACAAGACATATTCGTTAGTATTTGATTTAAGGAGATAAAAGTACGATGTAGAGACTGACGTGGTGAAATACAGTAATGTATTCTGTATAAAATCCCATTTTAGGGCAATTCAATAAATTTTGGGCGTCCGCTTTAGCCGTATAGTTGGCAGTAAGTAGTTCTATGCGGAGAGCGTTAGGTTCAAATTCAGCGCAGACCAACATCTAAAATTAATTTTAAATCAATTTTCTGGTTGTGGTCGCTCTTCGGCAGTGTACGCTATAGCCGAGTGGTTAGCATTGCGTACAACAATTCGGAAGGTACGAGTTTAGGTTAGACCAACATCCAAAATTATAGAATTTTTTAAATCCATCGGCTGTTTGGAGACGGCTTCGAATAAACTGTAGGCCCCTTCTTTTGTTGGTAAAATCATCAAGACGCAAAACTACACAATGGAGAAAGAGCTCGGCCGAAAATCGATTCAGCGGTTACAAAGCGCTAATAAAATATATACTCGTATATGTTATCCTAAGCTGCAAAAAAGTACTATGTTCAATCAAGAATTAAGTCACCCCAAATAAGTGGAATTTCTCATCTTTGTCCAAGAAGGGCTTTTAAATTCTTAATGGCGTAGAAAGAGATCCGATAATTCGCATTTTTTTATTGCTACAACATATTAATTGCAAGTTCAAAGAGCGAGGTTCCAAAGAGACAATTTATAATGGTAACCGAATGGTCCATGGCATACAGAATTTAAAAGGGGAATTTTTCTCTGAAAGTAAACAGCTCAAGTAAAGCATACGGATATTCATTTAATCAATCAAAAAACATTATTACAATTAGATTATAATATGTTTTTTTAGTTCGAATATGGCAAGTCAAAATCTTTAGATGATGAATATAAAATATAAAACAGATGTCTGATAGCCAGATTATGAAGAAGCTAAAAAAACTCGTATGATTGTCTAAAGAGTAACGAAACAGGGAGAACCGATGTTTCACCGTTTAAGATTGTCCAAAAAATTTCTTCGTGCCTTCGATAGCGCAAAAGTGATTTGAAACAATTTAGGCAGCAGTGTCTGAATCTGGCAGTCACCCGTGCTGTTGAGAATAATATGATTAACAGAGCTAAATAGATAAGGTACAATCTTCTACAAGGGCTTATAACTGCCAGTGGCGGTTCTATTTTCTCTAAATTGGACAAAAAATCAAAGCAAGTGAGTGCATTACGTGTACAGGTGTATTAATGTCAACCTGATTGTGTTCCTACTCTAAAACTGCTACTTTGACCTTAGACGATATGAAGAGTATTGGATAAATAAGATTAGAAAAATATTTAAGGAACTTTGCGTTGGAGCCACGTCCAATAATGGAGACGAAGAAATGATGAGCTGAAGGGAATTAAGTGACAGCGTATATGTTGGCTAGTTCATGCCGTAGACAAAAACATACCAGCTTGGAAAGTATTCCATGCAGCACCACTGTGGAAAGGAGATGAAGAGCCTCCCCCCTGTAGGAGAGATCAGGTTTCAGGCTTCATTTCGTGCTCCAAGTGCTGAACAGCGAATTGAAGTTCCGCTGAATGTACCAGTTATAAAGAGTGATCCAAGTAGAGGTACTTTTTTCAATAGCCTTTTTTTGACAGATCACGCGTGAGTCGTGTCAAGCTCTCATGTTATTTTTGTTCAGTATTATTTGGCATTTAATCATGGAAAGACTTACGCCTGAACAACATTTACAAATCATTTAATTTTATTACGAAAATTCGACTTCTGTAAAGAGTGTGTTTCGAGCACTTCGCTCAACTTATGGTCAACATAATCGATCCACTGCTATTCGCAACACCATCATCCATCTTAGACCCAGCTCTCATTATTGGATAATATTCGACCGAATAGACCACGTCCCGCACGCACACGAAGGCCGTGGATTCGGCCGTTCGCAGCAACTCGGACTGACATATGGATTGACTTGGCGCATTTTACGTCGAGATCTTAAATTGAAAGCGTACAAAATACAGCTTGTGCAAGAACTGAAGCCGCTTGACCATCCCAAGCGACATCGCTCCGCTCTATGCGCTCTTGAAAAGTTCCAAGAAGATCCGACGTTTTCGAGCCAAATTTTGTTCAGCGATGGGACCCATTTCTGGCTCAATGGGTATGTAAACAAGCAAACTTGCCACATTTGGGACGAAGAGCAACCTGAAGAGATTCAAGCGTTGCCATTTAATGCAGAAAAACCAACGGTTCGGTGTGGTTTGAAGGCCAGTGTAATCAACGGACCATATTTCTTCAAAAATGATGCCGGTGAGAACATAAGCGTCAATGACGATCGTTATCGCGCCATGATGACGGACTATTTGATGCCTAAAATTGAAGCTCGTGATCTCCGCAACATTTGGTTTCAACAAGACAGCGCCACTTACCACAATCAATGGATTTATTGTAGGAACATTTCGGTGAGCAGATAATTTCACGTTTTGGGCCGGTCGATTGGCTACCAAGATCGTGTGATATCACACCGTTAGACTTTTTCCTATGGAGATATGTAAAATCTATGCGGACAATCCCGCTTCGATTCAGGCCTTGGAGCAAAACATCACGCGTGTCATTCGCCAGTTACCACTGAAAAAAAAAATGGTTCGAAATGCTCGAACCAGTCATTAATAATTGGACTCAATGGATAGACCATCTGAGAGGTAGCCGCGGGCAACAATTGAAAGAGATAATCCTCAAAAAATAAATACCAAAGAATTTTCTTTCGAATGTTAATAAACATACCCATTAAATTCGAATTTTCTGTGTTTTTTCTTTATAAAAGTTGGGAACCTCGAAATGGATCACCCTTCAGTTTCTGTAGAATTTGGAATAGTATAAACCGAATTTCAAAAATTTGAACTTGATTTTATAAATGAAATATTCGCAATTCTGTTGCTTCAAATGGACATGGACTATAAATCTACATATGTAATAAAAATCTGCTCTCAAACGTAAGATTTTAATTTTTTGTTTTTCTGAACTCTTGGTTAATGCAAGTTTTTAATTTAAAGAGATTCATTAGAAAAAGTTGTGTAGCAAGTGAAAAATAAATTTAACAGAAAATGAACAAAAATCAATCACAATACTATAACATACATTTTCAAATTGAAATGTTCATAAGGGTGCACTTGTACACAAGTCGTTGTAAGAAACCATAATGCCATTTTTTAATTTCGTTTACATTTTTTTGTTTCGCTGCGCATCGCTTTTGTGAAAAACAAAATTACTTTTCTTTAAAGGTTTTTCATTCTTTTTCTCTCACTACTTTTTACGTATCGGCTTTTTCTACACAACTCGACATGTTTTGCTATAACTTATGTGGCAACTTTGACGTTTACAACTTTGCAAAAAAAGAAAATAATAAAATCAAAACAAACATCTTTTTCTGTAGAAAGGAAAAATTACGACCATATACATTTTCGCAAAAAAAAAAAAAAAGATGAATGAAGGGAATGGAAGGAAAAAGTGATGGATTGCAGTTAAGCTATTTGTTTTGTTGCAAGTTTTTGCTAGACTCACCTTACAGCCATTGATTTTACGTTGTTGTTGTTGCTTAGAGTGAGAGTGAGAGTCGTTCATTGGCATGGAAAAACTTGAATTTATGAATATGCAATTTTTGTGCAAATGTATACGTGGAAATGAGGTTATTGAAGTTGAAAAGGAAAATGATAAATTCATAATTAGTAAATGTAAAATTCATCATTTGATGTAATGAGAAGAAACTACTCGTATATGTGCTACTAACAAAAAGTAAAAGGTTTTTAAATTTTTCGTGATAAAATGAAATGAATTTAGAAAAATGGTGATCTGCCGAAATATATAATCAGGGTTATTCCACATTTCGATTACGTTCCCGCTCTCCGTTCCGCCACAATCGTAATTAGGTATTCTGAGTTACGATCGAATCGAAAGAAAAAGAGGAAGAGCGAATACATTTTCGAAATCAGCTGGTTGCATGTGAACGTGTGAAATTGAAACAAGACAAAGCAAACAATTGCAGAGTTTTTGTACAATTCAAATAAATATAATTTTTTTTTAGTTTTTAACGTTAAATGGAATCAAAAGCCTCGGCGGTATTTCGTGAAGATTGAGAGGCAAGTGTCATCCATTTCAGATGAGTGATAAATTTTAAGAAATTGAGCTTGTAATTGGTAATCTTTTATATAATAAATTTCGTTATTTAGATTCAAACATACTTCAAACTTAATAAAGATGCTTTCAAGTATGTCCTGGATATTTTTTCACAAGAAACTCAATCAAGTGCTTTGACATGGTTATCTCCACCTAAACGAGTAGTAGCTGATTTGCGATTTTTCGATATGAAGATATGAAGAATACGCTGGCTGCGGAAGCAATTCGAAACACAATTCATGGATTTCTGCCATCGATTTCACTGACTTGTGACATGGTGCATTATCTTTGTGAAACAGCACTTGGTAAACACACTTTTTCTTAGAATGCGGCCGATTTCACTCTGATTACTCTCGATTGGACTTCGGTGTGAAATGATGAAACCATTTTTTATCCATTGTCACATACCGACGCAAAAACTAGTGTTTATTTCGGTTGAACATCTCCAAACACGGCTCCGAATCATCAACTCGTCGTTGTTTTTGGTCAAAAAAGAGCTCGCACGGCACTCACTTTGCACAGAACTTTCTCATATTCAAATATTCGTGAATGATATCATGTACATGTTCAGTAGATATCTTCACAGTGCCTGCTACATTATTCAAAATAATATTGTGACGTTTTCGTCGGTAACCCCTTTTGGTTGTCCACTGCATTCACTGTCTTCGGTGCTCACGTCTAAACTTAGCATACCAATCCTTGATGGTTGTTTTTCCTGTGGCAGTGTCCAGAAACTCGTCATCAAGCCAAGTTTTTGCTTCAAAAATCAATATTTTATCAACTCGCGAAATTCCTTTTTTACAGTAACAAAAGTTGCTTCACTCAAAATGCTATAATTCACGAACTAATGATCCGACAGCTGTCAAATTTATACACCCGTCTTTTGAAGGTTAGGGTTAATCGAAAATATGGATTTAATTCTACTAGCGCCATCTATATGTCAGGCCGAGGCCGCTCCCATACACTGATTTGTGCAGATATGAGGCTTTGCGTCGAAAATTCGTAAAAAATGGCATTAAGAGCGTAAAATTTGGTATTCTACCGACGTGAATTCCAGTTAATATTATCACTGAAAATCATCGAAGTCCAAATTTGCAAATTGCTAGAAAGAAAGGCCTTGCCGAAATCTTTATGCCTTTCATGAACATATCAATGTGTTCATATCAACGAAAGGCAAAAAAACTTCGGCAAGGTCTTTCTTTCTTGTTTTTTATTTTTTTTTCGTATAAAATTTTCTAACATCTAACATCTATTTTCTTCTTAGCCAACAAGTAAGCCATTGTAATGAGAATATCATGAGGAAAATAATTAAGTCGGTACAGTTTCAAGTTTTGAAGGGATTACAAAAATAGTAGAAAACAAAGTATACGCCATTGAGCTTAAGATTTCAGTCTCTGGCGGAAAGTTTCAGAGTAGTTACATTAAAGAAAACACTAAACCTGTGACTGAGATTAAAATACGTAATTTCTTGTTGTGAAAACAGTAATTTTTCCCACAGCATCTTAAAAACGAGTATACATTATGAGTTAAAAAGAAAATTAAACTTCAAATATTAACAGAAAGTGCCAGTATGAATTGCAAATGGAAAATGGGAATAAAAATATCTTGAAACCATGCACATTGTACATATGTAGATATAAATATGTACATATATATTTTACAAACATATTTGCCGGACTTGTCACACAGAAAGTGACAATGACTACGTGAAAGTGTTTACAATGCAATTACAATATTGCATACAAAAACAACAATATTTACACTACACACGCATGTATATAACATATACATGTGGTGTGTATGTGTATGTATACATTTTTATAACCGTTATACCTACCTTTATGTGAACTATCTTGGCCCCGTGGCCCATATTGTGCTCAAGCAATAAAGTTGGACAACAGCGAACAATGGGCCGTATATTTATACATTTATATACCAAGCATAAGCATATACACAGCAGTTGATGTAGTGTTTATACGGTTTACATTGTTTTTATTGTATAGTGCACGCTTTTTTGTTATTGTTGTGAGTTTGTTGTAACTAGTGAATCACGTATAAATCATCTGGCTTATTTAAAAGTGACAATTCCAGTCGTACGCACACGCCTACTCCGATTAAGCATCACAAACAACATACCAGTACAATAAGAGTATGCATTTACTTGTGCTGTTCAAGTTCGTTGCTTAAGTCTTTTGTTGCGCACTTTTACTTGAGAGATGCTTGGAATAATGAACCGCTACTACCAACAAGTATTTTATTTGTTATTGTTGCAGCATGAAAGTAGTTTTGTTTTTACAACAATTACAACAATGAACAATACGATGTGATAAAAAAATATGCAACAACAATAAAAGTTTAATGAAACAGCAAAGATGCATATAAAAAGTTTATTTTTATTTTCAAAAATAAAAAATAGATAAAATATTTTCCAGTTGCATTGCCGCAATTAATCATACGTACCTACTTGGTTCGAAACTTAGCGGCATTACTAAGCACTTTGCTACTGGCTAACTGTCACACGTATGTGTCGCACGAGTAGTGACTGACCCAGTGGTTAACAAGTAGTCTATGCTTTAGCGACGACCCAAAAATAACTATGTATAGATCAGAGGTGAAGAAAAAGATCAACAAAATGTTAGTAAATGTATATTTGTATATTTGTCTATACATACACATATGCACGTATGCATACACGTTCGAATAATATGTAACTAAATACATTGAAAGGGCGTATGAAAGCAAGCAAACTGAATTCTATGGTATTTCGTGGGTGGGCATATAGCTTACAAATTTCGGAAAACCACACATATATACATAAAACCTATATACATCTTTACATATATGAGAGTTTTGTTAATTTTTTCATCTTTGATTTTAGTTTTTGTTCGTCGCCTTTCTCTATATAAGCTGAAAGTACACTGAGTTTATGGGGCTACTATTCTCCAGCTTGCTAAATTGCAGTGACCGTAAAATACCAGGGGGTAGTGAACTTAAATGCCCAATTGATGGAACAGACATTCCAATACCCTACTATAATGAAGTCCGAATAACAATTGTCCGCCTGAAGAACAATAAAGCAGTGGGAGCTGATGGCTTACCGGCTGAATTATTCAAACATTGTGGCGAAGAATTTAAAAAGTGAAAGTAGCAATATTTTATCGGAGAGGGGGAATCCATAATTTGCGCGAATTATCGATAGATTAAATCCCTTCGTCAACGAATTAATAAAAAATTATCAGTCGTCAATTTGAAAGCATCCTTCGATAGCATGGAAGGAGATTTCTCTACGCTGCTTAAATTTTGGTGACGATCGGGAAGGACTTTTTTCAGTCTTCTATAAGAGAGTTCCACTATTGGCATATGGCGATCAAAACCGACAGCATTTTAGCCTTGAAATTTAACTCAGAATCATTTTTGCCAACTGATGTTACTATTACTGACGACATAATTGAAAAGTAAAGTCTCTTCTCGTAGAACAAATTATGAGATATACGACGAAATTGCGCCGGCTAGTTCATGTCATCTCTATGGATGAAAACACTCCAGCTTTCGACGACAGAAGCACAAGAAGATAAAGGAGGAAGAACTCCGTAAGAAAGATGTTTTAGAGTCTTTAGTTGGCGTCTACAAATGAAAGGAAGAAAAGACTGGCCACTATTTATTATAAAAATGAGACCTTTTTTCGACATTGTTTGAAGGTACAGAGTCGCAGTTGAGTAGTGTTAGTTTCTGAGTCGATCGTACGCTCTATAGTTTATATGTTAAGTTTTCACATAGAGTGATTCTTTTATGAGTACTCTTTACCTTGCTGTAGATGGCGAATCTGGTTACGGACCTACGATTCATATTGAGCTCAGAGTCTCATCGATAGTCATAAAAAAGCTGTAAGCTGACTCGTTTCTAAATATGACGACGATGAGCTAACATAAGATGCAGCCGAATGCAAATATACCTGTCGACTGAGAGTGTCTTCAACCACCTATTAGAAGGGCTCTACAATTGAGAAATAATACCTTCTCTGGCGGGCTGTTTAAATATTGAAGGCCAATGAACTTATCTGGCTTTTCGGTGGGGCTTTGAATTTTCTTTAAAATCTTAGAAATAATACGAATATTCAACACCAACGCGAGCCCTCCATCTTTTTTTTGGTATCTTGTGCGCTACAAATCGAGATTTAAGTAAAATATGGCTTTTTATCTCTCACTATAATGGCGCGCTCCGGCTTACAGCAGGCACAAATAGGCCGAAAGTCGGGGACCTGTATAAAAGTAAAAAGATAATTGCAGTTCGTTTTTCGGACAGAGGAGGAGTGTTTCACTGCTAGCTTCCCAGAGTCAGAATAAGGCTTTGCTATCTCGAAGCACATGTGTGTTCGTAACGGTGTGGAGTAGCACTTCGTTACTGCCATCTCGAAAGGGAGTAGTTGGTCGTTTTCTCTAAGCACCTATAGATGCTCGCAAGTGCGGCGAGTAGCACCTCGTCAATGCGTTAACAGATCAAAAAGGAAAGTAATTCTTCATCACCTCTAAATATCTAATTTATCCTAGATTGGAGATTAGAACCTCGCCGTCTCCTGATATTTAAAATAGGGAGTATTGTATTTGGAAAGTTATAGGTTCCAAAAAGGTTTTTCTAAATACGGTAGGGAATGGCAACCACTAAGAGTGCGTTTCTGACCTAAAATAAAAGATACAAGGTATGTTCAAATGAAAAGATGAATTTCGTTTTTTCGCGGGCTGTGTACATTCAATTATCGATATTTTGTTTCTGTTAGAATCGGACACATATGTTTATCATATGCTTGCATTAGGAGCCAATTACGATTAGTAAGTAGTTTGTTTTAGACGACAGAAGAGGTTAGTCACGTTTTTGTGTGTTCTTCGCTTTTTGACTTTTAAAAGAAATGGATCAAAGAATTTGTATTAAATTTTGCGTTAAAAATGGTATAAAGTGCTCCAAGGCACTTGAAATGTTGACTGTGGCATTCGGTGAGTCCACTTTAGCTCAAAAAAGTGTTTATAAATAGTACAAACGCTTTACAGAAGGCCGAGAAGGTGTTGATGACGATGAGCGTCCTGAAGGTGGGACCACGTCAACAAGCGAAGAAAACATCGAAGCAGTGAAAAAATTGTTCTTGAAAATCCTCGAATCACTATCAGGGAAGTAGCAGAGGATGTTGGTATATAAATCGGCTCATGCCATTTAAATTTATCGAATGTTTTGGTCATAAAACGTGTGGCAGCGAAGTTTGTGCCGAAATTGCTAAATTTTGAATAAAAGCAATGTCGCCTTAGTATCGCTCAGGAGTTGTTGAATGACGTCAACAACCATCCGAGTTTGCTCAAACGTTTCATAACTGGTGACGAAACCAGGGTAAATGGTTATGACGTTGAAACTAAGGCTAATCATGACAATGGAAGCTGCCAGATGGACCAAGACCGAAAAAGGCACGCCAAGCTCGATCGAAGGTGAAGGTTTTGCTCACTTTTTTCTTTGATTACAATGGTGTGGGGCATTATGAGTTCCTGCCAAAAGGTCGTACAGGACGTAATCAAACCTCAACCACCGTATTCACCAGATTTGGCTCCCTGTGACTTTTTCCTATTTCCAAAACTAAAGAAACCAATGAAAGGAAAGCGTTTTGCCACGATTGATGAGATCTAGTCAGAATCGAAGAAAGAGCTGATGCCCATACCGACTTCCAGGATTGGAAAAAGAGTTGACACAAGTGTATTGTATCTGAGGGGGATTACTTTAAAGGGGGGAAAATAGATAATGATGAATAAATAAGTATTTTTCAAAAAAATTCAAAATTCACCTTTTCCTTTGAACACACCTCGTATTACCTTTTCGGAGGCGACTTTACACTATTATTTTTCTTTCGAAAAATCATTAAGAGGAATACAAAGTGAAGAAAAGCTGGGCTTCAGCGACCAACTATAAAGGTAGTCCCATTTTTTTTATCAAGAAAGGAAAAAATTTATAATTTTTGAGGTTTTTGTTTCTTTGACTAGAAATTGATTTCATAACCCTTCGGATAGTAGCACACACTGCTGCACACTTTACGGCAGTTAATTTTCACCTATGTCATTGTATATTTTATTGCATCACATAAACTTCAGTTTCTTTTCGTATTAATTTTTCAGCACCTGCCTGAATTTTGGGTGCAGTTTTTCGTAAAAACTACTGAAATGGGTTACAAACATATATATATATATATATACATGCCTTTATAACAGGCATTAACATTTGAAGCTCACCGCACACTCGTCTACTTTCGCTTTCAATTAAAACTCGCAAGCTATCCACATACTGCTATGTGTCATTTCATTGTCATTCCAAGCTTTGTATTTGCGCTGCAAATTTGCTTACAAGCTGATGTAATTGAAAATTTCGTTTAATAGCGCGCTAATAGCTGCTCCCCACTTTTATTTTTGTTTATTATACCTTTCATATACATAAAATGGTATATTAACTTAGATACGATGTATGTAATTACCAAAAGGAGAAGAGCAAAATAATCTTTCAGTTTTTGAGATATTTCAACCAACTTGGTAGGCAGTAGAGCTCCGGATACCCGGGTATCGAGCACTGCGAGCAGGTCGATGCTCCCTCGATGCTCGCTCATTGCTCAACTGCTCAGCAGAATAAAAAAATTTAATTTTGGTTGTGAAAATTTCTTTGGCACCTTTAAAATTTGCATGAATAAATTCAAAATTAATAGAAACAAGGTTTGAGAAAAAAGTAAAAGTGTTTGTCAAAATGCTCGAAATGCTCGTGCTCGGCTCGGAAATATTCGAGTAATGAGCAATGAGCAGTTGTGTGAGTGCTCGTTGCTCAAATGCTCGCACTGCTGGCAAAATGTTTGAGCAAAATCTGGAGCTCTAGTAGGCAGATGCACAGGTACATTTATGCGTGCATTTGTCGGAACGGTCCAGATCGGACCACTACAGCATATTTACGACCGATTTTACAGATTTGAAACTTTGTTCCATAAATCTGTTCAAAAAGCATAAACGAGCATGAAATCGGAAGACAATATCTAGAAAATTGAAATATGGTATTATGCCACATATGTATATCCGATTTGCTCAGATATGAGGTTTTACGTGAAAAATCTGTCAAAAATCATCTAGAAACTTGAAATTTGATATTATACACACATGAAATGAGTTGCACATTCCTGGAATTTGCAATAAATTTAATATTTACATGAAAGGTATAACGACTTCAGTATAGCCGAAGACTGCCCATCTTTCTTGTTATTATTCGCTTTTTGTTGGCACATTTTCAATTGCATGTAATTTTCGTGCGGCATGTTGCACATTGCACGTTTTATTGGTAGTTGATTTCAATCAATTCTTTTTCTTTCTTTTCAATGCAAACATGTTGTTGGCTTGTTGTTGTTGTTTTTGCATATGTCTATTTTATAACAGCGATTTTATGATACGCTTTTAAGCTCACTTAATTAATATGTGTGCTCACATCACAGACATGGATGTGCACATATACATATACGTACATATATGTGTACACACACGAACAAACGATTACTTAAGCTTTTTTATTGTTCAACAAGAAATAAAATAGAAGATAAATTCGTTTGAAAGAAGTTCAGCTGAAGTTGGCTCGTGGCATTTGCCGCATGCTTTTGGTGTCGTCTTGTCATATGTCATTGTTGTTTTTCCTTTGCAGTTTTTGTTGGTTTACTCTATGTTGTTAGATTTTTGTGTGTTTTTAATGCTTTTTTGCTGGTTTCAATAAAAAACTGTAAACACGATTGTTGGCTTTTATTTTTCTCTTTGGTAAATTTTTTTTTGGATGGCTTGAGAAATGCGTGTGGTATTTCTTGTAATAGATGTGCGTATATATCTCTCTTTTCTGACGTGCCTAACGCTGATATAAAGTTTGTATAGCATACTTTGGTATGCACATATAACGAAACGGAATTTTAGAAGTCGATTAAATTCATCTTCAATTTTTAAAATTTACGCGATTAAAACCGACAATATTTCCTTTGTTCTCTAGGTCCTTCTCTATATGCAACTTTTCAAACGGCCTCATCCTCTGCTTCCACCAGCAGGTACTGTGTCCAAAACTTTCAAAGCTGGAAGGTTGTTGCTCATACGGACGATATGGCCTAGCCAGCGTAGCCATTGTCACTGTATTCGCTGAACTATATCAATGACGTCATATAAATTGTTCAAATAAAGTTTTTTTCCAATGCCCAAATTTCTGCACCATATAGCAGAACGGTAGTTACAAGTGACTTGTAGGGTTTGGTTTTTGTTCGTCGGGAGTGAACTTTACTTTTCAATTGCCTACCCAGTCCAAAGTAGTACCTGCTAGCTGTTGATGCTGGTTCCAAGATATATAAAATTGTCTAAGACTTCAAAGTTATGACTATTAACAGTAACGTGGAATCCAAGACTCGAATGCGCTGTTCCTTCGTTTGTGCGCCAGTGATGTCCTCTTTAATAATATTTAATAATCAGCATGGCACCTACGTAGTTAAGGGCCCGGACATTCCGGATGTATGCTCGTACCAGAAGGAGAAGAGATAGACCCACCGAAATTTATATCGATCATATCAGAATCACAAGCTGAATTGATTTAGCCATGTCCGTATGTTTTTGAGATATTTCAACCAAAATCGGTAGGTAGATTAAAAGATAATTTTTCGGAACCGACCAGATCAGACCGTTCATTCATATATACGAACGATTTTTCTGATTTAAAATCTTGTGCCATAAATCCGTAACTAAGAATTTAGATAATGAACTTCACATTAATACTGAAAATCAACGAAATCGGACTGGCCTACCATAGTAAAACCGTTTTTTTTTTTGGCAAAATTCTTTTTTTTTAATTCAACATAGTTTCATTCAAGGACTGATACACTGATTATAGCGATCCTCCAACACCCTCGATACCATTTTTGTAGTACGATTTGTCCTTTGCTTCAAAATAGGCCTTAATTTCGGCGATCACCTCTTCATTTGACGGAAATTTCTTTCCAGCGAGCATTCTTTTGAGATATGAGAGTAGGAAATAGTCGCTGGGACCAGATATGGAGAATACGGTGTCACATATCGACGCAAAAGCTTGTTTTTATTACGCTAGAACATCTCCAAACACTGCTCCGTATCATCACTCTTCATCGTTTTTGGTCTAAAATGATCGCGGCACCCCAGAGCTTTCTCATACCCAAATATTCGTGAATGACATACCTGATATTTCATTTTTATTCAATTTACGGCCAATCAAATACATTTTTTGATTTTTTTGTTATCATCGGTAACCTCTTTTTCCAGTGGTTCGAGCTTTTTCGACCAAATTTTATTTCGTTTGCAAGCATTTTTTTTTAATTTTCAGTTTATTTATGCAAAGTGTAAAAAATATTGAAATTTAAAAAAAATTTTACAAACAAAATTATAATTTTTTGTTCTGCTGCTTAAATTAATTAAAAGCTCGAAAGTTTCCAACAAAAATTTGAACAGTTGAGCAATAGATGAGTATAGGCTGCTCCCATTACTCGTTATCCGACTATTTGGAGCTCTAATACATACTTCAACATAAGTGGAAGCATAAATTGCTCAATTTTAATAAAACTTGAATATGTAGAGGAATATATTTATAATGATAATTTGATGAATTTAAAAAAAAAAATTATTCACAATTAGTTACAATCTCACATTTCATTTTCACAGACGACACTAAAGTGGTATGTATATTATACTCGTATGCATATGTAAATAAACGTTCCTAGTTTTTTGGCTATCAATTATCTACTTTATGTAAAAATATGTACATATATCTATAGTATATACACATATTTTCATACTAACAGCGCTGTGCACACACTAATTTCCGTATGAAAAATGTTTGACCTTGATTTACACTCTTAAATTTATTGCAATTAACTTGTGTATGCGAAAATTGCTTCTGTTTGTGATACGCATGCACTATGAATGTAAAAGCCCTTTCGGCAATAAGAGTTAAAAATTAAAGCCTATTTTGTACTTTTTTTTTAGTATGTACAAAATGAAATTATGTAAGCACAACCAAAAAAAGGAAGTTATTAAACCCTACGGGTAAGTGAACTAGTTAAAAAATACTTGAAAACTAGCTTGCGGGGTAATTTTAGCTAGTCAGTTAATCTATTTTCTATGCCAACAAAATAGTGAAAAACTCAAAAGCTAAATGGTTAAGCCAACTTCTACGGGTTCTTCGGCAATTTGTAACACATCAAACACGAAATGTTGAAAAATTTTCATAACTAAAATGGATTTTATTGGATTTAGGTTTTTTTGCCTATAGCACTGATAATCAGATTAAACTAATCTCATACTAAAATGAAATAAGCATTAAAATGCAAATATATATATATATTTGTTCGGTTTTGAATCAAAATTAGTATTTTGTTTGCTTTAAAAGCGCTTAAATTAACTAATAAAAATTAGCAAAATTTTTTTAAACGTTTTTATCACGATCCAAACAGCCCCCGATCGCGATAGATCTGAAATTTATGCGATGTGACAAAAAAATGTCGTTTGGCGATTTTCGGTGATATTTGCATGGCGCCTGTTATGTTGGTTAAGATATTTTACTATTTTATACGTGATCGATGGTGATCGATCGAAGCAAACCAAAACGAGCACTGCTTCGATTTGGTATGAGTTACACTCGATCGCAATTGAAGAAAACGAACGAATGTTGCATTCTGATCGATCGCGATTGAGTTTTTCTTTACTCTGGTTTTCATCCTATCGCTTTGTTGCTTATAATGCTTCTAAATGGAGCATGCTGTTTTCTGAATTTTTTTTTACACTGACTTTTGTTCTTTTTATTTGTAAAATATGAGAATATTTATCGGACAGATTTTAAAAACTCATGCTAGGGCTTCACAAAACTAAAAAAAAAACTTCTTGTCGGCATTTTACATAATTAAAGTCTTCTTCTTAACATCATTAAGAGTAAAATATTCAAGAGGAGGAGAGAGAAAAACTATTTTGATCTATTTGAGTTAAATTAAAAAGAAAAAGGAAAAAATTAGTTAAAATAACGCACTAGTACTGTTACTAGTAATATAATTGGTCCATGTTTATTATTTTTCGGATTAGTTCCATTTCAGTTATGTCACAAGTGACATCTGCATATCATAAGTATATGTCTCTACAATAAATGCGTCACAATGAAATTGTCTCTACGCACGTACAGCAGCTGTATTCAAATACGAATTTAAAAATAAAAGCGCGATTTGACAATATGTACAGACATATATATGTTTACGTGTACTTCCAATGAATGCATGTTATTGTTCCAAATTTAATTATGTTGTTGACCTGGAATTAACCATGGTCATGGTAATGGAGTTAAATTTTATATTGTAGTTTATGTCTATAATTTGAGATTTCTCATTATTGCATAACTTCAAGGTCAATTGCTCTCAATTATTATCTCTTTGAATTGTTTGTGTATGTAAAACTTAGTAATAAATTTTTAATTCGTAAAGCTGAAGCAAGAATTGCAAATTTTTTTAACGGTCTTATGAAGGTGGCCGCAATAGCGGAGTGGAAGACCTGGGTTCGAGCACAGCATCGAGCAACACCCAAAATTATAGAAAATTAATTTTCCTAATTGCGGTCGCTCCTCGGCAGGGAATGTCAAGCCGTGTGTATTTCCAACATGAAAGAAAAACTCCTTATAAAAATCATCCATCGCTCTGAGGCAGCTTAGAAAAAACTGTAGAAAAATAAAACATCAAGACGCAAAACCACACAAATTGGAAGGAGGAGCTCGGCTGAAAATTGCTTCGGAGGTTATAAAGTGCCAAATTATGAAGGCTGCTTATGATCATAATAATTTAGTGCCGTAATGAGCCGTGGGTGTGATATGAACTTCCTATTTTACATAGGCCTCATTAGAGAGTCATCAAAGAGCACGGATCGGGCGCATCACTGGAGGTAGCCCACACCAATTTTCCCAATTTCTGTTTTCTTTCCAAATAACAAGAGTTTTTCAAGGCACTCAAAATAGGCGTTGGTTTCTGTGATTACCTCTACATTTGACCTGAATTTCTCACCGCCCAGCCATTTCTTTAGGTTTTTGCGCACCATTGAATTGTCATGATGGAACTGAACTTTTTTCTCCAAATTCGGTCGTTTCTGCTTCAAATCAATATCGAATTTGTGCAAAAAGCTCTGAATAATACTTCGTGCATCCCAAAAAACAGTGACCTTGACCTTTTTGGCCGAGGACCTACCTTGGCTTTCTTTGTTGCACGTTCATCCGGTGAAACCCACTGTTTGGATTGTTATTTGGCCACTGGTGTGGTCATTTACTAAAACTGCGCGGTAAATTCAAAAAATCACTGTCTTATCAAACAGCCCTCTTACAAAAGCACTTTTCCTGCTACGACTAGAAAAGGGAGCGTGTGCTGATTCCTTCCTTCAGATCTTGGCGAATAGTGAATATCTGGTCTATGGATAAATAGTGCGGAGACATGGAGGGTGATCTTAAGATTTAAGGCCATTTGCTCATTGATAACGGCGCATTGGCGAAATGAGGTGGAAAGCGACCTGGATTCACTTGGCATCCCCAACTGACGCCATATGGTGAAAAAAAGAAACGCCTCTCTTCCAATTTATGGCGAGCATCTTTTATTAATATAAATTGAAGCATTTCATTCCATGCCGCCTTCGATCGGCCGCTGGATTCTTGTGAGGAGCATTTATTTCATGTCTGAAACGCATTCGGCTGGCTTGACATTCCCTACCGAGACGTGACCGCAATTTGAAAAATGAATTAATTTTTGTAATTAAATTCTCTGGCTTGCAATGCATTAATTATTTTGATACAGTTCCATAATTTTAGGAGACTAATGCTAAGATTTATTTTAAAAAAGTAATTATTTTTTTATCAATAAAATAGCTGCTAATGGTTTTTTATTTCTTCTTTCCATCTTGAGCTCAAAGTTTTTGTCAAATCAGCTGATAACAAAATGCGCATATGTGTTGTCTGTACGAGGTACAAAATGAATATGTATTTGTGCCACTTAATGCAACTTAATTCGGATGGTTTGTCTCCCATATGAGGCTCAAAACAACCACTAATTTTTCGGTAAACCATCAGCTTCCGTGGCTTTACTGTTATTTTTTTATTTAGGAGTTAGGTAGTAATTGAGTGATGAAAATTCTAAGCTTAATTTCGTCTGCTATAATTATTTTCTCAGAGCTCCTCATTATAATATTAAGTTTTGCCATAAAATCTGTTACAAAGTATACAATGCATACAGCGAGGACAAATTCCCAGAAAAAAGGAACGTAATTTATAATTATAATTTGTATGCAGTGCCAAATTATATATACTTATATATACATATATATATCAGTTCAGTGTTTGCTTTTGCTTATTAACAATAGAATTGAGAGCTAAAGAAAATCGTATTGCAGTAAGTGTGGAAAAATCTCAAGTCAAATTTATGATTTCTCAAAAAACAGTATTTTCGAGAATGCTTGTCTACCGCACTGGTGTTTGTTTTTCCCAAACATATACAGTTGATGACAGAAATAGAAGTGGTCGCCCCCGCGTATTTCGAACCAATTCAGCACATTCGCAGAAATCTCCGTAGACAGCAGAAAATTATTTCCAGGGAAATGGATATATCGAACAGATCAATACCAAGATCTTTTCGACATGAGCTCCACATGAAAGTCTACAAATTAGGCTCAACAAATGAAAACGGCTTCTTCTTCAGTGGCAGGCGGTCAACGGCCATAAAAATTTCCTTTTTACAGATGAGATTTTTTTTTGCTTTTTAAGAAGTTTTTAATAAGCGAAATGACAAAATCTACGAAAAAACTTCAAAAGATGCAAAAAAGGTTATTCCAGGAATACAACGTGGTAACTATCTAGCTGCTGTAATGGTTTGGTGGGGAGTCCTTTGTAAAGGCGTTACACATCGTCACTTCTGTGAAAAAGGGATTAAAAATGGGTAAAATGTGTACCAGCAGGATGTTTTAGAAGGCGTGGTATAGCAGTTGAGCAATAATCTCTTCGATTGAAAGCTCCAGCCGTCTTAATCCGGATTTGAATTCATTGGATTACGATTTGAGGTCAGAATTGGTGAATATGGTCTGCCCAATATCTCACAGAAAATTGTAGAGTCTCAAAAAAACTCATCTAATATATATATTATATACATATTTGGCGCTTGTAACTGCTGAAGTGATTTTTGGCCACGCTCCCCCTCCAATTTGTGGTTTGTGACTTGGTGGTTTACTAACAAATAGAGGGATATGAAGTTTATTCCAAGCCACCCCCGAACGGCCGATGGATTTTTATGAGGAGCTTTTATTTCATGTCTGAATTATGCTCGGAGGGTTTGGCATTGTCTGTCGAGGGGAGACCGCAATTAGAAAAATTACTTTTCTGTAATTTGGATGTTGCTCGAACCTGGACTCAAACCCAGGCCTTTCGAATGGCAGTCCACAATGCTAACCACTCGGCTATCGCGATCTGCATTATTAAATAAAATAAATATTATGAAAAATGTGTTATAGTTTCATTTTATAACGGTCTGAACATGTAACAGAACTTATGGCAGGACTAAGTATATGTATGTTTCTCAACTTAATCTAGAAATTTGGTTAGCTTATCTTATTAAAAAAATCTGATTTCATGGTCATATATCATACAAAGTATTTTACTGTTATTAAAATAATTTTCAGTTTTATTGTTTAATTAAGACGCATAAAGTTCATCCATTGTATTTGTACAAAAACAAGTCTTAATTATCTGAACAAGTTTTTTTTTAATAGAATATCACCTCAGACAGATTAAGGAATATACTAAATTTTTTAAACTGTAAATTTTTATGTCTGTATGTAAGCTTGTGCGTTCGCTTGTAACACATACGATTTTATGAAATTTAAAACCCATTTTTTTACATTCGCTACATTAAACTAATCAACACAATACAGTGTAAATTATAATGCGACCAAATGAAAGAATAAAGGAAAAGACAAAGACAGGAGGAAAACATGCCCATATTTGTATGTTATATGCATGTATGTAAGGAGATGCCGACAAAAATGATTGAGAAAATGCAGCAACGGTACTTTAATTTCTTCAACTTACGGCTTATTGAAATTGGAAGCGTTGATATCGTACAACAACTACAATATACACTTGAACATTCCAATTCATTTAACGGTTTTACGTTAACGATTTTTTTGTAATAACCTACTTGAACATTTTTGGGGCAAAACACCAGCGCAGGAAGTGGCAGCGAACAGAGCACAGCTTCATTTTTTAAATAGCGTCCAACCAACAAGAATAAGAGTATCTGAATGATGATAAATCGAAGAGACGACATCATTAACATAGAGGCAAGATCAGCCGGGTGGAAATATGCTCACCTTTTCGCTGTTTGACGGAAAATGGAGAACTGGTATTGAAAAGAATGGGAGAAAAGAGGTAACTTCACATTTCCGGGAAGGGTAGGTCTTCTCTTCCTTGCCTCCATCAGCGGTTACTGTACCGAATACTTTCAAAGCTGCGGTGTTTTCATCCATCCAGACGACATGACCTGGCCAATGAAACGAGGGTATATCTCAATTATCTGTATGATATAAAAAAAGGTAGGGAGCCTCAAAATAGACTAGCAATTAACAGAAGAGGCAACATAAAGACTTGTGCTAAAATGGTTGCGAAAAAGTAGCCTGCAAACAAAGAGGACCGAAGAAGATCGTGGTTGTCAGAAGAAAGGGCAAATTGTAAAATATGGAAAGACCAAGGTATTCCCCACAAGGAAAGCCTTCACTTTGCATGTGTGCACTAACTAGTTTGTCTTTCATCGATTAACAATTATAGCGTCTAGTACTTCTATGTTGTATTAAAACTTCGCAGGAAATAAAAATGTAACCGCACGTGCTTTGAGCCCAAAATTTCATATCTGAAAGCCACAATCTCCAAAAGCAGAGACTTCTGAAAACAGCATACATCAGTGATGTGGATTTGGTAACATCAAATAGGGAACAATTATGATTTCATTTTCTTAATACAAGTTCTGAACTTCATATACGAATTTCGTTATTCACTGATTTGATGTGCAGGATTTTTGCACGACTTTATGGAATTTGTTTTTTGTGTTTGCTTCAACACTATAATTACCTACCACCCATATCTACATATAAACTTTTATATGTAAGTAGGTAAGTTTGTTTCTAAATTTTCACTTGATACTTTTTTTTTGCAATAGAGAATCACAGTTGAGAATCCATTGACTAGGTGGCGTTTAAGTGCCTTTTGCTGGTGGTCTATAAAACCGACTGACCGAGTGGCAGTTAAAAAAAAAAACATACCTGCAAGTGTGTGAGTTTAGGAATTAGTAGGTGGGTATATGGGCGTTTAGGCAATAAATGTAAGCGATTAAATTTTTGTTTCTTTTCACTTTTTGCTCAATCGCCGATAGAAAAGCGTGGCCGCCGATATGTGCTGGCAAAGTGTTTACGGAAATTAGGTAAATTAATGTTGCAAGTGTGTTGGTGATTGGTGGTATTTTTTTGCAATTAGTTGGTAAAACATTTATCAGCTTTTTAAAGATTTTAAATAATATAATGAAGATTCGTTGTCGAAAAACTGCAATAACAGCAAACAGCCAAACGGGTTTCTACTCGCTTTGCACACCTGCTACTCCTGAGGAATTTATCAACTACTCGATATAAGGTAACTGTGGAGCGACACTTCAAGCTCCTACGTACAGCCGTTAAGGAAACTATTGGTTTTCGACAAGGACAAACGAAGAAGTTTGTCGTACCGCAGTGAAGCGAAAAAATATGGCCCATCTCGTAAAGTTACAATTGACTGCTGTGTGTGGCAGATATACTGAGAGTTGAAGAGGTAAGCGATACGCATTTGCAGACAGAAGAGTGAGAGGCCGGAATGCGTGACTGTGAAGAGCTTGAAAAGTTTACCGAAATTGGTAATGCTCAAAAATTCTATGAAAAAATTTGGCGACTTACAGACGGTTTCAATATCGGAGCACACTCATTTAGCACTTAAAGGCGTGATTTAGCGACTGATGCCGCTTCACAAAAAGGCAGATACCTCCATTTGCGCCAATTATGGCGGGATATAAGTCATTGTTATCGCATTCAAGATCTTATCGATGGTAGTGTAAAAACTGAAACAAAACTGTCATGCCGTGGACCGTATTAGTGTGGCATCAGATATAATCTTCAATTTACTATCTCTTCGTCTTTTGTAAAGCAGCCTTCGATAGCCCAAAAAGGTGCTGAATCTATGCCGCTCTGTCTAAAGTTGGTATTCCCGCAAAACGTATGCGGCTGAGTAAGTTGACGCTAAGCAACATTAGAAGCTCCTTCGGGATCGAGAAAACCCTCTCTGGGCTAGTCGATACCAAATGGGGTTTCAGACAGAATGACTGTTTATTGTTTCACTACCTTAATTTAATTCTGGAGGAAAAAATACAAGCTTCGGAACAAAACAGAGTATCCAATAATTAGCGTAAAAAGTATTCGAAAGTATCTATTTTTAGATATTAGACATAAAAGGAGAAGAGATATACTCACCAACATACTCACAACTATAGCATATATACGACCGATTTTTAGCGATTTAAATGTGCCAGCAATCCGTCAAAAAGCATCTAAGGACGTAAAATTTGGTACACACATAACTTCAAATAAATATTGGCATTGAAAACAATCGAAATCGGAAGAATATACGAGGGTTGCATTATATATTTTGGGACTTGACAGCCCTAGTGCTGAAATCTGGTAAAGGACAACTTTATCGTAAAGTTTGACATTTTTGATGTCATACATACTCAGAAAGTTTTGACACGTTTGACACGAGCGCTATTTTCGTTGTTTACATTACAGTAACTTAAAATATAATCTCGAAAAAAAGTAAATAAATCGCCAACATTTTGGAGTGATTAATTTTTAGAACTCAGCAACAGTGCATAATTCCATTTTAGGTGATGAAGCTCCATCAAGGACCATTAAGTTTGTCGATGATTTGCTGAATTCAATCGAGGTCGTAGATCACTCCAAGACGAATTTCGTGAAAATTGTTGTTTCGGAAAGTATTGATGTTGATGCGCAAACTGATATTGCAAGATCGACATGTGATCTTTCGTGACGTTGAGACAACTATAGGCATTAGTGGAAGCAGCATACATTCTATATAACATGAAAATTTGTTTAAAAAAAATTGTTCACGTTGGATCAATATATGCCGGACTGAGCATAATTTTTCAATCTCTCAAAAAAGGGTTGCGACAATTGTTCAAGAGAAATGTTAAAAAAAAAGGAAAAACGATAGCATGCTTCGAAACACGTCTATGACATCGTGATAGGTGATGAATAGTAGATTTACGACAATGAGCCCGAAAGTAAACAGCAGTCAAATGTATTTTTGTTTCAAGATGAGATGAATCTAACAAAAGTTGTTTGCAGCACTTCCAAGAAAAAGGTTTCCTTGTTTTTTTTTCTTGGGAAAACTGGACATGTCAAAACCCTACCACTAGAACAACGCAGAACAATAAATTCTGAGCGGTACGCAACTTAAATTTGTTTGTCAATTCTGTTTCAAGAGATCAGGAACACCAACCGCGGAAGACAGATCACTCTTCACAACGACAATGCGAGCCCTCAAACATTGACTGAAACAACTGCATTTTTCAGCATTCAAAACATTGATTTGATGAGTCATCCACCGTGTAGGCCCCGACTGAGCACTGATTGACTTTTTTTTATTCACGTACGTAAAAAATAAATTCAGAGGCCAACGTTTTTCGACACCTGAAGAGGCGGTTGAAGCGTTCAGAACGAATGTTTTGGAGATACCTCAATCAGAGTGACAAAAGTGGTTCGACAATTGGTTCAAACGCATGCAAAAGTATGTATGTAGATCTTAACGGAGAATATTTTGACAAACAATAAAGCAATTTTCGATGACTAATATTTCTTTTTGTTCTCTAATTCCGAGATATATAATGTAACCTTCGATTTATATATGTAGTCCTTATTGTCGGTGAATTTAAAACATATTTAAAATGAACAAAAGTTTACCGAAACATGTAAATATATATTTATGCAGGTGTAATTCATTTTTAATTCGAAAACTATCCAAATTTGTATCATTTTGGATCCGAATAGATTAAAACGGCAATATTGGCTACAATTATCTATAAGAGCGTATAACATCTGGCGTCTGCAGATGATATTGATATCATTGACCTCAACAAGCGCGTCATTAGTTTCGATTTTTCCAGACTGAATGAAGAAGCAAATCGAATAGATCTGGTTCTCAACGAGGACAAATATTTCGTCTTTCGTATTTTGTATTCTGCTTATAGTCTTCTGTCTACGAACAAATAGTCAGCGTATTCACACCTGGGCTTCCACCTTGACCACGGTGACAGTCATAACTTTGAAGTCGTAGATAATTTCATCTATCTTGGAATTATCGTCAACACCTAAAACAATGCTAGCCCTGAGATCCAACGAAGACAACAGAGGGTACGCTGATTTTCCCCCGTTGGTGGAAGATTTCCGAGCCGGTGGAAAAATCAAGTGGATCGATAGTTTCCAATTGGTGACAAGAAGAAAAAGAGGACTCGTGCTATTATTAATTCGGCTATAATCGTTTAAGCGATGTTTATTCCATTGGATTAATCGTGAAATGAAAGAGAAGAATGTAATAATCAAAAACATGTATGATCATATAAAATATGGCAGGTTCTTTTGCACCACTGCTAGAAATTCTGAGCATGTATTCTGCGGTTATGAGCTCTGCGATTCCGTGCTTTTTTTATACATTAGGTATATTATTATTTTGCAGATTTCAATTTCTTTTATTTACAACCGGGAGTTACAACAAAAATGAGAATGCTCCCAAAATCTGGTACCGTTATTTATATAGCATAGGCATACTTTTTATTAGTCTGCATTATCGTTCAGTTTATTATTATTTATATAACTCATTACAGCAAGTGCCAATAAGTGAAATGCATCAAAGAAAAGTAAAAGTTAAAGAAAAAAAAATTAACAGATTTATTGTTGATATATTATACTGTTAAGATATACATACTGATATATAATATTCCATTTTTAATATTTATTCAGCCAATATTTACACAGAAATTATGAGCATAAGTAAATGCCACATATTTCGTCACGCAGCTGCTGCCACTGACAAATAAAAAATATTGATCAAACAAAATGAGAAGTGAAAAGAGCAAGAGTTATCACTAAGCAACCATATAACAAAAAAAAAAAAAAAAAAAAAAATTCTTTGTTTTCACTTTCCTAGTATTTTCACTAATTTCTTTGGCAAATAATGAATACAGGAACGAGAAGAGTAGGGAAGCTCATATGCATAGAAATTAAGGACAAGTTGCAGCAGACGACGGTAATAAATGACAAGAGATGCATTCTGTTTGTACATTAGGGTGTATCACTTTCGTTAAACATGACTTTTTCAATTTAGAATATAAATATAAAAATTAATTGCATTTGCTTTTAAATTTTATTCGAAATTACATCTAATCTAAATTGTCTATGTATACAAAATATCTTTTTTTATTATTTGTACCATTAATTCTTTTGAAAAATGATTGCAAAAATTATTGAACTATCATTTTGGGCAAAAAAAATGACTACGTGCGCACTACTGATATTTATTTTACGCCAACGTTCCGAGGACGTAATATCAACTCGGATCACTACCTTGTCGCAACGCAGATACACAAAAGTCAAGGTTCGATGTTAAAAAGCTGTAATCACAGCAAACAGCTAGCAGGTTTTCAATATCAAACTCCATACGTACCGCCGCAAAGGAAACAATTGGTTCTTAACAGTGCCAAAAGAAGAGCTGGTACGATGAGGAATGTCGAACTGCAGTGGAGAGAAAAAAAAACTGCCCACCTCGCACTGTTGCGGTCGATCACAACACATACGGGGTGGAATGGATACCGAAAGCTGATGAATTTGCAAGCAATAAAATAAAAATATATCGAAATGAGTGAGTTTGATAAGCTTGAGAACAGTAATACTCAAAAATTCTAGCACACACCCAGGAATGGTAAACCCGAAACACAAATAAAAATGCAGCAGTAGCCGACGGATTACCGGCGGAGCTATTCAAATACGGCGGGCAAGAACTGACAGGTTGCATGCATTAGCTTTTTTTGCAGAATATGGTGGCACGAACGCATGCTCGACGAATGGAAACTAAGTGTGCCCTCCCCAATCCAAAAAAAGGGTGAAAAAAACTGATTGAACCGTTCAGTGTAGTTTCAGGGCTAGTAAATCCATAGGGATACTAATTTTATTTATTAATTATATTGTAAATGGTTTACTTTCCAAAAATTGCCAATTGACAATATCAAAAATTAAATAAAAGCGCCTTTATAATGAATAAAAATATATTAATTTTTTATATGAAAATGTATGAGTACAATACTGAAATATAACTGAATCCATACATGTAATACCATCATCGCTGTTCTGAAATGCTATCGGACTTAGATTATCGGAACTATGCTCGAACACTATTATTCTGATCGGAAAATTCCGAAGAAGTTTTCGTTGGCGGTAAAAGCCTCAGAAACGATGGATTGAAATTTTTGAAAGTTTGGAATCACTTCACTTGATATCATGGGGAACGCATTTTTATTTTTAGGTCGTATTCAATGTCAATTTAATGTCATAATAAATCTGAGAGACTGTGTGTGGTATGTGGAATGCAGTGAGCACGAAAAATTCCCTTCCCTCTTTCCATTTTATTTTCTTTCCAATTCTGATGACCAAACAAATCAATTAATCACGAATGCGAAATACCGATAAATACGCTTTGAAACTGCTGATCCGAGCTCCTGATTCCAATTTTGGTTTGTGTCAACAAATGACGAGTCTCAGAGTTTATTCTAAGCCGCCTCTGGAGGGCTGGGGAGCTTTTATTTCATGTGTAAAATACACACGGAGGGGTAATATTCCATGCCACGGGGTGACCACAATTATAAAAATTAATTAATATTCTATAATTATGAATGTTGGTCGCGCCAGGACTCGAACGTATGACCTTCAATAGGGCAGAACGCAATTCTAACAAAATTTCGAGGTTCCCTACTTTTTTAAAGAAAAAACACAGAAAATTCAAATTTAATGGGGAATGTTTATCATCATTCGAAAGAACATTCTTTGGCATTTGTTTTTTGAAGATTATCTCTTTCAAATGTTGGCCACGGCTACCTCCTAGATGGTTCATCCGTTGAGTCATATTTTCGACCACTTGTTCGAGCATTTGGACTGGTAACTGGCGAATGACATGACGTTTTGCTAGACTTTAGACTTTCCATATCCCCACAGGAGAAAGTCTAACGGTGTGATATCACACGATCTTGGTGGCCAATCGGCCGGCACAAAACGTGAAATTATCTGCTCACCGATATTTCAGGCATGAAATAGTCCGTGATCATGGTGCGATAACGGTCGCCTTTGACGGTTACGTTTTCACCGGCATCATTCTTGAAAAAATATGGATTGATTATTCCACCGACCCAAAAATCACATCATACCCAGTGTGTTACTGGATGAAGTGACAGCTCTTGAATCTCTTCAAGTTGCCCTTCGTCCCAAATACGGCAAGTTTGCTTGTTTACATACCCATTCAGCCAGAAATGGACCTCATCGCTGAACAAAATTTGGCTCGAAAACGTCAGATTTTCTTGGAACTTTTCAAGAGCTCATAGAGCGAAGCGCTGTCGCTTGGGAAGGTTGGAAGGTCGAGTGGCTTCATTTTTTACACAAGCTATATTTTGTACGCTTTCTATTTAAGATCTCGACGTAAAATGCGCCAAGTTGTTCCATATGTCAGTGCAAGTTGCTGCGAACGGCGTCGAATCGACTCTCCACAGTCTTCGTGTACACTCTCAGCTGCGGACGCTATATTTTCTTCATTGTTGGCTGGACGTGGTCTATTCAGTCGAATATAACATTATAATGAACGCTGGGTCTCGAGATGGGTGATGGCTATTGGATCACCTTTTGTAACCAATAATATTTAATATTCATTTTTTATTATAATAATTTTACCTTTCTTGTACATGGAATGGTATACTAATTTTGGTCCGAAGTATGTAAGTATCCGAAGAAGAAATTTATACCGATCCTATCAGAAAAACGGGCTGAATTGATTTAGCCATGTCTGTCTGTTTGTTTGTACGCAAACTAATCCCTCAATTTTGGAGATATTTCAACCAAGTCATTTGTCGGAACCGGCCACTATAGCATCATATATATGTGAGATTTTTCAGATTTGAAATTTTGAGTTCGCTTTGGCACAAAATAATGTTTAGCGATATTGTTGTATCGGCATTTCTTTAGTGGGACGCCCTAATGTACGTACGTACATACACATGTACTCGTATGCATGCATTCGTGCTTATTACAATAGCAGAAATCAAATGCGAAGAGTGACATCAATATGTTTGTGTTGCCCACACGTGGCATCATCGTCATTATCATTTATTTTCATTTCCATTTGCATTTGCATTTACTTACATTTAGATTTTCCTTTCATTCATCATAGAAAAAGCAACAGCACTTTTATTTTTATTAGTTTGTTGATATTTCTTCATCATATTTTGGTTCTTCCTCTTCGACTACTCATTATTTTTCTTGTTTTTTTTTCACCATTTAGTTTATTTACTTACTTATTGGCGCACTTTTACTTGCAGCAAGTGCATGTCAATAATAATGTTCAATATTTACATTGTCGGTCGGCAGAGTGTGCAGAGAGAGTGGCTTGCGACAAGTGAGAAAAAGGTATATGATGGGTTTGTTGGTGGATGGGCCGTGCCCAATATTTCGACGACTGCATTGGCGGCGGTTATAAATGTATGTTGCAACTAAGAAGGGACTGAGGTAGAGGTAGAAAAAGATGACGTTGTTGGTGAAGAAAGTGATTTTCAGTAGACAATAAAAAGTACTAAATAAAATAATTTAAGATACATAAATGTCGGTAAACGGAATATCTAAAATGCAATGACATGGAAAAAAAATTGAAAGTTTTCCATAAATGCAGGCCGGCACTTTGAAGTTTACCTTTACATACTATGTATATAGATATATGTTTAAAATAATTTTTGGTGCTTTATTTCTTTTGCTTTACAGATTTGCATACATGAGTAAGTAAGTTAATAAGTACAAGTGAAATGGACGGCGGTTTTAGTAGCGTTTTTTTTTTTTAATTTTAGGGTGTTATAATCTATAATCTCGTTCCATTATTAGACGCTCATATTATATTGAAAACATTGTTTTAAAATCTGCTCCCATGAGATAAGGTTGGTCGAATTTGCTGGAGCACTACTTATAGTTGTCTGTGGCACTAGATTTCAGCACAACCTCTATTCTCCAACCTCAACTTCCAGGGCTGTCTCGGAATCGAAAAATCCGTAATAAAGTCAGCCATGTTGTGATAGACGGTTCTTTCGAGTGTTCTAGATATGTGTACGGGGTCCTAACATATGCTCGAACTAGGATCTTGTCGCAGCTAAACCACGTATTTGCTACTCTGAAGCGAAGTACGCGCATCAACAAAGGCCAGCAAGGTTCGAAGTCGCAAAGCTGCAATAAAAACACGCATTCTGTAAAAATTCTGTAATGATAAAAATGGCTTTTTGCATGACAGCTTGACACCACTCACGCGTGGTCACCCTTTATATGGTTACAAACTCCAAAGGTGTAGAAACGTTGAGCCCAAATATTCCGAAAAATGATGGAATACAGCAAGAAATATTTCCAAAAATATTATCCCTTCCAGCTCTAATGATTGCTTTGGCTTCCAGATGTACCGGTGTGATCAAAAATCCTAGAAAAGCGATTTTAAGTTAGATTTTAAGCCAAATTTGTTTACTTAATTGTAACCAAAACCTTTTTTATAATTAGTATATATTTTGAGCTTATTGTTTCGAGCCCATCTGTATTTTTATTATTATGTTTTTAATTAAAAATTAAAGTCTTCTATCGACGGTCAAAAATCGGATGGTCGAGCTTTGAAAGCTTTCGAAACAGCAACCACTAATGGAAGCAGAACAATAGGAAGAACTCCCGTCGATGGTGAGTGAACTGGCTTCACTTGGTATTTCCAATTGGCCTCGTGTTTCTTTGTAGATAACTCTCTCTTATATTACCTAATACTATACAAATACATACTAAATTGCAATTATTCTTTATACCCCTTTAATTGCATAATACCAAATTTATGATGCAACATATATTCATAACTGCTATACCCAATGACCTCAAAATAAGCCATAATTTACATTTTATCTAACCACTTTTTTCAACCACTTGACAACAATAATGTCCAACTAATACAAATATGGTATGATAATACGATATATTACAAAATTTACTGGTCACCTTAAATGTGGCATTAATGGAGTGCAGTTGTAATGGGCAACAGCAAGTACTCGCAAATAAGTGTAGCCAGTTATTGTGGCCCACAAAACAACCTTGCAACATTGTGTGACGCACTAAACGTGAACGGGAATATGTAGAGAGCGACAAAGTCAAGAGAAAAAAAAAAGAAAACAAATGCAGTCACTTCCATACTCATATATATAGGTACATATATAAATATATATGTAAATGGGCAGCTGACGAGTTATATGCAGATGTGTATACCTAATATGGCATTAAAGACGACAAATATACATACAAAAATTCATAGAAAATACCTATACACATATACATATGTATATCTATAGCAGAACAAAATAAAAAAAAAGTGCTGTCTTCGGCCATGACGAAGTTTTTATGCCTTTCATGATCATATCAAATTTATTGCAAATTAACTAACTGGTATTGCAAAGGGTCATCAATATTCTAATTAAGCAACAACTAAATCATAATTTTAGTTTTGTTATTATTTTGTAATGTAGATGTAGGATGTAGCTACGTATTTGAAAGTGCGCTTCCCTAATTCACTACTTAAAGTCTTTCACGAAACTGTCAATATGAAAGCTTCAAAGTTAAACGAAAAATTCACAGAAAAATTACATAACGCAGCAGAGAAAAAAAGACGCATGGACCTATGCTTAAATCCAAATTATCCTAATTTTCGGCTGTATGTCGGTGATTCCTTTCCCGGAAAGATATATTTCAAGCAAATTTAAACTGATCCAAGGTCCATTTAGACATAAATCTAAAATCTATCTAAAAATTTTAACCAAATTGAAGCATAAACCAATTTTTTCTCAATTAAATTCCACCATTCACGTTCATCGAAGATTTCGAATAGGTCGATCCATGTTGCGCTTCCCGGAGAGAAAAGTGGTGTTACTACTAATCTAGGCAAAAAATTTACTTACGAAGTGTGTGCAAAGGAAAAGGTGAATTTAGATTTTTTTTTCAAAAGTACTTATTTATTCATCAATATCTATGTGGTTGAGGCATGATTACGGTTTTGTTTTTGGCCAAAAAATCACGAATAAACATTGATATTTGAGTTGGTGGATTATCATGATGCAGAATCCATGATTTGTTTTACCACAATTCCGATCGTTCGAGCCGTATTGCTTCAAGCAAAATGTTGCATAACTTCCTTGTAGTATTTTTTATTAACTGTATTACCTTTTGGCAGGAAACTCATTATGCACCACACTATTGTAATCAAAGAAAACAGTGAGGAAAACCTTCACCTTTTTCTTTGAACAAGTATGTACCAAATTTCAAGCAAATCGAATCATAAATACGATTTTTTCGAATAGGTCAGTCCCTGGTTCACTTCCCGGTATGAAAAATAGATGAAACCTTGTTCGTAGACCTAACGAATATATATAGGAAATTTCATTAAAATCGGTTCAGCCTTTTTGGAGGAGTTCGAGGACAGTTACTATGACAGGAGAATTTTATATATACGGATAAGATTTCGAATAGGTCATTCCATGGTCTACTTCCCGGAGATAAAAGTGTTGTTTCTGCTAATCTAAGCAAAAAGCTACCCATGTATAAAATTTCAAGTAACTCGAAGCATAAATACGATTTTTTCGAATAGGTCAGTCCCAGGTCCACCTCCCGCAGATATGTGCCTGACGCAAAAAAATAGATAAAAACAATCCTTGATGCGGATTATTATTATATATCATGCTAACATTTCGACTCAAATGGTGCAGAAGTTTTCCGAACGATTTTCATTGTCAATATTTATTTAAATTTACGTGAGTAGCGCATGAAATATCACACCATCAGATTCATTTTCGGCGGATTTTTGACCGAAAATTCCATATCTGAACGAATCGGCATAGGGGATATACTATAGTAGTCCGATTTCGATGGTTTTCTGTACCCATATTGTGTTTATACTATTTATGAAGAATACTGAATGTTATGTACTTATCTGCTTTCTGGAAGTATTTATGACCGAAAATCAGATATCTGAACAAATCAGTTGTATGGGAACTATACTATATAGTATTCCGACTTCGATGATTTTGAGTACACGAATTTTCTTCATTACACGTGTGTAGAAGTAGAATACCGAATTTAATGTTATTAGATTGAAGTATTTATGACTCAAAATCACATACCTAAATGATCGTTGGTATGGGAGCTATATGATATGGGCGACCTACTCGGCCAGTTCTGACAATACATTTACAAAAATACACCTGCATATTAAGTTTCATTGAAATATCGCAAAAACTTAGGGCCTAGTGACTAGTTGCGTTCAAACAGCCCGACGGACAGACGGAAATGGCTGATTCAACTCAGTTCATATTCGAATACGAGTGGCATAAATTTTAGTGGGTATGTCTCTTCTCATTTTGGTACGTACATAATTCGGACCGAAGTTAAAATACCATTTCATGTACATGAAAGGTATTACAAAAATATAATATATTAACTAGAAAATCTTACAAAGGCCCACTGCTGGTGCGAACCAGTGTCCAGCCGAATTCTAGACACACATTGTGGCAGCATCTGTACTGCAGCGCGGCAAAACAGGCACTACATTACAAAAAAGGCAAATCATTCTTGAGCCATAAATATTGCATGTATGATGTCTCTTCCCTATGCTTATGTCACAGCGCTTTGCAGAGGAGAGGGGCTGGCTAGAAGGTAAACATAATCAACAGTCGGTGGATGTGTTCTTGTGTTCGAGACCATTTTTGGGGTGGATACCAATGTGTCATGTAAACGCTAACCTACAAAGCGCACATCACATCAACTACTTTTTTAGTTAGTGGTCTGGTTATGTCTTAGAAGTATGCAGATGGCTACTTACTTATGCATTTATGTACATACATGTATAATTGAACATTTTGGAACAATATGGCAGCATTATTTTGCCAATGTTGGTAATTCAAAAAAAAATTAATAATATTTATGATCTTCTTATTATTTATTGGCGTAGGCAATGCTTACGTGATTATGGTTGAGTTAATAACTTGCCTCTTCTTCTCCACCTGATATTTCTAGCGGAATGAAGGTATTCTTCCTACTCCACTGTCACCGCTTAGAGGTCGTTTCCATTTATGACAGAGCTTTTGGTGTAGCTTAGCATCAGTTTGCATAACCACAGAAGAGACATAAAGTCACAAATAGTGACGTAAAGGCATACCCTTTTCTTTCTACCGAAGGCTGCTTTAAAATCGATGATGAGGTTGCGTGTGCCGATTATTTTCTCAAAAAGAATTTCCACTATTTCCACTGATAAATAGAAACAGTTTGTTGACGGTGGGCTTTAATCTCTTACGCAGTTCGATAAGACCTTATATGAGATATTGAAGAGGCTTATAACTGACGGAGAGCACCCTTTTTGTGGATTGGATAGAGCAATGATCGTACATACTTTAATCTGTCCATATTTTGCATAAAGACGCTGATGAATGCAACTTGTCAGTTCTTCGCCGCCATAAGTACTTATAATCGGCCGATCAGCCGGTAAGTCATCGGTTCACCCCGCTTTGCTATTCTTTAAGCGGCCAATCGCTATTGAATTTTCTTCATAATTTGAACGTCTTTTCCATCACCATCGCTTGGGGACATTGTTTCACCATCTCCGGTTGTTATTGAATAAGTGTTCCCTTCATACTACCCTCAGAAAGCAGGTATGCAAGTCGGGTAGAAAATAGGCTGATTGTTTGTTGTGATTGCAGATTTTCGATGGCGGGCCTTTCCTGTGTTTGTTGATGGACATCCTTTGCTGCCCACAGGCGTTCTCGAACGCATATCTAGAACACTGAAACATGTCTTCCGTCCATCACAACATGATGAAGATTGCGCGATTCCTGGGTCCGGGACAGCCACCTAGCTGGATACATTTTATTGTACAGATATCTGGTGCTACAGTCGCACATATTTCGGCTGAATTTTCCGACTCTTGTACCAATGGTGCCTTCTTTGTCCACACTGGTGTTAAAGTAGCAAACAACGAGGTAATGCTCATTAGTACGCTCCAGACGTTCATAAAAGACATCTCTGGTCACATCCTTCTAATCTTCCGCCGTGGATAGGGCGTACATTAGTTGAAGAACTTCGCTTTTAATGCTGCCTGTGATGAGACGTTCGTCCATCGGGGTGAACGATAGTACTCGATGTCTGAGTCTCTATAGCATCACACAATTTACACTAAGCTAGCGCTCCTTTATATGACAACTATAAGTATAATAAAGTCATAAGGACCGATCATATTCCGTCATAGGAAGCGGCAAGTTCCAACTAAAGGAACAACAGTTCCAGGAGCATTACCTTAAATCATAACGTGATTAATACGTTTGCAGTGGTCGTCATCAAAATTAGATCCAAGACATTGTTAAGTTTTTCACTGGAGCTGGGTTTTATGTGTTCGCTCAGGTGAGGGGGGTATTGAATGGAACAGATCTAGCGAGCCCGCTTACTTTAAGACCGGCGCTTGCACACAGTTGCACCTCTAATGAATAGCCTGGCTTCCAAACACGAAGTTCTTTTACAGAAGCGCAATCAGTTCAGTCGTTAAGCGAGCCAGCATTATTATACGTTTCGTTTTTATGTATATACAATAGATCTGCACTGTCCAAAGTCAAATTTGTTGGTTAGAGTAGATCTGCGTTGAATTTCAGCGATAGGGATCCAAGATACGAGTGAGCAGATTGTTTGTTTGAAAACCGTAAATACGCGTATTCTGGATTTTTTCACGAAACCTATTCTTATTGCACCCTTTAGGATAAAAGACTCGAGCTCAAGAACCTTTCGTTAGTAGCACTCACTGCTATACACTCGGTTGCATTGCCTTGCCCAATTCATTTTTTTCTACTTATTTGTGTTTCAAGTAACCAGCAAATGCACAAACACACATACATATACACATATTGGTTCGAATTCATATGTGTTTTAAAATGAATAAACTGAAATAGTCCCATAGCTGCCATGGCACTTACTAACCAATTGCTATTTGAAAGATAACAGAAATACCGGCAATAAGAAAAAACGTAAATAACATACAAGTATACATATAAAAATAGGAGTATCATATATATATATATATATATTTATGTATATATATACCTGTATACAAGTATATACATGTGTGTATAAACGCTTCCTGTGTAATACTGATCTAGTTTTGCACAAATTCGTTGCGACCATTTAACGGATTACCGAAATTGTTTTTCTCTAGAATACTTTTTTATATTTTTATTGTGAAATTTTCTTCCTTTTTTCATCTACCATACCTTTCATTGCAACATTGATATACCGGCTGATCGCAAGCGCTTCCGTCACAATGACTTTTCGCCTTGTTTGGTGGCCAAGTGTGTATGTGCGCCCAACTTCGTGTACATGTTGACAGTATTTTGTGTCCGCCTCCTCTTATATGGTTATTGTTTGGCTTTATTCATTCTATTTTTTACCAATGATTGTGCTTATAACTCTTGTTGGCCGGCTGTGCAACATGTTGTCGCTATTGTTTTTATCGCTTGCTACACGTTTACCATCACCCTCACCCTCACAACTTGACGGTCGCGTTATTGAACTTCACTGCTGGTTAGTTACACCATTGTTTTTTTTTTGCCAGTCAATTGTCTGCTTTGTTTTTTTGTTCCTTTTTTATTCGCTTGATTGTTTGTGGCATCAACCTGGTGGCCTGGTGACTTTAAACTTCAGTAGTGTCCTCTGTCTGACACCAAAATGCCTTCAGAAAAAATGATCAAAAAAAAGGTAGACATCTTTTTTGTCGCATGCTGTTGTCTGTTGTGTGAAGAAATATAGTGCAAATTGAGAAATGTTTTGTCATATCACAAATGTTGTTTCTGTATCTATATTTTATCTCAAAAACAAAGTGATGTCAAGATAATTAAAAACAAGAAAATAATTGCAATTTTTGATAGCTTTATTTCTGTAAAATTCAATTTTACTTATATATATATAGGTATATAAAGGGTTTCCAATAGGGTTGATATGATTTCTAAGTATTCAATAATGTTTACAATTTCATCCATGGTGGTATCATAAACGTCGTAAATTTCCTGATTTTGACTTGGAACAACTTGGAAACGATAACGATTTTTTTAAGAAAATCATCTTCTCCGATGAGCCTTACTTTCATCTGAGTGGTGCGGTAAGTAAACAAAATTGTCGATTCTGGTGCGAAAAAAATCCACAAATTATTCATGAACAACCATTACATTCGCCTAAATTGACAGTTTGGTGTGGTTTTTGGTCTGGTGGAAACATCGGTCCGTACTTATTTCGAAATGAAGCTGGTAGCACCGTTATTGTCAATGGAGAGCGGTATAGATCGATGATAACCAACTTTTTATGGTCACAATTGGAAGAAGCTGATATTAACAACATCTGGTCCCAGCAGGACGGAGCTACGTGTCACACAGCACGTGCAGCAACCGAATAATTGCGAGAAAGGTTTGAAGATTCGATTATTTCAAGAAATTGTGGCGTTGAATGGCCTCCAAGAAGTTGTGATTTAACACCATTAGACTACATCTTGTGAGGTTATTTGAAGTCACTGACCTTTAGCAATAAACCAGACTCTCTTCACGCTTTAAAAGTCAATATTGAACGTGCTACTCATGAAATACGACTTGATTTAGTGGAAAAAGTGCTCAAAAATTGAGGTCATCGAATTCGTTCATGCAAAAGGAGTTGTAGAGGCCATTTGAGTGATGTTTTATTTAGAACTTAATTTTATCGATTGTACTTCAAATTAAATAAAAAAACATTTGAGTTTCCTTAAGAATAAATGTGCTTTTTTTTTTAAAGAAATCATATCATTCTTATTGGAAAATCCTATAGTTTTCCGATCTGGCCGGCTCCGACAAATGATCGTTTAAACATATACGTGCATCTTCTCACCTAGTTTGGTTGAAATATCTCAAAAATTGAGAGTCTAGTTTGCGTTCAAACAGACAGATGGCTAAATCCACTCAGCTCATCATTCTGTTACAAATTTCGGTGGGTTTATCTCTTCATTTTCTTGTACTTACATACTTTAGACCAAAGGTAATATACCATTTCATGTAATGAAAAGTATAAAGAATAAAACTTAAGTACCTACAGCAGCAGAGATTGAATACCATCACGCAGAGTCCAAAGTGAAAGGACCACTCACTCGATGTCTTTCCCTATATTTTTTTAGCATCAGGTGACCACAACAAACTTATGAAAGTTACCTCTATACTCGTATTATTAGCCTAGGCATTTTTTTGTAGGAAGCGAGATCTGAGTAGTGTTCCAGACCATGAATGAAAGGACTGCTCTCAAGCAGTGCTTGCTGACATTGATTGAGATTTTAAAAAAGCAACACACGCACACAGCAAGAATATTTTAAATGATTTATTATTTATTTAGCTTTTTATTCGTATTTATTTTTTGATGTCAAGTGCGTATGTAGGACTAAAAAAGTAACTAATTACTGCACAGAAACATGTTGCCAGCAGATAATAATGAATATACCTATGTGTACTCGTACACATATTTCGATGAGTTAGATACACAAATAAAATTCGTTACCCAAAACATCGAGGTCATCATTACACGAAAATATTTTTATACAACATAATAATGTTTATATATACAAACATATGTATGTACATCGTATCGTATGTATGCATGCAACTTATTGTGATGTTGCAGTCGATTATTGGTGTTGATGACTTTAAAAGGTGATTCGGTGTAAAGGAAAATATGCACACGCCTCTTAGTGAAAATTTCTTTGGAGTTCTCACGAAGTGGTGTAGGCTCAAAATTAAACAACACAACTTTCATACTCATACATACATAAATGGTAGACAATTTGTGCACAATTTCGATTTTATTACTTGAATTTTTTTCATTTGAAAAAAAAAAGTTTAAATTTTAAGTAGCGCCCAAAATTTGCAGCTGGAGTGAAGAAAAGAAAAAAAAATAAAGAGCTGAAAGTATTTACCCATGCCTTTTACGGCTACGTGGGACACTTGCTTATAACCATAAAAATTTACGCGACTTTCGTTGAAGTATTTTGCAATTTACTGCTTAGCGAAAATGGGTTGGTCAAACGCATTGCATTCACATATACTTACATAAGTGAGAAGGTCATTTGGAGTCGGTTATACCCTATGAAATGCTTTTTTTATGAGAAAACTTTTGAAAAGTTACAGGAAAATATTAGTTCTTCTGAACCCCGGTACTTCTGTGTCCCCAAAGAGTGGGGTACTTAATGAACAGCTACATTTTTATGGAGAAAAGACAAACATTCAAACAGGATGCTGACCCGTCTCGCCGAGACCACTCTTCTAAGCAGTGAGTCCGCCGTACTCTGAGGTAGCTCTCCGCCTAAAATAAAACCCCGTGCCGGTTGATAATTATCAATAGAAGAAACCGACCCTTTCTACAAGCTTCGACCCATCTTGTCTTTCCAGTCCTTCTGTGAAGCACTATTTGGTTTGTTGGTTGAAAGGGGAAGTTGAGGATCTGATCGCGGGCGACTGCATCTAAGTCATTATGCAGCTACTTCTTGCCCCCCTGATTATACTAACTATGCTTTTGCGCATAGTTCGTTCGATTTAATGAATATCTTTAGTTTCTTCTACCTAAGCCTCGCACCGAACAGGTCTGTCGTTTCAAAATCGCCAGAAGCCCGGGTGCTCGCAAAGGCAATACTGCATTATTTCGTTTGCCTCGTAGCAGGCTCTGCACTCTGCCGACTCTACCTTATCTAATTCCCAAAAGTTTAGTATGTCTTTTATCAATATTACTCCATAGGAGTTTTGTTATAAGCACTTCGTTGACATTATAGAGGAGAAGAAGACATCTAGTGCGAGCTCGGAGATACAGTAATGAGTTCCAGAAAGTAAGAGTAGAGATCCTTCGTCTTTGTCGTTCTAGAAATCGGAAGCATCGGAGAAAGTTCATTCACAGTCAATCTGCGATCGTCACGGAGCATATTTTCGATTTTTTTAGACATCTCGTCAGCGACAACTGCTGGTATTCCGCTCCTTTGTTCTGTTCTTAATCTCGCGACACCATTTGTATACACCGCTAAGATTCATAGTTTTATCACCATGTGGATGTTCACCTCATTATAAATCTCAAAGGGAGGTTTTACCGTCCAAACGATATAACAGATGACGCCGCGTGTTTCGCACTTGGCAAGAGACTGGATTGACATTGTTGTTGCGTTTTGCTGATGACTAGATACGAAATTTACTCAAATTTGCTAATATTACAGCTGAGAGCGTTTTAATGTTAAAACTTAATAGAATTAAATATTCTATTGTTTTTCAATAAAAAATTGCAGGAAAATTACAATTAAAACGATTGTGGTACTCAATAAAATACTAAAAATTCCTCCAAAAATCCCAAAATGCAGTTTTCTGGCATACTCTCACGAAATAAAGAGTTTCGTATCTAGTCAAATTTTTAGACAGTTCTCAACGTAGTAATCATGAACCGGCCTCGTTACAAAAGGGTAGAAGTTTGGCTAAATTAATGTGTTGCCAACATGACGAAAACAACATCCCTTCGGCCGTGAGAGCCTCAGTATAATTATGATTCGCACTTCGTCACTGATGCCGCTTACATTTAAATAATCAGGCTTGTTATCTCCAGGTATTTCACTGGTCCTGGTATAGAAGGGAAACTGGTTAAATGTATTTTATTTAAGTAAACCGGCAGCATAGATGACTCTATTGTCTAAATTCATACTAAATTCATAGTTAATTTTTAAATAATAATAAATTCCATTTTGGATATGAATTATATAACATAAGTCTATCCAACATTTTGACAGTGCGACAGTGTGAAAGGGTATAAATTTCATGACCAAAAAACTCGGAAGCACTTCTTTCAATAAATGACTTTGCTGCCCATTTCAGCTTGTAGTTACGCATGCGCCAATATATCTTCATTGTGCGTGACCTAATTTACCACTGTGAAAATGTTGCAGCTGCCCAATAATGACTCCGTCATGCACGTATTACTGCTTGATTTAAAATTTTTCCTTTCTTATTTTGCTGTTGTGCTTAGTTAAGAAGATTTAAAAGAATTTCTCCGCCGCATCTTAAAATATTTATGGCGATACCTCTCACACTTCGTGATAAATGCGTATTTTTTATAAAGAGTTTCAGACGCTTACTCTTCCCTTTTGACACTGAAATCGAATATGATTTTCGGAAGAATGAAGGTTGAAAAGTTTTGCTTTTAATGAGGAATTGCGGCTGTCAAGTTCAAGTGGTGTAGCAATTGGCAAGTGACTACAATAGATGGATTAAGATACTGTTCGATATGACAAGCTACATATACACATTTTTCTCTTTTGCGCATGAGCATTAAATTGCCCCACTTTTAAAGCGCGTGCGCTTCAAAGGAATATATAAATATTTATGTCTGTACTTTTTTTTTGGTCCAGACTTTTTGTGAAAAGTTGACTGCTTTGCCGCCAGCTTTGTTTGGTGTGTAGTTTATAAATATTTATTTGTAAATATGTTTTTGTGCTCTGTTTACTTAATGCTTCTTCGGCTGACCAAAGTGGTTACATACATGTGTACGCTGGCATTTACGGTTAATTCTCGCTGTTTGTTGCATTTTTTAGTACTTACAATTCATAACCTAAAAATGCAGCGCGCACAGGAACAATATGCAAAAAAAAAGTTCAAAATATATATTCCGAATATATTGTTTTCGTGTGGAACTCAGCGGCGATTGATTTAGAGGAGCGGTCTGTGTGCGTGATCACCGTTAGGTGGTATGCTCGAAAGCTGTTTGCGCCCGATCTCGAAATTATGTAGGTAATTTTGGAATAATTTATTATAACATACATATGTACATAGTTTACCTTCTTCGAATTTGTGAACAAAGGATGCGACCTTGATCGACTCACTATGCTTTGTTAACCGGGAATCCACCTGAGGCTGTTCCCATAAGCGCAAAGCTAATACAATAGATACTTAGAGGATATGACTGCCAAGGTGCGTTTACAGCACAAAAAACAGGAGTAGCGCAAAAATAACGGCGTAGCAACCACAGACTCAGATTACCATAAATCTTCCACGAAACCTTTCTCTCGAAGACTCCCAAAGCCAACTCATCATAAAAGAGGTTGGAATTGATGTACTTCTTATAGGCTTTGGCCTTTGTTCGTCGCGGGAGGAGTTTTACTTTTCAAATTTCTCCAGCATTCAGTTGAAAAAGTCACAAGATAAATAGGTACCTCATCTGAAACCTCGTTCAATATCAAACGGCTCGGAGAGGTTACTCCTGGCGGAGCTTTTGGTGTTGCTCAGCGTCAGTTTACACAGCCGTTTAAGTTTTGAGGGGATATCAAATTCGGTCATAGCGGCTTTTTTCTTGTAATTAATAGCAGCACTAGATAGGGCTATGTGTCGATCTTTTTCTCACGGCTGTTTTCCAGGATTTGGCTCGTGGTCTAAAGCCACACGTGCTGCGGATGCAAGTACCTTTCTCGTTTTTCGTCATCGAATTCACACTTACAACTTCGACGGGTGATGGAACGTCCATACCATCGCGCCATCTGCTGTGATTTCTTCATCCAACCATAAACTCTGTACGCTCTGGATATTCGTCACCAGATTATCTTCTTGGTACCTACATGAATATGCATACACCTTTCGGACAGTTTTCAAGATCTTGGTACTGACGCATTTCGCCCTCTCTCTTCTACTTCTTTTCTACTGTCCGCAAATGCATCTCTCTTCCCTCTTCAACACTCGGTATCTTTTCGCACACAGCACACCCTAATTAGATTTTTAATTTTTTTTTAAAGATATTCTCGCTCGAAATATCAGGCAAATGGAAGCACAAATACGATTTTTTCGAATAGATGGGTGCTAAATAAATAGATAAATGAAATCAATGTTGACTTCCCGGAAAATCCGTTCTTATCGGATGTCTTGGTTATACACAGATCACACGCTCTAAACTGTAGTTCTCTACGATCAGTGGTTTAGTCTGTGGTTTGATCCGACCGTAATATAATTCAGCACAAGGCTTTTAAGGGCTGATCCAAGTAGAGATACTTTTTTCAATTCATCATGGAAAGACTTACGCCTGAACAACTTTTACAAATCATTCAATAAGATCGTGTGATATCACACCGTTAGACTTTTTCCTGTGGATATATGTAATGTCTAAATTCTATGCGAACAATCCTGCTTCGATTCAGGCCTTGGAGCAAAACATCACGCATGTCATTCGCCAGTTAACAGTCGAAATGCTCGAACGAGTCATCGAAAATTGGACTCTACGGATGGAGCATTTGAGACGTAGCCGCGACCAATGTTTGAAAGAGATAGTCCTCGAAATATATATGCGAAAAAATGTTCTTACGAATGATAATAAACATTTCCCATTAAATTGGAATTTTCTGTGTTTTTTCGTTTTGTTTTATTTTATTTTTATATTATTATAATTTTTTTATTTTATTAAATTTTTTTATTTAGTTTTATTTCTTTTGGTTGCTGTATTTTTTTAACTGTGTTTTGTTCTATTTAATTTTTGGTTTTAACGCCACCACCTTCATTTAATTGTTGCACAAACTACCCACCAACTTTGTATTAATTATTAGAATTGGTTACTGTTGTTGTTTGTTGTTGCCACCGAGCCGCCGGGATAACCTGCTAAACTAGCACATTTAAGCCAGTGAATATATAATATTACATATATGTATATATTTGTGTGCATTTAGAATTTCATGTTGCTTAAGTACCTGCAATACTTACTGACCAATTTGTGCTCTTGAGCACAAAATTCAAAAACGACTGATCCATCGCACTTTGCACGCAATGTGTCCACACAGCTCAGCGCACAGCTGGTGGTTAACAGTGCACGCTTTTGGCGAGTTCAGTCCGACCGCCTTTTCGAACTACGAATTTAACGCAGCTCACCTATTTATACATATGTATTGTACTTTTATTTATTGTTTTCTGCTCCCTTTTTAGTAGCGTAGCTTTTTTTCGTTGCATTATTTTGGCAATTTATACCGTTGTTCCGCATTTGCAGTTAATCGGCCGATTTAATTCTTACTTTATTGCTACGCGATGGAGAAAAGAGAGGTTTTCCATTTATTTTTATTTTGTATTTATTTATTTTTTCGCCTGACGCAAGTGCAAGAGTAGGGATATTCTCTATGTTTAGCAAATGTAGGCTTTGCAAATATTTCCTAAGGAATTTTGTTAGACAACGAGAGCAACCCCGTTGCAGAATTGTGATAAATGCAAATCAAACAATAAGTACATCCCGGCACAGGGTTGCTTTTTTCTTCTTGCAATCTATGGGAGATAAATATACGTAGGTTTGGGTATAGGATATTTTTCCTATCGTAGCATATTTTTGCGCATTTGCTTTGCTGTTGTGCCATTGCACGGATAAGGAAATTTTGCAATCCATGCACCGTGGCATGCATTTCTAGACACAGAGATTACCCCTAATGTGTTGCAATTGCAATGCTTCGCTGCTCATACTCAACTATTCTTCCGCTGACTTTGCCATTTTTGTTTTATTCTCCTTTTTTGAATTTTCTAAATTTATCGCTTTGTTGGAACTCCCGCAATTTGGCCCATTACTGTCACGAATTAGATTAAATGCACCTAGAATGTGCGCCTTGTTAGCGCAGAGCTTTACGTTTGGTTGGATGTGTGGGTTCTAATTGTTTTTTAATTACGTAAATATTTGTTTTTGTTTTTGTTCTTTCTGCCTGTATTTGTTCTTAAATAGTTTTTGACGTGTTCAAGTGTTAATGGTCAGTGAGTTTGAAATGTATTTAGTTGGTGAAAGGGGAGATGTTGAAAGCGCTTCACAACATGAAGTCGAATTAAAGCCACCAATATTGGAGATACGCTGCGACCACAAAGTTTTTCTGGAATCTATCGTTTTTTTTTTTTAAATACAATGAAAACACCGATGTGTCTACTGTTGTCGGGAAGTCGGGTAAATATTTATGATCAAAAATCCAAATGTTCTACATCTAATTGGTTTTTTATGCTGTTCATGTACAGGAAATGGTATATTAACTTTGGTCTAAAGTATGTGCATTTAAACGATCATATGACGGAACCGGCTTGGTTGGACCACTATAGCATATATACGACAGATTTTTCAGATTTGAAATTATGGGTCATAAGAACGTGAACTCGTGTATACTACACATACATAATGAAATGCATATTGCTTCTGAAAATCAACGAAATTGAACGAATATAAAATATAGGTCTCACAGACCGATATTTTCAGATGTGGGGTTTTGGACAAAACTTAGTCAAAAAAGTAGTTAGGAGCATGGAATTTGGTATTCTCCATAAATATTATGAATTACATGTCGGTAGTGAAAATCATCGAAATCGGAATACTCTATGATATAGCCCCCATGCAACTGATTTGTTCAGATGAGGTTTTGGGTAAAAAATTGTCAAAAACGCATCTAAGAGCGTGAAATTTCTAATTCCACAGACGTAAATTCAAGTTGATATTGACACTGAAAATTATTCAAAACCCATTTTTGTAATTTACAATAAATTTGATATGTTCATGAATGGTATAAAGAATTTGGCATGGCCGAAGACAGCCGTTCTCTCTTTTTTTTTTTTTTACTAATTTCACCTTAAAGAATCTGACTGTCGTTTCACCGCCGGGTTGAAGCTGTAACATCAGGTCAGTGGAAATGCATTTAAAACTTTAAATGGAAGTACTTGAAACGGATATTGAAGTTTTTATATGAAAAAAGTGCAAATGAGTTTTTGAGTTTGTGGCAAAAAGTGATATATTGAATAAAAATATGTGTTAAATAAGAATTAAAAGAATTTTGCAGGCCAATGTATATACTCACCTTTAAATACAAATAGAATTCTTTAATAAAATTAAAGAATTCAACAAAATGTATTTCTAACATGTATAACAAACACTAAATTTTGTTGTTGAATAAATGTACTTTTAATTTATCTCTTATAATGCAAAGGGTGATCCATTTCGAGGTTCCCTATTTTTTTAAAGAAAAAACACAGAATAATAATAATTTGGTCTATCTAAATACAGTTCGCGTACCCAAACTTTCGCCGTTATTATTAATATAAAAATTCGCAAAATATGTTTACCGAATCAGTTGATTGTTTTGAAAAACGCTCATTTGTTTCTTCTTTTCTGTCTCCTCATTTGTTATCGTCATCTCTTAACTGCACATTTTTCTTCTGTCCATAATTTTTTTCCACTTCCGAAGTTGATGCTAATGTTGGGACATCGCACTCAAACAAGCATTGTTATGTCATTGAACCACTGGCAAACAAATTCATTATATGTCGCCATTACTTGAACACAGTCGCCACACCGCTACCCCATTAGAGTAAGTGACAACTTAAGTAATTTCAAGCCATTGAGCAATTTGTCACATTTCTTATGAATTTAGCAACGCGCGAGAATTCTTCGTTTAGCCACCTGTTGTAAACATGCAACATTCTAATGTTCGCCACACCGTGCCACATGTACATACGAGAATGTGTATATTTAATTAAAAATACATTTAGCCTGTATGGTGTATACAAAAGTGCATTGCATTCAAGTATGTCCGTATTTATAATAGATATGAGAATTATATATAATATACATATAGGCTTGTACAAACCTTGTAGGAAAAATGAGACTGGTGCATAATGGGTTAAAAACAGCTTTGAAGCGTCGATATCTAGTTTCTTTAGTCCACGGGGTTCTAGCGTTACCTACATTAAATCTTTTATGGAAAAATATCTAAGTTGTTTATGAAGTTAAACCCTTTCGTTTGCTCCAAATTTTATACTTAATGATTGTGCCAGCCGCCACCGTCTTTGCCATTGTAGCGACTAGAAAAACTTGCCTATATCATCTAGATAGACCCAGGAAAAGAGCTGGTTTAACGCTTTGGAACCAAAGAGAGAGAGGTGTTAGATGAGTTTTAAGGGACATGTAAAAAGTAGCTGTGTCACATATGAACTCGTCGCATCTTAGACATATATTGTGTAGAGTCTGAATATGTAGGATTTAGGATTAGACACCTCCTGTCATCAATGAAACAGCCACTTGCGACTAGGCCCCGACGTCACTGTCAACAGACATAAGTAGTAGATAATTTCGTCTATCTTGGATCCAGCATTAATAATAACAAAATGTCAGCCTTGAAATCCATCATAAAATCATTCTTGTCAGAGATGAGAGAGAACAGATGTTACTTTGAACTGAGAATGTAATTGAAAAATAAAGTCCTCTCCAAAAAAGAAAGACTTTCCAGGCCGCTCATTATTCTCGGCCAGCTATATGGTGCGGAAGCATGGACCTTGACAACATCTGATGACTCGGCGCTAGGAGTATACGAGAGAAAGCTTTTGCGCAAGATTACTGGTCTTTTGATGATTCACAACGGAGAATAACGAAACCGATTTAACGATGAGCTGTATGAGATAAGCGACGAAATTGATACAGTTCAGCGAATCAAGAGACAGAGGCTACGCTGGCCAGGTCATATGTGGTCCGTATGGATGAGAACAGTACAGTTTTGAAAATCTGTTGGAAAGATAAGTTTCACCACCTTTCCTGGCCGCACTTGGTATCTCTAATTGACGAAAAGAAGAAACAATTGGGGCGCTATTGTTAAATTCCTTATAGAAGAAGAAGATCTAGACCTTAGTTGCGCAAGGGTTACTCGGGTCACAGGTGACAGTTTCTGTGAGCTCCTCGCCTAAAATAGGTGGTGGTCGGTTTCCTCGATGTAGCTGGGGGCTACACATATTTCGTGAAAAGCGTTGTGGGCGCTCGTCGTTGTATTCGTTTTGAATTGAATTCGTTGAAATGAGCTCTAGCACTACAGAGTAGGCTGTAGATGATCAACTTTGCTGTTCGCAGCGAATCCATTGCTGACCTGGGAGTTTCTAGATGTCTAAAGTGAGGTCAAGAAATAGCCGAAAAGAAGCAGTTGAGCTGCTTCAACGTCTCTCTCATCCTTCTTCCCTGAGCATCCTACATGTGTCACTGCTACAAATGCCCATTCTGCTCACTTGGAATTATGGCCTCCTCCAACCCTTTCGAACGTGTAAGCAAGAAATGAATGCGCTTTCTTTCGCAGCTTTTGCACAAGATCTTGGCGGTCTTGTATGCCGTTAAATCATTCAATATCACGCCAATCTGTCTTCCAGTCCTATCAGAAATTTCATTGCACAGAGTCGTCTTTAGCGTCTTACGTATTACATATACTGGAGCGGTAGCTAGGCGTATGGCACGTTTTGCAATCTATCCACTATAAGGTTTCACGCAATGCCCTTATGACCTGAAACTCAGTTAATGTACAAATGCTTCTTATCTACTGCCTCCTGCTTCAGTTGCTTCCCCTTCCGCGAAGACCTTTGATATCACTTTACTCTGGAAGCTTGAACAGTTACCTGAGATATAGATATAAATCTTCCACCGCACATTCCATCAGTAATTTTTGATCCCTCCGTTGTAAGTTCTGCTGAGATCGAACCTACATCTCAGCAGGAAACGCCAAGTGCTCCGTGTGTATATTCGATATACAAACAATAGGTTCTGATCAAAATGCAACTGCATTTTGAAGATGATTTGAAACTCTAGGTCTTTCTGTTAGTAGAAAGAATTTGACCAAGGAGCGTCTAGGGGTCTATTCATAACTAGTATACTTATAAGAGTCCTACAGGGTATACGCCAATGGATGGTTTTTAGCGTTTAATAGCATCTACTTCAGTGTAAGCACTTGGCCAAATGGGTTGTGGCAATGATCTACGCTAACTAGTCTGATTTTAGTCGATCGCGCAAGAGCGTCTCATGCAATTTGGCAATTAATTAATGCTTAGTTTCCTATTATAATTTCTCAAGTATTTACTTATTTACATACGTATGTTATATGTATCTATACAAATACAAATACATATATATACATATATATTCTTGATGCTCAACTTCTGTAAAGAAACATACAAATTTAATATACTCGTAATAATTCATGTTTCTAAAAAGTGGCAGATATGTGAATATATTTAATATTGAAAACGTTGTTGTTGTTGTAGTTTCTATTGCACTTCTAACTATTGCATAAATATTACTGCTCGTCAGCCAAGCGCATTATTTGGGCTAACGAAGTGTGAAGAGCTTTAGATTTATCTGTTTTTATTATTCAATTTTTTTCCAGTAAAATACATACGAGTATATACGAGGAAGGCTACTTAAGTATTGTTATATAGTAATAAAGGGTGTTTTTTATAGAGGTATAGAACTTTAAGTTGGCATTACTTTTCAAGATGGCGACCGATTTAACGCTTACAAATAGTGCAATTTTATTTCGAAAATAATGGTTCTGTGCGGAAAACGTATCGCGCACTACGTCCATTTTAGCGATGTTTAGCGATGAAGCGCACTTCTGGTTGAATGGCTACGTCAACAAACAAAACTGCCGCATTTGGAGTGAAGGTAATCTCTATGTTGAAACACCGTTACATCCAGAAAAACTGACTGTTTGGTGCGCCTTATGGGCTGGTGGAATCATTGGTCCGTATCATTGGACATAGTGCGCGATACGTTTTCCGCACAGAACCATTATTTTCGAAATAAAATTGCACTATTTGCAAGCGTTGTTCAGGCGTGAGTCTACTCATGATAAATTGCCTGAAAAGTAATGCCAACTTAAAGTTCTATACCTCTATAAAAAACACCCTATACTAATGGAAATTTGTCAAGTGTCATACTTTTATTCTTCCATCTTTTTTTTAGCTTGGACGACACTGCCTCATAATGAATAGGTCAATTGAAAGGAAACCACCCACCGGGTTTTGGTCGCAGATTCTGAATGGGTACCCACTTACAATGAAAAATGTCTAAATTGGAAATTTATATAAAAATTATTGTCATCAGACAACTGCTGGGAAAGCCGGACATTGAGGGTAGAATTGAAAAGTTGTCAGCCGCCTTATGATATTGCAGCATAAATCAAGGCTACTTCGGACCGTTGGGAAGTTTAGCATTTGTTATGTTTACGAAATGACGAGTATGACCTGGGATGCCCAGTTGCGTTCTACTCCTCGACTAAAATATGTGATGTGTACCTTTTCTACGATGTTTTTTTACCTGCCAGCTTGTCTATGTTTGAATTTCTGACTGAAATAGGATGAAAGTTCCTGGCTGATCCCTTTTGTAAGAGCTGGCGGAAGAAATACTTAATAACCGCGCAAAATATGTGTATGGATTTTTATGTCGGCGGTCTTAATAACATTTTTATAAATTAACGTCCAATAATTTGTTTCCACAGATGAAATGTAAATTGTCCGATTCCGTACTTGAAGGTCAAATCTGTCGACACCGCTCTTCACGATATTGAATTAGGAGGCACATCTCCCACATCCTCTCCCCTTCTTTGGTGTCTCACTATGAAGACATCGAGATCGCTCTCGATAGGTATAAATCTCAGAGGCATAAATCTCAGAGAGAAACGAATAGGGAAACGCAACTGTTCTGGATCAAAGATTCATGGCTATCTTCGGCGACGGCTTAGAATTCGAAGGAAAAGTGGGTTACAGAGTTTACTCTGAATCTTTTGCAATCGACATGAACATAATACTTCCCAACCATTGCAGCGTCTTTCGAACGGAACTAACTGCGATAATGGAAGCAGCTTTATGGTTACTCAACTCTAATACCAAAAAGATTCACAGAAATCTTAAATAAACTCTCGACTATGCGCGAAACTTCAGTTCCTGCTCATAGAGACATCCCAAGGAACTGCAAGGCATACGAGGTGACTAGAAGGAGAACAGTAATAACCACTACAAATTCTACACTCTTTGAACTTGAAGTGTGCATAATACCTCTTTCCTCAGCAAGGTAATTGTTAAGACTGGCCTTCACTAGAAGAGCGAACAGTAGATGGGAAAGTGTAGACACTTGCAATGTCAGACAAATCGGGCCATCGATAAAAGTAGAAAGAAGTAAGTCTTTACTCCTTCTAAACAGTAATAGGACCTCCATATACATAACAATCGTCATAATAACCGGCCACTGTCTTATGGGAACTCTCAGCTGAACAAAATTTGGATGGACTGCTTCTGTAACGACTGCTGCCGCAGCTGCAGCGATATAGATGCGGAGGAATCGTTGGAACATTTCCTCTGCTACTGCCTAGCCCTCAGAGTGGCCCGTTATCACTTTGTCGCTCATTTCTACTGTATTGGAAGGAGGGGGGGGGGGATTATAAAGATTTTTTTGGATACAACTTAATTCGAATGAGAAAGTATACCAAAAATTCATTATTTGCGAATTTTATTTGTAAAATTTCTTTTTATCACCACCAATTTAACATCCCTCGTATATGCGCTCTTAGATTTATAAGAACAAACTACAAACAAAAGAAATTGCATACAATAAAAATTCTTTGAATTGCACTTGGCTGTCTGTCAGCCTGTCTATCTGTTCGCCACTGAGCTTACTTTGCACTCGGTTGGCTAGTTGAGTGGCCGCAACTCGGTGCAGCGGCTCGACTAGACAAAAATCTTTACGCTCCAACGCCACAATGCTTATTTCATTCAAGGATTTTCCATGCACTTGATCATGGTATTATATGCTATGTGCATAAGCAACCAACGGGTGGGTATTTACATATAGATATATGCGTGTATAACGAGCATTTAATCCATTAATAATAAAAAATAGGTCATAAAATTACTAATGAATATTGCATTATTTGATTATAATAATTTTTTAAAAGTTTATTAAAATTCGTTTAATTATAAGTTAAATTAATCAAATTTCTGTTACTTGGTTGCCCCACTTTCGGATGTATAGTAGTTTCGTTAAGTAGCTTAAGTGGATGGAGAAAGTTTTTGGTACTTGCAAATTCAGAAATTGACAGGTTCATACAGTTTTAATAAAATCTTCCTCTGTTCTGGTACCAGGATTTATAGCATGAAAGTCTCCTTTCATTATAAAAAAAGTGTAGAAATACAGGGATTAAAGCCTCGATATATTACAAGAACCCAATACTATTTAAGTTTCAATTGAAAGCATAAAAATTGAGTCTTAGATCCAGAATAGATTAGATATATACCTTCTTCCGATGAAATGCATGGGAACATTCCGACCGCTGTGCCATAATTTGTGTCAAGTTTTGTTCAGCGATGAGGCCCATTTCAGGCACAAAAAGGTATGTAAACAAGCAAAATTGCCGCATTTGGGACGAAGAGCAATCTGGAGAGATTCAAGAGCTGAAATTTCATCCAGAAAAACAACGGTTTGGTGTGGCTTGTGGGCCGGTGGAATCATCGATCCATATTTCTTCAAAAATGATCCCGGTGAGAACATAAGCGTCAATGGCGATCGTTATCGCGCCATGATAACCGACTATTTGATGCGTGAAATTGAAGCTCATGATCTCCGCGACACAACGCAAAAATCAATGGATTTGTTGAGAGAACAATTAGGTGAGCAGATAATTTCACATTTTTGGCTGGTCGATGTGCTATCATACGTGTGATATCATACCGTTAGACTTTTTTCTGTGGGGATATGTAAAGTCTATGCGGACAATCTCGCTTCGATTCAGGCCTTGAAGCAAAACATCATGCGTGGCATTCGTCAGTTACCAGTCGAAATGCAAGAATGAGTAATCGAAAATGGGACTCAACCGATTGATCATGTCGTTTCCGCGGCCAACATTTGAAAGATATAATCTTCAAAAAATAAATGTCAATTTAGTAGTATTAAAGCTTAAAATAATGTAGAAGGTGAGAAACCTTACCGAGTGTTTTGTTGAAGTCAGTGCTCATTTTAGTCAGTTCAATGCTGTATCTTTACTTTTACAAAATCCATAATGTGAAAAATCAATAAGTAATCAAAGTGAATCAGCAATTATGGCGTTAAAAAAATTTGAGAAGAAAACATAACAACCTAACAATACCTTGGTAATTAATGACGCATGATCTATTACCAGATATTTAAGGGTGCAAAATATATGTGCTTTAACGAAAATAAGAGAATATACTGCGATTAACTGAGTACTCTTTTACTACCTCGAAAGACCTGGCCGATAGGGTTAACTCAGCCATTTTCTGAAAGAGGAATTGTAATTCACAGATACATTTAATAAACTGTCGTGTATGTAAGTATTACATAAAATAATCCACATATATGGGTTTATAAAGGTTAACACCAGAAAAAATATCTGAAAAATGTAGCGAATTATTCCAACTTAAAGGTATTAAGGACTTTTCGATGTTATACTCGTCGTTGGCTTCAGTTGACGATGAATTAAAAAAAAAACCAGTATAAGAGGCTATTGTGAACCCATCTACTACAGCACCACATAGAGGAAGAAAACGAAAAGAAGGAAGAACATGTAGAAAGGAGAGGAAAAATAATAAGAATGTGTTGGTCAACACTGGTTATCAGACATGGACCGATTTGTTTCGGGCTCGTCGCACTTTGGCACATAAATATTAAATATATACAAATGCCAAAAAACGTGGAAGCCTGAATAGTTAAACAGCTGCACGAGCTTAGTGTGCCATTTGCAACATGCCGCACTGTTGTTGTTTCGCATGTGCATGTATCTCGTTGTTGCGAACTTGAAATGCAAATTTCTTCAATTAAACTCTGCACGTTTACTGCAATATGAAATGCAATGCTCTACTGAACGTGGCAATTCTTTTTTTTTTTTGTTTTTTTTTGCTTGGCAGGGATATTAAATTAAATTTAACTTTAAGAACTTATAAACCTAATAAGTACGAGTTTTGTTAAAGAAATAACGACGAATTTTCATTTTTGAACAAATCGTCTGCAATGATATTGTCGCCCTCCAATTAGTCTTCATTAGAGATTTATTTGCACATGTGCCGATGCTTCTTCGAATACCCGAAACACTTCACAAATTCGTTCTTTGACAACGGCTATCAAACGACGGTTTTTTAAGATTCCATTTATATATGAAACTAATAAAAAGCCACACGAAATCGTGTCTGGGTGAATATAGAGTCTGGGGCAGTATTATTTTTGGCTAAAAAGTCACTATAAGACAATGAAGAATAGTTTTTCCAAAAATCCGGAAGTTTTTTTTCAGATTGCTTTACGCAAACAACGTTGAGCTTGTAGGAAGTACTCCTTAATGACCATTTAACCTGGTGATAGGAATTCATGATGCACTATGCCATTAAAAGAAAATAACACAGTGAGCATAACCTGCCCATTCGACCGCATTAGTCGAGCCTTTTCCGATCTTCGCGGCCCGGAATGCCTATAGTTTCGACCCTAATGTGACTCAAACACTCTTGCGGACTCATTATACGGTTTTTTTTTTTGACATTTCATACATTTTATTACACCTTACAGTTTTTTTACGTATATGTGATATAAATTCTTTGATCCGTTTTTTTTTTAACAAGAACAAGACATTATTCTCCTTTGTGGTTCTCAGCCATTGGGTTACCTGTAAGATGAAAGGCTTAAATAAAACAATTTGGAAATTGGAATGCTATCATCAGTAAGTATGTTATGAAGATGAGTTCAATGCTTAAAGTTCTGAGTTTGCTCTTGTTTTCACTATTTTTTTAGAATTCAATCGTTGTTCGTAATCAAATTTATATTCCTAGCGGTGATTAGGCCCCTGCGCATACAAACATCACATTATACCTTATCAAGACCCTTTGCTCTGCAGTACAGCTGAGCTCCAAGTTATTTGACAATAGTGAGGTACCACATGGAAATCTGGATAAGTTTTTTCAATTACTGAATGGATATTCTGATATATTTGTCTTGTATTTTAAAATATTAATTCGTCACGAAGAAAGCGTACATGGATTTAATTTGTTATATGTATTTGCGGTGCTCTATAACAAAAAAAAAAAAAGAAAAAATGTCACAGACAAACAAACTTATACTGAATTCTTCGGTTTTGAAATGGACATAGATAACATATAACATTTGTAAGTTATGAGTTGAGACTTTATAGTTATGGAAAAAAGGAAAAAGGACTATTCATTTTTGGTATTCATATGATCTAGATGGAGCTTCAAAATCACTTTTATGAGTTTTACTTATATGTAGTAGATGTTAAAAGTTTTTATCCAAATCTAATGTGGAGATAATCAGACTGCACAGTGAAAATCTCCCTGGACTATTTACATTTTTTAAAATAATTCACATACCCGCCGAAACAATGATATTAACAAATTCGCGGATGTTGGGATAGTCTAACAGTGGAATTGAATGTGACTGTGAAACATCCACACCAAAGTTATTTTCTCAAATTCTCAAAACTTATTTATTCAATAAGAGATCTCCAATTACCAAAACAAGGATCACAACTGTTAGCTTTAAGATTGAAAGAAACAATTTATTTGCACCAACAGTAGCAATCACAACATACAGAACAACAGAAAGTAAGTTATTACAATTTTTTTAAATGTAATTCAGGACTGGTATACTGTAATGATATCGCGAAGCAAGACACCGATTTAATAGAATACAAGCCTACTGAGTGGCACCTTCTCATTGGCAATTTTAAAGGAAGTTTAGGTAACTATATAGCACCAAATATACGGACAATTTTTAAAGCCTTAGAAGCAAATATGAGTGTCAAGTTACACTTTCTTCACAATCTTATTTATAAGCTCCCAGAAAGTTTAAGAAATTATAGTGAGGAACAGGGGTAGCGAATCCATCAGGATCTTATAGTGGTGGAGGAGAGGTAATTAGGTCTATGCGATTGGATTATGATGTCAGAATACTTGGTGGTCTCTAACAAAACATTGCCTCCTTAAAGATTGTTAAAAAGAAGCTGATAAATGACGTTTTATGGAATTATAACATATATTTTTGAAGTGAATAGCGTCTTTGATGTACCTTAATTTTTCAAAACAAAACTGTCATTGTAACTAGTATATCTGTTATTTTGTTTCTTGTTTTTAGATTTTTGTAATGTAAAATGAAAGTAAGGATTTAAAAACAACAAGAGCAAATCTCACAAAATGGTAGATGAGTTGTGAGCATAAACATATCTAAAACCAATCTTATATCTGGGGCAGCAAAACCACTGCAGAACACTGTTATATAGGGTGTTTTCTATAGAGGTATGGAACTTTAAGTTGGCATTACTTTTCAAGATGGCGACCGATTTAACACTTGTCAAGTGATTTATTCTCAGTTTGGTTTGGCAATTCATCATGAATAGACTCACGCCTGAACAACGCTTGCAAATAGTGCAATTTTATTTCGGAAATAATGGTTCGGTGCGGAAAACGTATCGCGCACTACGTCCATTTTAGCGATGTTTAGCGATGAAGCGCACTTCTGGTTGAATGGCTACGTCAACAAACAAAACTGCCGCATTTGGAGTGAAGGTAATCCTTAAGTGTATGTTGGAACACTGTTACATCCAGAAAAACTGACTGTTTGGTGCGCTTTATGGGCTGGTGGAATCATTGGTCCGTATCATTAGACGTAGTGCGCGATACGTTTTCCGCACCGAACCATTATTTTCGAAATAAAATTGCACTATCTGAAGAATTATACTATTTAATTTCATGAGCACTGTTTTACAATTTAGTCTTATACCCTCATTGACATCTTTGGATTGTTTAAGTAATTTGTTGTGGACTTCTTGTCAACTTAAGTTCGAGGGTTTTCTACCTCTTGCTTTCATGAGAGTTATTCATCACTGGTGAATTCCCCTACACGTGGGGCTCATTTCGCTAGACATTTATATAGAGGATTGCTTGCTTTGAGATCTGTGTCTGGTTGCATCTATTGTTGTTGTTGTTATAATCGAAGTAATATTCCCCGAATTGGGTTTGGAAAAATATTGCGGAAGTGAGAGTCCATGATCAGGTAAAAATCCGGATTGATCCCTTATATAGACCCGACTGTCGCCGAAACTAATTGATTTTGTTCGCTTATTACGACAGGCATGGCTTACCGCTGGCAAATTCTTGAACCCCTTACTGGGTACATCCGCTCTTCCGGTGAAAAGACCCTGGCCTAAATCTTTGGTGAACTCATAAAATCGATATGTTTGCTGCACTGAAATGCTCGATTTCTCAATCTCTCAATCTCTCTCTCTCTCTTGACTGATGACTAAATTCAATCTAAACAATGTTCCAGTTTTCAATCAGCTGATGTTTAACAAAAAAGTCAACATGGCATCTAACGCATGGTTCGGACTGAGACATGTCTTTTTTATGTTTTTCTTCTTACTGTGTGCTCTTGCTATATTTTGTTGCATCTGTAGAGCTCTCGCCATTATTTAATTAATACTACTTCTTTGTTTGCTGCCACAGCGATATTGCAATATCTCCACAACTAAGTGCAACTGCATTTGTTGCGCATCAGTAACGACGCTTCACGTATTGCGTTGCAACAATTCTCACACTTACACCCCTTTTTACGCGCCATTGTTGCAACATTTAATACTCAATACAAACAAAAAGAAAGCATCCCGTCGTAGGAAAATATGGAAAGAGCAAAAATAAAAATAAAAATGTGTAGAGAAGACCATAGAGCCGTGTTAGCAACCTGCTGTGATGGCCGTGAATGCAGTGATAGGTATTGTTTGCTTGTTTGTTTATTTGTTTGTCGCTTGTGCACTGTTGCAAGTGCGTTGTTTGTTGCTGGCATTGCAGCTGATTGCCGGCGAGGTTGCCACAAATACATTACCATTGTTAAATTTAAAAATTTTCACGCTCGCTACTAGCTGGTTGCTTGATTTCTTCTCTGCCACACCACTACTACGAGTATTTGCAACTTCCCAAGCAATCAGCGAACTGTTCTTGTTGATTCCCTTTTTCTTTATTTTTACTTTGCTAACTTGTATTTTGTACTTCTTTTCTTTGCCTTTTCTAATCTTCTGCAATATTGAATCACTCAGCTGTGGACGTATGCGAATCGTCTGCGCAATACGTAACGACATGTGGCAGCAGCAACAACAATAACTACTCTGAGTCTTCTGCAAAGTTTCAACACCGCCAACAACCAACCGCCAAGCGTTGCGACGTGACGCGGCTGACCGTTTGGTTTCCTTGTTGCTTTGTGCAGAACGATTCTAGCGCAGCTGCGAATCTAAGAAGAGGCGTGTGTGCAACATGTGCGGGCGAGCAAGCTCACTTGAAATGCGACTGATCGATGCCGATCGAGTTAGTTTAGTTAAGATCGCGTTTATGGCAAGTGCAAGACCAACTCTTCTTGTTACTATAAAATATTTTGCGTTTGAAATGTTCTAAATAAAGCGTAAGGAGCAGACTACATGTTGATAAAAGTTAAAAGAGTACGGTTAAAGTGTAGCAATGTAAGCAGGAAGTTTTATTTGTGCTTTCGGTACAATTGTGATTCGGTTAAAATATTTGTTTGCCGTGTTTAAACAACTTAGTTTTCATTCTGTACACAAGTTATTTCTACAATAGTGTGTCTAGCTTGTTTATGACTCGATTAAATAAAACATTCGTTCGCGTCATTATTTACGGTAAATATAAAGTTCAAAAACTTTCTAATAAATCTAATTTTTTTTAAATAATATGCTAGGGTCATGAGTTCTCAACACTTTGCTTAAAATGTCAGGGCGAGCTCAGTTTATTCAAAACTTAATATTTTTCGCTCGGTACAGTTGCAAGATTATACCCAATTTTTACCTTCGCGTCCTCGTCACTCACCTGGGAAACGTGTGCGACACTGGTTCGAGACGCTGTCACCAACCCTTGTTGGTCACGGCTAAAAGAGAGCAAGCTTTAGTGGAGCCACTTTGGCATATCCGGTTAATTTTCCAGAGACGCATCTGCCAGCGGGTGCCGGAGACTCACTGTAAAATTTTTTTTAAAATTGAAGCCTACCTGCGTAGCGGGGTTATACGCTGGGCTCGGAACCTGCCCGGTAGAAACTAATAGCTGCAATGAAAAAGAGATAACAGCCCCAGAAGAGAGACCCTCTTTTGATTACTTTGCAAATAGAAGTGTGTAAAAAATTCTATTTTAATTTAATAACCATTCGTATGGTTTCGTGTTAAAATTTGTGGGAAAAAGCTAAATATATTACGCTTAAAGTATTGTTGTGCATACGGTTTGAGAGGCCAGCCTTGCTTTGAGAGCTCAGGTCTTATTACCTTCAAACTCTAAACGATCTACTTTAAAACACCCTAAACGTCGTATGAAACCGTTACAAAAAATGAAAATAGTCTTATAAACCATCTCCTATAAAGAAATTTTTTTTTTAAATTTAAATTAATTTTCTATAATTACGAAAGTTGGTCGGGCCAGGTTTTGAATCCGAGACGTTCTACATTGTAGTTACGCGCTTCTAACTATTTGACTATTTTGGCCTCTTCCACAACCGCAGTAAAATATCTTCCATTCGGAAGGCCAGGGTTTGAGTCTTGATCCGATCAACATCCAAAAATTATAGAAGATTATTTTTTCTAATTGCGGTCGCTCTTCGGCAGGGAACGTTAAAAATATGGCTACTCATAAAAATCCTTATAATGGCTGGCACTTGAAAAAACCACTTTCAATAGCAAATGAAATAGATTTCAGTTCCCCGCAGGTGTCCTTACCACCGGAGCTCTACCATTGATTTACTCAAAAGTTTTGGAAATTATCCTTATTATCATTATTTATTACCGTTATCGAAAAAATCAAAATTTGATCAGTGTTGAGGAACAATTTTTTCTCAGGAGGGAAACGTGAATTTTCGTAATAAAGTTGTATGATTTGTAAACGTTGTTCAGCTGGGCACGACTCACGCGTGATCTATCAAAAAAGGCTATTGAAAAAAGTACCTATACTTGGATCACCCTTTAGAAAGAAATGGTGAGCTATATCGGTTCAAAATATTCTTCAAGAAAATGATGTCACGCGTAAAATTTTCGTTATTTAAATTTTTCAGTATGTCATGATTTTAACACAATTTTGAAAATTTTTTTCAAATTCCTATTTTAATTTTCGATACAGATTTATGAGTATCGTAAATTATAAAAACCGGTACGCCGTATCGAAAAAAATTAAAAATCGATTTAAATTTAAATTTTTTTTGGTTTAAATCGAAAATTGCTTCGGCGGTTATAAAGCGTTAATTACTTTTCTTATGAAAGAGCCTCTGCATTACTATATTTTTCTTAAAGGCCTACGATACGGCCATCGATATAAGTTTTTTTTTTCATATACGTATTGACCAAAGCAAAACGTGTTCTCGAGAAGGCAAGATAAACATCAAACCCGCTGGACATTATATTAAATTCAATGAGAGTCTTAGTATATTCAACTAGGCCAATAGAAGTGCAGAGCTTTTTAACTTCTTGAACGTGAAAATTTCGTAAAAAGTCACAGAAACTAATTTTGAGTTTAGCACTAACGAACATTTTTTTTGTGATCTCGATTAGTATGAGTCAAACAAAAAAATCAAGGTATTCAAATTTTTACTTGGCGAACTGGCCTGTTAATAACGCATTAAAGAGTAGTGCTTGTGGCGCCACCAAACTTTTATACGGGAGGTCGAAGCATTGCAAAACCCGAAAAGCGGCCGCATTTAAGCGCTGAGTAGGCTTATTGTGCATTTAGCGTACAAGTCCATTAATACGAGTACAATTTATCAGCTACAAAGCGTCGATTTCCTTTGCATATTTAGTGTGGGCACACTTTATAGTGGGTTTTCCAACTTTTCAACGACTAACAGAAATTGAAAATTAATGCGTGCAATTTCGCTGCGTTCATTAATTATGCGATAAAAATTGTAATATATGTACATAAATATGTATTTTAATAAATTGAAAAAGTAAGAAAGTAATATCATAATAAAGTTGTAAAATCTCTTTACAAAAAAAAAAAAGAAAAAAAAATACGCGCATGCACACAACACATAACGGTAAAATACTTTATAAAGCGGGGAAAAAGTGAAAAGAATTCGAGTAAAAGTGAGTAGTCAGATAAACACTACATACATTCGAATGTATGAATATTATTACTATAAAAATGAAAATAACAGTAAACGTCATATAATTTCATATTTATTAAATTAAATGAGCAGTAAAAATTTACAATAAATTTTCCTTTCGTTCAGCTTTCATTTAAGTTTTAAAGGCACATTGACCATAAAATAAAAAATTAATTAAAAGAAAAACAATTAAAGCGTGCAATATCAAAACCGAAAAAAAAAATTCTAAAAGCAAAACTTCATTTAAGATATGTATGTATGTATATTTATTTTCATGAAAGCGAAATGGAAGGACTATAAATTTGGTGCGTCGAATTTACAGGTAAGCTATAAAATCACACTTGCATGAAGCAAAAGCTCATTTCTATGCACATATACATAAATATACACACATAGAGTATGTAGATAAAAATAATTTGATATTATGATTTTTGAAAGTTTTATTAATATTCTCCAAACTGCCACATGAGATATAAAAATAGTTCAGTTATCAAAAACAATATTAATTTTCAGCTAATAAAATGAATAGATAAAAATGGAAAGTTTGGAAAATATTATTAAAACTTTCAAAGGGCTATCTTCGGCCATGCCGAAGTCTGTATACCTTTCATGAACACATCGAATTTATTGCGAATTGTAAAATTCAATTTCGATGATTTTCAGTGTCAATATTAGCTTGAATTCTCGCCTATAGAATACTAATTTTCACGCTTTGAAATACTTTTTTGCCGCTTATATGGGGCTTTGTTATATAGTCTTTCGATTTTGATGATTTACATTACCAATATTTATTTTAAGCTATGTGTGTGTAATACCACATTTCACGCTCTTAGATGCTTCCTGACGGATTTCTGGCACAAAATTACAAATCTGAAAAATCGACTGTATATATGTTACTGTTGTCCGATCTGGCCGGTTCCGATAATTGTACGTATAAAAGTTCCATTGCATTTGCCAACCAAGTTTGGTTGTAATATCTCTTCTCCTTTTGTTACTTACATACTTCGAACCAAAGTTAATTTACCCGGAGTGTATGATAAGTTAGTGACTTTTTGAATTTACCGCGCAGTTACTGTAAATACAACACTGCTCCCGTCAACTGTCATCGAATTAGTAGACTGTTGAGAATTTTGAGCATTTGACAGTCATTGAAAGCACATGACCTCATGGATTTTAACGAAAAAAAGTGAATTTCGTGTGATGATTAAGCATTTTATTTTGTGTGAAAACCCCATCATCGAAACTAACGAAATACTTGATAAATACTATGAGGACTCTGCACCATCAATTTCAATGGTTAAGTATCAGTTTACTGACTTTCGTTGTGGTGTACCAGTACAAGTGAACGTTCAGGTCGCACAAAAGAGGTCGTCACGCCAGAAATCGCCGATAAGATCCATGAAATGATATTGGAAAATCGGAAAATAAAAGTGTGTGAGGTGACTTAGGCTGTATACATCACAACTGAGCGTATACATCATATTTGACTTGAATATTTGGCCATGAAAAAGCTTATCCGCGCGATGGGTGTCTCGAAGGAGTGTTTATGGGCAGAAATGGGCCTCATCGCTGAACAAAATTTGGTTCGAAAACGTCATTGACGGTTATGTTCTTACCACAAACCACACCAAACCGTTGTTTTTTCTGGATGAAATGGTCCGAAATACGGCAATTTTGGTTGTTTACATATCCATTGAGCCAGAAATGGGCCTCATCGCTGAACAAAATTTGGCTCAAAAACGTCGGATCTTCTTGCAACTCCTCAAAAGCCCATAGATCGAAGCGATCTTGCTTGGGAAGGTCGAGTAGCTTCAGTTTTTGCAAAAGCTGTATTTTGTACGCTTCCAATTTAAGATCCCGAAATGCCAAGGCAGCTTGATACGACTCACTCGTGATATGTCAAAAAAAGGCTATTGATAAAGGTACCTCTACTTCAATCACACTTTAGGTTAGGTTTCGCTTCCACCAGACCAGTAGTGAAAGTTGTCAGAATAATGGGTTTTGATATAATTCCTATTCATTTTTCAGTGAATAATAAAAAAAAGACATTTTTCCATTTACATATGTCAATCGCATCCATTAATATTAGCACAGCCCTTTGTGACCTAGTATACTACCTTAGGCTTTTGGATTTGACATACATACCGTACATATGTATATAAAAATTCAGTCCATTGAATTTCATTAGTCATTTGAAATAAATTCTGCAATTTTATCACAGCGTGAATATTTTATGTGAAAAAGTAGTAATTAAAATCGGTGACGAATCTGTACTTTTGCACTCAAAATGCATTTAACGGGAAGTAGGGAAAAGGAAAGAAAAGGAGAGAAAAATAAATTCTATGACTTTTGTAACTTCCATGAAATCAGGTCACAGTAGTTATATTGCGTGTATGTGTTGTGTGTGTGTGTGTGTGTATGCCACCGCTTCCAGGTACTTTAACACATGGCAGTAATAAATCTGTATGTCTGCATGTATGTGCACTTTTGCTCAGTGTCACGGCGTGGCTGACCAACTTATTTAACCTCAACTGTGTACCTGAAAACAACTAAATAAATATGTATGTACATAAGTACACACGTAGTCATACATACATATATTTATACATACAAACGTATGTATGTAAAGTGTAAGGTGTAAATGTGCTTACACTAACATAAAATATATACTATTTACTTTGCCAGTTAATTTGTCCAACCTATTTGGTCCATACGTTCGTACACAAATACATATACATATCTGCACATACGTATGCACGCAGCTCGATTTGTCTGCAACTGCAACGCCAATAGTGTTGTCGTCGTCGCCGTCGTCGTCGTCATTGTCGCCGCACATAACAATCGGGTCACTCACTTGACATATGTGTGTTGTTAAAAATTTGTTCCTGCCGCCGTTTGTTGTTGTTATTGCTGTTGCTGGTATTCCTATTTGCAATTGCAAGCGGTTAGTTATACCGGTGGACTTGCTGCCACCGTTTGTGCGAAACACACATACATACATTCAAACACACATATAAATAAATCTATTTTCCTGCTTGCCCACTTGTTTTCCCGCAACATGGCTGACGCAGCAGCAGCTGTTTGTGGCCGGTCACGTTTCTCATTGCAACATTCTCTGCGATGCGATGGATCATGCATGGAATGCGGTCTGGATAGAATGCTGAAAAACACAAACAACACAACAAAAAAAATCCAAAAAAAAAAGGAAATAAAAGAAAAATACGAAAAAGAAATGATAATAATAATAAAATTAACAACAGCAAAAGTTGCAGAAGCAGCAGCAAATGAAACTGGGCAAGAAGTCCACGAATTCACACTGCACTCATACATATTTATATACATCAGTACTTGCAGTCGTAGAGTTTATTTTATACGCGTAAGTGGTTTTATAAGGCATAAATGCATTACATAAATGTGAGTTTATAAGAAGTCATAGATATTTATAATCATATATGAATGTATTTATGTATGTATGTATGTTATGTAAGTATATACACCCTACAGCCAATTGAGCTGGTAGTTTGAGAATGGGTCTGCATCCCCTACCGGCTAATAGTCAATTGTCACCATTGGCAAGCTTTCGTTGAAACTTGCTAAATGGGGATTTACTCGAGCGTCATAGAGACCTATTGAGTTGCGAAGCTTAGATAATAAAATGAAAAAAATGTTATATGATCTATATGATTTCATCTGTGGGGCAAGCGGCTATAGATTTTCAAAAATGTTAAAAAAAAACTATTGCGTGGACATACTCGAGCGCGTCAGATAGTGATAGAATCCATGTCCTACGTATTTTTAATAATGTACGTATGTTAATCTGATTGTTTGCATGATGAGGGTGGTCGTACGTAAGGGTTGAAAATGAGAAAAAAAATTTTTATCGAGCGCGTCAGATTTTCTAAGGGTATGTTAAGTGAACCCAAAAAAATGCTTTCATCTAAAATCTGATGATTTGGATGTGACGCAAACTCGCGACCATTATTGCAATGTGCTAAAAAATTCGCCATTTTGAAATACTCAAGCGTGTCAGATTAAGATATATGGTTCATCTTTATGTCCTAGATGTGCTCTCTCATAATCTGAAGATTATCTGGAGGGATTCGCCTAATCTGATAATTTAAAAAAAAAAAACTTTTTTAAAATTCAATTCAGGAAATAGCAAGTCAAATGACCGATGATTCCACCGGTCCACAAACCAGTTGTTTTTTCTGGATGAAATGGCAGCTCTTGAATCTCTTCAGGTTGCTCTTCGTCCCAAATGCGGCAATTTTGCTTGTTTATATACCCATTGAGCCAGAAATGGGCCACATCGCCGAACAAAATTTGGCTATAAAATGTCGGATCTTCTTGGAATTTTTCAAGACCCCATAGAGCGAAGCGATGTTGCTTGGGAAGGTTGAACGGCTTCAGTTCTTGCACAAGCTGTATTTTGTACGCTTTCAAATTAAGATCTCGACGTAAAATGCGCCAAGTTGTTCCATACGTCAGTCCGGGTTGCTGCGAACGGCGCTGAATCGACTCTCCACGGTCCTCGTGTACACTATCAGCTACGGACGCTATATTTTCTTTACTGCGTGCTTGACGTAGTCTGTTCGGTCGAATATTATCCAATAATGAACGCTGGGTCTCAATATGGGTGATGATGTAGCGAATAGTATACTCAGTAGGTCGATTATATCGACCATAAGATGAGCGAAACGCGCGAAACACATTCTTTACAGAACGTGAATTTTCGTTATAAAGTTGAATGCAACGTTATTCAATCGTAAGTCTTTCCATGATGAAATACAAAACAATACTGAACAAAATTAACATGACAGATTGACACGACTCACGCGTGACCCCTAAAAAAGGCTATTGAAAAAAGTACCTTTACTTGAATCACCCTATATAAAAATATTCTTCTTGATGTTACCCCCAAAAATTGAAACACCATCCAAGCTGAAAGGGATATTTCAATGGCAGCTGCCTGTGAATTGCCAAAATGATAAACGATATGTGATTTAGAGTTGCTTTGACAGTAATAATTAATTAATAATTCAGCATGTTTCAAATATGCGAACATTTAGCAGCTTTAGGATTTCGGGCATTTTTCTAATCACATTTAAACAAAGAATAATTTTCCTGTCCGTAAGCTGTATAAGATTTAATTTTCGTGCAACTTTGTAGAAATCTAAAATACATAATTCTACATTGATCATTCTGTTCTAGCATGCTTTAGAAAAATAAAGAAATCAAACAAAATAATTGAAAATAAAAGCCTTGATATTAAAAATTACTAAGCGCTGGCAGCAGTAAACAGCTGTTTCCTGAGATAACTGCCAGCTGTTTACAATTAGGAGTGAGAATCTATCGATAACAACTCTTGTGGAAATGAAAGCACACCAATACAATTTTATAGGAAATTTTTCAATTCACATTGTGGAATTGTGTTGTGGAATTGGGCGTCTGACATTCCCTATTGGGAAGTTAAAAAATGTGTCCGCGGTTTTTATCACTAGAAGATGTTGATACTTCTATTTCGGGCAACACTAACCCGAATGTGTAAAACTAACACATGTTTAAAAGCTTACATTGTAAGCAATATTTTGTGCGAAGATAGTTCTGTAAATCGTCATTCATGTGAAAGCTTATTTTCATGTAAAAATTAGTAAAATTTCCAAAGAAATATGATGCTTTTTACTATGATAATTACGGAACTTAGTAGCGAAGTTTTGATGCACTCATCACATAGCGCGGACCATGTGCCCCATGGGCCTACCATTTATTTTGGGTTAAAAATTGGCCGACTGAAGATCTGCGGAAAACCAAGTTCTTCGCTGATAAAACCTAACACCTAAGCAAAAAACTACTTATTAATGCTCCGAATTCTCGGAACCAGTTACTAGGTACAGATTCCGAATTATATAAACATTTTTACTGTCTGTATTATTTAATCACTTGGGCTTCATCCGAAGGAGTTGAATTGGAACGATACGAAGCTCCCTGGTCCCTAGATGGCTGTAAAAAAACTTTCGCTTAATGTCCATATTTTGATGGGAGCGTAGTTTCATAAGTATATGAAGTTTTGAACTTGACGTGTAGACTTTTTAAATGCAACTCTGCTAAAGTCAACGGCCATATATTGTCACACAAAGCTGTCAACCTCATGAATTAAAAAAATAGAATGAAGTGAAATTTGTATTAATATTTAACGTAAAATAAGCATCACTGAAACCGAGGAGAGACCTGAAATATACTTTGGGAATTCCGAACTATAAATCTCGATGATTAAGAACCGGCCATTGACGTCAGAGCATTTTATTTCTAGTTTACTTTTAGTCGCAAATTGAGTGGTGTTTTGAAGTAGTGTTAGCACTTGGAACTGACAGTTTCTTACTACACAAGGTTTCAAACTGCGCACTTAAATGTATACTTGGCTGCAGGCTGTTGTACACTTCAATCTAAGCAAAGTCATTTGTGTGGCATAAACACTTAGCACTCACTCCTTGTTGCCACATACTAAATCTTGCTCTGATTCTTCATTTATTTGCAGGCGGGTTTGACGCTCCGTAATTTAATTGATGTTTGTAAAATTGTTATGCCCATTTTTGTCATTAGGCAAGAAGTTGAAGTGAAGAATGAAGAGTAAAATGGAATTTTTTTCTTTTTACTTTGTGCACTTTGTTAGTTAGATTTTGCAGCTAATTATATATGTACATAGATTCCATAATTTCTACTACCTAGTCTTAGAATTCCATTATCCATGTGAGAATTACATTTTCCTTAAATTTGTTTATGTGAATTCTCAGGTGTCACAATTATAAAGGCATTTCTTGAATTTATGAGGCATTAGTAAAAATTTTACAATTTGCGCTGTAGTCTTGCAGAAAATGGAGCGGGGACTATCATGAGACTGCGATTAATTGGTTGGTTAGCAGGGAAGTTTGAGGATCTGGCCAGTAGCGGCTGCTCTCAAGCCATTTAGTAGGCTCATTAGGCTCATTAAGCTCTCTGGCATACCCCATCAATGTATTCACGAAAATTTCGCTCGATTTGATAAATAGTTTTATTTTTTTTCACCTATGCGTACCCGAGGCTATAATTTGGTGCATCGTGAAAGATGTAGCGCTCCAGAGTGTCATCCTCTTCTGTGCCTCCACTGCACTCTACTGATTCTAGCTTACCCAGCTTGTGCAAATGATATCCCTGAGGTTGATACCCTCAGTTCTTATAATAATACTAATTTCCCTTTTGTTTAGTGAAAGCAACAGTTTGGTGCAGGCAAAGTCATTCTACGAACTAACTGTTTCGACGAGTTTGGACCATAGTCAAGTTTGGATAGGTAGGAGTTAAGTCAACTATGTACCGCATCCAGGCCTTAATTATGCGAGCATCAATTGTGCGTCGTGATGCAGCCCGAGCTCATAAAGAACTTGATGGACCCTCTGTGAATGACGTTCAACTTGTAAACAACTTGTAAAAGAGTTGTCTTGAAAAAAAACTGTAGCTCTCCATTGGCTGGAACCACAAACAAAAAAAAAAAAAAAAAAAACGCCGCATATAAGTACATATGTATAAAATGCGATTGCCAGATTAAGAAATAATAAAAGTGAGCAGGAGTCGATGGCTTACCGATTGAGTCATTCAACTACGGCGGGAAAAACCGACAAGGATTATGAAGCAGCTTCTTTGCAGAATATGGTCGGCTGAACGCATGCCCGGCGATCGGAACCTAAATTTTATCTGCTCAATCCGTAAAAAGTGGGACCCCACGATCTGCGCCAATTATCGAGGGATTAAGACTATACAATATCGTATACAATGCCTCTATCGAACGTAAAGTGTGAAAGATGTAAGCCCGCCATCAACGACCTTATCACCATATCACCATGCGCCACATCTTTGAGAAAACATCACCTTCTCAACGATTTTAAATATGCCATCGATAGTACAAAATGAAGCTCTATGTCGCTATGCCTCAATTTGGTAAAAATTTATACGCCTATGTAAACTCACGCTGGACAATACCACAAGCGCAGTCAGAATTGAAAAGAATCTCTCCTATGCGTCTGATTATATTGATCGTGGTGAGAGAGTAAAAGGCGCTATATCTTCTGCTACAAAACAAACTGTCTGCCCATTCGAGTATTGGCTCACACGTCACTGTTGACAGTCATAGATAATTTCATTTAACTTGAAACTAGCTCCAACAACGCCAACAATACCAATTCTGAAATCCAACACAGAATCACTCTTGCCAACAGGTGCTACTTTGGACTGAGTATTCAATTGAAAAGTAAAGTCATCTCTCGACGCACCAAAACCAAACTCTACAAGCCGCTCATCAGTCCCATCCTGATGTATGGTGTAGAAGCCAGGACGATGTCGACATCCGATGAGTCGACTATAAGAGTTTTTGAGAGAAAAGTTTTGCGGAATATTTATGGAACATTCCCGGATGAAACCTTAGTTTTGAGCATTGACAACGACGAATACCGTACACGATGGAACTATGAGCTGTACGAGCTACACGGCGACATTGACATAGTTGAACGAATCAAGAGAAAGCGGTTTTCGATGCAGTACCCATTGGCAGAAGCAGAGGAAGAGGAAGATCTCAACTCCGTTAGAAAGGCCAAGCTCACCTGGTTTTGCTAGATACTTTCAATTAGCGCCAGACTGCGAGAATGAACGAAGCGCAATTATTGATTCAGTTATAATCGCGCCAATCTGCCCTAAGCATATATAATACAGAAGCTGTCAATGTCTGCTCTGAAAGATGATTAGGAGAGAGTGAGAGAGTATGTGCTTTACATATGTACATATACACCATAGACTATAACATATTTGTATATGTACATGTACATATGCTTATGAGAATGCCATTGCTTGCTATGAGCACGAAAAACTAATGTGGCTAATAGTGATTGATGTCCCTGCCTACCAAATCAGTCATTTCCCTATTCTATACTTTTCAATTACTCGCTAGATTCCACAGTTGTTAATGTTATTGTTTTTGCTATTGCCGGCCGGAATTTCAACATTTCCAGTAATTTTTATTGCTAATGAAAATTCATAGACAAACCAATAAGCTCGGCTGAAGTAAGCGGCCAGTGGCTAACAACTAGCAGGGAGCAGATAACAGTCACCAGTCAGCCAAGCTGCTGCAGCTTGCAACAATCGGGAATACCAGCTGTCTGCAACACGCTTTTCGGCCATTTATCTTCATTTTCAAGAGTTGCTTGTTTGAAGCAAAAGAAACAATAACAACAACATCAAATATAATACAGAAAAATCACAAGCCGAATTCGAATTACAGATATGTATGTATGTATAAAAAAGCAGAGCCGACACAGGCAACAAACACAGCAGAAACACAGCAGCTTGTACGGTCAGCGTCAGCTGAGACAGCAAAGAAAATCAATTCAAATTGCAATGAAATGAAAACCAATAAACGGCGCGACTCGGTGACTTAATCGATTGACTATTGCTTGGCGGCATTTGGCATTGGTCGCTAGGACTAGTTGCGCTTGTTGTGGTTTGCTTTCGTAGGCTACATACCATCTGGCAAATGTTAGTTAGTTGGCGAACCGGCAGGTTTGCTGTGAAAACGTGATTACTTATGGCTGCCTTGTAGGGAAATATGGGAAATATTTTATTTTTCCTTTGCATGAAATTTCCAGTATCAATTTCGTTTGTAAGCTCTTAAAGTCAGCAGTCAGAAAAATTACACATTCTAATCGGAAAGTCCTCTTATAACTTCCTGTGTGCACTACTAGCCATGGCCTGCGGGTTCACGACACTCAAGCCATATTATCGGGTTGGCTTGGGATAGATTCTTTTAAATGCCATAGATTGTCAATTCATCGAAGATTTGAGAGCCTTTGAAATTGACAGCAAGAGTGTATACAATATCTGGGCGGACAAGCTTACAAGGAAGTGGAAGGAAGTGCCGTTCCACTTTCGCCATCATGGAGAAGTTTTGACATGACCCTACCCATTTTTATGTTCACTACTAATAATTCTCGGTCACACATGTTGCTTAAATGACTGACTACCAGAGATCGACAGAGATAAGTCGCCACACAAAGTCTTGAGCGAAAATATAAAAATGAAAGCCTGGCATGGAAGGCTACTTTGGTCTACGTCTGGAACCAATGAGATTGGACGACTTAAAACAATTCGAAATCTTATGGTCGTAACAACGCAGCAATCTACGAACGATCTATATTTTTACCAAAATCATGCCTATTTTCGTCGAACTGTTGATCTCTGATCCTCTTGCCAAAAAAATGGTATTGTATATCTTAATCTAAATATAAACATACCAATGTACTAAATTTCAAGCAAATCGAACTTGCTTCTTGGTAAATTTCCGTCATTTATTTGTCTAGACAGTATGATATTTTCGCACAAAAATTCAACTTAACAGACCCATAAAAATATTCGTCTCAAAATGGTCTGGTCCACTTCCTGAAAAAAGTTAGTTTCAAATAATTTGCACCATAAGCTCGATGGTATTTTAGACCCACTTCCAGGAAGAAATAGTAAAAAGCTAGCTATGTACCAAACTTGAAGTAAATCAAGCCTTAATAACATTTTTTTGGAAAGATCGCTTCCAGGTTTACTTCCCTAATGACATATTAATTTAGGGGAAGAGCTATCTGTGCACTAAATTTCAAGTAAATAATTTTTTTTTCGGGAGAATCGTTTATTCGTCTAATTCTCTGAAGAAGCGATTTTTGGGCGAGCTCTTCCTCCAATTTGTGGTTTTGCGTATTGATGTTTTTTTACCAAAGCCGCCTCCGAACGGCCGATGGATTTTTATGAGGAGCTTTTATTTCATGTCTGAAATAAACTCGAAGCGCTTGACAGTCCCTGCCGAGGGCCAACCGCAATTACATAAATTAATTTTCTATAATTTTGGATGTTAGTCGAACCTGGGCTCGAACCCAGGTCTTCCGAAAGGCAGTATGCAATGCTAACCAGTCGGCTATTGCCGCCGGCAGATTGTATGTAGATACTTGAGTGAAATAGCGGAGATAAAGGAAAACAGATTGTTCAATTGGTTTAGTCCACATATTGGTTTTGTCTTCAATGAATAAGTTCGATAACCCAAGTGAACTTATGCCTAGCAACCACTTCAATCTGGCTTTACCTAAAATCTAGCTGTGGGCTAGGAAAAAGGTTGGTCTAATACGGTTCTAGCGAAGAGGTTAAGGTCTTGTAACGCGTACTACTTTTTATTCTTAAAAAAAAAATTGAGATACAGATTCATATTCAATATATATTTTAGCCCATAATTCATTACATTATCTGTTTAGACTATTTAGCCCCGTATTTGGAATAGGAGTGCGTTGAAGATATACTCGAAGTCATGCGGGGAACCACAAACTACTTTTAGGTTGAGTTACTTCACGATTTTCCTACAGGGCAAGTATAAATATATTTATATATGAATGTCGACAATTGCCCATATTCGATCGCTTGTATTGTATATATTTAATTACCGGCATTCACTCTTCTATTGATTATTTTTCCGACTCTCCGACAGATGTTGTCGTCCTTGTTGTTGTTATTTTGCCAATTGGTGCAACAAGTTCTTGATGCCACTCTACTCGGTTCTCATCCTTATGCCGAGCAGCATGAATTCACATCACTCGGTAGGTTGGGTTTTTTTGGTAGCAAAGAATTCGCTTAAATTTCTTTTTCAATTATTTTATTTTTGGCTACTCTTAAATATTAAATTATTATTTAGTGCTTGTGTGAGAAATTTCATTATACATTTGTTGCATGTAGCACATCTCGCAAATTGCATATCCTGTTCAATTTCTGTAGCTGTACATATGTAAGTACAGTTCGGTGAATACATAATAATGTGTGTACTGTTAGTTAGTAATATTACATAATATAGAAACTAAAAATTGTATAACAATTTTGAGCACCAAAGAGGGTGAACGCAGTGGACGCCCAAAAGAGGTTGCTACTGACGAAAACATTAAAAAAATCCGCAAAATGATTTTGAATTATCGCAAACTGAAAGTGAATGAAATAGCAGGTACTCTAAAGATATCAACTGAACGTGTATATCATATCATTCACCAATATTTGGGTATGAGAAAGCTCTGTGCAAAGTGGGTGCCGCGCGAGCTCACTTTTGATCATAAACGACGACGAGTTTATGATTCAGAGCAGTGTTTGGAACTGTTCAAGCGCAATAAAACCGAGTTGTGGCATCGATATGCGACAACGGCTGAAACATGGCTCCATCATTTCACTCCGAAATCCAATCGACACTAATACAAGTGGATTGCACATGATGAACCCGCTCCAAAACGTGGAAAAAGCAACAGTCGGCTGGCAAGGTTATGGCGTATGTATTTTGGGATTCGCATGGAATAATTTTCATTGACTACCTTGCAAAAGGAAGGACTATTACATAGCATTGTTGGACCTTTTAACGAAATCACTAAAAAAATGGCCATTTGAGGTTCCCTACTTTTAAAAGAAAAAAAAAAGAAAATTCAATTTTAATGGGTGTTAATTCATTCGAAAAAACAATCTCTGGCGTTTATTTTTTGAAGATTATATCTTTCAAATGTTGGCCGCGGCTACGTCTCAGATGGTCCATCCATTGAGTCCAATTTTCGATGACTCGTGGCGAATGACACGCGTGATGTTTTGCTCCAAGGCCTGAATCGAAGCGGAATTGTCAGCATAGATTTTAGATTTCACATATTCGCACAGGAAGAAGTCTAACTGTGTGATATCACACGATTTTGGTGGCCAATCGACCGGAAAAAAAACGTGAAATTGTCTGTTCGCCGAAGTGTACTCTCAATAAATCCATTGATTTATGCGATGTGTGGGAAGTGGCGCCGTCTTGTTGAATTCTAATGTCGCGGAGATCACGAACTTCAATTTCAGGCATCAAATAGTCTGGCGATAACGGCCGTCATTGATGGTTACGTTCTCACCGTCATCATATTTGAAGAAGTATGGACCGATGAATCCACTGAAACAGCAACTCTTGGACTTCTTCAGGTTGCTCTTCACCCAAAATGCGGCAATTTTGCTTGCTTACACACCCATTGAGCCAGAAATGGGCCTCATCCCTGAAAAAAATTTGGCTCGAAAACGTCGCATCTTCTTGCAACTTCTCAAGAGCCCATAGAGCGAAACTATGTTGCTTGGGAAGGTCGAGTGGCTTCAGTTCTTGCACAAGCTGAATTTTGTACGCTTTCAATTTAAGATCTCGCCGTAAAATGCGCCAAGGCGTTCCTAGTTGCTGCGAACGGCGTCGAATCGACTCTCCACCGTATTCGTGTACACTGACAGCTACGGCCACTATATTTTCTTCACTGCGGACTGGACGTGGTCTATTCGTTCGAATATTATCCAATAATGAATGCTGGATCTCAAGATGGGTGATGGTGTTGCGAATAGTACGCTTAGTAGGCCGATTATGTTGACCATAAGTTGAGCGAAGCGCGCGAAACACATTCTTTACAGAACGTGAGATTTCGTAATAAAGTTGAATGATTTGTAAACGCTGTTCAGGCGTAAATCTTTCCATGATGAAATGCCAAACAATACTGAACAAAATAACATAACAGCTTGACACGACCCACGCGTATCTTTTAAAAAAAGGCTATTGAAAAAAGATCCGCTACTTGGATCACCCTTTATAAATAATATAAAATTGAAATTGAAATAAGACCATTTAAGTAATTTGCTTAGAAAAGTCTAAAATCTAAAATTAGCCAAAATTCGTCTGTCGAATAATACGTCGAGTGTCCGGATAATCAAAATTTGCGATAAATCTTGAAAACACTTCATAGGAAATCAAACTCTATTCCTGTAAAGAAAAATTAAAATTTTAGTATCTCTATGTGAAAGAATTAGAACCAAATTATTTTAACAGTTTTCCTTTCTATTTTCGTCCTATAACAGTCTAGGTTTCCGTTTACGCCTAAAGCGGACACAACATACTAAAAAAATTACATACAACTTTATTGTACAACTTTATTATCTAACAGTGCATTAGATTAAATAAATATGTACATGTGTGTGTGTATAAAGTCTTTCAATCATCCCATCAAGGGAGATATAGACATATGTACATATATGTGAAACATACATAAGTGTAAGACTATAAGACTATAAAAATGTTTATTTTTTTCTTTCTGAAAATTAATGCAAATGTATTGAAGTTCTTATCGCGAATGCACGCCATAAATCCCTTTTACAACGCATGCGACGTGTGTGAGATTCCTCCCTCCAACACTCCAGCACTTCTTACACACGCACGTGACTATTTCTCATACAAGTTGCGTCACTTTTATGTTTCACTTTGAAAATCATTCTCCTTCACAAGAGATAATATTTAATGGGTTTAAACTACTTTTAATGGCATTACGTGTGACGTGTGGCATGTTTGTGTTCTAACTCCATATGCGAGCGATATATGTATGCGTATGAGTTTCCTATTTGAAATATTTTTTATGTCTATTTGTTGTGATGAAAGTTACATTTATCACTCTTTTCGATCGATATGGCGTGATAACTACATAGTATATTCTTCGCTTAGTGGCAATAACAACTATAAGAATGGTAGATAAGGTTATTGCCTTGTTGGCTGATATGTATTCGTATGTAGTAGAGTCTCACGCGTGTCAACGAAGAGAACAAATTTTATTTGCCATTTTAATTGCTACTATCACCACTTATGGCGCAATATTGATAAAAAATTTGTACATTTTCCCGCTAAGAGATAATTTCTCGCATAACAAAAAGTTGCTCTTGGTACTATATGTGATACGACTGAGGATCTCTAAAGTAGAGAAAATTGCTAAAGGTTTCATATTCTTCCCCATCTCTATAACTCCTGTTGAAGACATTTGACGATATGTCAGTCCCTCCGTTTGTCTACCAAATAGAGATGTCCTGTTAAAAGACTGATTAGCGCTCATACCGGGCAGCAGCCATAGCAGTCGAGTGGTAGGCAGTGCCTACTACCATGCAGAGGGAAATTACATTAAAAATTAAAATTTTCAATGTCAGCCGCCCCTCAGCAGAGAATGAGGGGTTGGCATTCTGGCGGTTTTTTTGACATAAAAACAAGAAAGAAGTGCTGTTTCCGGCCATGCTGAAGTCGGTGTCCATATTTATTGATTTAACGTGTCTATAATACCAATTTTCACGCTTTCAGATGCTTTTCTGACGTTTTTTTTGGCCCAAAAAATAATATCTAAACAAATCGGCAAGGGAGCTATATGTTACTGGGGTCCGACAAATTATCAATGCCATAAAATACATATGTTTACCAAGTTTGGTTGAAAATCTCCAAAACTAAGGTTTCAGTTAGCCTTCAAACAGAATGCTAGACATACTTATATAGATGGAGATGGCTAAATCAACTCAGCTCGTCGTTTAGACGACATCAGGCTCAAATGTATGGGGGATTTTGGGAAATTAGAGAGATTGAAAAAGGTGGTGAGGCCCCAAACAAAACTTTTACAGAGGCTTAGGAAAGGTGGATAACAAGAAAAATTAGAAAAGACTCAGCAATAAGTGCGCTGGCTTTGATAAAAGAGATTGAAACAGTGTTGGGGAAATCAGGCAATTCTGAAACAATAAGGAGAATTCTACTACCAGCTGATTTTCATGGTCGGGCAGCTCGGAACAAACCGTTAATTGGTAAGCGTAATAGAAAATGCAGGGCAAAGTTTGCTGAACGTAAGAAAAATTAATATTTTTGGCTCTGACGGGAAGTTTTTCGTCTGGGTAAGCCGAAGAAGGTACATTATACATGGGAGATCGGGGCACGTAATGGTTTGGGGCTGTATGTCATCAGTAGGTGTCGGACACTTGGTTTTCATAGAAGAAACTATGAATAAAAAAAATTAATTAAAATTTATTGAAAAATAATTTATTACAAAGTGCCGACAATTTAGGCATTCGGGACGGTTTTGGGTTTTACCAGGACAACGATCCGAAATACAAATCGCAAGTAGTGCTATTGTGGCTTATATAGAACTGTCCCCATGAGATGCAAACGCTGGCATAACCGCCCGATCTTTATGTTATTGAAAATTTATGGAGTGTTCTCGAGGAAAATATAAGAAAACATCACATAAGCAATAATACACTAAAAAACTTGTAGGCTTCATGCCATCGCGGCCTAGATCAGTTTAAAAAAAAAATTAAAAATTTATAGTTTAGTTAATCACACGAAATAAGCAGTGACGTCATTTACTTAGTACTTTCTTTTTGTTGTAAATATTATACTTAAACAAAATAAATTTTGGAAATTTTTCGTTAAGAGGGCAATTCAAAATAATATATCGTTGAATGTGCATTTAAGTTTATTTAAAAATAAAATATATAAAAAAATGTGAGACATTTTCCCGTGTAATAAATGGAGATACTACATAGATAGGAGCCACTGTATTTCCTTATAATCCCAAAAGCGTTTTTCTTGAAAATTTCTAACGCCGACTCTTCAGATATTGTCATCGTCCATGCCTCCGCATCATACAACAGGGAATTATGAATAACTTGTATAGTTTGGTTTTTGTTCGTTGAGAGAAAACTTGACTTTTAAATTGTCTAATCGTTCCAAGATAGACGAAATTGGCTAAAACTTCAAAGTTATGATGTCAACATGTATGTGGAAGTCGAGTCGGGATTGCGATATTCGTTTCATTGATGACAGAAGATATTTGGCTTTGTACTCGTTCACTATCAGAATTAAATGCTTGGTTTCTAAATACGTCTGAGTCTACAGACTCAGCTGGAATTGTTTTCTTAAGCCTTACTTAATTGATTTTCCAAAACAATTTTTTTCAATTAACACATTGAACAACAATTTCTTTTATAAAATAAGACGAGCAACAATATTAGTGCTCTTCGCTAGATATTTATCTCGAACTGCATTACAAATAACAACAAAATCAGTTAAGCACCATCCACTCGACAATCTCTACCGTCAGTCACACTGACAACAAAGATACAACAGTTGAGGCAGACAGTAAATTTTAAAAGATGGTAAAACGAAGAAAACGAAGGAAAACAAAGAAGTAATCAACGAAGTAGAGTCGATGATGGCATCACATCAAACGACAAGCATCAACGTCAACACGAACATTGCTTACCGCTATTATTGCCACAATCGAGTTGTTGTAGTGTTTTATCATTAGCTGTTGTTGACATCAAGTGCATTTGTGTGCAGCTAAAAAAGTGAATATCAAGTACAAGTAAAGAAGAAGCAAGCCAAAAGAAACCAAAGACAAATCTCTTTATGGCGCATGCAATGCTTCCTAATGGTTGTTGTATTGGTTGAAATAATATTTGTGATTTGCTTTTTGTGATTCAACAGCCTTCGACACATGTATGTTAGTTGTAGGTGGCTTATGTGACTTTTCGGATTTTTTAATTATTTTTTTCGTGGGTAGAAATTGTTTTTAAGTGCATTTAAGTGTTGTAGATTGTTGATGTACTGCGCGTGCGTGCGTTAATGATACATCCCTTTTGATGTTTCTCTTAAATTTTATGTTGCTGCACGCTTCCTTACACTTACATATACATATGTATGCATACCACATAATTGATATTGTTGACATTAGAGAAAACCAGTTAATGCATTAATAAGTTCTGAAGCGTGCGTACTGTTTGACATTTACATTTCAAGTAATGAGAATGATTGAGCATCTATGCTCGGTATTAAGAATATTTCCATCAATTTGTACAAATTGGGCAAGCCAGCAAGTCGTCATAGATCTTCCTATAACACCATCACTACCACAGCTGATACTTAACGCTTTCGGCACCCGTCACAAAGCCACACCTTTTAACGATGGATGACTGTTGTCACTGACCAGAAGATGCTGTTGTGTTTGAGTAACATCTATAAAATTAGGGCCTAATATATACATATTTTCAATTTTATCTATATCCTTTATGCGTTGAATGGCATTGGCAGTTTGGTTATGATCGTCTCTGGATACATGAAGTCACTGCTGAGTAGTGGTTATAACTTTTTTGAAACAGTGAGTAAATAGAGTGATTTCTTCCGAGCTTCTTTGATTGGCAGCTTTACCTAAATACTGACAACAGCAAAATTTTGTATTTTTTCCAAGCCAATAGTATAGAGATATCATTATCCTCGAATTTGTTTTCGGTATACTTTTCAGATGTCATAATAGCCGGAACCTTAACTTCAAAACCACCATAAAGAACATGTAACCGGAAGTTAACTTTATTGATGTATGTATGTAGGTTAATGCTGTCAGTTGGAGTATCAAAATTAGTAACTACTTTTTTGTTTCTGATTAAAAATACCGTAAATTTTCAAACTTTTATCGATGACAACTTTAGCTACTAAACTGTGCTTGCTTTGGCATCTTTAATAACATTCCCGATGTGTTAACTATTCAGTACAAGTTTTTGGTTTGCTTGGAAGATGAACATTTTCATCGAGAAATAATATTTTCTGATGGAGAGCTATCGAATCCTCACATTACCAGGGAAATACCAATGCATCCTTAACATTGACTATTTGGTGGCACTTGTGGATGGGCGGTATCATTGGTCTGCTTTTATTCGAATACGAGAAGGAAGCTGCCGTTGGCATCAATACCGATTGTTAACGTGTCGTAGTCACAGATTATTTGTTTCCAAATATTGCAGAAAATCCCGTTCCGTGTCACACAGCCCACGTTGCACACGATCTTTTGCTCACTGTGTTCGAAAATCGTACAATTAGCCGAAAGGCTGATGTGCACCGGCTGTCTCGCGGTGGCTATTTGACTTCGTTGGACATTTTTTATGGGGAGCCGTTGGGAATAAGTGCTATACCAACCATACAGAGATCATCCAAGACTTCAAATTTAAGTCGCCATAGCAGTCATAAAGAGCCGCGCAATCGAAAACGTGCTGAGGCAGTGTTGCTCCATAATTAACCGGCATTTTGATAAAGGAAAAATCGTTGAAATTGAAACAGCATCTCAAGCTACCTATCTACCTACGTATCGCTGCTGTAGAAACAATTGGACTTCAGCAAGGCCAAAAAAGAGCTCGTAAGATGAGGATTGCCCTGCTACAGTAAAGAGAAAGCAGACTACCAACCTCGCAACTTTGCCATGAAACACAAAAGGTGGGGGGGAAAGATAGATGAAGAAGCAAGCGAGATGCAATTGCAGACGAAAAAACAAAGCGGCCGAAATGCGTGAGTATGAAGAGTTGAGAAGCTGGTCAACATGGATAATGCTCAAAAGATGCGGCGACTTACAGATGGTTTCAAGACCGAAACATACTCACCTAGGAACCAAATGAGTAATATGGTAACCGAAGCCAAGGGAAAACTGAGTTTATAGAAGGAACACTTCTCTAACCTGCTGAATGGCAGTGAAAGTGCGATACCCGGAGATGGTAAGCCGAATTCCCAATTGTATTTATATGATTGAATAGATATTCCAATACTATACTCGACTATGACGTAGTACGAATAGTGATTGCTCATTTAAAAAATAACGAAGCGGCGGGAATCGATGGCTTACCGGCAGAGCTATTCAAACTGACAAGATGCATGCATAATATGATCCTACGAGGCGCATAACCGGCGATTGGAACCTCAGTGTGATCTGCCTAATCAAAATACCTTATTAGTGTGTTTTTAGACCTGGTAAATCCATCATTGATCAGATATTCACCATGTGCTAAATCTTGGAGAAGACATCTGAAAAAAGAATCGATACACGCTACCTTTTCATCACGCTGAACATTACGCAGAAGTTATGATGCAGAAGTTTGGACGATGACGACATTCAATGAGACGGTATTAGGATTTTTCGAGTGAACGGTTTTGCGGAAGATTTGTGACAATTTGCGCGTTGACAACGGCTGTACGAGCTATACGGAGACATTGAAATAGCTCAGCGAATCAAGAGACAGCGGCTACGCTGGCTAGGCCATGTCGTACGAATAGATGAAAGCGCTACAGCTTTGAAAGTATTCGATGGCGTTGAAGTAAGGAAAAAAACATCCATTATAGATGGCAGCTTCCTTTAAAAAAAAAAAAAAATATTTTTGTGTGAAATTTGATGAACCCTTTTTTTTGGAAACATCTTACATCAGGATATTCAAAATTAGACCAAACTTTTGGAAATCGATTGTGGCGTTTGTTACTGTATGTGTGTAGTTTTGAAAAATATTAATCAAGTCAGAGTTCATTTGAGCCTAATCACCATTTTCTTTAATAGCTAGATGAATCACTTTTGCTATCTTCAAGCTCTATTAACCTTTTTTTTCAATATTTTCTCTTAGATTATATACATATGATTTGATATTCTTCTCGGGCTTAAACGAATGCTTTATTATTATTATTCTTCTATAAATTTTTCTTAACATGATTTTCCTATCATTGTTTTGCTGCCATTATTAACAGGAATATACGAAAAAAATTTGATATCATAAAAAAAAATATTTTTAACTTCATCCTACAACCCTCAAATCAAACAAAAAAAATCCACATAGAGAAGGAGTTAACTAGGGATTGATACTTTGTAAGAAATTTTATTAATTAGAAATTAAAAATAATATAAAAATTTTACTATTTTTAATCCGAAGCTGAATTCAATAGTGCATGAATAGTATTAGTTAAATTTCAAATGAGTTCCAAACTGTTTGAAATGCGGAGTATACAACAAGGGCTGATGAAGAGAGATTAATGAAAGTAAACTCATTCTCAATTTAATAACCAAACGATTTTCAGTTCCCTATGCACTTCAATTTTCTATATAAGATAAAAATAAATAAAAATGTTGGCCGATTGCTCTCTGCATAAATATTTATATTCAACTTTACCCTTTCACATTTGTTGCAACAACATCATAATTATGCCGGTGAACAGTGGCAAAAACAATCGGCAGCCTTGCCAATGTGGCAGCTCCTGGCAACGTTTTGCCGCGAGCGCATATTAGCACCAACGCCAAGCGCAATTACTACAAACACCTACACACATACATACATACATATGCACGCATAGGAGTACATATCTATTTCAGCGAAGCAACAAAATCACCAAAGAGAGTAAAAACACAAAAGGTGAAGCGCAGCTAAAAACGAGCACTGAGCACAATGTGATAAAATTGCCATAATAATATATCATCAAGTGTAACGATGAGGCAGGCAGGCCAACCGGGTTAGACAAGCCGATTCAAGTCAAGCCTGGACAAGCGCAAGTCAAGTCAGGCGCTAAGTGCGGCCAAGAGGCTACAAAGTGAGCAGCGGTAACGATGGCAAATAGCGTTTTAACCCAAAACATAAAGGCCGTTGGCCGCCAAGTTAGCAGTGCAAGTGGGCAAAACTACACCCAGTTATAAGTAGACTTGGTGGTAAATAAAGGGTTATCCATTTCGAGACTCCCTTCTATTTTAAAGAAAAAAACAATACGGAAAATTCCAATTTAATGGGAAACGTTTACTATCATTCGAAAGAACATTCCTTGACATTTATTTTTTGAAGATTATCTCTTTCAAATCTTGGCCGCGGCTATGTCTCAGATCCGCTGAGTCCAATTTTCGATGATTCGTTCGAACATTTCAACTGGTAACTGGCGAATGACACGCGTGATGTGTTGCTCCAAGGCCTGAATCGAAGCGGGATTATCCGCATAGACTTTAGATTTTATATATCCGCACAGGAAAAAGTCTAACGGTGTGATATCACACGATTTTGGTGGCCAATCGACCGGCCTATAACGTGAAATCAGCTGCTCACCGAGGTGTGCTCTCAATAAATCCATCGATTGATGCGATGTGTGGGAAGTGGCGCTGTCTTGTTGAAACCAAATGTCGCAGAGATCGCGAGCTTCAATTTCAGGCATCAAATACTCGGTTATCATGGCGCGATAACGGTCGGCATTGACGGTTACATTCTTACCGGTATCACTTTTGAAGAAATATGGAAAGATTATTCAACCGGTCCACAAACCACAGCAAACCGTTGTTTTTTCTGGATGAAATTACAGCTCTTCAATCTCTTCAGGTTGCTCTTATTCCCAAATGCGGCAATTTTGCTTGTTTAGATACCTACTGAGCCAGAAATAGGCCTCTTCGCTGAACAAAATTTGGCTCGAAAACGTCGGATCTTCTTGGAACTTTTCAAGAGCGCATAGAGCGAAACGATGTCGCTTGGGATGGTCTAGCGGCTTCAGTTCTTGCACAAGCTGTATTTTGTACGCTTTCAATTTAAGATATCGACGTAAAATGCGCCAAGTCGTTCCATACGTCAGTCCGAGTTGCTCCTGGGTCTCAAGATGGGTGATGGTGTTGCGAATAGTATGCTCCATAGGCCGATTATGTTGACTATGAGTTGAGCGAAGCGCGCGAAACACATTCTTTACAGAACGTGAATTTTCGTAATTAAGTTGAATGATTTGTAAACGTTGTTCAGGCGTAAATCTTTCCATGGTGAAATGCCAAACAATACTCAACAAAAATGACATGACAGCTTGACACGACTCACGCGTGATCTGTCAAAACAAGGCTATTGAAAAAAGTACCTCTACTTGGATCACCCTATATACTTATATTCACATTCGTGTGTTCAGACTAAAATGCCAATAGTTGCCACAGTTTAGCTGTAAACGTTTTGCTGTTGCACTTGCAGCAGCTGGAAAATGAAAATGAAAAGCGTTTACAATTCATATGTGGATACGCTGAGTGGTTCGCGGCAAAATTTGAAATTTATGTATACAAGTATATCTACGAGTAAATACTTATATATATTTGTATTTAAATAAAGAATTCCTTTTTCTTTTTATTCAAAAGCTTAACGTATTTTTGTATGGTGGCCGCTGAGTGGGGAGTTGGCTAACGCTATCGCCTGCAATTACCGTTAATGTCTATGTGACGCCAGTAACATACCACATATGCACATAGTATGTATATAAATTTATGTAGTATATTTTTTCTGTTTTATGTTATCTTGTATATTTATTTCATTTACATTTCGGTGCCATGGGGCAACGCCATGTTGCAAGTTTAACTGGAAATCAATAACTGCGATCAATTACTAAATAAATAAAAGTCAAGTGATTTATTTCGGTTTCAAAGTGGTTAGTTGAAGTTAGGTCCTCTGTAAATGCGCTATATTTTATATAAATGATCGCACATAAGCAAATATTATTATTTAGGTAAAGTTAGGCTTGGAATGATGGTTTCGTCGCAGTTTCCTACACTCGTTTAACCAACTTTCGGACGAAAAGTATGTAAGAAAGCGATCTTTAGACACTCGAGTTTAAGGCTGAACATTGGAAAAAAATATTTATAAAACTTTTATACCTTCCACGAATATGAAATGGTATGGTAACTTTAACATCATTCTAACAGTATCATCTTCACTGCTCTCTGCATCAGAAGACACACCACAAAGGTACTTTCAAGGATGAGTTTTATCACCATTGCTGTGATGTAAGCACGCTGATTTGGATACTGAATAACACATTATCCTAATAGAAACCAAAAATCACCTTCAATTCCAATTTATTTCCTCAAAACTGGTGTGAGGACAGTGACAGAGACTGGATGGCAACCAAGCAAAAACCGAAATAGCTCAACAGACTGTAAAATGAACCACCTTTTAACCCCCGCTCGCCTTAGTGATAACTAACTCTGCCGAAGTCAAATATATGGGTGTACTGTTAGATAACAAACTCAACTGGATCCGAAATACGACAGAAAAAAACTTTAATTTTACTTTACTGTTGAAAAACGGCCATTATGGCCTGATCTGTATTTATATATGTATAACTAGCGGATCCTAGCGTGCTTTGCTACACCTATAAAAAATATCAAGCAAATCTAACTGAAAGTTTGATTTTTCAATTTTTTTTTTTGGACAAGGAAACGAAAAAAATTTATTTAAAATTTCTTTCCAAACTTTTTTTCTATTAATTTAAGAAAAAAAATTAATTTATTTTCATCTTCATTTTTTTCATCCTTTGTCTCTCTCTCACTCTTTCAACAACACATACAACGTAATTTACGCGTATTGTGGAATTTTACATGTATTTGTTGTTGTTGCATGTATTTTGTATGTGTAGCAACTAATGTTCACTAAAATGGTCATATCTCTGGAACAGCTAAGCCAATCTCATGAAAACACACATAAATCTTCTTCTAATATTTTTTATAACTCCTAAAAATTTGGTGCAATTTGATATGGTGGTTCTCAAGTTGTAGGCGTTCATCAAAATTTGTATTGATTTTTATATATATAGATTTTATAGTTTTATTATAAATGTCACTTTGTTATCACTTAAATAAACGATTTTTGGCCGAGCTCCACCTCTAATTTATGTTGTGCCTCTTGATGTTTTTTTTCAACAAAAGGGGAGACCTACCATTTATTCCGAGCCGTCTATGACCTGCTGATGGATTTATATGAGGAGCCTTCATTTCATGTCAGAAAAATACTCGGAGAGAAGTGATGTCTTCGGCCATGCCGAAACTTTATAAAGTGTGATCTCCAAGTAGTGGTACATTTTTCAATAGCCTTTTTTGACAGATCACCGTGAGTCGTGTCAAGCTGTCATGTTATTTTTGTTCAGTATTGTTTGGCATTTCATCATGGAAAGACCTAAGCCTGAACAACGTTTACAATTCATTCAACTTTATTAAGAAAATTCACGTTCTGTAAATAATCGGCCTACTGAGCATACTATTCGCAACACCATCACCCATCTTGGGACCCAGTATTCATTACTGGATAATATTAGACCGAATAGATCACATCCAGCACGCAGTGAAAAAAATATAGCTGAGGGTGTACACGAAGACCGTGGAGCGTATAAAATATAGCTTGAGCAAGAACTGAATCCGCTCGACCTTCCCACGCGACGTCGCTTCGCTCTATGGGCTCTTGAAAAGTTCCAAGAAGATCCAACGATTTCGAGCCAAAATTTGTCCAGCGAAGAGGCCCATTTCTGGCTCAATAGGTATGTAAACAAGCAAAATTGCCATATTTGGGACGAAACGCAACCTGAAGAGATTCAAGAGCTGCTATTTTATCCAGAGAAAACAACGGTTTCGTGTGGTTTGTGGGCCGGTGGAATCATCGGACCATATTTCTTCAAAAATGATGCCGGTGATAACGTAATCGTCAATGGCGACCGTTATCGGTCATGATAACGGACTATTTTATGCGTGAAATTGAAGCTCGTGATCTTCGCGACAATTGGTTTCAACAAGACGGTGCCACTTCTCACACATCGCATCAATCAATGGATTTATTGAGAGAATACTTCGGTGAGCAGAAAATTTCTCGTTTTGGACCGGTCGATTGGCCACCAAGATCGCGTGACATCACACAGTGTATGCCTTTTTCCTGTGGGGATATGTAAAGTCTAAAGTCAATGCGGACAATCCAGCTTCGATGCAGGCCTTGGAGTAAAACAGTACGCGTGTCGTTCGCCAGTTACCAGTCGAAATGTTCGAACGAATCGTCGAAAAATGGACTCAACGGATGGACCATCTGAGATGTAGCCACGGTCAACATTTGAAAGAGAGAATCTTCAGAAAATAAATGCCAAAGAATGCTCTTTCGAAGGATAATAAACATTCCCCATTAAATTTGAGGTTTCTATGTTTTTTCTTTAAAAAAATAGGAAACCCCGATTTGCATCACCCGTTACCCTTCATGAACATATCAATCTTTGTATGCTTTTCGATGCACATATTTTTATTTGAATTTGCGGTTTGCGACCTCAAACCTAATATCTGGACGAATCGGTTATATGGAGTCTATATAATACATTCCTCCGATTTTGCATATTTGAAGTGTCAATATTTCTTAGGTCATAATTATGTAAGATACTTTTACCTCTTGGTTCTAAGTTTCGTTCAAATATCTTAAAAACTGAGGGAGTGGTTTCTGTTCAAACAGACGGGCGGACAGATGGACATGACTAAATCTACTCAGCTCGCCATTCTGCTGCAATCGAACTGCTATTAAAACTTGTAGGACCCTCCTTAAATCGGTCGGACATAAAATATGATTTGAATGGTAGAAAGGATGAAAACTTCGGTCCAAGATATACTTTTGTGCTCAAAAGTGATTTAAATTATCTGTAAATTTTTTTTTTTAAATTGTAGTGCTTATTTTGTCGTCCCTGTTCGTATCGTCACGATAACCAAGCGCATGATTTTTATTTCGGCGAAGTAAAAGTTCAACAACCTTACATGATAAACTAGTATTCAACTAGTATGAAACTGATACATAATCGGGCAATTGACGTTTCGTAGCACATCGTCGTGTTAAAACTTTCAGCTTCCGTTGGAATAATTCAGTCTCCGTTTGAAAGTCCATATGTAGTACGACTTTGCTTCACTAGGTATCTCCAATTGACGCCGAGCGGCGAAAAGAAGCAACGATTGGCGCGATATTGTTGACTAGGCTATAATTGCGTAAGTGGTGTCTGAGAATATTAAGAAGAAGAACATGCGAAAATGAAGGAAGACGAAGTAGTTGGTGCAAAGATGCAAAGATGCCATAGTAGCTACTAGCTAGTCACAAATATTGTAGTATCTTTACCTTCAGGAGAGATTGTTATGATGGATGATTTAACTGTTATTGAAATCAACTATGTGTATGTTTTTGTGTATGTATTTATATATGCTATCGATGGTGAAATGAGGTGGTTGGTTAATTAAGCAAACATACGATAAATTGGCGAAGCACGTGAAAAAATTATTTTATCAACAACAACAATAGCAATGATAATTTAATTAAGCTCACAAGCGGCGAAACGAGATGTTGACAACAAATGCTGGGCCTGCCCACATTCCAACATCATAACCCCGGTGCCTTGTGTAACTGTTGTTGTGTCTCGCTGCTATGTTGTAGTTATTGTATGATTTACCTAACACATTTCTACAACAACCTGTTGCTCTTGTTACATTTTAGCACAGCGTTAAATTACTGGAATTTCACACTGAAATTATCCAACTTAACTCGACACTTTGCAACATCCACAAAATGCCGTCAGCAACGTTGCACAGTAGCTGCAAAACTCACACACCAAAACAGAAACTGGCGGTTTCCTATTGTAAATTACAAGTTCTGATAGAGAGCTCATAATTATACTCAGAGCAATGTGATCACAATCGGCTTGTTAGATAGCGCCCATGGGACGCTTTGGTGGGCCATATCTGGTTTTATATGAACTTACAAAAATCCGAGCACATGGCTGGTTGCGCTACAGACACTAAAATTAGCATTCCCAATCTAAACTAAAGAGAATCAGATTTCATAAAGCCTAGTCACGTACATTTTCTGATTAAAATTTTGGGACCAATAATTTTATCAACAACAACAATTTCTGGCAATTAAAGTGAAAGTTAAAAGCACTAAACAAAATCGATTCAAACACTTTGCAGAAAGTATGGCAGAAGAACCATTGGGACACAGCGGTGTACTTCTCCAGTTCACGAAAGACAAAATTCTATTGGCAATCAATATCTTGAAAGAATGAAAATCACTAGAGCAACATATGCTATTTTTCCAGCTTTGATTAGGAAAATTTTATCAGAGCAGGCTGATATGATGAGGTATATACATACACTGAAAATGTAGAAAGGATGCCTTCTCTATTCGAACAAATAGAACAAACGTACAAGCTCAAAAGTTTATTCTTATTTCTTCTGAAAACACTCGAGAAAACTCTGAACGCACACATATCAAAGTTCCAACATGCCTAAACGAAAGGTAGATCCACAGGAATTTCACTTCACTTATTAACCCCAAAAATTTACAGCGCACTGGAGCATAAGGAATACGCTGGGAAGCTTTCTGGATTTGAGTTTATCTGTCAAAAATGTCTCCACGAAGTAGTCATAAGTTGTTTGGACCCGAAATCAGCCAGGCTTCTATGTACAAAGGCCTATTCAGGCGCAGCAGAATATGAGCGGAGTTTTTATTTAAGGCAAACTTATTACGCTTGCACAGGTACTCCTCAGGGTGGCAAATTGTCACCGTTTCTGTAATCACTTGCAGTAAACAGGTCTTTTTTTACATAAACTGGAATGTAAAGCGCCTATAGAGATATCATAGCATTTGTAGTTACACAATAATGGGCATACAATTAGTGTTGTGATGGGGAGAGCTTTAAAGAGAAACTAGTCCACTAGAAGATAGATGTTGATGAAATGAATGGCTTCTGTTGAACAAGAAATATCAAATGTACTCAAGTCTCCGTAGAATGAAATTTACGCCAAAAATGGAAGAGGATTTAAGGCATTTAAGATAGAATGGCTGAAATGTCTTAGTAAATCACCGAGGTTATGTGTTAAGACAGAGAAGGAAGATATAATCAGATTTTTTCCCCGCGAATATTACGGAGACACCAAAACACCTGCTCTCATTATATCTGGTGTTATCAGCAGTACGTTTTAGAAATTTCGGCTGTTTAAGTTCAGAGAACTAAAAGAAGTTTCAAAGCTAGATGCTAGACCGCTTTTTAACTTAGGAAAAAAATCTTTACTTAGAATGGCTGAACCTCCATCTGATGCTAGAAAGCAATAACAAGTTTACGTACGGCTGCAGCAGCCAGCTGGAGTAAATAAATCTAGCTTATGATGTCTAAAATTTTCCACCCCAACTGAATCCTTTGTATGATATATATTGTATTTAATGTAATTTAGAGTAATGTGACAATATTTTACAAGCTTCTACCTATTCATTAGTGTAGGCACCGCTCACGCGCTAACATCCGAATCTACAATAATGCGTTATTCGTTCTTTTCGGCCTTCGCTATCAATTGGAGACACAAAGTGAAACCAGGCCTTACTCTTCCTCTGCTTCCACTTGCGTGTACTGCATCCAATACTTTCAAAGCTGGTGTACTTTTACGTAGCATAATTTTCGATACATTCGAAAATCCAAATATATATGTGAATTTAAAGCTCATATTAAATATGATACCTAGGAAGGGTCTAGATTGAGGTCAACAAAAAATATAAGAAGTTTTAAGAGGATTTGTGTTAAAGAAGTTTATATGTCAAAAATGTCTCCAACGAAGTAATCATATGTAGTTTGGCAGAAACTGAAATTAGTTAGAGCGTAAGTAGTAAATAAGTTAATTCTACTCGAAAACAATTGGAGTTTCAGCAAAGGAGAATGGAATTTCCGATTTGAAATTTTGGGCCATAAATCTGTAAACAAAGCACCCCTAGAACATGAAACTAAATATTCTATACACAAATTATGAATTACACACTGGTACTGAAAATCATCGAAATCGGAATACTATATCATATAGCCCTCCCACTAACGATTATAATATTTCATCCTAAACTACAATAAAATAAATTTGAAATGTTCATGAACGGTATATAGACTTAGGCATAGCCAAAGGCAGCAAATCTTTTTTTGCTTTGTTTTCTTATTCATTATTGTTATTACATTCTCTCTCTCTCTCACTTTTTTCGCATAACAGCAATCAGCTGATAGTGCTTTGCTTTCACTACATTACATCTTAAACTGTGCTGCTTTGTCTTGTTTCTTTGAAAATTTTATTTGAAAAGTGACCTAGAGCGTCATATTGCATGTTGGCTATGTGATGAGTTAGTCCATGCTAAATGTGCCGGTTTAAGTTCGAGTTCTTTTTCAATGATGGCAAAGGCCTTCGCTGGTCTTACCAAAAGTGTAGAAATGTCGAAGTAGACGTATTGAAAATTTTCAAAACTACGAGCAGTTTCTTGATATACATGGGTAAGGTTTTAAAAATTCCCAATGAGAAGTTTAAAAATATAAAATTACATTTAAATCATTTTCCAAACTTTAAAAAACATAGTAAAAAATAGAAAGCATAATAAAGACAGTTTAGGTTTAGACTCAAGTAGTATTGCCGCGGATACTACTCAACAATCTCAAAATCCTTATTTAAATTACCCAGCTGTTAATAAGGACTTGATGGCATTTACATATGTGAATTCACCATGTCTTGAAAAATCCCAGCCTTCAACTTCACAAGGGTGTGAAGCAAGTACTCCTGTAAAAACACTTAGAGTTGCTGATGCGTATTTTTAGCTTACCTACATCTGCTGCAGCCCCATCTTCCATTGCAACTTCAGTTTCCTTTACTCTTGCACTTCTCCGAGGATGAGTTGCGTTCATATTAAGCAAAATTAAACCGACTATCTTAGATATTAGAAAGATTAATTTTTTCCTTAATTTAAAATAGATGAATCAACTGAGAGCTTCGATTCATGTTTAAAGCCATCTGAACGAGCTTTACTTTGTGTTTCTGCAGAACAAACTTTGAAATGCACGACAAATCAAATGTTTGTACAACGATTTTATTATTCATTGATTCTTTTGACTCGCTTTTTGGTATCAGGAAATATTTACTGAGAGTTTTAAACTAATAAATAATCTATTTATGCTCAACGTTTCTTAAGCGCAGCGTACTTTATAGCAGCCGATGAGCAGGTCTGTAGCTGTTCAGCTGAAGAGGCAAGTGCAACCGCGATTTACCGCGGTCGGTTTCGGATTCAAGACAGACCGTTAAATACTTGGTTTTCGGTCAACAGTCTGTTGGATTTCACGTTAATCCATATCCATCAGACACGCACCTTCTGTCGATTTTTCGGGAGGTTAAGTAATGTTGGGTTGGTTCGTCATGGTCAAAATACTTTCTATAGAAATACCGTTAAAATAAAAGGTGATCCATTTCCAGGTTCCCTCCTTTAAAAAAAAGCGCAGAAAATTCAAATTTAATGGGGAATGTTTATTATCATTCAAAAGACCATTCTTTCGCATTTATTTTTTGAAAATTATTTCTTTCAAATGTTGGCCGCGGCTACGTCTCCGATGGTCCATCCATTGAGTCCAATTTTCGATGACTCGTTCGAGCATTTCGACCGGTAATTGGCGAATGACATGCGTGATGTTTTGCTCCAAGGTCTGAATCGAAGCCGGATTGTCCGCATAGACTTTAGACTTTACATATCCATACAGCAAAAAGTCTAACGGTGTGATATCACACGATCTTGGTGGCCAATCGACCGGCCCAAAAAGTGAAATTATCTGCTCACCGAAGTGTTCGCTCAATAAATCCATTGATTGATGCGATGTGTGTGAAGTAGCGCTGTCTTGGTGAAACCAAATGCAGCGGAAATCAAGAGCTTCAATTTCAGCCATCAAATAGTCGGTTATCATGGCGCGATAATGGCCTCCATTGACGGTTACGTTCTCACCGGCATCATTCTTGAAGAAATATGAACGGGGTGATTCCACCGGCCCACAAACCACACCAAACCGTGGTTTTTTCTGGATGAAATGACAGCTCTTGAACCTCTTCAGGCTGCTCTTCGTCCCAAATGCGGCAATTTCGTTTGTTTACATACCCATTGAGCTAGAAATTTGCCTCTTCGCTAAACGAAATTTGGCTCGAACACGTCGGATCTTTTGGAAATTTTCAAGCGCCCATAGAGCGAAGCAATGTCGCTTGGGAATGTCGTGTAGGCTGATTATGTTGACAATAATTTGAGCGAAGTGCGCGAAACACATTCTTTACAGAACATGCATTTTCGGAATAAAGTTGAATGGTTTGTAAACGCTGTTCAGGCGCAAGTCTTTCCATTTTGAAATGCCAAACAGTAGTGAACAAAAATATGTCAAGACTCATGCGTGATCAAAAAAGGCTATTGAAAAAAATGCCTCTACTTGGATCACCCTTTATATGACTACACCCACTCTACACAGTCAACGCTTTTCATTGGTATGAAATTTACAAAAATCATTAAACAAATCAATTTCTGAATGCTTTGGGTGTTGCAGAGTGAATGAGAGAGAGAGAGTAACTCGTTTTTTATTTGTTTGTGTAATTGGTCAATATTGCTCTGCCACAAACCGCATTTCTGTCAATTAATAACAATAAATATAGACCTTTGCGAGCATCCAACGTTAACGATCCACTTAATTGGCAATAACATTAAAAATCAATTGCTTCATTAACAGCTCGGACGTGCAACACAAACCATTAATTGCAACATTATAGCGAGTGCACATGCCACAGGCTTCCACTAAGTACTTAATGCATTGCACTTGTATATAAGTTGCAAGTTAAGTTGTAACATTAACTTGAGTTGAGGTGTTTGTTGTACTTATGCATTGTTGTATACGATTTGCCCAACAATTGCTCAAATCAAGTTTTTACCAATGGCAATGTGATTTTTGTTGTAACAACAAATGTGCAACATGTAATGCAAATTATTTATATGAAATATATTTGGCGAATGCGCCACAAACTAGTGTCAATTGCAGTTGCATTGCTTTCAGTGTTGGTATTGTTATGCAATAGGAGTAGCAGCAACAGCAGCTGATTATGTGTACAAGTGTTGTGTTGATGGTGTTTTTTCTCATTTCCATATTTTCTATGAATATTTGTACTCTTTTGCTTTATTTCTTCTTTTGCCTGAAGCGATTGCGCTTGTTGATTTCATTTGTGTTTGACATTCATCTACGCAGGTGCAGCGTCATGTTGCACGTTGCAATTTCTGTATCTGCTTTGTTTTCAAATCTCCTTCGGCCTCCACTTTTGCATCTTGAACTCTATACAACTTGTGTTGCAAGTAACATTAGTCAGCTCTTTTCTGTGGTTGCCTCTACTACATCATCGTTAGCAACTTTGAAGTGCAGTTATGTTGCACACCGCGCACTTTTTGGTGCAACATCTAAATCTCTATTTCAGCACTAGCATACTAGCCTGTTTCTGTAGGTATCTGCATCCATGCGAACAGATGTTGAATAATGTTCGCGTGTATCGCAATGTGGCGTGAAAATTTGTAATTTAAGTATTTGCCGCTGGTTTTCTAGATTTGTGGGTTTCTCAATACTCCTGATTGAATTGAATCATTGCGACGATCTGTGTTGTTGTTTTCGATCTGTTGCAGTTCTTTTAAATATTTCTTGCGAAAAAGTTATTATGCATAAGTGTTGAGTGATAAGCAAATTAAATCGAAGATTGACAAGTTCCATATATACTTTCATGGTTAAGTGTATACTGAAATATCTTTTTCTTCTATTCAGGAATCTCCACAACATGTGTATAATTAACTGCAGTTTAAGGTGTGAAATAATTTTATTTTAAATCCTTTGAAACAATAATTTAGCGTCAAATAAATTAAGGTTCGAAACAAGATCTTTTGAGCTTTTCTTAAATCTCTCTATTGTACTCTGCCGCCGTTCAATATTTTATTTTGTGCTATAGTCACTGTAGAAAGAAACAGGGAGAAGCTTCGCTAAACGTTTATGTGGCTGAACGGAGAACTTAGAATCAATTGGCGAGCTGTTAGCAGGCGGAAGTGCCAACTAGTTTTAACGGTTGGCTCACGAAAATATTTTTTTTTTGTTATAAAAAAGCGGCGGGTGATGGAACACCACTTCATTCGTGTGGCTGGTAGCCCATTCCATAGCTGTAACGGCGACTTCAATTTCGTGTTTCAAGTCAAGAATCGTCTCTGTATGTACTTATCCTTAACGGCTCCTCACAAACTTTTTTCCAATGAAGTCACTTTACAACTGCGAGGCGGATCTTTGCCATCACCGTTTCGGTTAATTATACGAGAGATCGATTGTAACACTGGATGTGTGGTACGTCAATACTCATCTTCTGCAGCCTATTGAGCGAAGCAAATAGTTCCCGCGACAATCGGGTCTTTATACCGAAAACACCCGGATTTTTATCCGGCCGAGGACTGCCGCTCCCACAATATTCCCCGAAGCCCAATTAGGGGCATATGTCTGCGGTTAAATCAACAGGATCGGTCGCTCATGAGGGTTAAATTCGCAAAATATTTCATTCCGGCGAACGGTGTCGAATTAATATTGATGGCTATTTAGACTATAGCAGCAATAAGTTTTCTAAAATTCAATGGACGAGTACGTGAGTTGCACAAATAATTTTCTTGTAGTTGCAATTGAAGACTCAACATTTGGAAGTAAGTTTCCAATATTAAACTTAAGAATTTCATTAACCGCAAACCCTATACTGAATATTTGACACATTGCGAATGTCATTGAAGATATCAAGTTCAAATAAGCCATAGTTCAGAACTAGGATTTTTCGAAATTTGTCGACTACCGCAGCCGATGAAACGAACTGCTAGTAAAGAGACAACAGCAGTTCCTTGGCTAGCTGATGTCGTCCGAATAGACGAAAACACTGCAGCAGTACCCGCTGACGGACCGATATCCCTCGATTATTTTATGTCCATAAATCGTTGGACCAAAAAGTGTGTTGGCCGAGGGAGTTTAACGTTGGGGATAAGAACGTTCTGCATGGAACTTTGTCGCTTTGCGATTGATGAAGAAATTGTTTGTGAAAAAAACTATTTTATATATTTAACTAGACCGAAAAATATTTCCATACACAAATTTAAGCAAACCGTATCTTGGATTACAACCTTATAATTATAAGATTTACAATACCTACGGTAATTTTATTGCCTTCGAAACAACCATTGCCATTTGTAGTTGGTTTTGTAGCGTAAATACTTTGTACTAAAATAATCATAATCGATTAAGAATTTTTTGAGTTAAGCCAGTGTAAATACTCCAATTAAAGGGTGATCCAAGTAGAGATACTTTTTTCTCTCAAGCTCTAACGGATTTATGATTCGGGAATGAGCTTTCCCATATCGCCGCTAGACATACGCCAACTGAAAAATCGTTTTAAAGAGGAATTGTTTTCTAGACATCTCGCAACCGAAACCCTAGTAAATGGAGAGAATAATGAAAAGGGATATGATCTCAGTTTTTTGGTATGAACATTTCTTTTTTTAATAAAATAAGGACTTAGATCCATGGTGTAAAATTTATGTTTTCAGACTTGATTGCTTCGGATTTTAACCCACCAATTTAGTTGCGACAAAGCTCTCTGTTGCCGTACAGAACTGAACAGAGCAGAGTCAAGCAGGGGAAGTTTAGTAAATCCAAATGTTTTTTACAACCTTCAAAAGTACCCCAAGGGCAAGAGATAAATAATTAATTTAATTTTCGCTAGTCGCTCAACTTTTGAGGTCTTTTTATGAAATTTCATTTCATTTTCAGATATTGGTTTGATTATTATTTAATTTAAAAAATTATATATTTTCCTAAATTTTTGGTATTAATTTAATGCATAATAAAATAAAATCTGCAGCTGTGATAAAATACTAAGTATTTGGAAGTAGAAGAAATCAAATATCAAATCCCACTTAGTCACTTGCCACAAGCTTGTCATCACATTATGTCGGCTAAGGCGTTTAAATGCAAAGTTGCAACAAACTTGTTGCAAGTTGCTGTCACGTTGACATTTTTATGGTTGTTTTTTATTTACTTTTTCACATTTGTTTTTTTTTACAACCAAGTTGCCTCTTCACACTGTCACATTCGTCTGTACATGTGTGCACATCTGTGTGTATGTATGTTATGTAGCAGGTTTTCAGGGCACAAATAACTTGTTAAACAACCGATATTGTCTAAAAGGGGCAACTGGTCAACGAGAATGCAGAAACAGGCGACGGTGCATGCAACATTTGTCTCGTTCATATATAATAAATGCAGAAAATTTCTATGAACGAATGGATGTGTATATGTATGTGTGTATTTGGCTTCATATGCACGCATTAAATACGGTTGTGGCAAGTTGTTGTTTGTAGAAAAACCAGATTTGCACATTGGGTCAAAGTTTTGCAAGGCAGCAATATATTTTTTTGTCATAGTCATTACCGAATACCAACAAAAAATGAAAAAATTACAGTAACCGCCTAAAAAGATATAAATAAAAAAAAAATGAAAAAAATTACGAAAAAACCAATAGGAAATTCAAAATAAATAAGTTAAGCCGCATGTTGTTAACTTCAACAACGGTATAAGAAGTTAGTGGCATGGAGTTGCTGGCATAAAATGTTAATGGGGCAATAGGAATATGAGAGCTTAGCTGTGAGGTTTGTTTGAAGACAAGGTGAAGAGAGTTATGGCGCAATAAATGAATACAGATAGGGTGGACTATGTGCCAACTCAAGGATTTTCAGCGAGCTTTTCCTCCAATTTATGGTGTTCATCTTAATGTTTTTCCATTAAATTTGGGAACTACAGTTTATTCAAAGTCGCTATCGAATGCTTGATGAGAAGTCATCAAGTGTACACCAAAAAGAAGTTCTTATAATTTGGAATATGATAGAGCGTAGCGATGTCGCTTGGGAAGGTCTTTCCATGATGAAATGCCAAACAATACTGAACAAAAATAACATAACAGCTTGACACACTCAGGCGTGATCTGTCAAAAAAAGGCTATTGAAAAAAGTACCTCTACTTGGATCACCCTCTGTACTTGGCATAGGATATACGTTGAGTCTGATAAAGATTGGTCCATCTTCAGAAAGGAGTGCTTATCTAAGAATGAATGGGAAAATCGGAGTTTCGAATCGACTCAGCCGTCCAGTCGTTCTTGCGTAGCTTTTCGATGGTGAAGGAGTCTTTCAATAATATGTCTCATATATATATTATCATATATATAATATTTATAATCAGAGATATACTGACAGTTTTTGACGGGATGCGTCGATTTTTCACTTATTTTTATAAGTAATTATAAAGAAAATTATGAACTCTGGGTTACCACAGAGATGCGCTCGCTGTTCTTCATAAAATTAAGAGAATATTTAGATTTCGGCTTTAGATTGCATGCTTTTGTCTGTCTTTGTGTAAATTTGTAAATGAGTGGGGTTTTAGCTGATATCTTCCCCGAAAAGGAGTAGGTGTCAGCCCTAAATGCTTATGTATATGAGTAAAGTGAGGCAGTACAATATAGGAAAGGTAAAAACCGCAACGCTTCTAAATATTTGATCTTGCTAATAGAAGAGTGAATAGATCTTCGCCGTTTGTTGTTACATAAAATACGGAATTAGGCAGTTAGGTAGGAGTGCTACCCGAAGGATTCAAAACTCGGGTCGAATAAGCGCTATATGCCCTTTTTATGTCATTATTGCACTCAAAATTTTTTGTGTTTTCCATGAAACTTAATGTATCAATATACTTTTTGTGAAAATATGTGAATTCGTGTCTGTTATAAGGCAGATGCATTTTATAAGCGTATTTCTTAGGTCTACACTTGAATAAGGATTTATATGCATTGAAAATAAAGAGTGATCCAAGTAGAGGTACTTTTTCAATGGTCTTCTTTTGGCAGATCACGCGTGAGTCGTGTCAAGGTGCCATGTTATTTTTATTCAGTGTTGTTTGGCATTTCATCATGGCAAGAATTACGCCTGAACAACGTTTACAAATCCTTCAACTTTATTACGAAAATTCACGTTCTGTAAAGAATGTGTCTCGCGGGCTTCGCTCAACTTAAGGTCAATATAATCGGCCTACTGAGCTTTCTATTCGCAACACCATCACCTATCTTGAGGCTCAGCATTCAGTATTGGATAATATTCGACACAATAGACTATGTCCAGCTCGCAGTGAAGAAAATATAGCGGCCGTAGCTGAGAGTGTACACGAAGACCGTGGAGAGTCGATTCGGCGCCGTTCGCAGCAACTCGGACTGACGTATGGAACGACTTGGCGCATTTTACGTTGAGATCTTAAATTGAAAGCGTACAAAATACAGCTTGTGCAAGAACTGAAGCCGCTTGACCATCCCAAGCGACATCGCCTCGCTCTATGTGCTCTAGAAAAGTTCCAAGAAGATCCGACGTTTGTGAGCTAAATTTTGTTCAGCGAGGAGGCCCATTTCTGGCTCAATGTGTATATAAGCAAGCAAAATTGCCGCATTTGGGACGAAGCGCAATCTGCAGAAATTTAAGAGCTGCCATTTCATCCAGAAAAAACAACGGTTTGGTGTGGTTTGTGGGCCGGTGGAATCATCGGTCCATATTTCTTCAAAAATGATGCCGGTAAGAACGTAACCGTCAATGGCGACCATTATCGCGCCATGATAATCGACTATTTTATGCCTGAAATTGAAGCTCGTGATCTCCTCGACATTTGGTTTCACACATCGCATCAATCAATGGATTTATTCAGAGAACACTTCGGTGTGCAGTTAATTTCACGTTTTTGGCCGGTCGATTGGGCACCAAGATCGTGTGATATCACGCCGTTAGACCTTTTCCTGTGGATATATGTAAATTCTAAAGTCTATGCGGGCAATCCCGTTTCAATTCAGGCCTTGAAGCAAAACATTACGCTTGTCATTCGCCAGTTACCAGTCGAAATGCTCGAATGAGTCATCGAAAATTGGACTCAACGGATGGACCATGTGAAACGTAGTCGCCGCCAACATTTGAAAGGGATAACCTTCAAAAAATAAATGCCAAAGAATGTTCCTTGGTATGATAATAAAAAGTAGAGAACCTCGAAATGGATCAACCTTTATAAATTTACTTATGTTATCATCTCTTACCTATCGCACGCACTACTTAAGCGACATTTTGCTCTTTGCGATTAATGCTGCCCCAGTAGCAGCAGCAACAGCAGCCGCTAGCAACTGACAATAAAAATAAACAACGCTAAGAATAGAGGAGGAAGCTAGCAACTTCATTGACAGCAAAACTTATTTAAAATATCGATTTTCTTCCATAACCTACGCAATTTTTCTTTTGGTGTGCGCCTTGGCATTCGCCAGTCGCTTATCGTTGCTGTCAATCATCTGTCTGCTTGGCCTACCGTACCAACACACATACTTATAGAGACTAAAGACAGTAGCGCATGCGTGCGTGTACGTCGGTTTGTATGGTTTACGACTGGTATTTTGTGTGCTTTTGTATGTTTGCGCATTGTGGTTTCTGCGACATTTCGGTGATAATACGCCGTAAGCAAATTCACTGCATTGTGCCACCACAGTATTGACTGGATATTTGATAGTTGATCCTCGCTAACGGGGAACCATTTGAATATCAGTGAATACCGAAGTATTTAATACACTAAGTGGTACACAACATGTAAAAAACAATGCTAAGGATAATTCCAAAAAACTAAGCCAGAGATAAGTGCACAGTAGGAGCTGCGGAAAATTCTGTTTTACAAACAAAACTTTTCAAAACGCGAAATAACATCCGTGCTTGATATCAGCCACCCATCAGTGACAAAGTGGTAGAAAAACGAGAGGAAACGGGCACGGGTGATCAAAAAAAGATCCGAAAGGAAGAAATTCATCACCCTAAGTGAAGCAAATCATTTAAACACATTTCTCGTATTTGATGGTATGGGGATGCATCACACCACTTGTAATTGGCAATGAGAGCCAATGAGTATACAGAAATTATTAACGAAGGAGTGGCTGCCACAATTGAAGAGGTTTTCGCTGAATGTGAGAACGTAATATTTCAGGATGACTCTGCTCCTTGTCATCGGGCAAAATCTGTGAGTACTTCAATATTTCTTTTAGAATGCCAGTTGGTTTCCCTGCTCCACTTTATATTTTTTATTTATTTAATGTGAAAGACCGCTAAAAAAAGTTGGTTACAAAGTCTCTTTCCTGGTCCGGAAGCAGCGCAATCTCAATTGAATGCTTTTTTAAGTGTATTTCTGAAATTTTTTTTTTCATTAATATAATTTTTACTAACCAAAAGTGCTCATAAATGTGATTAAAACAATAAATTTGAAGAATATTTTGAATAAATGTGTTATTTTGAACTTAACTTTGTTATTTAATTTTAAACTAAATTAACATGACAGGATAAGTGGAAGTTTTTTTGGCGCGGTGTGTACCTACGCAGACCCAGTCAGACATGCATTTTCATCAAGTGATGTAATGTAATGAAAAATATCAACTTTAGATAAGTTCACTGTATCCAGAGACTGCTATATATAGAAGTATGTGTGTAATTTTTACAGTTACTTAATACCGGTAGATTATGCAATTTTTCAATTTAATTTTCGCGATATTATCAGCAAAAACATGAATATAATAAATATTGCAATATGTAAATATGTATATATTGTATACAGTTAAGCACCAGAGACACACCAAAATTTATACGATCAGAACGGAGTGCTTTTTTATCCCTTATTTCGCGCTTTAACTGCGGTTTCCGAGTGTATTTCTGACATAAAATAAAAAGATCTTTATAAAAATCCAGCAGCCGTTCGGAAGTGGCTTAAAATAAACTATAGGTTCCGCCATTTGCTTTAAAAACAACGAGACACACAGCACAAATTAGAGGAGAAGCTCGGTTATAAAGTGTTGATCATGATGTTTAAGAGAAAATGTTAACGATTTGATTGAATGAAACATATATATGGTGATGCTTGCTTGGCACATGCCACAGTTTATCTCGTGATGGAAGAGTAAATCGATTCCAGGCGATGGTAAAAATATAAAAAAAGATAAACATTCTGGGCCAAACAAGTTTTTCTTCTCGTCCTGACCATTAATTACAGATTATCAAAGGAAAACAAAGAAATATAGACTTCCTTGTTATCGGAAATTTTCCTTTTCTCAATCCTTTATTAAACTTGAAGATATATAAAAGATGCATGAAGTACTAATGAGTGAACCCACGTTTTAAAGCAAATCGACTTTTGCAACTCAACTTTTGTGAATCCACAGATTGTATTTAAATATCATAAAATAATTTTCACGATAAGCTTCTTTGAAAACCTGATCCATTAATATATATCCAAGTCTTTGTGGCCAATGGTTGTTTCAAAAGGGGATGTTGAGAGCCTGACCACGGGCGGCCGCACTTATAAACGATTCACTTTATTCCTTCAGGATCCATATAACAGGTCAGTTGAAAAGTTCCCAGCCTACCAAAGTAAAACACATCTTGTAGGCAATTTTTTTTTATTCAACATAGTTCCCTACAAGGATGATGCACTGATTATGGCGAGCCTCCAACTTTTCAATACCACTTTTGTAGTACGATTTATCCTTTGCTTCAAAGTAGGCCTCAGTTTCGGGGATTACCTCTTCATTCGAAGAAAATTTCTTCCCAGCGAGGATTCTTTTGAGATCTGAGAACAAGAAATAGTTGCCGGGGGCTAGACCTGAAAAAAAGTGGATGCGAAAGCAATCCGAAGCCCAATTCATTTATTTTTGCCATCAATTTCACTGATTTGCGACACGATGCGTTGTCTTGGTGGAACAGCATTTTCTTTTTCTTCAAGTGCGGCTGTTTTTCGGCGATTTTCCTTGAAACGGGCTAATAAGGCTATGTAATAGCTGATGTTGATGCTCCTTCTTTTTTCAAGGTAATCAATGAAAATTATTTCATACGCGTACCAAAATACAGACGTCATAACCTTGCCAGCCGACTGTTGCGTTTTCCCTCGCTTAGACTTCGAAGTGAAATGATGGACCCGTGTTTTATCCATTGTTATATATCGACGCAAAAACTCCGGCTTATTACGCTAGAACATCTCCAAACACTGCTCGTTGTTTTTGGTCAAAATTGAGCTCGCGCGCCCCTCTTGCACAGAGCTTTCTCATACCCAAATATTCGTGAATAATATGATGTATACATTCAGTTGATATCGTTAGAGTGCCTGCCTCATTTCACCACGTCTAAACTTAGCATTACCAGTATTTGATGGTTGATTTTCCTGGTGCAGTGTCCGGAAACTCGTCACCAAGCCAAGTTTTTGCTTCAGCTTTATTTTATCCCTTCAAAAAGCAATATTTCAACAACACACGAAGTTCCATTTCAACCATCTGTTTCAAAATAATAAAATTTGCTTCTTTCCAAATGCTATAATTTACAAAAAAATGATCAGACGGCTGACAAATTTATACATGCATCTTTTGAAGGTTAGGACTAGCTAAAAATCATTAATTAATTAATTGTAGTAGCGCCATCTATGTATTCTACAATTCTGAACTCTTGGAGTACTCCACAATCCATTTTCGATTTTAAGTATTATTTATTGTCTAAAGCGAATCCACAAAAAAAAAGAACGATCCAGCAGATCATTTTTCTTATATTCCTCACGATTAAACTGGGCTCATAAATTTATGGACACAGAATATATTCTACTGCTTATTTGCCTGTGTCGTGGGTACGGGTGGTCGTCGTGGTAAAGAACTTCTGCACTTCCTCTGTCATTTATCTCGGTATGTAGTTACGTATGTTATATACTCGTATGTACGTGCATATCCATCATTCGCTTGCGTGTTGAGCTATTTGTTGCAGCTGCTTTTTATCTTTCTAATTTGTCGGCTTATCTCACATAAATTATTTTAAATGGATTGATATTGCTTTTTGTTGTTTTTTTTTTTTTTTGTTTACCTCTCATTTCTTCTGATGTCATGTTGGCCTTATATTAAAAAATCTTTGTGACAATATTAATCATTGTTCATTATCAAAGTAACGGTAATAGTGCATTAAATGACAATCGCTAGTAGTTTCGAGTATTTTTCCTGTCGGCCAGCTTCTCAAACTCTTCATACACGGTCATATTTTGGTCGCTCTCTTTGTATACCTTTCATGTACATGAAATCGTATATTAACTTTGGTCCGAAGTATGTAAGATGAAGAAGAGATAAACCCGCTAAAATGAGTACCGACTGGATCAGAACAACGAGTTAAGTTGAACGCAAATTAGTCACTCAGTTTTTGAGATATTTCAACCAAATTTGGTAAACAGATGCACGTACACTTTCAAATCATCTTTTGTCTGAACTGTCCAGTTCGGACCACTATAAGATATATACGATAGTATTTACAGATATGAGTTTCATATGACCATGAGGGTCATAAATCCGTCAAAAAATCCTCTTAAGAGCTTGAAATTTATTATTCTACCCAAGTAAAAAAAAAAAAATATGGGCAGTGAAAATCATTGAAATCAGATGACTGGATCGTATATTCACCATGTAACTGATATGTTCAGATATGAGCATTAATTTTTAATCCTAAAATACAATACAATTTGACTTGTTCTTACTTGTTCTGCCTGTTAATTTGTCTCTCCTCTCTCTTCAACCTTCGTTACCTCTCTCTCCCCAAGGTGGCAATTCTTGTCGTATAAACTCTTGTCTCGACCTTGTCCAAAACAATTAGTTTCTTTGGCTACGAAAGGAGCTGGAAATGGACTTGTTGATAAGTGCTTTCAGAGAGCAGGAGTGCAAGTTCAGTAGAAATCTATTTCACTGTTTATTGTGATTGCAGTTTCTAAACATCCCACTTTCCTTATGCTTGTTGACGGGTGCTGCTAAAAGAAAGTGACTGAGTCGACGTTTGGATCTCACATCTGATACAATGGACCCTTGTCTTCCGTCTATCACAACATTGTCGATTTGGTTACAAGTTCTTCGATGCGGTGACAGCCATGTTACTTGATGAATAATTTTATGCCAGGATCTGGTACTATAGACAAATATCTTTTGGAACCCTGCGAAGTTGACCAGTCTCAACTCATTTACTTATTCTTTGCCGTTAAGCTTTTAAAATAATCTTAATTGTTAATCTATCTCTACGGGAAGCTCATTATCTGTCTTTAAAGTATGCTATACTAAGAGGAGTTGCGGGTTAAAATTTTCTATTGAAATATTAGCTTCGTTTTAAAGATGAAATAATGAGCAGTACGTGATATAGAAAGACTTTGACCTAGTTCAGAGAATAAAGAGACAGCGGCTACGTAGGCTACACCATGTCACACGGACGGACGCAAACACTCAAGTTCTGAAAGTACTGGATGCAGTATCCGCTGGTAGCAGCAGGGAAGGGGAAAGTTCTCCACTTCGTTTCGAAGGATCAGGTGCGGAAGGGCTTGGTTTCACTTGAGAAGTTACGACCGACGCGTTATTGTTGACTTGGCTTTAATCGCATAAGTGGTGCTTGTGGTTTTCAAGAATAAGAATAAGAAGAAGAATAAGAAGAAGTAGAAGAAGAAGAAGGATAAGAAGAATAAAAAGAAGAAGAGGCATACTAAGAATAAGAAGAAAGTAATAAAAACTTGAATGTAAATTAAATTGGCTGTTTTCTAAAGGGGTTTCCAATACGGATGATATGAAAATGATTCTAAGTGTCGTTTTGGCCATTTTTAATATGTCATGATCTGTCATTTCTTTCATTGTATTCAGCAATGTTTACACTTTCATTATGATATACGCAAGAACAACGTTTGCAAATCATTCAATATTATTATCAAAATAAAAAACGATTTTTTTAAGAAAATCATCTTCTCCGATGAGACTCACTTTCATCTGAGTGGTGTGGCAAATAAACAAAACTGTCGATTCTGGTGCGAAGAAAATCCTCAAATTATTCATGAACAACCATTAAATTCATCTAAATTGACAGTTTGGTGCGATTTTTAGTCTGGTGGAATCATCGGTCCGTACGTCTTTCGAAATGAAGCCGGTAGCACCGTTACTGTCAATAGAGAGCGGTATAGATCGATGATAACCAAGTTTTTATGACCACAATTGAAAGAAGTTGATCTTAACACCATCTGGTTACAACAAGATGGGGCTGCGCGTCACACAGCACGTGCAACAATCGAAATATTCCGAGAAAAGTTTGGAGATTCGATTATTTGAAGAATTTGTGACATTGAATGGCCTCCAAAAAGTTGTGATTTAACATCATTAGACTACTTCTTGTGGGGTTATTTGAAGTAACTGACCTTTAGCAATAAACCAGACTCTCTTCAAGCTTTAAAACTCAATATTGAACGTGCTATTTATGACATGCGACTTGATTTAGTGGAAGAAGTGCTCGAAAATTGAGTTCATCGAATACGTTCCTGCAAAAGAAGTCGTGGAGGCCATTTGAATGATGTTATATTCAGAATTCAGATGTTATATTCAGAACGTATCGATTGTACTTCTCATTAAATGAAAAACATTTAAATTTCCTTAACAATTAGTGTGTTTTTTTTTTTGAAAGAAATCGTATCACTCTTATTAGAAAATTCTATATTTAGAGTTTGAAATCCTTGACTGCTCATTTGCAACTTACGCGAAAGTCAACGCAGCCAAGAGCCAGTGTGTCCTCTCTTATTGTGTATTAGTATTAAAAAGCTGTTCATAACCTCAAAATCTTCAATGTCAATATGTGTAAAAGCCAGCCAGAAACATACGTACACCAAGGTAGTGAGCATTCGCGTGCCACATTTATTTTCCATAAATATTTATAAAACCGTTAAGCACCAAGCATGCAAACATTTCCCCAATTACAAATTAAGTACCATCAATTTCGTTACATACTGTGCAATAATTGTTTGTCTGTTGGTGGTATGCACTATAAATAGCTGTTGTTGTTTTATTATGACTGCTGCCTCATGCCGAGCAAATGATTACATTATTATTAAGAAGTAAAATAAAGTTGTATGAAACAAACTATAAATACATGCGATACTTCATGGAGTCGCACGTATGTGTGTTAGCACATATATGTGGGATTGAGTATTGAGATCACAAGAAAAATTTTTTTTGTCACAAATACAAAGATAACGTCTAATGACAACAATAATAATAACAACAATTAGAGTTATCTGAGCAAAAATTATGATTAATTATGATTAATTAAATAAAATCGGGAGAAAACCTACACAAACTTTGGCAGTTGGTAATCATATGTTGTTATTGTTGTTGTTGTTGTTGCTGTTGGTGCATGCAATTTTATTGGCTTACTTACTTTTTTAACGCTGACGATAAAGTTGTACACAAGCGTGTGGCAATATTACTTGTAAAGTAGCAACTGCCACAACACAAAGCCGTGAAAATAGCGACAACAACACACCAACAACAATTGAGTGTCTACAAATTCTCAAATGTTTCCAAGATGATGGGAGAATCGCAAATAGGAATTAAGAAAACAAAAAAAAAAACGGAAAAACAATCATTGAAGGTGGACGTACGGTGTATTGTGAAACAGGTGTTGCATGCACGCCGGTGGCCTGCCACACTGTTACTTCCCAATTGTAGCGTCTGCTCCATAGTGCTTCGGGGCATTTAGCTTCCTCTCACATGGAATTCTTGTAATTTTCTTTTTATTCTTTATCTTTTATTTTCCTCAAGCACATTTGTTTGCATGGCCATGCATGTGTGCGTGTATGACAATGTGTTTGTACGTCAGCTAGCACATACTCGTACATAGTTTACACACTGCTGGCGGCAAGGCGCACGCTTGTGCTCCCTCGCTTGTAAATTCCTATCCGCGAATTGCCACACTATTAGCCACGCTAGCTTCAAGCTCTAGCTTCAGCTCGAGCGCCACTGACCGGGTCTCAGCGCCATCATCAAAAGCTATTAGCAACAACACCAAAAAAAAAACATCATCCACGAGTGACGTTAGCCGTAATGCACGCGGCACGTCTGCAAATGGTTGGGCTGGCTCGATTGGCACAGACTAAAGCTGTGGCTGCGACTATGGCTGACTGTTTGATTGCCTGTTTCGTTGCACGCTGCCTTGCAATCGCTTAGCCACCGCTACACTACTCACATGCTTTATTTGTTTATGCCGGTTTACGCCACGTTGCTGTCTACTGAGCCGACTAGTTTGCTGTTTGGCTTGGCTAGTTTGCCGCCGTTCGCTTTGTGGCAGGTTCCTAAGGTCACGTTTTTAGCACGCGGCCACATGGAAAATCTGTAGAAGTCAAGAAATAATCCAAAAGAAAGCCATAGTAAAAGAACCAATTTTTTGGGCGATGAAACGCTTCGGTGATGGCGGCTGGTTTAAGGTGTTGGGGGCGAGCAATTGCAGTTGCCAACTTGCATAGTCATTTTACTGCTGCCAACCGCCAATTGCATTGGCTCTTTATCTTTTCTTACACACTTCTATACCTGGTTCCTGGTAATCATGAACTGCAATGCTGTTGATACGAATACAGAACGTTTGGTACGACGATGAGGCATGGCCGATGCCGAAATGTAGAAAAAACACCCACAAAATCATTGCATTTTTTTCCCTTCCTTCTGTTGTTGGCACGCGCTTCTCATGCAACAGCTGGCCAACCAACGGGTTAGTCGGTTTTTGATGGCTTCTTTCTTTCTTATTTTCTCATTTGTTTGGCTTCTTTGACCAACAACGCGCGACCCCTGAAAATAAATAAATAATTTGGCGTGAAACGGAAGCTGCTTACAATTTGCATGCATCCCTCTGCCACAGCAATTTGAACTCTTCTCGCTGTTACCAGCGCTCCACTAGCGCGGTAAGATTGGTGTGAGAATGAATTGCAATAATGTACATATTTGCTTTTGCTTACATTTATGTGTGTGGTCTTTGAACAAGAAAATTGGCAGTTAACACTGATAAATGTAATTACTTTTATAAAATCATTTTGTAGAAGCCGGCAGCAACATCGACAAAATGTGTTTCATTGTTGATGTAAAAAAATATTGTTATATTTATTTATTATTGATTTACTTAATTAAATTTAATTCAACTTAATTTGAGTTAATTTTGTCTACTTGCTCTCATTTTATTTTTCCCTTACATTATTTTATCTTGGTTTGTTTTAATAAGTAAAATAAAATTAAGTAGACAAAATTAAATTAAATTAAGTTACAGATTTCGTACATAATACATATAGGGTTTTCCAATAAGAGTGATATGATTTCTTTAAAAAAAAAACACACTAATTGTAAAGGAAATTCATATGTTTTTTTTTTCTTATTTAATGTGAAGTACAATCGATACAATTAAGTTCTGAATATAACATCATTCGAATGGCCTTCACGTCTTCTTTTGCAGGAACAAATTCAATGAATCCAATTTCTGAGCACTTTTTTTACTAAATCAAGTCATATGTCATGAATAACACGTTCAATATTGACTTTTGAAGCTTGAAGAGAGTTTGGTTTGGTTGCAAAAGACCAATGCCTTCAAATAACTCCACAAGAAGTAGTCTAACGGTGTTAAATCACAACTTTTTGGAGGCCATTCAATGTCACAAATTCTTCAAATAATCGAATCTCCAAACTTTATCTCGGAATATTTCGATTGTTGCACGTGCTGTGTGACACGCAGCCCCATCTTCTTGTAACCAGATGTTGTTAAGATCAACTTCTTTCAATTGTGGTCATAAAAAGTCGGTTATCATCGATCTATCGATCAGATCAGACCAAAAATCACACCAAACTGTCAATTTAGGTGAATGTAATGGTTGTTCATGAATAATTTGTGGATTTTCTTTGCACCAGAATCGGCAGTTGTGTTTATTTACCACACCACCCAGATGAAAGTGAGCCTCATCGGAGGATGATTTTCTTAAAAAAAAAAACGTTATTGTTTTCAAGTTGTTCCAAAGTTAATTTGTAAACGTTGTTCTTGCGTATAACTTGCCATGATGAAATTGTAAACATTACTGAATACAATGAAAAAAAAAACTGACTTAGAAATCATACCATCCCTATTGGAAAACCCTTTATAAATGACGCTTTGTGACTGATGAAGTAAGTTTTGGCCCACTTCTTGCCCCAATTTGTTGAATGCGTGTTGATGTTACGTTATGTTAAATACTAAAATTTTATTTCTATTTTTCTATTTTCTTGGCACAGTTTATTTTTTAATTGATATATTTATGGCTTTTATTTTTATTTTTGTATATGTCATTAAAAAATTTTTTTTTATAATTTTATTTTTAAAATTTTGTTTCACTTACTTTTATATAGTAATAGTAATAGCCGGGTGGTTAGCATTGTGTGCTACAATTCGGACGGACTGGGTTTGAGTACAGGATTATTGAAAATCAATTTTTCTAATTGCGGTCCCTCACCGGCAGGGCCGTTCAGAGGCGGCTTAGAATAAACTGTGGGTCCCTTCATTTGTATGTAGAAACATCAAGACGCAAAGCCAAAAATTGGAGGAGGAGCACGACCAAAAATCACTTCAGCGGTTACCAAGCGCCAAATATATATATGTCTTTATATATATAAATCTTCTGTACGTATGTTAGTCATTGAACTCCTCCTCCTCCTCCTTCGCAAAAAAATTCTGTTTAGGTATAAAAATTTTTCGATTAAAACAAATATTTTGACATTTCTTCATACAAGCTTTCATTAGATATTCTTGATTTTTTTTATAGGTGTAGCATAGCACGATGGGGTCTGCTAGTATGTGTATATATATATTAAATCGAATTTATTTCATTTCATTTAATAAAAAAATTTTTCTTTCTTTCCTTTTAATTGCTGTGCAAATTATTATTTTTTATTCTATGTTTTCTTATTTAATTTATTTTACACTGTTTTATTGTGTTTAAATGTGTATTACTTGATTTAAGTTAAAATTATGGTATTTTATTTAGTTTATTTAATTTAATTCAATTTCATATTATGTTGTTTTGTTTTATGTGTTTTTAATTAATTTATTTTTATTTATTAATTTCTGAAAAAATTTTTTTTTTATATTATTAAATTTTTTTTAATCATTTTATTTTATTTTATTTTATCTAATTTTATTATACTTTACTTTGTGTTGGTTTATTTTATTTTATTTTATTTTTTAATAAAATATATTATTTTATTTTATATCTTTTTTATTTGAATTTACATATATTTTTCTTATAGCATTTTATTTTTGATTTCATTCAGTATTATTTTACTTTAAGATAGTTTAATCAGTTTATTTGTTTGTTATTTCATTTTATTTTATATTTTTATTATATTTTAATTCATTTATTTTTTATTTTAATTTTAGTTTATTGAATTTAATTTAAATTCATTTAATTTCTTTTTATTTTATATTATATTATTTTATTTTATTTTATTTTATAAACATTTTTATTTCTATTTATAATATTAAATTTCATTTGAATATATTTTATTTTACAAACATTGATATTATTTTATTTTATTTTATAAATTTTGTTATTTCTTTTTTATATTATTAAATTTAATTTTACTGTATTTTATTTTACAAATACTAATTTTATTTAATTTGAATTGATTCAATATAATTATATTCAATTTAATTTAATTCAAATAGGTTTTGTTTTAATATATATTAATTAAAAATGAAGTTAAATATTTTTTTAATTTTTATTATTTTTTCACTTCATATTTTGTAATAATCAAAAGATACCCAAAAAGGAAATTTCAAAATTAAAAAAAAGGATTATAAAAGAATAAATGTAGAAAAGCAAGTAGCAGCACAAATGTGAAATGTCACCGACTATTAGATAATGTTTTTTATATGTGAAGTAAGCCCAATCTATTTAAAAATGAGAACAGAAAGATTTTCACATTTACAAATATGAAATCAAATGAAATTGAAGCCAACAAAATAGAATAAAAAATAATCTTTACAATATTTGCGAGGAATGAATGAAAAAAGTTGAATCCGCTGCCATAGTAACTCCATTTTGTTAAATTCGCCTTGGTGCGAAGCAAGCCGGAATCTAAATGTGTTCAAAATATCATTCCATTGTTTAAGAAAAAAAAAAAAAATTGAAATTTGCCAATTTCCAGATTCTAATTAAGCTAATCGTATGGCCTGTGAACAGCCTTGAATGTGTACAAGTATTCCCAGCGCATCGTTTGTAGTCGCTAAAGCATTTGATGAGCTCGCGGCAGGCACGTAACAAATTATTTAATTGACTAAAAATGGCTAAGAAATGGGCAAGAAATGAAGAAAAATGTGATGGTAACTGGAAGGAAGAATGAATCAGTTGGTTAAAAAAAAAACAGTAAATTCCCCCGGTATTTTATGAGCTCGTGTGTGTATGTATATATGTCTGATTATATGTACATAAATTTATAACTGAACACACATGTGCATCTACATGCATACATATCTGCACAGTATGTGCAAATTGACCGGCTGATCGGCTGCTTTCGGCCACTAATGATGATGCTGGTGGTCAATATAAAGCAAAGAAAGGAATGAAAAAGAAGTAGGAGAAGAAGAAGAACTTGCACTCTGCTAAACTCTAACTCATTTTCCGAGTTTGAAAAAAAAAATAAAAATTATAACAAAACAACTACAACGGCTTAAAGCTGCACTATATTGTTGTTGCAAAGGAAACCACTACATCAACAACTACAATAACCGGAGTAAATTGCATATAGATATATGAACATATACACAAAAATATATAAAATATTTAGTTAGTTAGGGCAACCTGTTTAGTCGGCCCGTTCCAAGGCTTGCCGCACGGCGTTCGCCGGCTTGTGGTCGCCTCCTGCTTTCCCAGCAACAGTTGGCCGGCAAAGTAGTGGCCATCCATCTAAGTGGCGAGCAAAAAACTTATCTTACTTAGCTCTAACAGACAACAACGTTATGATGACGGTGTTGGAGTTGGCGGCGACAGTACCAATGTGTAGTTGGTGTGGCAAAGTGACGCACGGACATACATACATACATATATAATAGATAAATGATTGTCTCCTTGCCGGCAATAGTTTTATGATTTTGCTATTTCCATTCTTGTTGTTGTTGGTGGTGATTTAGTTGCCGTTCGTCGCCTTGTCTGTCGTCTGTGACCGTTTGTTTGTCTTCTTGTTTCTTGCTTTTTTCTTGCATTTTTCGTTACCCATGTGTTGCAGCGGTTAGCAGTGTTACGGCATTTCTCATGAGAAATAAATAGTCACATTGCCTTAACAACACCGTTAGTTCTGCAGCCATCACGTAACTGGGGCTATGTGTAAATAATATAAAAAAAAAGTAAATAAAAAAATTTAAAGAAAATAATTTAAGGATTTTTTAAAGTTAATATGAAATGTGGAAACTTGTAGAGACCTTTAGAAATGTAAATATCACAGAAATTCACACAGAACGAGGCATATCGAAAAAGAACTGAAAAGGACGATCCCACATTGTATTAAAATACAAAATTCTCAGAAAACAAAAAATTTTTCTGAAACTTCAAAGTAATGATCGTCAATAGTAACTCGGGCCCAGACGTGAGTACGATGAGTGTTCGTTTGACGACAGGGAAATATTTACTTTCACTTGTAACTTTGCTTCCTTGTCTAGTGGGTAGAGAGCAGAACTTACGGTGCGGTTGTTGAGGCATCAACAGCAGTTGTGCACTCTTGCAGAACGTTGTGCCTTCTTTGTTTAGCTCTGACGCACGTATTATTTGTTTTCCAGCATTAGAAGCCTAACCATAAAGAGTCACCTTGATCGAAAACTTGTTGCGTATCCAACGGTTCGGAGAAACACTTCCTCCTTCTGTTGGTGGTTTTGGTGTTGGTCAGCTTTAGCTTACAGAACCATATAAGGGATACGAGATTCAGTGGGAGCTCTTTTTGGTGCTATCGAAGACAGCTTCAAAATCGACGAAAAGGTGGTGCGTATCTGTAATTTGATGGATTTACCTGATCTTTTCGTTAATGGTAGGTTTCAATCACTAACATAATATACTAGATAAGTCTTTATATACGACATCGAGAAGGCTTATTCAGTGATAATAGTAATTATAGATAGGGCAGAGCACACTTAGGCTGTAATCGGCACGCATGCTCCCATCTGACCGAATTCTACAAAGAAATTTTACACTTTGTCAGTTCTTCAGTTCCATATTTGAACAGTCCAGCCGCTAACCCATCGGAACGCCGCATTGTTGTCTGTCTTCAAGTGAATAATCGTTATGGAACTTAGTCGTAGTAGGGAGACGGAGCATCTATTTCAACGTCAACAACTGGTGTTTTCAGTTTTGTATTTTTCCTGCAAATCAAGCAAGAAGTTTTCCCTCCATAAACTCAGTATGTCCCTGGCATCGGTTACCGGATAACCGCTTTGCTTTTTATATATGTAAGTATGTCCCGGTCTTGAAACCTTCTGTAAGTCGTCAAATTTTTTCTCAAGCTCTCGCTTTTTCTGTCTGCAAATGCGTCTCACTGCGCGGATTGCGGTCGCTCATAACGTTGCGAGGTAGGCAATTTTATCCACTTCTCCACTTTCTTCTTTTTCAAACGCTAATCAAACATCCTTATAATCTGTTAACGGAAAATACCATCGTCATGGATTGGTAATTGGGGTTCATCGTTACCGGGTTTTGTATTCTCATACGATACAAGGGTGTTCACTCCGTAAGTTCGGTATTATTTCATCGGTTACCAGATCACCGCTTTGGTTTATACAAAAGTATTTTACGAGTGTTGAAACCTGTTGTAAGTCCTCGCATCATTTCATAGAATTTATTTCTCCAGCAGCGCTATGACGCAAGTTTAGTTTCACAGTTTCCCTATATCGGGATATTGGCTATGAGAGAGCAATAGTGCCAGTCGAGTAGAAAACTACTTAATTATTTTTCTTACAGTTTTTCTACATCGAAACTTCTGTTTGATGACGAGCCACAAGATAGTGACTAGAGCCGATTTTAGGTCCTAGGATGCAGATTGAAGAATTTGTTTTTGCCCTGAAATCTGGCATGGCAGATCATCATCTTTTAGACTGGGGAAACTCGAACGACCTTAGCAAGCTGAAGAGGTACAGGCTGAATTTCACAACTTTTGATCCGAATTCCTTGTCCAGCCTAGTGTTAAAATCAGCAGAGACGTGCTTGCTCTCTCTCCCACAATATCAAATTTGCGCTCCCACCTTCTTCCATGCTTGTGCCGTTCATCGCTTTGCATGGGCGGCTGGATTTCAGTCTTAATTTTCACTAGGACATCTAAAAGCTTGACAGCAGCACATTCCCAATTAATAAACCGCACATTCCAGGCATGTATCTTCAAATCGTGATCCTCAAAATGTTTCCTGCCCCGTTATCAAAACGCATGTATCTCGAGTGTATGATTTTTCATTGGAGTGGTAGATGTGGTGGATCCCAAATCCAAAGCACAACTATAGATATTTCGCATCTTCATTTCAGTTCGCCTCCAAATGGTTGCTTGTGGGCTACCCAGAGGATGCTTGTTCTAAGACCGGAAGTCATGAACTGCCGGAATCATATGGTTCTAGTCGCTTCCAGGTGCAGAGTATTCAAAAACTTTCGTTATATGCGAGAACTTCTACAAATGGTCCTATCATTCTAGCCAGAAAACTAAAAATAGTGAAAAATTCATTACATATGTATGTATATGTATTAGCGAAATTTTCAAAATAACGAGGTCACGCTCAAAATTTTCGTTTTTTGAATTTTTAGGCATGTTAGGAGTCTAGCAAATTTTGAAATACATTTTTTTTTTAATTTGCCATTACATGGCATGTGTATTGTAATTTTTTGAAATTAAAAAAAGAAATATAAAAAACGATTTTATTGGAAAAAATTGTTTGGTATAGTTGTTTTTATCGGAGTGCTTCTAATGTCGTTTGATGTTTTCATTAATATAGTAATCGAATAATCTCCGTATTTTATCACACGGCTGAAAACATAAAAATAAAACGATTATATTCGTATTATGAAAAAATCGATTTAAATTTTTTTTTTAAATTTGCGTACTGATATGTCTGTAGAAAATTTAATGAGGATTTTGAAAAAAAAACTATTTCAAAATTTTGCCAGAACCCTAACATGCTAAATAATTCAAATTATGACAATTTTGAAGGTAACCTCGCCTTTTTGAAGAATCTTTCTTGCCGATATTGCTCTTAGCTCTTATCTGTTTTTCCTAGTATATATTTATTGTGACGGAAATTTCAAATAAAAAGGACAGACAAAAGGAGCAGTAGTGTGATGGAAGTTACCCGTACAAAGCACAGACTGAAAGAACGGCAACAACTATTACAGGCAGACGAGTTAGCTCATAAACGAAATGTTTCGACCATCGTTAGGCATAAACAGAGCGGCAGCAGCTATCGCAGGCAAACGAATGATCAGCCTATTCTTGATCGCGTGAACAAAAATGTTTGGGTCACCCTTGGGTACAAAAAGAGCGGCGGCAGCTATCACAAGAGAAACGAGTAAAAAATGCAGTGACGTTTATATTGCAGTAAACTGTGTGTTTTAGAAACGGATAAACTGTGTGAAGCGGAAAATAATTGTGTTGTATAAAAAAATTTTAAAATAAGCCATCGTGTATAGTAGAGAATTGTAATTATTGAGAACTAAATAAACGTTGAGTGAATTCCTGACGATTAAGAACCCAAACGAAGAAATCTTGGGAGTTTTATTTAGCAACCTAGTGATGGAACTCGAAGGATTTGGGAAGTCATCGAGCGTAGCAAAGAAAACCGTTACAATATATATACATGTAGATAATAATATTATCTAGAATTTAGATCAATTGCTTTAAAAGATCCTGACAAAAAGCTGTTTCTTGATGTTGAGAAAATTTTTATTTTTTCGAAAACGCTACTTAGAGAATCTAAAACTTACAATATCGAAGTATATTATTGGTACCAACATTTCCTGGGTCAATTCAATGTACTTATCGTCTTATGGCCTTTAAATGTTTTTTAACTGAACATAACTTCATGCCTACAAATATACGAGTAATTAAAGCGGAAAAGTATTAGTAATGCCGTTATTTTATTTTAACCGTCATTATTGTTGTTATAGCAAATTTTCCCATTCTCTTTACTCTTCTTCTTCTGCTTCTTCTTCATTTTATTTAACTACGATGCGACGTTGCCAATTTGGCTTGTCGCTTGATTAATTGCCTACTGTGCGTAGCTACAGCGCCAACATCTTTTGTTGCTGCCATCATTTACGCACAGCGAAAATAACTAGAAAAATGACAACAACAACAACAACAACAACAAGGGGAGATGAAAAACGTAGAGAGAGTTAGGGAGAGAGAGCGCACCAGAGGTCGTAAATAAATAAATGAGTAAAATAAAATAAATAAAATAAAGGAACGCAAAACAGGAAGATGCTGGAGTAAATTGTAAATAGTAACCGTTACGTAATCTCAATCCGTAAGATATGCCAGCGAGTGACATTTGTCGGATACGCAACATTGCCAGCTGCAGGCCAGAGCAGCAGGCAACGCATAAACCGCATACATACAAACATACTGAACGCAGAAACAAGTTGTTCGCCAACAACAACAAAAAAGATAACAAAGCGACAACTGATAACTAACCTGGTCAAGAGAAGAAGAAGAGTGAAAAAATTGAATGACAAGAATTCATGAAATCTTTGCAAAGGATAGGCCCGGTGGAAATGAAGATTATATGATTTGAGCAAGGGTTGAACTGGCGGTATGTGCGCTGTAAAAGGTGAGCAGTAGTAAATATACGTACATACGTACATACTTATATACATACAAGTATATACAGGAACAGGAGGAGTCGAGTGTGAAACTCAACGTAAATGGACAACAACGGGTTAACAAGTTGAACAACATGAAAATAGTAGCGGCGGCAAAAAATAGGCAAATAATAACAACAACTACAACGCACAGCACCAACATTATTGTTGACAACATATTGGCGTTGGCTAGAAAAGTTTGCGGGGAAAAAACGAAAACAAGCCAAAGCCTGACGCAAAATGATGACACGCAATGAACAACATTTAAGGAGTCTCAAGCACGAGCAGACGTGCAACAACTGGTCAAGAATATGGAAAAGGCGAACGAGCAATGTAAGCAAACAAGTAGCTGCGTGGAACATGATATTAATGGCAAACAACACCAACAACAAAAACTTACTAAAAAACATACAACCACAACAAATATGACATTACAACATCAATAACAATGTTTGTTGATGGCGCAACAACGAAAAATCACCAAATATATACTTACAAACAAACATACATACATACAAGTAGATTTTAAAAGTTTAAGCAACAACGGGAAACAACAATATTTCGCTGAAACCAAACGGCGCCCGTGATATCAGCAACATTTATTGATAAGAATTTTTTTTTAATATTCATTCAAACTGTAAAGAAAGAGTAAGAAGAGCACGAGCAAGAGCATACTAAGGGAATAGAGCAGAGGCGCGGAAAATAAGAGAATTTTTTTCTAAGAGAAAAAGTGTTAAATCTCTTGTAGAGCGACATGCTTGAGCAATATGCTGATGAACGCTTAGCAACATTTAGTAAAGCGTTTCTCGCTTTTCAAGCTGAAAAACTCGAAACAAATGATTTTAAAAGAGGGTAAGGCAAGGCGAATTTTTTAATATTCAAAAGGTTAAAAACAAGATAAGGAAAAACTGTACTAACAATGAGATTGTCAAAGGGCGCTGGGCTCAAGAATTGTTAATGAAATTTGTCTTTTCGAACCGCTACCAATAATTTTCAGAATATGTGAAGTAAAATTTATCTGCATACAGAATGTGATGCTAGATCCGGAGGATAAAATATAATGAAAACATGAAAGAAGGATTGTCTTTGGCCATGCCAAAGTCTTTTTGCCACTCATGAATATATCAAATTCATTGCAAATTCCAAAATTCGATTTCGATGATTTTCAGTGTCAATATTAAATGAAAGCACGTCTGTAGAATACCAAATTTCAAACTCTTATATGTTTTTTTACAGCTTTTCTGACGTAAAACCTCATATGTGAACCAAAAGGAAACCTGTTTCCTTTGCCACCAGCCTTCTTTCTCAGCCAGCTTCCTTTCGCAAATATTTCTGCTTGAAAGACACTGTAAAGGCATGTGGGTTATAAAATCCTAGGTCTATCAAAAAATGTGTTTTTTTCTTCAAAATTGGATTTATTCATCAACGTAACATTTATGAAGAGAGACGCGTCGAATTAATAACCAGTTATCAGATCTTACATTTTAATAGCACTTTTGTTGAACGACTTGACTCAAAATACACCTCACTTTCGGCGAAATTCGCCAAACTCACGGGACAGCTGTTTTTGAGGTCAACGAATAGATAGAATCTATTGGGTTCTTTAAAGTTCAATTGATGTACTTTTGTCACTGTTTTGTGACAAGGTACGTTGTCTCGATAAAACATTTCCTTTTCATTTTTTATGCGACTGATTCTGTACAATTTCGGCCTTCAAACACTCCAAAAACGGTATTGGGTGTATTGGTTTCCTTCGCTAAAGATAGCAAGTTGGGGCTGATCTTGGATGCGATTACCTATTTCTTAGAAAAGGATCCAGCGCCTGTTTGTGATGACAACATTGCCATTTACCTCTTCGAAAATGTACAATGTACGGATTTCTGTTAAATAAACCGCATTTGTCGGCAGTTTTGATTTTCTATTTTAATTGGAAGAAAAGTACAGCTGAATCTCATCGAATGCTACTGAATATTTATGGTAAAGCGGCACAGACCGATACACATGCAGAGAATGGTTTTGACGCTTCAAAAGTGATGTTTTTAGCGCCGGAGGCAAAGAGTGCCCTGGCCATCCCAAAAAGTTTGATAATTAGGAGTTGGAGGCTTTTTGGAGCCAGATCCATGCCAAACGCAAAACTGAACTCGTTATCAACTACAACTAATATTTTGAAGCCATTCATTGTGAAAAAACATTGTAACGTGACAATGCTCGGCTCTACGTAACTGTAATGGTCAAAAACTATCTGGAAATGCCGAAATGTGTTCAAATAGGAGGTTTTATCCCACCCGCCGTAGTCTCCAGACCTTGCTCCTTCCGACTACTTGCTTTTTCAATGGATGCAAAACGATTTGGGGGTCACCGGTTCAGGTCGTTTGAAAAAATCGAGTAATCGCTTAATGGAGGGATCGAGAACAGAGAGAAGAAATTTTTTAGAGATGGTATTTGAAAATTATCAGAACAAAGTAGTCATTTCTGACGGACAATACTTGGAAGGATGAATCCTTTTTACTTTGTTTCAATAAAAACATTTTCTGAACACAAAAAATTCGACTGAACTAATTTGTAAATCAATATTTAGTGTATTTTCCTTCTCAAGATAGTCGATGAATATTAAGCCAGGCTTGTGGTGTGCTTTCGGTCACTTTTGACGAGTTGCTCTCCACTCATATGGCGATCGTTTGTGATTCCGTAGTGAAATTATGGATCTATGCATGCTTCATCCATTATCACATAAGGATGTGAAAGTAAAGGTTTAATACGTTTAAATATGACCAAACACGGCTTAGGATTATCAACTCGTTTGTTTTTGATCAATAGCGAGTAAACGCGACACCAACTTTGAACAGAGCTTTCTCAAATACTCACTCAATATAAAGCCATGATTTTGAAACCTTTACGATGTCAGCTAACTTACGCAACTTCACATTTACATAATTTAGAAGGAATTTGTGGATTTTCTAAATTTTTTTTTGGTGTTACCGTCTCATTTGGACGTTCACTGCATCATCGGTGTCCTTACGACCAGGTTTGAAGTAGGCGAACCAACATTTTATCGCATTTTCTGATGGGCGGGGTTCCAAAAGGCAGCTTAGCAGAAGTGAAAGATCAAAACACGAAATTGTTTCTGATCCATTGAAGTAGTGTCACTTTTTCCACAATAATTGACAAATTTATGAGAGGAATATCATGACATTTTAACAGTTAACTTTTGGAGGTTAGTACTAACAGAAAAAGCGGCGAATGCAATAAAACTAACGCCATCTATGAGTTATGTACGTTACTTTTCAGATTGCTAGATAACTCGAAGATCTTGTAGGTAAATTATTACCAATGTATAGGATTCGAAAACTATTGCGCCAGGTTGGGCCTCAGACAATCTTTTAGTCTACCGGAGGAATGCAATATCTCCCAGGTGGAGCTAATACTGCGAAAAACAATTATATAAAAATATTACATATATGTATGTATGTATGTTGATAGCCAGGTGGAAATTAAAGATATAATCCCACATCACATTTCGTCACGGAATGTACTTATGAACACAGAGGTAGCGAATAGGAAACCTTCTTATGTAGTTGAGGGCAGCAATAGTCGAATGGTTAGTAGAAGTAGAGGGTTTGAGTCCTAGTTCATCCATCATCCACAGTTACAGAAAATTTATTTAAATCTATGCCGGAAATGTCAAACCCTCCGCGTGCATTTCTGACATGAAATAAAAGCTCTTCATAAAAGGATATCAGCCGTTCGGATAAGTTGGAACGGATTAATGTTTAAAGTTAGGAAAAGATACATCCAAATTTTGTTCACGCCAACTCGAAGAAATGTATGAATAGCCTTCTCTGTAGCTATCTAATCTTATCTAGAGCATGTGAGAAGGAGGCTCAATTATGGATAGATATTAAGGCACCCATGAGGCACTTTGAAGTTCTTCACTACGAACAAATCACCTCAAATTAAATAGGACGCCTATCTGGCACTACAAATAACCAGCAGATATCCCCTATGGAATAAGAATAATAAAACAACTTCCTGATCTCTATGAAATTCTGTTAAAAACATCTGTCTAGTAAATTCTTATTCACAGATGGTATTGAAGAAGAAATAACTATAGGCCTACCTATGGCTTGTTCTTAAGAAACGTGCAAATAATCGCGTTGGAATAAAAACAATTTAATTGTTAGCATCGGCTTGTGAACCTCCAGAGTAAGATCATATAGCATTTAAAAAATGAACTACCGAAACTATTATCGTACACCTGTTTACCACTGCACTTTCTTAGTAATTTGTACAGACACTTCATATCGATTTCTCAATCTCGACATATTATTGCTCAGAGAAGTGGCTTTTACCATTTTGTGTGTGTTTTTTTTTTGTGACGAACACTTTCCATTTTGATGGATCACGCTGTGACTAAACAAAGTAATTAAGTGGCGGCCTCTCAGTGGCCGGACAATGAGGCTGGATGAACTATTTGGGCAAAGTGTCTACATGCCAGTATAGTACAGTAGCGAATGGACCACGTGCACAGTATTCGCCACATGACGTTAATGTCTATGTTGGCAACAACAACAGCAATAACAACAAAAATGTTAGCAACATCAGTAGCAGCAAAAACATTGCAACGCCGGGTGTGGCAGCCAATATTTTGTAGCAACAACATCAACAACAGCAAAAAAAAAATCAGTGAATTCGACTTCATTGTTACGGCAATTGGGGAAAAACTCTCACCTTTCATAGCGCGCTAATGATCACTTATATGCCGCTACGCTTAAATGCTTAACGAGTTGAGTGTGCCTGCCGCTAAAGCGTTGATCGACAATAAAATTAGAGCTAAACTCATATAAATGCATACATACACACGTATACAATGCGCGTCAACAGGTTAGCGCCTACCTGTGTGTGCTCACCTCATGTGAAATATTGTGCAGACTTTTTAAGCTAGAGCTACACTACACGTATTTTTCAACTTAAATTTGATTAGCTCTTTCAAAGAAGAGGTAAAATTTGGATGCAATTGGAATATTTTCTAAATATTTCTAAAGTTGCGTTAACAGGTTAGCACCCCATTTCATTATTTTCAGTTCATTTCGGAGAAAACTTCAATTCAATAATTTGATTAATTTGAATATTTTGTAAGCAATTTTGATTAATTTGAATATTTTGAAGTCCTTATAAACAAGTAAGGTCATCCCTTACTTGTTTATAAGGACTTCACACACTCGAATTGGAAGATAATTATGCTTCTTTTTTATATATATAATCTAATGTAATCATTGACCAAGTGAGTTTTATGCCGGTGATCAATTCTTCCGCAGTAGTATATTGTTTACCACCCTCGTACATCTTTCTTCCCTTCTGGTGAGTACAGTGACCACTCCAGAACTTTTACATTTTCCATTCGAATCCATTTTTTTTTGCTTACCGGGCCGTGTGGTTCGAACACTGGCTTGCTGAAAATGCCATTTTAGATTTTCAAAACCGTTTTTAAAGAACGGGAACGCATTTTTTACCTTTACCATAATAGGATATGGCACAACATACCATGACACCTCCAACTCAAAAAAAAGTTTCTCCTCTTTGCACAACTCATGGTAATAGTAACTACAATCCGTCTGATCATTTTATAGTAAATTTCTTCTCGTCTGAAAATACAACGTATTGCCACTCCTTAGATCAAGTCATGTGAGTTCGATCAAAACTAACGCGCTTTCCTTTTCGAAACTCATTAAGAGGTGATTTTTTCTTTAGTTTTTGTCTTATAAAATGTTCAGCTTGTTAATCACCCCTTTAAATAGTCGATTTGCTCGCTTTTACATCACTTTTTTCTCTATTTTTTGCGGAGGAGTCGTGGGAGTTAGAAGCCTCTCGAAATAAGGCTTTGCGATCGGTAATGACACTGTTATTGCCGCCTTTAAAGTTCTTTCCATAGGTTGCCTTATTATGAAGAAAATTTCCAATCGGTTAAGCGAGTTCTTCCAGTTTTTTTGTGACAATTTTTATGAAAAGGCAGCCCACATTCGTAAAATGCTACGATTTCGGATTTTTCCTCCAAAGATAGCACTGTTCCTCTTCTCGTTATGTACACTAATATAAAACTAACTTATCAACTCATGAGCTCGTCATAACGGTATAAATTTTCTCTTTAGCTTCTGGTAATTCGTCCCAAAGTTAATAAATCATTTGATAATCATGATAGGCACAAGAGAGAAGGAATGTTGATTTATAAAGCAGGCGGCGCTAATCTGATGACGCGCAGTGTATATATGTAAATATAAACTTACAGTTATGCAATTAGTATGTAAAATCTTATGAATTAACGTATTCAAACTTGATCTGCCATTAATTATAGTGGCTGATTTTACCTATCTATGATTCTACTACTCGCTCAGCAATCTACGCATTATCTGACAGTAAGATATATGTATGTAAAAATGTTTTTTTGATTTAAATGAATTTCTAAATTTTTCATTAACTTTTACTTAATGGCACTAAATGCCTTGCATGCTTGACTAAAAAACTGAAACTGAAAGTAATAATTATTTTGGAGTAACCTAAGCTTTCAGCGGTCTACGAAATAAGTGACAATCATTTAACAAAATAAGGTGTCTAGGTGTATTAAGAAATTCAGTGGATGTGCGCTTTGTTAAATCGGCCTCTAAATAAGCACAAAAGTGTCTGATATAAATATTTAAAAATATTAAAATTATTGAAATATTAAATATTTCTTCTCTTAAGCACAAATACTTGTTAATACAAATAATCGTTTTTGCCCTTCTCCATACGGTTAATCGATCAACATAAATATTAAATTATGAAAGTGTAACGACGAAAAATTTATGTGGTAAAAAGTGAAGCGTATGTATATGGTGCTGTGCCAGAAAAAAATAGAATATAAATAAAAAATAAACAAGTAAGGAAAACTAACTTCCATCCCGACCAACCATTAGATACTCAGCTGATATTTATATTAAACGCTGGGCGGTTTATTTGACTTTCAAAGAAGAACCAAGGGCCACTTAAATAGGGTTATCCATTTTGCGGTGTCCAAGAAGGTAATTTTCGACCACTTTTTGTCACATATTGGGCGGTATCTCAGCCATAACTGGACGGTTTTCAATTGCTCAAGAGTTCAATTTTTTATCAGCGTAAACACAGTCTTTCACATAGCCCCACAAAAAAAGTCCAACGGTGTCAAATCACAAGATCGCGGTAGCCAATGGACATCGAGTTCTTCAATTGCAGGAAAAAAAAGCCAGTTATCCTATGACCATGAGGCTGCGAATTGGCAATAACAGTCTCGCCGTTAACGTTTTCAAAGAAGTAAGGTACAATCACACCTCCGTACCAAAGAACGCATAAGACATTAAGTTTTTTTGTGTGTGTTTTTTGGCCTCTTTTTATTATTTGAAGATTAAGGCCCCAAATGCCAAATTTTTTGCTTATTAACGTATCCGCCGAGTGAGAAATGTGCCTCGTCGCTGAAGAAAATTTTGGTTAAAAAATCGCGGTCCACTGCTTGTTGTTCAATCACACGATAGCGGTAACTACGACATCGTGAGTGAATGGCTGGATTCGGTTGTTGCGTGAGCTGGACTTAATATGGATGTAGGTATAAGTTCAAGCACAAAATACACCTTAATGTACCGTCGTCTCAGCCAAAAAGTCCCAGCTCTTGAGAACGTTGAGAAATATACATATTCGGGTCTTCGGCTACACTTCCAATTACAGCAGCATTGTTTGAGGTGGAACGAACAAAAACGGCCGTACAATACCTGCAACCGATCCAGTATCTTAAAATTTCTTTAAAATTTAATCATTTGCTTTGGGAATTGGACGATTGTGCGCACCATATTATCTTCTTAAAGAACGGAACGTGGCCACGTTTGAACCACCATTTTTGTAGTAAGCTTCAATAATTTTAACGCGTTGTGCGCTTGGTTTGACAGATGTCAAAATACAACCTAGCACTTTCGGAACCACTAAATGGATAGCCATATATATATGGGACCTAGGCTTGTTTGTCAAATATATGCCCTACGTGGCCATTCTTCAAGTTTTATATAATTCTGTCCAGTAACTCATATGTGACAAAAATAAAAACTTCTGGAACAAAATATGTGTATTTAACACAAAAAGTAATTATATTCAATATTTTAAGTAAAAAAATTGAAATCAGAGCCGATATCAGGTTTCTGGGCATTTTGACTTAAATTTATAAATAGTATATAAAGATTTAATTTATCTATAAATATTTAAATCTATCCATAGTACTTTTTACAAACGCTAGATTTCTTAAAACATTAGTTGCCACCAAATTAGACTGCCGTCACCGTGTCTGGTCGTAGCGGTAGGGTTCTCTTTTTTCCATCTGACCAGAATATATTATATATATTTTGTCCATTAACAAAACATCTTTCCAAAAGTCTTCAGACTCATACCGACTCAGCTGTCACAACCTATCTTATGAGAGCGCCATGTAAATGAAAAGTTATCACCGTTTGACGATGCCGTTACTGACGTTTGTCCCATAGAAATTTAGCGGCGATTTGATTTTCTCCGTAAAACTGACTCAGCTGATTGCTTGCTGTTATGCAAGGTTGCCAGTATGGACTTTTATAAGTAAATTTTAGATAAACTAAGAAAATGCACTTTTTTCAAAAGAAATGAAAACTGAAATCATAATTAATTATTTATTACAATATAAATTGTCGTTTATATTCGAACATATAAACATTGAAATTTATTGACGAAAATTATAAATTTTTTTCAAAGTGTACATGTACACTGAAAGATGGCAACATTTCGCCGTTCCAAGCAATGCCGATAACTTGTGACACTATTTCGCTCTTCCGGTCGGTTTGACATGGATGGAAGGTATGTAAAATGGCTAGTTTCAGCATTAGGCTTTAGATAATTTCTAATCGTCACGATCATTTCATATTTTTTCCGTCACATATTTCTCTAAAAAACACCTAATGTCGTGTCATCGGATGTGGCCATGCTTCTGCAACATACGGTAGAAGATGGAACGAAGAGCTCTAAGAGATATACAATGACATTATCAAAGCAATACAATTTGGTTTCGAACAAAATTATCTTTTCTCGTGTAAATTTTTGTTCAAATCTACAGAATAAAGTAAAGTTAGCAGCACCAACCGAACTGTATTGATGATTGAATTATGCAAGATTTCTACAATAGTTATACAACCACAGTGTCAGAGGTTACCAGGCATTAGCATATTTTTTTCTTTTTATTCCATACTCATTTTCCAAGTGGTTTATTTTTCATTGCAAACGTTTTCACTTTTCAGTGAAAGAACTTATTGCGGCTTGTGGCAAGCAAAAGCATAATCTTCATTTGCTCGAGTCTCTCAACGCTCAAACAGTTCAATTATATACAATTAAATAGCATCTAAGTGATATAAGAATTACTATGTCTTTCTTTTTGTTATTTTCAGTTTTATTATTGTTTGTTTTCTTACGTTCAGGTTCGTCGCAGTTTTGCGTGTTCTGCTGCCGCAGAAGGTCAACTTAAATGGGTTTGTTTTTATTATGCTTAACATTTTTGATTTTTTCTACTTTTCTTCTTTCATTTTTTTCTCCATCGCCTTCATCTTTTGTTCTCTTTTTTCTTGCTCCACTTAATGAGTTATGATACGTTACGCCTGCAACGACATAATAAAGGTGGTTCAATGACTCGCATGCCACTCATTGCGGTAGTTAATTGAGTCATAAAAATGCTTGTAGACCGCCTTGCGAATGATTACTTTTAATTAATCGCGGGAGTTTTTAAAGGTCAACAAGAAGAAGAGTTGAGAAGCTCTGAATATACATATGTATAAAAATTACATGTTCTTAGATTTTTTAGTAACTTTTTTCCTGTCTTCACCTTTGGTAAGATTGGTGTTTCAAGTTTAATATACATAAAAAATAAAAAGATTTCTCGTATAAAATTTACTAAATGACTTGTGGCTTTCAGATACTTTAAAGTCTTCACTTTCCACTTCTCTCCATTTCTACATAATACGCAGGACGCTAGAAATCGTCACTCGTCTCGGGTATGATAATGCTATTCAGCGATAGATGATAGTGAAATAATCTGCTCTTGCTTGGCTAGGTCGAATTGTTTTTAGTGAAAATTTCCTTATGAAAAGATGGCAAAAAGTAAAGTGAAAGTAAAAGTAAAATTTTAAGACTTATTTCGTCAAAAATCAATTTTTTAAAACAATCAAGCTGAGAGTTTACTATTGTATGGTAAGAAATTTGAGCAAGAATTGTGTAGGAGACATTAACCCGAAAGAGAAGGAGTCTCTCTTTGGAGCCACTGTAACATTTTTGGTTAAAGAGTTTGTTCACTTGAGTTGCGGCTGCGATCCCGTGTCGAGCTTGGAGTAAGCGTATCGCTAAATAAATATTTGTATAATTATTATAATTTTGAATTTATAACCTCTTAAGCAGCGAGATTGTGCACTGGGTTTGAAGCCCGTCGCTTAAAAAACTAGTCTAATAAAAACAAAGCAATAACCTCGAATAATTAGAAATTCCGATTTTGATGACGATCATGGCTAACTTACCATTCGTCGTTATAATACGACGATTTTCACTTGGAAAGTCCGCCATCCAAATGACGCAATGTATGGGATTCGCTTTAAAATGTGATGTTTCAATACATAGAATTTGCGTCCACGCCCCGACGGAAGAGAGGAACGATATGGCCAGGGATGCTTTCTGTGCTATAGATTCATCTTTGAGTGCTGCCCTACTCCGATATCAAAATCGTATTTGACAATATTAGCACCAAAGTGCTACCCTCCATTACGAAACATTGCCGAATGGTGTGATGATAATTCATCAAGCTATATGGCTGCTTGCGTTAAAGAATTCATAACCAAAGCGATCATGTTGTGATAGACGGGACTCTCCGAGGTCAAAGATAAGAAAAATTGGATGTCGAAAAGCTGCAATTACAACAGCCAGTCAAACGGGTTTCACACGTTTCGTGTCGGAAAGATGCTGAGAGTTGAATAAGGAAATGAAAAGTATTTGCAGACGTGCATCTGCCTACTAAATTGCTGTAGAAGTGAAACTCCAATTTATGAAGATGACATAAATAGATATTTTTGACACATCTATAATCGGCGTCTGCGGTAATCCAGAAGAAGAAGAAGAAAATTATCTAAAATACTTTATGCAATATGCGCTTTGTAGCCAAAAAAGCCGAGATCCTCCTCCAAATGTGCGCGTCTTAATGCTTTTTTCCAAAACTGGAGAGTCTGCAGCCTATTCGAAGGAGTCTCCTAACAGCCGATGGGTTTTCATAAGGAACTTTTATTTCTTGTCAAAAATACACTCGGATGGCTTGACATTCCTTGCCGGACCAAGACTCGGACTCGGACTATGACCAACCGAATGGTATTACGCACTGCTAACCTCTCGACTATTGCGACCACATCCAGGCTAAGTTTTGCCTAATTTATTTGGCTATAAACTTTCTAACAATTACATACGTACATATGCACGCGTTGAAGCACAAATAAGTCATCCGGACATTGAACTTATGCATTCGATTAATCAACAGCTGCCAGCCAGTTTTTCGCTCGTAAAATTAATCACAACATCGATTCTAATGAATTGCAAGCGGATGCGTTGAGTGACACATTTGTGGTATGGGGAAATGTGTGGTGTAATTTTACTAGCTTCAGATGTGGAAGACAGTCTCCGTAAAGAGCATGGTGTGTTTGCTGATATCCAGCATCACGATGTTGCCATACGTTCAAGTGAAAATTTGGTAGATAAGGAATAATTTCATTCTATTCGCTATATTGTATAATTTTTATATATATTTAGTTTAATTTAGCTAAATATTCTCCAGAGATACATATATTCCACCATAGAAAGGAATCAGACTTCTGTAAAGTCTGTAATGAGCGAAAAAGTCTGCTTTTGAACTTAACTTCTTCTTCTGAAAATTTGGTGTATATATATATACATATATAATCACTTTTTAACCAAAAATACTTATGTTACTAGTATTTATCCGAAATTGGAGTAGTAACTCCTTATATTCTTGGAGGACTAGTATTAGAGTACTATATTTCTGACATTATTTTACTGTTATAATTTTTTTATTTTCTGACCATTTTAAACTAGTATGAGACCAGCATTTTATCTATATTTTACTAATTTTGTTTCAAAATTGAAGTTGCTACATTCTCAACTAGTATGTGGCTAGTCTATTGTTGACCAAAGCCTGACAATTAAATTTTTTGGGGCATGTTTAGCTGTTAGGCTGTGTAATTTGTATATTATTAGCATTCCCACATGAAAGTTCATTTCTCTTTAAGTTAGTGTCAGAAGTATTAACAAATTGTATGTCGATTTTGAACTAGTATGAGACTAGTATATTTCTGATCGAAATCTGACAATTACCATTTTGTATAACATCATCAGTTATTTACCTAAATAGTCAATCTGGCTTGGCATAGTAATTTGAAAGTAGTTTTTAACTAGTGCATTTCTCTGCAGGAAAGCGGCAGAAGAGTCATTATAAGTCATTTTACTCGCACTGTAAAATACTACATACATACATACTCGCATATACATATAGTGTGGACTATGTTGAAAAGAGGCATTCTAAAATCGATTGAAAGAAAATGAAATGACCGCAATACCAACAACATACACATACATATGTATATTTTGCGCAAGTGCGTAGCCGTAATTGCAACACATTTCACTCACTTTTCAAAGTTAATAAACAGCAGCAGTCCGTTTCAGTGATTATTTTTAATTTTTTTTTCATTTGGAATTTCCCGCATTTCTTCATTGGTAATTTTCTCTTTCATTTCCTGCACATTTGCTTCTTTTTACGTACATTCACACTTTTCCATACTGAGTTTAGCAAAATGGAAAAATTAAGTGTTCTTTTAGTTTAGTTGCAACTTTTACTTACTTATATACAGTTGTATATAAATACTGGTGGAATTATGTGTAAATTGGCCTAAAAGCTTCATTCCCCAATTATAAAAATTCATTAACAGCCAGCAGAAATATTTTTTTTTTAATTTTTATTAATGTTCACTAATAATTTCTAATTAATTTTTTTCTTAATTATGACACTTTCACATTTCCAGAAAAATAAAACATTTCGAGAATAAGTGTCAAACAAATATTTTTATAATTAAACATGAAGGTAATATTGAAAGTAAAGGATGCGAGTATATTATTCGATAATTAATTCTATAATTCAATCAAATTTCAATTAAGTTATGAACTATTATATATGACGATTTTTTTTTGATATATTTAAAAAAGATTGATTTTTTTATAAATAAAATTTTATTGACTTACACTTTTTAACCCCAAATAAATTCATAAATAAAGTTTTGTTCTCCATTTATTTATTTATTATTATTATTTTTAATTACCTTTTCAAGCTGCAATCACGTTCCATACAAATTACTTGCACTTTCACTGTTAAATACCGCACTTGACTGATCCGAAAGGTTCATCAACCCCACTCAGTGCTGTAACAATGTAATGCAAAAAAAAAAAAATACATATATATATATATTTGCAAAAAATGAAAGCTCCGAAACAGTTGTCATTTATTATATATTTGTTTCTAAATATGTTTGCATTTATGTGTACTTATGCACAAGTATTCAAAATCGCTTCATCTATTCTTCACTCCCATATGTTATCCCTTGGCGTGGCAAATTTCAGCAAAATTAACATTGTCATAAAGATGAAGTTAAATACGTATTTTGAGATGAGCTTAAAATGCCAAATTTAACTTTCACATTGCAAGAAAACAAAAAACAAAAATGTTAAAATATTTCGAAAAATACAATCTTTTCTGCAAAATGAAATGAAGTCTTTATACTTATGTAGTTGAATAACAATTTTATTTTACAACAATTGTTACGGTAAAAAATCAAAAACAGTCACGTTGTCATTAATTGAATGATTTTTGTGGAACGTGCTTTTTTGCTTGTATACAGATAACTACATACGTATGTGCGTAGACATCAGAGATGTTGTCTCTTTATGATTATTTAGTGATTTTATTTCATGATTTGCTTGCATAACACCCGAGTACTCCACGGAGTACCTACATGGGATTATATTATGGAGTATCTGCGAAAAATAACATTCGAACATACTTTCTAGTGTCGAATACTATCGGCTTTGGTGAAAAACTATTAAAATAAATAAATTTAAATAAATTTATTTTTTATATTAATAAATATACAAAGGGTGATCCATTTCGAGGTTTTCTACTTTTTCAAAGAAAAAAACAAAACACAGAAAATTCAAATTCAATAGGGAATATTTATTATCATTCGAAAGAACATTCTTTGGCATTTATTTTTTGAAGATTATCTCTTTCAAATGTTGGCCGTGGCTACGCCTCAGATGGTCCATCCCTTGAGTCGAATTTTCGATGACTCTTTCGGGTATTTCGACTGGTAACTGGCGAATGTCAAGTGTGATGTTATGCTCCAAGGACTGAATCGAAGCCGGATTGTCCGCATTGACTTTAGACTTTACATATCCCCACAGGAAAAAGTCTAACGGTGTGATATCACACGATCTTGGTGGCCAATTGACTGGCCCATTGGCCCAATTATCTGCTAACCGAAGTATTCTCTCAATAAATCTATTGATTGATGCAATGTATGGGAAGTGGCACCGTTTTGTTGAACCCAAATTTTGCGGAGAACACGAGCTTCAATTTTAGGCATCAAATAGGCGGTTGTCAAGGCGCGGTCACCATTGACGGTTACGTTCTCACCGGTATCATTTTTGAAGAAATATGGACCGATGATTACACCGGCCCACAAACCACACCAAACCCCTTTTCCTAAATGAAATGGAAGCTCTTGAATCTCTTTAGGTTGCTCTTTGTCCCGAAAGCGGCAACTTCGCTTGTTTATATAATACCCATTGAGCCAGAAATGACCCTCATCGTTGAATAAAATTTGGCTAGAAAATGTCGGATCTTCTTGGAACTTTTCAAGAGCCCATAGAGCGAAGCGATGTCGCTTGGGAAGGTCGACCGGCTTCAGTTCTGTATTTTGTACGCTTTCAATTTAAGATCTCGACATAAAATGCGCCAAGTCGTTCCATACGTCAGTCCGAGTTGCTGCGAACGGCACCGGATCGACTCTCTACGATCTTCGTGTACATTCTCAGCTACAGCCGCTATATTTTCTTGACTAGACGTGCTAGACGTGGTCTATTCGGTCGAATATTATCCAATAATGAATACTGGAATAAAGTACCTCTACTTGGATCACCCTTTATAAATAATTGACAAACTTTGCCTACGTACTTTTGAATTCAACACGACGTTTACATGTGCACAAGTACACTAAACACAAATTTTGGACAATAAAACACACGTTTGTACATATCTGCAAATGAATGTAATTTGAAAATCGTTGCTTTGCTCTGCTTTAAATGAATTTACCACTTTATGTACATAAAAATTTTGCGCTACTTTTGTCACTTTTGCATTTGGCCTTTTCCATTCTGCTCATCTTTTTCGTTATGTTTATTTCCTTTTAACTATTTGAATTGGCATTAATACGTTTTTTTATTTCTTGCTCTTCTGCTTTTAGGTGGGTCTAATGAACTCGACAGTGTACGCATTAAATTTTTTGCAGCAAATGCTCGCTGAATAGTCGTAAATTTAAATATAAATGGCAGAAGAATAAAAAAGAGAGCAAAGTAAAAAGAAAATATAAAACTCGCTGATTTGTTGCTTCCTATGAGTGTAAGTTTAGTAAGACAAAGTGTTACTGCGGATGTGCGCATACTTTATGTTATGTGTTGTGAACCAGTACATATTCAAATCGATTTGCTTTGCTCGTGAACATATAAAATTGCAGGCGCCTACAACGATTTTTCTTTTATTTTTTTTTTCAAGAATATATGTACATATGTATGTATATATGAAATTGTAGAAGTTATCTGTTATGAGCAGCGCGTAGTTGGTAGTGGGAAAATCGCTACTTAATTACTAAAATTAATTGCGTTTATAACGGCAAGTAAAACATTAAATATAATAAAATAGTGCAAAAAAAGGTAAATACATGTGTATGTTGGAAAGGTTTATGTCTAGAATGACAATGAGTCAAACGCATTTCCCAGCACCTGGTTTTTCAAGCGATTGCCAGCTTTAGATGTCGGTTCGTTCAACTTTGTTGTGGAAGACGGTTTTCCATGAATGAAAAAATATCTTTATATATCTTTATATATATAAAAGTAGTTAAAAACTAGTTTATTTTATATATATGTCGATTATTTTTTCAACTCATTTTAAAGCTGAAATTTGAACAGAAATTTGATAAGAAAATACTCTCAATATCTGAATAAGACACTTGCGCTATCTAATATTCAAAATTTCATTAGTTCAAATAATATTCCGAAGGACATACTAATACGTCCTTTTTCGGATAGTTAGAGATAATCTGCTCTATTTTACCATTTCCTGTGGGGATCAACGAAAGTCCAGTGAAATTTTAATTGGTGTCTGAGTGATATTTTTGTCTATAATTGTTTGACACAAATGTCATCTACAGTCTCCAGATGGGTTGGTTGAAAGGGAAGCGCCTAAGCCATTTTGTAGGCTATTTTAATTTTTCAAGCACAAGTGTCCACCTCCAAACTAGAGGCTGTACCTGGGAGCATCCTTAAAATGTTCAGTCATTTTTTGTGCATGCACTGCACTCAGCTGATTCCGCTTTAGCTTGTGAACATATAATTTCAGGAATGGATTCTCTCCTATTTACGCATAAGAACAAAAAGTTTTCTTTTGCTTAATGAAAGTAGTAAAATTTTGATCTGTCTATAGTCTAAACCGCCCCACAATAATTTAGTGATGCGCCCTTCGTTGGAAGTATTCCATGACCTTAAGTGTTCTTCCATGGTTCACTGCGTTCGATAACATGTAGAAATAGGTGATGCTGAGTCTGAGGTGGTCGATGGTGACAGCCGCTTCTACTGCCTGGGACCCAAGTTATATTCATTGAGCTTTTTTGGAATATTTCTCTTATTTGCCTCTTTACATGTTCTCACACATTAAGATCTTGTGCTGACACATGAAATAGATTTTCCTATTAAAGCCGTTGCATATTTGGCACTTTTAGTAACGCATAATTCTTATCATCATTTAATTCGCTGGAAGACTAAAGCAAAATCAGGCGATTAATATCTTATTTATCTTATTGAAAGTCATTAGCCAATGTCAAAGGAACCAGCAATTTCATCAACAACAACTATGCGTATTAATAGAAAAAGTTGAATTGATAAATGACTGTATTTTACTCTGCAAATATACAATAAAAATTAAAAAAATAAAAGCTTACGAAGCTATGCTATGTTATTTAGTGGAATGATTTATATGAAGATCACATAAATTTTTGTCAATATAAATCAAATTGTGACGTACAAACATTAATAAACACCACTTTAAAGCGAGCATTTACTAATCGAAAAATTTGTTACTACAAAAGGTGTGGTGTAAGTGAGTGGTGGGAATAAAATTTTTTAGAAAAGATTTTAATGGATATAGTATGTATGGATATGGTAATTTTTTGACTAAAGTAATTTGTGAAAAAATTAATATGCGCATATATAAAAGAGAGATGAAGAAATAAAGTAATAATAAGTGATAAAGAGTTGAGTGTGAGTAGAGAAGAATGAGAGCGCAGTTTGTGGTTATTAATAATTTTTAAGATATTTTTTTTTCATATAATAATTTAATTATAAAATATTCAAATTGAAGTTTTGAGGCAGACGAAAAATATGAAATATATTTTAAAATATTAAGGCTGATTCTCATAAAACTTGTTTCGCCTTGTTTGACAGATGAAACTCTGGCCGCAGAGCGAAGCAAACTGAAGGTATGCCACAACGAAGGCCTAAAAATTGCCCGAATTTTTTATTTTTTTTTTTGTTTAATAACTTTGTAAAATGTAACTAAATTTAAATTTACAATATAAAATATATTATGATGTTATTTGCACTCTTATGTGATGTTTAAACATCATGTTTTGCATTAAATAAACTACTTTCTATGCGTACTTACTCATATAAATGCACACTTCAAACATATTTGTTAAAACGCAAATCTGTGGTAAGACGAGACAAAAACTTATATGAATCCGCTTTGAGAATTTTTAAAGCTCTGGAATTTGATATATATACGCAATAATTAATTAATTTAATATTTATTACTCAAAATTCAGACCACTGCCATTATTACTGTCCAATTACAATCTTGTTTGTGAATGTATCCAATGCGATGTAAAGGCTTGGCTAGTAATTTTAAACGGAAAGTTTCTCAATATCACTGCAAAAGGATTTTCAAGAATTTCTCTTTGTTTTTCTTATAAGTTTGACCTGAGAAGGTCGTAATATTTGTTCCAGTCTACATTTATGCATTATATTGTCTGGCAGTGACGGTGTAGCTGGTATCCGGACTCTTGTCCTTGGACGAAGTGGAATATTTTTTTATCCATTGCTTTCAATTTGGGGATACATCTCCTCAAGTTTAACAATCGCGGCTTTATAAAGCTGGACCGCTCTCTCGTCATCGCGAACTTTTATTTTGATCTGGTACCAGCCTGTATTAGTACATGACATTTTTTAACGCAGCTAGTTTCCCATTTCCATTGAACTTTTGGAATTTTTTCAACGGGATTACCCTCATCCAGGACTCCAATAATAATACGATTTCGCGCCACATCAGCAACCGATCTATTGGGCATAGTTTCTTACGGCTTCTTTGATGTACTCCTCTCGTTTTTCTGTTTTTTGTTGTTGTATTTATACATAGGTAATCCAACAAGTATAGGGGAAAAAGAAGTCCGCTTGCGCATAGCCCCCGCTACTCAAGTAGGGGTTTAATTATGGAGAGCGCTAGGTATCCCAATGTTCCGATCGCGACGGGGCTATTTAAGTTCCCCCAGCCAGGCTGATACTCGGCACGCTACACTTGACACTATAGCAAAACTTTATTTTTGTGATGTGTTATTGAGGAACAGTGAACACCTAACTACGAAGTCTTGCCTTTTCCAAATACCTCCTGACATTGACATGGACAACCCGCCTCCAGCCAGTCCAAACCGTAGTCAAGACAACTGTAGTATCTATTACCAGCCGACACCGTTGTGAAAGGTTCAGCGGTAGATTTGCGCTGACACGCCGGATTACCCTAATGCAAATACGTGTGAATTTCTGATATTGAAAACTTGTTAGTTTGTAAAAAAAAATATTAGCAAAAATAAAGTTAACATAAATCGCATTGTCAAAAAAATTAACCAAAACCACAAACATATAGGGATTCACAAAAGCGAAATTCATGATAATTTCGATTCGCACTAACCTCATTCGTTGAATTACTCAGTTCAATCGGCAAATGAATCATAAAATATGCCGTTCAATTAGTGAACTGGTGAAATTTGTTGCAAAACGTTGCATTACTTGACATATCCGATTGCAACATGCAAGCTCACACAATCATATACACGTACACACTCATACACATAAAGTCAATAAAAATGTTTAACAAGTCACCGGCAACGACATTGAAAGCTTTAAAATTGTAAACAAATAACGCAGTTGAAGAGCATATTCTCAATACAGCTGCTAATAAAAATCAAAACACACCAATGAAAAAAGAAAAGTGTATGTAAACAAAGACCGAAATGTCAAACGGTAAATTGTGTTAGGCAAAATGTGTGGGTAGGCGGAATTTCCGACTTTACTCGCTTAATTGCGAGTGACGAAATGACTTTGGACGATTGCTGTAGGCACAAAAAAAAAAAAAAGAATTGAATGGCAAATGAATTGGTGTGCAACTAAGTAAATAAAAGATTTAAGACACGAACTTGACATGTATTGTACGTAGGAAAACTATTCATATTGTATTATGGAGGAAATAACATATTTCATAGTTTCGTTATGTATTGTTATATAATGAAAAAGTAGCAGAAAATGTGTATTAATCAATGAAGTGAAAAAATATGAGTTACTTTAAAAACAAATATTTTTTTTGTCACTGTTGCTGTTGAAATGTGGGATGGCTTAAAAAAATTATTTTATTCGTAAAAAACGTTGAGTCATCGAATATTAGTCTCCAAAAATAAAACAAGGCAAAACTGCTTAAAAGTTCAGTTTCTGAGCAATCTATTGATAAGTTGTATGAGAGCTTAGTATACGTTATATTGAATTGATTTTACTGACTTTCTTAGCTTTTACTAAAATCTCCAATATTGCTTCTGAAAGTTCTGAACATTTTTGATGATAATTATTTATTTAGCATTTTTCCTATCACTTTTCCGATAATTATAAATTTACAAATGCAAACAACGTATGGCAAACTGGGACATCCTATGGTTATTGTGTTAAACAAATTAAAAATTAACATTTATTTTGAACTTCTTCAATTGTTTAATAGCTCGAAAATTTTAAGAAATTGAGTAAAAATCGAATTTCGAGTGATTTTAGAGCTACTCGTACTGATCGATAACCTTTTTCATCTGGAACTATAGTCATGGAAAGAAAAACTTAAATTTTCCTGCACTGATTTTTCGATAACTGGAACCTATATGAACTATAAAAAATATTGAGACAGCAAAGTAATTGTTCATTCATCGCCGAAGCCTTCTCGCTTTATTTATTTTTTCTAATTGTTTTTCTCTGAAATTTATTTTGAATTGAAAACGAGGTTTATTTAATCGGGTAAAATTCACAATGGCCTTTCTCCCATGTGGGGCAAAGTAGTTAAAATTATTTAAATTTTGTTGTCTAGAGTATATTTACCTTGTGTTGTAATAAATTTTTGAAAACACTTTATCTGTATGCCTCAGTGAAATTCGGTAGAAGAATTGACTTGGTCTATATATTTTCAATACACTTAGCCCAGACTAGGCCCATTCGATTCTTTTACGATTATCACTCAGTAATTTGTTTTGACATCTGCTATCTTAGACATCTCATGGAGGAAAGTAGCTACAAAATATCGTAGCCTAACTCATTTTTGCAGTTTCGGCAAAATTCATCTAAAAGGAATTGCCAGCATATCAAGCAGTGAGCTGTTAAGACTTCTATTACCTTGGAGTTTTCTTCTCTTTTGAGAAAGTGTATTTGTCGTGCCCTGTCATGATTACATTTTAGCCGAGTTTGTGTAGATGTTCTGCAAGTAGCAGTATGATTCCAACTTAATACGGTCTGCTTATAAGTAAAGTTTCTTTGAGAGACAGTTTACATGTAGCAAACGGCATACCAATTTTTTATTTTTCGGAAAGAATCTGCTTAGCTGTGCCTTGCCTTACAAGTTCGTCTGCCTTACATTTTCTCTTTGCCAAGAAAGTAAGGTAAGAGACAGTCTGTTTTATTTGGACAGCTCCTGTATAGATCGGTCTGTGGCAGTCTAGCATAATTTTAGAGATTTATTATAAGTAAGGCTATCGCTGAAACTAAAGATATCCTGCTTGGTAATTTCGAATTCAAGGTAAACTATTGCCTCTATAATATATAAAATTTATGCTTGAAATATATTGCCATGAATGGGTAATCTTAAATGCAACTTTAAAGGAAACAATTAATTTTTCATATTGCTCAACAAGCGGAAAATAAAATCTATATTTCTCTTAATTGAAAACAAAAAAATATTACTTTTTGCTCTGCAAGAAACCAAAATATGAAATTGTTTAACAATTATTTTTAATCTCTGCTCTCAGTAAATTGACATATTTCTTGTGGATATAAGTTTAAATTCGGCTGCAATTGCCAAGTGCTTAGCTGTGCATACTGCTATGCGGTCGAAAATCATCGAAAATTAATTTAAAAAAAAAAAAATTATTTAATTTTTCTAATTGCGGTCGCTCCTGGGCCAAGATTGTCAAAGTATTAAAGAAAGGCTTAAAGGAAAAATATTTTTAAGCAACGTTTATGTTTGGGTATGCCATATTTTTTAAATTTTAAAACAATCAAAGTATTAAGATAATAAATAATACAACATGGGTATTAAAACTATTGATTTCTCAAATTAAATATAACAATATGGTTATTAAAATAGATAGCAAAAGCTCCTAAAGGGTGTTGTAACCTCTTTGAAAAATTAAATGCAGATGATTTATGAAGATATTCTTGTAAAATGAAAAAATTAAATTTCCCAGCAGGTGGAAACACTACCAACAATTCCAAAACAAAATAAATTGCTGTGCTGAATGCAAAATGGAATATAAAAAATCATTCTAGGATTCTTGATGGATACTTAAGTAGAAGTTTTCAACTATTTAAGAATGCATTGGTATTGAAAAAACAGGTTTTAGAAAAATATTTCCTAAATATATAAACAAAACCTATGAAATAAAACAAGTGAAATGCTAATATAAATAAATTCTAGAACCTTTCAAGTTTTCCAATACTTGATTAACGAAACACATCTGAATGCCGCTACTAATTATATATACATATTTAAATCTAACCTAATTACGAGGAAGAAAAAGTTTTGCCTCGAGTCTAATTTTTTTAAATGTAATTTAATTAGATTCATCCACAAATATGAACTTTAATCAATAGACTCTACATGAAGCTTTGTTCATGTACAGCATAATTGGCTACTGAGCAGTACCACAGCCATATATACGATTTTTTTCTTACCTTTGGACACTGCAACTGCTTTATTTGATAGTAAACAAGAAGAGTACCGAAAATGTTCTTTGAAAAAATTGTGAAAATCCTACAGTTTAAATGCTCTTACAATATTCGAATGGTATAAGTGGAGAAAGAAATAATTTGACGTAAATATTGCTAAAACGTCTGCACCGTAAAATAATATATTTCTTACGAAATTAACAACCTTAAGTACAGGTGAGGATGCTCCTCAATATATGAAATTTAGACATGATGGAGACCAGGAAAAGTAAGCAATGAATTTCTGTTTTCTAATTCTTTATTTGAATAGGCACCGCTCAAGCGATTGGATCGATACGATGGGATCATGTGCAAAAGTTCACCCAAGTAAGGAAATGACTGTGTTTCACCTGGGAGTGACCAGAAATGATTACTTTACGATTACTCCCTGATATTTATAGAAACAATGAAAGTAAAACTAAATATTCAAATACTCTATTCCCAAATGAGTTGTACAAACCTCATAAAAACTTGATAGTAGTGGTAAAAAACGGCTCTTACATCATGAATCAAATCGAAGAGTCAAATGTTTGAAGCTATAAATGACAACAGAAAATCATTGATAAAAATCTTTCAAGTTAATTTAATGAGTTGAATATAGAGAAATACTAAAACAAGGTTAAGGGAATAAATGTGCTGACAGAGCAAATATTCTAAGTTTAATTTTTAAGAGTAAAATATTACTGCATTTGATGATGGTCAAGGAAACACATTTAATTTCTTTTCTAGATTTGATAAGAAGCGATTAGCGCGATATGCTGATGATTGAGAGCCTCAAATTATGATTAGTTAACACATTTTTTACTTTTCTATATACTTACTCTGGAGCAGTGTGCAGAAATAAATGGAAAAATTTCATTTAATTACATGAATTGTTAATTAATTTTTTCATTGCAATTTAAAGTTATTTTTTAAATTCTAATAACCTTGATAACAAGTTTTTGCATATAAAACTGAGAAAGCGGGAAAGACTTCTCTTAAAAATAGTCGCAGCAACTCTCTAATAATTTTCTTTAATTTATGCTTAACACTTTTTTCTCTTTACTCTCTCGTCTCTTTGTCACATCGCATTTATTGCGCGCAGCTTTCTCATGCTACTCTCATCTCTTCCCAATAACCATGCAACTTTTCGAAGCAGCAGCAGTGGGACTGTTGTTTTGTAAGTTGTGCTTGCAGCACAATCATTCTTCGTGGCTTTGCAAAATCTGCTCATTTTGTGGTTAAGACTGGCTTACAAGCTGGTTTTATGCACTGCGCCGGCTTTACCAATTGACAGTTCCAGCTTAAACGCGACAGCGTGCGGTACACATTTGCGCTACTTCTCATCCGATTCGCATACACGCTGCGGCGCATTTGCTGAAATCGTTCGTTAGGTGGATAAAAAATAGTGACTAATTTGGATGAGTGAAGTTACTGTGCGTTTAAGTTGCGTTTCTTACTGGCTTCTTATGCACAATATTTTATTTTGTATTTTTTTTTTTCGAAAGATAAATTTTACGTGATATAGTTAGGCCTGTTCATTAATAAAAAAAAATATGCACACACAAATATAAATATTTGCTAATGCATAGTTAAAGAAAACTTGCCACAGTTGTTACAAGCAGTGCTACAGGATTCGGTATCGTGTAGAGATTGAGCAAACAGGTGGGCAAAGAACGAGCTTTTATCTAAGTGAAAATATTTTTTAAATGGTGAAAAGTGATTTCATTATTTAGTTATTGTTGGTAGTTTAAAAAAAGTTGTTGTAACAAAGTTGACATATGTATTTTTAATATAGGTAATTATGGAAAAGCAAAAAAAAAATATTTTAAATTTCATATTTCGACAGTTTATAATAAAATGAATAGTTCAAAATCCGCATAGAATTTATCTGCTATAAAAATTATACAAACGCATTAACAAAATTTAAAATAATGCAAAATATGTGTTGGTGAATCACAAAATAAATCTTAATAAAAAATATGCAAATTAAAAATTTAAAATAGTAAACTAACCTGGAGCAGTTGTGAGCAATCTACGCAGCTACTACATGTTAACAATAAATAGAGATGTCAAAAAAAATTATTTATTTAACGAAACTGAATGAAATGAAATAAGAAAATACAGTTAAATTAATGCAAATTGAATTTATGCTAAATTGTTTATAATACTGTAAAATGTACAATGTTCAATAAATTGGTGCAAAAAATAAAAAATAAATTTTAAAGATATATGAAAAAACGTAGGAAAGTGAACCAAGAGAATATAATTAAAATTGCGTCAAACGTTAAGAAACTGCTTTTCAATTCAACAATAAAATTTATTTACTCTAATTTTCGGTTATCTCTATTTTCCACCAACGCGTAAAGAAAAAAAATGTTATCATAAAACTAAAAAAAAAAAAAAAAAAAAAAAGAAACGATATCTCCAACCGTGTCATCTGCATAAGTATTTTTTTTTAAATAAACAATCCAAACAATTGAATGATTTAACTCTTTCATATAAACATACAAATTTAATGCAATAAAAATAAATTTAAAATCACAAAATTATTTGTAGTTATTGCAATCAAAGCTGAATATAAATAAAAAAAAAAAAATTTCTAAAAACTGATGCTGGTTACAAAATTAAATTAGAAAACTTTTTCAGAACAATTTTTTTTTTTGTTATAACGAGGTGTTGATCTACAACAAATTTTAAAGCCAACTTTTTTCTGTTGAAACAAAATTATTATTTTTTTTGTGCTAAACTACAGTAAAACTATGATTTTCTTCGAATACCTTCCAGCATTTTAGTTACATACTTTGACTTTTTACTCATTACTTTTTCTTATAATTTGAAATTTATTTATGCAAAATGTAAAAATCCTTGAAATGTTAAAGAAATTTTGACAAACTGAATTGCGAGTTTTTATATTTTGCTGCTCGAGACTGCTTGATATTAGAGCTCCAGATTTTGCTCAAACATTTTCGAGTAGTGCGGGCACTCGCACATCTGCTCATTACTCATTACTCGACAAATTTTCGAGCCGAGCAAGAGCATGTCGAGTATTTGGACAAACACTTTGACTTTTTACTCAGCACTTTTTCTTATAATTTGAAAATTATTTATGCAAAATGTGAAAATTCTTGAAATGTTAAGGAAATTTTGACAAACAAAATTGATATTTTCTTGTTCTGCTGAGCACTTGAGCAATGTGCGAGTATCGCGCGAGCATCGAGCTGTTCGAACTGCTCTATACCCGGGTATCTAGAGCTCTACTAGATGTGCGGGTATCGAGAGCTCTGATAAATATATTTTCTGTATATAAATCAATCGAATTGTAAAATGCCTTTTTTGTGGCATTTTCTTCAGGATAATATTTTAAAAATATTTTTTTTTTTAAGTTTTAAGTAAATCTCTCAAATACGTGTCGAGTTAAACGACAATTAACAAAGAGCTGTTCGGCTGTTCCAGTATGCGAGAGTAACACTATAAATGGGCCGAGTGGATGGTAGTGCGTACTATCAAGCGAAGGGTCAGGGTTCAAGACTTGCCCATACCTTAAACATCCAAAATTATAAAAATTTAATTTTAAATTAATTCCTCTAATTACATTCCCCCACTGACAGGGAATGTCAAGTCTTCGAGTGTATTTCTAGCATGAAATAAGAGCTCCTCATAAACATCAATTAGCTTTAGTGCTTTTTAGTGCGACTTAGAATAAACTTCAACACATTTGTTGGAAAAACATCAAGATGCAAAACAAGTATTGGAGGAGGAATTCTGCCGAAAAACATTTTAGCGGTTATATAAAGCTGTGTTTTCTTAACGGTTTTAATTAAATTTATACATAAAGCATATACTTGAAGAAGAATTTTCTCAATTTTTAATAAAGTTTTTTTTATAAACAATTAGCTGTTAGTCCCCGAAACCTGGGAACAAATATTCTAATGACTCAATTTTATTAATTAAAAAACCTCCATCAGGCACCACATTGTCTGATATACATAGAACCTCCAAAAGATTTGTGATTCTCACCGCAGGCCATTCCTTTCCGAAAGCTTTTATGCAACTTTTTTTTTTAATTTTTGTTATTACTTTATAAAAAAAAATTTATTGGCAAAACTAAATAACATACTTAAAATTCTCCTTAAAGAAAGACAAGAAACGGTGAAACAAAAGTGAGTGTGAAGAAACTTAAAATTTTTATAAGTAAGTGAAAATACAGTCTGTGCATTTAACTATGTATGAAATCATATCTTTTGTATGCTTTTTTGATAACTCAAATTTATTTGATTTAGAAAATTTTTTAGAATATAAAAAATGTTTTCCTTTTCTTAAATATTTGGGGAAGTCCAAATATGTAAACATAATTTATCATTTTAGCTGACTTGATTTCAGATAGTTATAAGGACTCTAATAACTGGAAATATTACAATATTACAAATTCCTAAATAATTTTAAATTTTTAAAATGGATATGAAGATATTTTGATTTAATGTTTGGGGAATTACGTTAATTAGGCTTCATTTCAATTCCGAATGGACTAGCACCACTTTGAAAAATAACAAATTTGAAAAAAAAAAAAAATTTCTATAAAAATATATTTTTTTACGTAGGAGTATCATCATGATTGTGTTTCAATGACATATGTCACTTGCAGATCACAAACTCTCCTGAGAGGAACCATCTCCTACCCTTTAAATACTTTTGCATCACTTTAGGGTGATATTCGATATTTCTCATCTTGATGCTTACAACTATATGTTACGTGTTCTAGGAGGTTTTTTACGTTTTTTCGTTTTCATTAGCCTACCCATACTATTGTAGCGACGTTCTTGCTCCCAAATACTTGTCATTGCATCAAGGTATCATCCTTTAATTGTTCTTTTGTGGTGTTGGTATTGGTTTCTTGTTTCTTCAACTTCCATTTTTTTTATTTTTCAAAAGCAGATAGATCAATAGGCGTGCATTCGCTTATTACCGCTACATATACGCCTGACTATGATCAGGTTATGCTGAGATCATCCTCGGAGCTTATCATTCGTTTTGCCTCGATTACTTTTACTCAGTATGTCTGTCCATGACTGTGCAGCGTGGGTAGAGCAGGACATAAAATCTTGTCTACATAAAAAATTACCAATTTTTCCTGTTGGGGTCATCCGCCTGGCATCCAATCTTACGACCAGTGGAATGCAAATCTTTCTTAGAGTATCTGTTATGACAATTTCAATAGGAATGTGTTTCTTAAGCATAGGCTCATACTGCACGTATAATATTTCATCAAATCAAATCAATGGACTTACACCACTTTCACTTATAGCTCATAATTCTTAAATTCGTCAGAATTCGAAATGTTGACAACGGAACTAAAGACTTTAACGATAGCATGGTGACATGAAAACTTTCTGAGAAACGATTATGATGTTGGAAAATTTGATTTTAGCTAGAAACTTGTGGCTTAATCGGAAGTACTTCTCAAGCCTCACGCAGATGACAATTTCGAAGACTGCGAAGTCAGAAAATATCATAAAATCTTTATCATAAGGAAATATTTTTATTTCCTCAATTTACGTATGCACACAAATACTTAACACTTTTGCACTCAAAATCACTTATTTATTACTATCCGCTTGCATTTAATGCTTAATCCATTCTCATCCATTCGCAGCCTTATCAGCGCGCGCCTTGTCACATTGGACGCAAACGGTGTGTCAACCTGTGGCTTTCAGTGTCTTTCAAAGTTATAAGTTATAACCCGCTTTTGTCTATGATTGCATACATCTGTACTAGACTTTATATTGATATAACTCAACTGCATATGGCAAAGGACGCCAGGCACTTGCGCAGTTGTCGCATCGCCATCGCCTGTCGTCAACAGTTGGTAATTATGGAAATTTGTTGCGTGCATGCGTGCTATGCATACACTTATTATGCTCAAGGCTGCCACGAGGCACTAGCCTTGAAGACTAGCTTAAAAGAAAATTACTACAGCAACAAATACAACAACAAAAATAGCGACTAATTAAAGTCGCTATCTAACGAAATGGTCGTGTTGATAAGCAAATGTCATTTTTAGCAAAGCTTTGTTTTCGTTGTTGTTGTTGCCATTTTTCCGATTGCTACTTTACTCTAAGTGTTACGTTAATGTGCGCATGCGCGAACTAGATATTGTATGTAACATACACATACGCAATTAAGCCATGTGCAAAAAAAAAAAATAATAAAAAAAATTTTTTTTTACTGATTACGAGTTTTTTTCTGTGCGAAGCTGCTGCGGGTGTTACCTACAGGCATATGTACCTGCGCATGCGCATATATTAACAAACAAACAAGTATTTATGCACGGCAGTAGGCTTATAAAGCACACATGCGTATGCAGTCATGTACCTTGAATATTAAATAGTTGTTTCTTTTTTGGTTTTGTTTTTGTTTTCTTTGCTGCTTTCAGCAACTGGGCGTTTCACACACTTACTCTGTGACATGTACGTTGGCGCAGGGAGTGCACGTACGCATAAATGAAGTGTAAAAAACTCTCACTTTTTAATGAATTTTGCATTTGTTGATTTGTAATCAGTTATGGCTATAAAAGAAAAAAAAATAACAGTAATAATCGCAATGATATAGACCTTCAGTTGAAGTGGCATTTGGGGCTTGTTTATCGCTAATTACATACCTCAACAAATGAAAAAATTTTTTTTTTGGGTACGAGATCTAGTTAGTGATTTTCCTACATATAGTTTAGTCGCTACTCTCTGTTTTTTTCTCAATTTGTTGTAATTAGTGCTTTCGAGAGCATGGTTATTAGCCTCATAAGCATCTTTCTATAAATAGATCGATTTTGATATCATGTCTTCTTCGAGAGGAAGTTGTCTTCTTAATGATCTAAATGTGTTTTGTTAAATTTTGTGGGAAATACAGAACCAAAATGCTATTAAACCTGCAGCCATTTTCATAAAACATATTTTTTTGTACTTTAAGCTGTGTAGATTTAAAGATGGTTAACTTCTGATTAGGACAACAAAGTAGATATACCAAATACCCTTGTTTTTATTGTTTGCGGATGGTTCTGCCAAGCATCAACACTGTACAATAAGAGATTAGACCGTACGTGGAATGTGGGAAATGGGAAGGCGGAATGTAATAAACCCATCTTTCTGGTGCTAGAGATAAAATTATATTGCGCCCAATTACACTTTAAACTAGGTTAAATGAAACAATTTGTGAACGGAAATTCCTTAGCGTCGAAAAGATAAAAATGAATATTTTTGACGAATAAGAAGTTTTATGCAACTGACAACTTGAGTTCACTGTTTTTACAAATCTGACAAGTGAATTTTGTTAAACCTGCTTGGTATGCGTCTATATTGTTTGAATTTGCATTGATTCGCAGTCTGCACCAGAAATAGATTCTTTTGCAGGAAATCTGTCTGTTAGGGAGTTGTCCATTTCCTACCACTTGGATATCTCAGTCTTCTTTTCTACTGACTGTTATCAAAGTCCCAGTACAACTCGAGGTAGCTTTTTGGTGCAGAAAATGACAATAAATGGATCCCAAGTTGATATATCAACGTCATTGCTCTTCATACTTGTTGAAAAAAGCTACTTTTTCCACAAGTTTACATATTAAAACAATGCTACAGGTTCTCGGCATCAGAACCACTGTTAACCATTGTTATTAATAATTTTCCTTCTTCATCTTCTTCTTCTTCTTGGGCGTAAGCACCACTTTACGCGAGTATAGCGGCATCAACAATAGTGCGCCACTCGTCCCTTCTCTTTGCTGTTTGGCACCAGTTAGAAACATCAAGTGAAACCAGATCGCTCTCCACCTGATCCTTACAACGGAGTGCAGACCTTCTTCTTCCTCTGCTTCTACCAGCGGGTGCTCCATCGAATACTTTCAAAGCTGGAGTGCTTTCACCCATTCGGACGACATGACCTAGCCAGCGTCGCCGCTGTCTCTTAATTCGCTGAGCTATGTCAATGTCCATAGTCTGCTGTATTCGCGCCGTTGCCAACGCGCAACGGATCATAAATCTTTCCAAAAACTCTTCTCTTGAAAACTTTTAAAGCCGTTCCAGGCTTCTGCTTCATATGACAGGACGGGAATAATGAGCGACTTGTAGAGTTTCGTTTTGGTTCGTCGAGAGAGGATTTTACTTTTCAATTGCCTACTCAGCCCAAAGTAGCACCTGCCGGTAAGTGTGATTCTGCGTTGGATTTCAAGGCTATATTGTTGGTGTTGTTAATGCTGGTTCCTAGATAGACGAAATTATCTACGACTTCGAAGTTGTGACTGTCAACAGTGACGTGAGAGCCAAGTCGCGAATGTGATGACTGTTTATTTGATGACGGAAGATATTTCGTTTTGCAGTCGCTCACTACCAGATCCATTTGTTTCGCTTCTTTGTCCGGAGAACGCAGAACTTACGGTGCGGTTGTTATGGCCAATGATATCAATATCATCGTCTTACACTAACAATTGTACACTCTTGTAGAAAAGATTGTACTTGGTCTATTTAGCTCCGCAGCTCGTATTATTTTCTCCAGCATAAAAGTGAAGAAATCACACGATAAAGAGTCACCCATGTCGGGCAGTACTGCACGGTGGAAAAGTTAATCGTCCACATACTCTATGTCCCAGCAGCTAAGACAGTGTTAGGTAGAGAAATATCCCAACCTTCGACCATGAGTTCCCATCAGTCCGGTTGCTATGGTCAGGGACAGAGGTGTGCTCACGCCTTGTGTTGAGTTCGGCTAGGATTGTTCCCCTTTCAGCTAGCTCGACGGCCTTACAGTTCTCGAGCATATCTCTTGAACCCAAACCAGGATTTTTCGCATACAAACGTGAGATTGCTTAAAACTTCTCTGTCATTGAAGAGACGCTGGCAGAATATATTCTGTTACGTTGGGTCACCATTTCAGAGTTGAGTAACCACGAAATGGATTCTATTATTGCGGTTGGTTCTTATTTCTATTGTTGCTCATGTCGATAGCGAGTGACTCAGAGAGAATTTCAGCCGCCGTTGAAGACAGCTATAGATCTTTGATCAAAAGCTGGTGACAGAGAATTGCAAGAACTTTCGAAGGAGTTGAAAACGGCGCATCGTTTACCGATTACTTCATTGCAGGCGTAGAGTGTGAGTTTACTTTATATCGTCTTGACCCGTTCACTACCAGGTCCATTTGTAGACGTTTGAAACTTCTCTGTTTAGCTCTCTAGCTCATATTAGTTTCTTCAGCATTAAATTAAACAAATCACATGATAAAAAGTCACCTATTCTGAAATCTGAATTTTTGGTGTTTCTCAGTCAGTTTACAAAACTGTATTAGTTTTTCGGGGATACCAAGCTCAGGCATAGTGGTGCAGAGACAGTTCCTCTTTTAGTTTTGCTATCGAAGGCTGCTTAAAATCTACGAAAAGGTGGTTTGTGTGATTCTCTTCTCACGGGACTTTTCCAAGATTTGACGGATGGCGAATATTTGGTAAAGACCTCTGCTACCTTGGATATATATATATAATCTCTTTGAAGTTGGTTCATTTCACATAAACTCTTTCGATCCCATTTTTGTCCAGTTTCATGCGGTCTACTCATAAATAACAGTCTGTAAATATCAATTTACCAAGAAAAATCTGCTTTTTCTGTTGCCTCACAGTTAGCTTCATGCCTGTTGGCAAACACTCAATAGAGAAATTTCCAGTAGAGTTCTGCGATAGTGCAGAAATTTTTTTCGAATTTGTAAAAAGCAAACAAAGCTTTTCAAACATTGCCTGGCTATCATAATAATTTAGTAGACAGAAAGGGAGCACAAAATATGGGGTTGACCACCAAGCCATTTTCACCAACTCCTCCACCTCGATCTAATCGTATACCTGTATCTCAATACTGCTTACTAAAGCAAAGAAGGCTTCTTTACATTCCAGTTCATACTTTTAGTTAAGGGTTTGTTATTAATAAATAGAGTTAAGCAACAGTGCGGGTGCTGTTTGGTATGAAAGTGCAATTTTCGCAGATTTTCGTGTGTCCAAGCCGTTGATTACTCCATTATGTTGACTGCCTCGGGCGAAGGATATCAAGTGCACCTGATAAACCACTAATTGCAGTGCTAAGATGTTGGGGACTACATTTAAGGCATCATTTGGCGTGAGTTTGAGTGCAGCATCTATATTGATCAACGCTTATCCTTGTAGTTACTTATACTTTACTTTTGGTGTAAGCGTTTGTCACCTTGTTTGTTGCTACGTTATAACCATCTTACAGAATAATATTGGTTTTACCATTGACAATTGAAACGAATGATTATAGAACTCAAGCCAAAGATCTTACCAATAACTTTCCTACATGTTTAGTGGGCGCTGAAGACTGTTTCATACCCATTACTTCCATCGGTTTTCCCAATAGTTGAAGAAACAAAAAAAAAAAAGAGTCCGAAAATATTCCAGAAAAAAATCAGCTCTGAAAATATTTTTTTTAGCTACCGATGAAGATGAAAGTATTAAAAAGCAGAACTATTTTCGAAAGCGCATAAAAGAAATTAGATTGTATAATTTTATGCTTTTACTTTTTATTCAAAAATTATAAATTAAAATAACTTCGTTATGGGAAAGTAGGAGAAATAATAAATTTTTCGTTTTATTGTAGTGCTGCAAGATATATAAATATTTTTCATAATATGCATGATTAAGTTGGCTTTTAACTTTTTATACTTTTATATTTTGAAATTAATTTTAACAGCTCGCTTTAAATTAAATGTTAAGGAATGCTCGTAAAATTATCGTACTTGGTAAACAAGTTCGCCGCTTAAGTCTTTCCTCTCCACATGCGTGTGTATGTGGAGTCTGTGGATATTGCCTTACTTCAATAACCACTAAGTTTATATCAATATATATATTTATATATACATAAACATATGTGCATTGTAGTCTTGATTAGCCCAATCAATCATCATTTCATGCCAATTTTAGTGTTTTAACGACGACATTGTGTCCGGTTAAATTAAAAAAGGCATAATTTGTGTTGATAGGCATTTAGTTCAAGCTGCTTGTTTATGGCTTCAAAGGCGGTATGTGTTTGTTTCTCTCTGCGTTTTTTTTAGCATTTTCAAAGTAGGATATTGCTTTTAAAATAATTATACCTGCATTTAATCACCATCTAACGTATATATTTATGGTTATAACCTCAAATATGGCTGCAAACTAACTAGTTGGTGTAGCTATAAGGAAGCCTGCAATAATACTACTTATAGATGTGTTTGGGTGTTAATTAGAAAATTTTTATTGATGGCAGATGCCCGTTTATGGGCGTCTTTAAAGCGTTCTTATAAATTTCTCATTACAACATTCGAATAAATTATGGCATTTAATTAATTCATTTCATTTTATTTTAAAAGAGTAAAGAAACGTGGTTTTGCTCTGAGCAAATAAATTAATTTCAATTAATTATTGTATTACAATTATTGAAACTTTATTTGATTCGCCACAAATTGAAGTTGAAAAATAACGCACTTTACTGTCATCCCAGTATTTTATTTGAAGATACGAAGCACAAGGAATATGTGAATCAACTTAGCACCGATAGAGTTTTGATGTTTGTCATCGTATTTCATTAGAAAGTATTAAATATTTTCTTTCATTCAGTAGTCATTCAAGTCTAGAATTTTGAAAAATAAAATTTTTTGTGCAAATTTTTAAAGTTTAACTATTTAAAAATATATCTGTAAGAGGATATTTCAAAATTCAAATTATTTTCGTTGATACAGGTATTTTTCTGACACGGCATCCATGCCATCTCGGCCTTTACGGAAAACTTTAAACGGGTTTTTCTCGAAACCGTCTTTCTCAAAACGATGTCCAGGATTTTTCAGTTCTGCTGAACTGATTTACTTGAAATTTTTGGTGAGGCATTTTTATAGACTTCTCTCTGGAACTCATCCTCTTTCGAAAATTTCAAATTTTATAATTCTTAAAAATTGGAAAAGTCAAAAAAAGGTTAAGATTTTCTTTCAAACAGTCACCATTTTGTAAAAAAAAAATTTCCGACTTTTCCGGAATGCAACATTCCTCTAGATTAATAATCTTTTTTTGATTGTTGGTGGGGCTGAAAACGTGGGTATGGTCACGTGACAAATTCCACTTCATCAGATGTTAATTCGTGGAATTAAAAATAAAATATTTAAATTTTCTGTTTCTTTTTTTTCATGTTAATAAACAACTTATAAAAATATGTATCGTAAAAATACTATTTACGGAGCTTCAAAGAATACCAAAAATTCATCCCTCTAGACTAGAATACCCTTCAAAAATGTGACCAGCAAAGTTGAGTTGCTATCGACGATTATCCCGAAATATTTGAGTGATCGCTATGCCTTTTAGTAGGGGTGACAAAAAAAGAAGATAATTCGTATCATCTGGTAGAAAGGATCTCGTATGTTGCTGGGTTGACATTCAGTCTACTGCCTTTGCACCAGTTCTCTACAAAGCATATGGTGTTTTGAAGCAGATAAGTGGTGGAAGCGATTTCACAATCGTCACTATGGGATGTTTGAGACCCATTTCTTGCAGAGCTTCTGTTACAGATTCGGAAAAAGTGTTGATAAAAACCATCTAAATGGTGATCCAAGTAGAGGTACTTTTTTCAATAGTCTGTTTTTGACAGATCACTCGTGGGTCGTATCAAGCTGTCATGTTATTTTTTGGCATTTCATCGTGTAAAGACTTACGCTTGAACAACCTTTACAAATCGTTCAACTTTATTACGAAAATTCACAATTTGTAAAAAATGTGTTTCGTGCGCTTCGCTCAACTTATGGTTGACATAATCGGCCTACAAATTTTACTATTCACAACATCATCACACATCTTGAGACCCAGTATTCATTACTGGATAATATTCGACCGAATAGACCACGTCCAGCACGCAGTGAAGAAAATATAGTGCCCGTATCTGAGAGTGTACACGAAGACCGTCGGAAGTCGATTCGGCACCGTCCGCAGCAGCTTGGACTGATGTATGGAACGACTTGGCGCATTTTACGTCGAGATCTTAAATTGAAAGCGTACAAAATGCAGCTTGTGCAAAAAGTGAAGCCGTTCGACCTTCCAAAGCGACATCACCTCGCTCTATGGGCTCTTGAAAAGTTCCATGAAGATCCGACGTTTTCGAACCAAATTTTATTCAGCGTTTAGGCCAATTTCTGGCTCAATGGATATGTAAACTTGCCGCATTTGGGTCGAAAAGCAACCTTAAGAGATTCAACAGCTGCCATTTCATCCAGAGAAGACAACGGTTTGGTATGGTTTGTGGGCCGGTGGAATCATCAGTCCATATTTCTTCTAAAATGATGCCGGTAAAAACGTAACCGTCAATGGCGACAATTATCGCGCCATGATAACCGACCATTTAGTGCCTGAAATTGAAGCTGGTGATCTCCGCGACTTTTGGTTTCAACAAGACGGCACCACTTCCCACACATCGCATCAATCAATGGCCTTTTTGAGAGAACACTTCTGTGAGCAGATAATTTCAAGTTTTTGGCTGTTCGATAGGCCACCAAGATCGTGTTATATCACCGAGGAAGATGCCAAACGTTTATTCCTTCACCGCAAGTACTTTTCCCATATCCTCAACAATATCCTGTAGCGCTGTATCAACGGACCCTGTCTTTAGAGTAAGCATGCTGTGTTGTAGAGTTACTAATAATTGAACTTAAAATTGATTAGTCTGATTTATGACTTAATTTCAAACAGTATTTTGTTATCCAAATAATAGGTATGTGATATCAAATAATAAAAATGGAATACTAGCTTACTTTCATGTTCATTTGAACCTGAAATTACAATTAAATTTTAATTAATTTTAATTTTTTTACATTAAACTCAATCACTATGCTTTATTTAATCTTCACACATCGTACGTACATTGGCAATATGCCACATGCAACATATTTTTACACATGCATATATATGAACATACATATTTATGTACCTACCTTGTCATTAGTCGAACGCAGTTCTCTTGCATTTCCACTTAACATCAATTGATTGCTTGACGCCTGAGTTGCTTTGATCGAAAGTACGTAGAGCAGAAAAATTTGAAGAAAAAAGCCAAGCAACGATCAAATAAGTAGTTAAACAAACACACACACAGCTATGTGGGCACATACCATCTACGAACATAAGAGACACAGAAGTACATACATACAAGCAAAAAAAAAAAAACAATTTGAAAAAACTTACAAATCTACTGAAAAAGTTAAACAATTTTAAGTGCATTGACAACAAGCGCAAAAACAACAATTATTTACTATGTTTAGCTGTGACATTTAGCTTAAGTAGCTGCTATGTTGAACGTTGTTTACCTCTGCGTCCATCCGCGGTCGGCCTGTCGATTAGCAAGCAGCATGCCATACCCATTTACTCAATTGGCACCATATTTTCTTGCAAATGCATGCACACGTATATGTTTACTCTTATGTATGCACATACATATATATTTGCTCGCATTTGCCACGTACAAGTATATCAGATGGAATTATTTCTTTTTCTTTTATCTGTTTTCTGTTTTCTGTTTCTTTTTTGTGTTCGGCAACTTTTTTCTTTCTCTCAAGCAGCTTTACTTACACATACATTCATACTACATAGCGTATGTTTGTAGTGGTAATGAGTAGTTGAAAGCGGTTTTATGGATTTACACTCATGTCGCCTCTAAGTGCTTGATTATGCAGTTGAACTGATGACCTATGAGGAAATTATTTAATACGAAACGTAAATATTTGATGCTTAAGAACTGGAAATGGAAGCGAGGAAAAGATGGGAGTTAGCAACGGTCATGACGAAGTCTTTGTTCCCTACATTCATTAATATATCATATTTATTGCAAAATGCAAAAAATCGATTTCGATGATTTTCAATTGTAGTAAGAATTTCATTCCATTGGATGCTTCTTTGACAGATGTTTGACCCAAAATCACATATCTGAACAAATCGGTTATATAGGGATCATATAATATAGTCCGACGATTTTGATGATTTTCTTTTCATCAAAAATACATCCGCACACTCAGGTTCGTTCAAATAGCTCAAAAACTGAGATACTAAAGGGTGATCCAAGTAGAGGCGTTTTTTCCAATAGCCTTTTTTGACAGATCACGCGTGAGTCGTGTCAAGCTGTTTAGTATTGTTTGGCATTTTATCATGGAAAGATTTACGCCTGAACAAGGTTTACAAATCATTCAACTTTTCTACTAAAATTCACGTTCTGTGAAGAAAGTGTTTCGCGCGCTTCGCTCAATTTATGGTCTATATAATCGGCTTACTGAGCGTACTATTCGCAACACCTTCAGCCATCTTGAGACCCAGCATTCATTATTGGATAATATTCGACCGAATACACCAAATCCCGCACGCAGTAAAGGAAATATATATATATAACTCGAACTTACGTATGGAACGACTTGGAGCATTTGACGTCGAGATCTTAAAAAGAAAGCATACAAAATGCAGCTTGTGCAAGGACTGAAGCCGCTCAACCTTCCCAAGCGACATCTCTTTGCTCTACGGGCTCTTGAAAAGTTCCAAGAAGATCCGACGTTTTCGAGCTAAATTCCGTTCAGCGATGAGGCTAATTTCTGGCTGAACGGGTATGTAAATAAGCAGATTTGCCGCATTTGGGACGAAGAGCAACCCGAAGAGGTTTAAGAGCTGCCATTTCATCCACAAGAAACAGCGGTTTGATGTGGTTTGTGGGCCGGTCCAAATTTCTTCAAAACTGATGTCGGTGAGAACATATCCGTCAATGGTGACTGTTATCGGGCTATAATAACCGACTATTTGATGCCTGAAATTGAAGCTCGTGATCTCCGCGATATTTTGTTTCAACACGGCGGTGTCACTTCCCACACATTGCATCAATCAATGGATTTATTGAGAGAACACTTCGGTGAGCAGATAATTTCATGGTTGGCCGGTCCGTTAGACTTTCCTGTGGGGATATGTAAAGTCAAAAGTCAATACGAACAATCTCCTTTCGATTCACTCCTTGGAGCAAAACATCATGCGTGTCATTCGACAGTTACCCGTCGAAATACTCGAACGAGTCGAACGAGTCATCGAAAATTGGACTCAACGGATAGCCCATCTGAGACGTAGCCGCGACCAACATTCGAAAGAGATAATCTTCAAAATATAAATGCCAAAGAATGTTCTTTCGAATGATAATAAACATTCCACACTAAATTTTAACTTTATGTTTTTTTTTCGTTAAAAAAGTAAGGAACCGCCAAATGGATCAACCCCTAGTTTGAGTTCGAACAGACGGACAAACAGACAGACAGACGGATAAACGGACGGATGGCCATGGCTAAATCAACTTAACTCGTTATGAAGATACGATCGGTATACATTTTGGTGGGTATATCTCTTCTCCTTCTGGTACTAACATACATCGGACCATGGTTAATATGCCATTTCATGTTCATGAAAGGTATAAAAAATAAATAAAAGACACAAGATGGTGAAGGGAAGAGGCAAAGGGGTCATAAGTTCATAAAATTGGCAAATCATATAAAATAGTGTCTTGATATTTGCTTGAAATGCTAAAAGGAAGCAGAGAAACAGATAAAGTGGTCAAAAGTTTATTACAAACAAACCCATTTCTCCACCAGGTTTTAAAGTGTTGACAGAATTTGGTATAATATCGAGAGTGATGTCTCTATTTTGAGTAGAAATTTGGTTTTTGCGTTTCATCAGACTCAGTCTTTAATATTTGAAATTAAATTTGTATTTTACTTTAAGTGCTTGACTCATTGCAATATCTGACGGTTGGGTTAGTCCCTTCTACTGAACAATATATTTCCTAGTGGTCTACTCACTAACACCGCGTGCCTACATGCACACATCCATTCTAGCTCTTTTCTTCTCTACCATCTCACATTTTCCACTCTTAATGTGCTGTTAGGCCAATTGTGCTTTTAAGCGTTAACTATTGGCAAACAACGACATGTACACTAATTAGTTCGACATTTAAACCATGTTTGGTGCCACCAAAAGCAACACTAAGAAAATACACTAGAGACGTACGGCGATCCAGAGCATAAGCAGAGGCTAAAAAAGTAGCAGTAAGTCAATAAAGAATATCACTCAGCCGGGTAGAGGAGGAGCAGCATTAGCTTAGTTTTTCCTTGGCAATCTCACTGTAGGCTGAACCCATATACTTACCCGGCAAGTAAAGCTTTTAGCTGGAAGCTAATTTACTACCAGTTTGCACTATTTCATCAACTATTTCAGTTTCCAATATTCCTCCACGATATCTATTTTTTATCCCAGTACTAGTGAAATACTAACAAAACTGCACTGCAGTGGCGTGTTTTTATTAATGGTAAACTTCTACTTCCCCTAACAAATATCGAACTGCTATTATTTCATCATTTAAATACTAGTTCAGAACTAAAGGTTTCTTATACTAGTTTAGCTTTTCACTTCAGGGTTATACAACCTCTGTTGGATATCCAAAAGTGGCAGTGATGGAGCTAGACAAGGACCGTGCAGAAATGAGTTGAAAAAACCAACTCAACTGAAGTATAACGTCGGAAACGGGCATATATTACTTCCAGTGCCGCTGTCCAATACTAAAGTATGGTCTTGTCAGGAAGTAGTGTTGACACGAGCAGAAAATTAATTATTTATTATTTATATACATTTATATTCCCTTTATATTGTTTAAGATTTCAAAATTTGGAGACCACTCTTGACCAAAGGGGAAATTTAAGGAACTACAAAGGGTAATCAAATAAAGTAGAGTTCCATGTTTGGTGACGGTTAAGAGGCAAAACTCTGGAATTATAAATTTTGAGCGCTATATATATGTATAATAACTGAAGCAATTTTTGGTTGATTTGTTTTCTCCGACAAATGGGGGAGCCAACTTTTTTATTCTAATTCGCCTCCGAGCATCTGATCGATTTTTTAGTGGCGGTTTTGAAATTACCTGTCGACAGGCGACCGAAACGCATGAAGAAATGTTTTCTATAATTTAAAAATATTTATAGAAAACGCCTTTATTAAAAATATGAATTTTTAAAATCCTCTTCAAGGTGGCGTCTTTTCAACAAAATTAAATACCAAAATCGTCTTCCGACTACCAAATCTCAGCAGTATTTCTCAAGAAAGAGAGAGTGTTTACAACTACAAATATATAAGAGTGAACGTTTTTATGTTCACGGAATAAGAGGGTTGTAGGGGGTGTTTAGTTGTCGCTAACGAATTGTAACGCATTCTGTGAATCATAATTAGTAAAAATACGAGGTTTCATTGTTATTAGACAGTTAATATTTAAGCGATTGTCAACGAAGCAACGTAATCGGGAGTGAATAAAGAGAAAGATGGTGTATTGAATCGAGTTGTTATTGGAGACGAAACATGGGCTTATCATTATGAACCTGAGTCGCAACTAAACTCCATGCAGTAGCATAAAAAGGGCACAGCACGTCCTAAGAAGTTTAAGCTATCACAGTCAGCTGGTAAACTCATGTGACTCGGAAGTAATATTTTCGATCGATTATACAGAAAAATGTGTTTCTATAACTGGATAATACTACGATTAAATATTAGAGCGACTAAAAGAAGCCATTAAAGAGAAAAACCGTGGAAAATTGACGAAAGGTGTGCTACTTTTGAGCTGTATTGCGTTCACTGCCCTGCATAAGTAGGACTTCGATATTTTGAATCAACCACCATACAGCCCAGGCCTGGCCTCTAATGATTATTACCTGTTTCCAAAAATTCAAAAAGATATATATGTATTCACATATGGCCAAGTGGCTTAGAAATCACAAAATTATCTAAGGATATAGATAAAGATAGTGTCTTGCTTTATTGATAGAGCCGAGATCTTACTTCACTATAAATCTGCAATGGATTTCGGAATACAGAGACATTCTAGATAACTATGAGCAATTGATGACTCCATCAACTTGTAGATATTTAATTGAAAAATATACTATAAATAAATATGAGTCTGGGTGGAAAACTCCCAATGATCAACAAGCAAAAAAAAGTAACCAGAATGCAATATGAGCACATGATTACTATTGAATTTAAAAAGGAATACTAGGGGTACTATTAGGTCACTGTCTTACTGGTAGACCAGTAGCCAGTAGACTAGGGTTACTAGGCAACGTTTGCAGTAGAAACTGAGAGGAATAGAAAAAGTAAATAATCCAGAATATCTTCAGTGCGTATGCAAGGCTTTGTATAGAAAAAGATTAGCAACTATCGGTGAAGGTTTCTTTGACTCGGAAATTCCATACATAAAATTTCCTCCTCACGGTCTAGGTGTGTCGTCAGCCATCCGTGTAACTACCTATCTACCTAAAAGCATTTTCATAATCTATTCTCTAATGATTTTTCAAAATCATTTCTGCCGAAAACCTCTTCGAGTCGAAAATGCAAATCGGAGTGTGATCAATTTTGGTCGGATCTCAGAACCGTTGGTTCCGAAGTGTTGCTTAGGCGTTTTTTACCTAACCGAGTTTCTTTTTTAGTATATCTTGATGTTTTGAGTTTTGAGACACCTATAAGTGTCATCTCTAAATGTCTGAGAATTCCCGTAGTTTTTATGCAGCTAGCAGTCAACCAAACTGGACAATTTTCAAAACTTGATTGTTTTCATCCATCCGAATGATGTGGCCTAGCCAGCCCACCGCTGTCTCTTGTCTACGGATGCGCTGTCTCTACTACATTGTGTCCTACAAATCACTCGCAATACCTCTCTGTCGGAAATTCCTAATGCGGACCGGGTAATTTAAAAAGTTTCCGGGATACTTTTTACTAGGTGGTTTTGTTACTCTTCTTTTCGGGCAACACTAAACCGATCGTGTCAAAGTAACATGTGTTTGAAAGCAGACATACATATAAATAAATATTTTTCTTGAAGACAGTTCTGTAAATCGTCAATTGAGTAAAAAAAAATTATATTTTGATTCGAAAATGAACAGAGCTTGGAAATTTTGATGCACACACAGTAGCTCCGGTGGGCAATTTCTTCGCCAATAAACCACAAAAATTCCACATTTATGGAATTACGACGCTAATTCGAAAAATTTCAAGAGATCATAGGTTCTAATGGTCCATGTACTTGATTAAAACTAATTTTCAAATTTTATTTTTTTTTTCAAAAAATTAAAAAAAAAAAACCCGGAGACTCTTTAATTATGAAATATATCGTTTACAACGCACTTTATAAAGTCAAAATCTACTCAATCTTAGAAGTTGAAAATACGTCCACAATCTCCTATTTAAATCAATTCAGTATCTATGGAGAACCTTTTTTTAATATGTGAATTTGTAACATACATATACATATATGTGGAGAATTAATTCTCTTCTACAACTTCATAAACAAAAGAGTCTCATATTCTTTCCATTCATCCATTTCGTTCTCGCAGAAGTTTTCTCTTCTATTTTTTTTTTCTTCTGTTTTTTTAGAGTTCACATACATATGCACGTATGTGGTATTTATGTACGTATTCACAATATTTATGGAGTCAAATAGCAACTAACATAACATAACATAACATAACATAACATTGCATTGCCACTTGTTGCACTCTTGGGCTAACTTTACCTACCACGCGCAGGTCACGTTTGTATACATGGTGTGTTTAAGTGAAATATATACTGCCTGCATAGGTAAATATACTTCTATGTATGCATATGTGTATATGTAAGTTTGTGCAACAACTGCAATACAACTGTTCTTTTTACTGTTGTTTCTTCTTATGTTTTAAGTAAACACCCATATGTGTGTCTGTCTGTCTGTCTGTTTATCTCTCCGTCTGTCTGCCTTTAGTAAGTAGTTTTCATTGTTGATCTTGTTGGTGTTGTTGCTGTTGCTGCTGTTGTTGTTGTTATGACTTTTGCTGTTGTTCACACTTGTTACCAGCTAGCTGGCGGCTGTCTGTTGCAAGTTACTTTGCAGCTGCCAGTTGCATTTGTTACGCCGCAGCAGCGCTAATGTGCAGTTAATTAATTTTTGCGTTATCTTTACCAAACGTACATACATACATACTTATGCCAATATGCAATATGTATGCATGTCTGTGCCTGTAAAGTAAGTTCTGTTGTTATTGCAGTTGCTGTTGCGGCTGCTATCTTTTCTGCCGATCGGCGCTAATATAATATATATATGTATATTATTGTTGTAGTTGTTTTTGCTGTTGCTGCTCTGCTAGTGTTGCTACTGCATGCATGCGCCCAGCCATATAGAAAGCATATATGTATATAGAGTTGTAGCAGCAACTTGTTGCTTGTTGCTCGTTGCTTGCTGTTCTTCCTCAAATTGTTTGTTTACGGTAAATTTTATTTATATGTATGTATGAGACAATATATTGGCGAACTATAGCAGACATCCATATGTGTTGGTATGTTTCAAGTGCAGGTATTTGTATTTATATACATACATATGCACATGCATACATACATACGAGAGAAATATAATAATTCTTGTACGCACTACGCAGCTGTAATTGTTTTACTTTTTGTTTTAACCTAACTGTTTTTATTACCGCTGTTATTGTTGTTGTTGTTGCAACTATGTGGCAACTATGTATGTCTGTACGTAGCAAATACCGTTTTTCTCTTACTTAACTGCAGCCGCATTTTCGCGAATCAGCCTTAAAGCGTTTGTGATTCCTGTCTCGTTTGCTTTGTTATTAACATATTGGTTTTGTTGTTGTTGTTATCGTTGCTTTAGCTTTATCATATTGTCGCTCACATACATAAATACATATATACGTATAAATGTTATGTTTTCACACATATTTACATACATATGTACATATACAGGTAATGCTTAAGTTGCTCTATAAAAGTTGCTTCTCTGGTCGGTGTGTTGGCTCACACCATTCATTATCATTCAATCGAAGTTCAGTCGCCCAGACAATCCGACCACATTTTGTGACAGCTTATATGTATGTATGTAGTAGTTATGTACTTGTTTGTTTACAAAATATTTGCATTTAAAAAAAAATTTAAATCAGTTTTGGTACGAGTACTTTATGCAGTAAGCACATAGATGGTTGAAAACATTTAGGCCTACCGTATACTTATATAAAAGAGTTGCAAATTTAGAGCAAAACACTAAAACTGGAAGCTCAAATCAACATAACGTTTTAGATTTTCTTATAATAATTTTTGCCTACTTCTTTTTATATAAAAATAAATTCTGTTTTTACTGATTTTAAAAATTTACGTCGCTTTAGTTAGTAACCCTTCAATATGATAAGTGATAAGCGACCATTCATAGCTCTTTAAAAAAATGTATTAAAAATACAAATATAAATTTAAAGTTTTTTTTTGATATATCGTAACTTTCTTCATTTAAAATTTATTTCTTTATTTTTTTTTTTTTACCAAGCTCATGAGGTTAAAATGAAAATTTAATTATAGATGAATCCAAAAGTACGGATTCGAGTTAGTTAAAGAAAAATCTTTCGAAAGTGATCACCGGAAACTAATTACATAATCGAGATTCCCTACTTTTTTAAAGAAAAAATACAGAAATTTCTAATTTAATGGGGAATGTTTATTATTATTCGAAAAAACATTACTTGGCATTTATTTTTTGAATATTATCTGTTTCAAATGTTGGCCGCGGCTACGTCTCAGATGTTACATCCATTGAGTCCAATTTTCGATGACTCGTTCGAGCATTTCGACAGTTATCGTGGCGAGGTAACGATTGCCATTGACGGTTCTCACCGACATCATTTTCGAAACAACACTGAACCGTTGTTTTTTCTGGATAAAAAGCAGCTCTTGGCCCTCTTCAGGTTACCCTTCGTCCCAAATGCGGTAATTTTGCTTGTTAACTTATCCATTGAGACAGAAATCGCTGAACGAAATTTGGCTCGAAAGCGTCGGATCTTCTTGGAACTAGTCAAGAGCCCATTGAGCGAAGGGATGCCGCTTGGCAAGGACGAGCGGCTTCAGTACTTGCACAAGCTGCATTTTGTACGCTTTCAATTTCCATGGTCTTCGTGTACACTCTCAGCTACGGCCGCTATATTTTCTTCACTGCGTGCTGGACGTATTCGGTCAAGGCATCAATCGTCTCGGGTTTATCAACGTAGACAAGCGACTTCACATAATCCCACAAAAAAGTCCAGCGGTGTTAAATCGCGACGCGAGATAACGCGCTCACCAAAAGTTTCCTTCAATAAATTGATTGTTTCTTTGACTTTTTGGCATGAAACGTCGTCCACATCAACATCCTCCAATTCAGGCACGAAAAAGTCATTAATAATGACTCTATGGCGTTTCCCATTGACTGTAACAGTATGAGCGTGCAACGCGCTTGATCACCTTCCGGCTTTAATTCTGCCACATTTTGGATTTTGTAAACCTGCAAACCAAGATCCTTCCGAAAAATCTTCCATAAAGTTTCAATTGTTGCGAGCGATGGCGTTGTCTGGGCGCACTGTACGGCATCTTCGAGGATGCGCAGTATCCACTAGAGTAAGCGAGCGAAACCGATCCATGGTTGTTCGAATTACTGGCTCTGCTAGGCGATTATATGGAGCGAATATTGTACCCAACGCGCAATGTGAACCATTATCTTGGTAATAAGTATGCACGATTTTCAAACGTTGTTCCGGAGCAAGTCTGTTAATTATGAAGTGGAAATCAAACCACACGTCTAAAAAAACACCCTTTACATAAGAAAGAATTTTAAAATAAATGCAATTTAAACAGGACTGACGTGGCTATGTAATTTCATTTAATTAATTTTTTTTTTAACACGTTCTAGGCAATGTTAAAAATTAACAATTATTCCTTTCTTATGAAAATGTGTTCGAATTTCGATCTTTCGATAAATTTTTTTCCTATTTTGTTTTAATTCTTTTTGCTTTTATTTCCTACCAACCCCATCAACAACAATGATGAAATGAGTTTTCTTAAAAGTTGTGTGAGAAATTTATGCAGATGGGAAGTTAATTCGTGAAAATGTTCACAGACTTTGGCGGATGGCAGACGGGGAGTTCATTTACAGCACGATACAGTGGATGCCACACTCTGCAAGCTCTGGTAGTTGCCTCACGAATTTGCAATTACCGCAACATCAATACCAACACTAGCACCTGCATTTGTGGTTGCATTTCTTTGTGGTTTTTGTTATTTTAACTACTTTGATGCCGCAACATTGTCTGCCATCTGTGATGATTGCCAATCAGTGTTGGATAGCAATCGATTTGTTGTTGATTTTACGCTGTTTTTACAAATTCAATGTTGCTGCGCTATCAGTTGTTGCTTGTTGTTGCATTCATTTGTCGTTTGTATGCGTAATTTGCATATAAATTGTTTTTGTAATAACCATTATGTTATATTCTCTCTATATCTTATGCAATACTTCCTTTATACTTTGCTGCTACTTACACACTGACACACATATATACAAGTAGCTGCACTGGGTTACTTACGAACAACTTGCAACGACAGGTGAATGAAAATGTTGGAAAATGTTTGCGGCATTAGTTGTATTGCATAATTTTAACTGTTTCGTTTGTCTTGTTTTATTTTTATTGCTTTTTTACTTGAAGCGATGTTGTTAGCATGTCTTTTGCATACGTACAGTCACACACACACACATGTCTGTGGGAGCTCTTGGCATTGGGAAGCTGCAGCAGATGCAATTGTTTTGCATTCGTGTGGCCTGGAGACAACTAAAACAAAAAAAAAAAAAAACAAAAAAAAATATCAAAAGCACTCACTATAATAACAATGTAAAATTATTTACTTACTTAGTTCTAACGGCATGGTGAAATAAAGGAGTATTTAAGAATATATACTCGTACGTATGTATGTAAATATAAATGGGAATGGGAAACATTAAAATAGAAAAGAATGTGATATGCAAATCAATAGAGTACCGGAAAAATTAATTTATATTTTTTAGGTACATATAAGTTTGTATATATTTATGACATATTGAAATGGTATAGTAAGCTTTGTAAAATTATAACTTCTTCTTCTCTAATGACGTAGGCTTACACGATTATAAAGCGTGTTTTTTATAGAGGTATAGAACTTTAAGTTGGCATTACTTTTCAAGATGGCGACCGATTTAACAGCTGTCAAGTGATTTACTCTCAGTTTGGTTTGGCAATTCATCATGAATAGACTCACGCCTGAACAACGCTTGCAAATAGTGCAATTTTATTTCGAAAATAATGGTTCTGTGCGGAAAGCGTTTCGCTCACTACGACCATTTTATCGTCGACAAAATCTTCCATCAGAGCAGTTAATTCGATTAACCATGGAACGTTTTCGCACCACGTTTACTCTTATTGATAACTCGCATCCCCAGAGACGCCGTACGATGCGTACAGAAGAAGCTATTGCTGCTGTAGAGCGTAGTATTGAGGAAGACCCGAATGAGTCCATCCGCCATCGAGCACAGGAATTGGATCTGTGTCCATCCACTTTATGGAAGATTTTGCGGAAGGATCTTGGTTTGCGTGCTTACAAAATCCAACCTGTGCAAGAATTGACGCCAAACGATCATCAAGAAAGGCGTAGATTCGTCGAATTGGGCCCAAAACGAGATTACCGTTGTTCCCGATTTTCATAAGCGAATTTTGTTTAGCGATGAAGCGCACTTCTGGTTGAATGGCTTCGTCAACAAACAAAACTGCCACATTTGGAGTGAAGGTAATCCTCAAGTGTATATTGAAACACCGTTACATCCAGAAAAACTGACTGTTTGGTGCGCTTTATGCGCTGGTGGAATCATTGGTCCGTACTTTTTCAAAAACGATGGTGGTCAGAACGTTACAGTCAATGGTGATCGGTATAGAGCCATGATTACTAACTTTTTCATTCCTAAATTGAATAACCATGATGTCCAGGATATGTGGTTTCAACAAGACGGCGCAACATGTCACACAGCTCGTGCCACAATAGATTTATTGAAAGACATGTTTGGTGACCGCCTAATTTCACGTTTTGGACCTGTGAATTGGCCTCCAAGATCTTGTGATTTAACACCGCTAGACTACATTCTGTGGAGCTATGTAAGGTCATTGGTATATGCGGATAAGCCACAAACGCTTGACCATTTGGAAGACAACATTCGCCGTGTTATTGCCGATATTCGGCCACAAATATTGGAAAAAGTCATCGAAAATTGGACGTCCAGATTGGACTACATCCGCGCCAGCCGTGGCGGTCATATGCCAGAAATCATATTTAAAATGTAATGCCACAAGATTATCTTTCGGATAAATAAAATTCATGTCAATCGAATAATCCATCGTTGTTTTATTGCAACTTAAAGTTCTATACCTCTATAAAAATACCATTTACTTATAGCTGCACCAATCACTTCTTCCTTTCGCTGTTTGGCGTCAATTCAAAAAACCACGTGAAAATAACTCTTCGATAGGAGTGAAGTTTTTCCTCCCATTTGCTTCACTGTTACTTCATCGAATACTTTCAAAGCCAGCGTTCTTTCAGTCATCCGGATAACATGACCTAGTCAACCTATTCGCTGAACATATAACTTATACAGCTCATCGTTCTATCGTCTGGCAGAACCTTTCTCTCGGAAACCCCTAGTGTGGAATCATCGTCTACACCATATAGAACGGAGAGTTTGGTTTTGGTTCGTCGAAAGAGAACTTTACTCTCCAATTTCTTACTGAATCCAAAGTAGCATTTGTTGGTAAAAGAGAAGAACAAAGTAGCACTTGTTGGCAAACATGATTTTGCGTTCGATTTTACGGCTGACATTTTAACAATGCTGGATGGACGAAATTGTTTACAACTTTTAACAATGACTAATGGGGGGCCAAGATGAAAGTGTTTGTTTAATGACAACAGACAAATCCTCTTGCTCTCGCTCACCAAAATATGAATTCGCCTCTCTTCCTTAGCCAGTCTAAAGAAAGCACACCTTACCACGCGGTTTTTGAGGCCAATAATGTCAATATCATCGGCATGCCTCAGAAGTTGCACGTTCTTGTAGAAGATTGTGTCCGCATAAGCACGGTCTTTCGAGTAGCCATACAAAAATGTCAAACGGTGTCAAATCATACGATCTCGGTGGCCAATCGACATCGCCAAAAGGAGAGGTTAAGCGGCCGGGAAATTTCTCTTGCAATAAAGCCATTCTCGCTCGTGTTGTATAGCATATGGCACCATCTTGTTGGAACCACATACTGTTCAAGTCGTGTTGCCCAATTGCTGGCCAAAAAAAGTCGGTTATCATACGACCATAATGTTCCGAATTGACAGTGATAATCCCGCCGTTATCATTTTCAATCACACCTCCGGACCAAAGAGCGCACCAGACAGTATATATATTTTTTTTTTTTTGGTGTAATGGCCTTTAGTTATTTGAGGATTCTTGGAGCCCCAAATGCGAAAATTTTGCTTATTCACGTATCCGCCGAGTGATAAATGTGCCTCGCTGATGAAAATTTTATTGGAAAAATCCCGCTACAGCTTGTTGTTCAAGCATCCAATTGACGTAACAACGGTGTTTTGGATGTTCAACTGGCTTGAATTGTTGTATGAGCTGGACTTTATATGGATGTAGGTGTAAGTCTAAGTGCAAAATACGCCACAATTTGCCGTAAAGTCCCAACTCTTGAGAACCTCGAGAAATAGACACATTCGGGTATTCGGCTACACTTTCACTTACTGCATCGATCTATGAGGTGGAACGAGAAAAACTATGATGCACAGGCCTTATAATATCTGTAACCGATCCAGTCTATTCAAATTTCTTTAAAATTGTATCAATTGCTTAAGTAATTCGACGATTATATGCACCATAACCTCCTCTTCAACCACGGAACGTGGCCACGTTTGAATCACCATTTTTGTAGTACGTTTCAACAATACGTTTCAACCAGTGTGCGGTTGTCAGAAATGCCTGACAGATGCCAAAATACAGTTCTGCACTTTCGAAACCTATAAATGGATAACCCTTTAATAGCCGGTAAGCCATCGGCTGTCGCGCTATGTTGTTCTTCAAATAGATAATTTATTTCAAGCTACGTCATAGATGGGTATTGTAACGCTTATCCCTAGGTTGGGAATTGAATTTTACTCTCTCCGGGTGTTTCACTTCCACTGTCATCAAGCAAGATGAAGAAGAGTTCATTCCGTTCATCACATTCTCTCATAGAATTTTCGATGATTCCCTCTATTGGCCATCTTCTCAAACTTTTCAAACTCACGCTTTTTGGCCTCTCGCTTTTTCTATCTGCAAATGCACATCGCTTCTTTCTTAGGGTTGATCTCTACGTTGCTACGTTATACTAAACATACCTCAACACAATTTTTTTTTTGTGAAAAAGTATTGTTTGGGAAATTCTAAACGAAACTCCTTTGCTTTTTTTTTTTGGTTGGTACGTGAACTTGTACGCTGCCATCTTTCAGTTAAGGATTTTTTTCTAGTTTTATATTTTTCTAATTTTATATATGCATATATGTAATTTGCGGTTTGTAAGCTGAAGCGATTTTTCTAATTTTATTTTAACATTTTATAAAATAAATTTTCCAGCTTTTCACATGAAATCGAAATAAAAATAAAGAATATGTTAGAAATAATTTAGGTTAATTTCTAGATTTGAAATTTAAAAATAATTTCACTTTATATATAAATCGAATTTCAAAATATTTGTATTTATTATAACAAAAATCGTCATATGTATGTATTATATATTAAAATAATACTTTTTTGTTTTTAATTTTATATTTCCAGTAAGTTCTTATTGTCTTGGCGTTTGCTGCTACCGCCGCTGTTGCCGCTGAATAACCACTATTTTGCCCCGTCATTGAAATGAAGCCACACAGCAGAAGAGTAATTTACAAAGCTCCGCTTCAGTCAAGTGTATAAATATGCATCTATCGTTGTGTACTTGGCTTCCAACACTCAAGTAGCAACTCAAACGGTAAATCTTTCACTACATTCCTACCTACAATTTGAAGTAAAAGTGAAATTCTCAATATAATAATTATTGGTGCATAAAATAAATGAGTGAGCAATCAGTAATGGATAAATAAATAAATAGTGTCAATACAAAATGTAAGGAAAAAATATATTAAAAAAATATATTAAAAAATGACTAAGTGAGTGCTTGTGTGAAGTTAATGTATGTGCATACAAATGTAAGTGGAGAAGTATTAATATCAACAGCAGCTATGATATGCTTATAAATGGCAGATAAATGAAAATAAAATATTACAGAGTTAAAAATATTTTGGAAAAAGAATTAAAATTTAAGTATTAAAAAATTTATATATACACTATACTATATATATATATACTATATATATGTAGTATTTGCACTTTCATGTAAGTTAAAATGCAGTCAATTGGAATAGAAAAAAAATTATTTTTTATAAGAAATTTGGGATAACATAACAGCCAATTTATGTATTAATATTATGATAGACCACCTTATTAAATTTAAATCAGTCCATCAGTACAATCGAAACAATTAAGTTCTGAATATAACATCATTGAAATGGCTTCCACGACTTCTTTTGCAGGAACGAATTCGGTGTACCCAATTTTTGAGCACCTTTTCCACTAAATCAATTCGTATGTCATTAAAAGCACGTTCAACTTCACGACTTTTAAAGCTTGCAGAAAGTCTGGTTTATTGCTAAAGACCAATGACTTCAAATAGCCCCACAAGTAGTAGTCTAATGGTTTTAAATCACAACTTTTTGGAGGTCATTAAATGTCACAATTTCTTGAAATAATCGAATCTCCAAACGTTTCTCGCAATAATTCGGTTGTTGCACGTGCTGTGTGACACGCAGCCCCATCTTGTTATAACCAGATGTTATTAAGATCAACTTCTTCCAATTGTGGCCATAAAAAGTTGATTATTATCGATCTATACCGCTCTCCATTGACAGTAACTGTGCTACCAGCTTCATTTCGAAAGACGTACGGACCGATGATTCCACCAGACCAAAAACCACACCAAACTGTCAATTTAGGTGAATGTAATGGTTGCTCATGAATAGTTTGTGGGTTTTCTTCGCACCAGAATCGACAATTTTGGCTACTTACCGCCCCACTCAGATGAAAGTGAGCCTGATCGGGGAAGATGATTTTCTTAAAAAACTCTTTAACATTTTCAAGTTGTTCCAAGGTAAAGTATGCAAACTCACGACGTTTATAGTGGTCCAATGGCTTCAATACTTGAGTGAGAACAATTTTATACAGATGCAAGTCCAAATCCTTTCTCAAAATCCGCCAGGTTGTGGTTTAAGAGAGTCTCAATTCTTGAGAACGTCTCGGAAACGACAAATTGCGGCCTTCAACAACATTTGCCTAAACGGCAGCAATATTTTCATAACTTCGACCGGTTCTTTGTCTTATTGACACTTGAACATTGTATAAAGAAAATGTACGCTAGAAATTTTCAACAATTCGACAAATAGCGAGCACAGGTGGGCGGTTATTACGACCATAAAATGGCGAAAGCGCACGAAAAGTTGCAATTGCAGAACGATTGTTTTGATAATAATTTCATTGAATAATTTGTAAACGTTGTTCTTGCGTATATCTTGCCATGATGAAATTGTAAATATTACTGAATGCAATGAAGAAAAAAATGACAGATTATTAAAAATGGCCCAAACGCCGCTTAGAAATCATACCATCCCTATGGAAAACCCTTCATTAATTTAACATATTTTTTTTAAGTGAATTCCAATAATTTTAACAGAAAAATACAAATCGTTTCGAAAAATTGTAATAAAATATTTGAAAGCCTTAAAATCCAATCTGTTCAAAAAATTACAAAAAAAAATTTTTTTTAATTTTTTTCAACACATATAACTAACCCTTAACTGGCCTTTTATGAAAAAAACTTTTTTTAATATTAACTTTAATTAAATTATTTTTTTTTTTAACTTTTACACTTTTACAGAAAATCGTAATATTTGCAAGACACACTTAAAATTTCTAATTAAAATGATGGTAAAATATCAAACAAAAAAATAATAAAAAATAAAAAATTAAATAATAAAATGAAATAAAAAAAATAAAAAAATAAAATATACAAAAAATTAGGTTACATATGTCGCCAACGAAAAGTGTGATTTTTCGATTTCTTTCGCCGAAGGCAAGATGTAGCAATTAAAAAACAACAACAACAACAAAAAATAGAAATCAATTTTCAACTTACCTCCTAGAGCGAGTATGCTGTGCAACGACCATAAACCGTAGTCAAGAAAGTGTGCAATATTCAAGTGTTTTTTTTTTTTTTTTTTGAATTTCGCATAACAACAATTATCTCTAACAGCAAACAGGAGCTAAGAAAAGAGATAATTAAAAATTCTTCAAACTAAAATTTTCATATAATATATAAAGCTTCATAAAAAAGTGTAATAAATTAATAAATGAATAAAATAAAATTAAAAAAAAGTCATCAACCGCATAAAACAAAATGCATTAATTGTGCTGTCATAATTGCAGCGATTGGCTTTTACAACGATAACAACAAACTCCACGTACGCACTCACTACTGCTACTATGCAACGTAAGGCTTCTTCTTCACACATACAATACAAATATACATACTCGCATTCGTCAAGCTCTACCGATTACTGTAACTTTTTGTCACCTATCGTGTCGCGGCTGCATGTGTGTATTTATTTTTGCATACATATGTGAATGTGATTGTGATGTTTTCGCGTGCTTTAAAGTAAAAAAATATCAGCAATGCCTTTCTCTTCATTTGTTGCATTTTTGTTTGCTTTGCACTTTTATTTGTTGCATGCTGCTATTTTGCTGTCACACTAATTACCTATTGTTATTGTTGCTGTCACCGTTGTTGCTATTTGATTTCTGCAAAATTTCGTTATAAGTTTTACAACAAGTTGGCTGGTATAATGACAATGCTGGCTTGAGGAGCTTCACGCAACAACACACAGTTTCCATTTTGGTAAGTATTTAATTAATATGCATATGTATATGTGTGAAATATATCCCTGCACATATTTATGGGCCATTTGGTCCAATGGAGTACCTATTGGATAGATCTACTGTAGTGTACTTTGGACCAATTTACATGCTGCCATCAGTTTGGTGTTAGCCGATCATTGCTCGCATTTTAACGATACTACACGAAGTTGTAATTGCGCAATAATTTTTTTACACGTTTACTGAAAATGTATGAAACTGAAATTGAGTCAGTTTCATTTCATTAGTGAGCTCTGGTAGTATGTAAAGTACAGTAGTTGGAGTTAATATGTAGATTCCAATTAAAATCGAACAATTCCGCAAATTGAAACATGGTATATACTTGTATTTATTAGTAATAAATTATTAATATTAATATATATTTTTATAATAAATCTTACGTTTTACTAGCTCTTTACCAAAGCGGATTGTATTCGAAACTAAAAAAAAATTTTAGTATGTAAGTTTTCGCAGACACTCGTAATACAATATAATCAATCACAAGATAATCCATGGATAATTTTGTGGAGTAGTTTCAAAACTGATTTCTTTTACGTGCTCCATGGAGTACTCGAATGAAATGCAGACGTGGAGTATATCGTCCTAGTGTGCATGAAGTAATCGTATCGATAGCAGGATTTTCTCTATTCTAATAAATAAATATGATGAACGACACTGACACCGCGCAATACTTTATTTTGAGCTAAAATCACTACGAGTAGGAACTTAACGAATGGAAAAGACAGGGCGCTGCCTTGCTCGGTGCGTGTACGTGCAGGTATGTGAGGTTGCTCATAGTAAGCGAAGCATTATTCGAATATAATTACTTTTTTACTAAAAAGATGAGGAAAGTACTGGTTATGGTCGTAGCCAAACATGAAATTATGCACCTCCTCTGCCAACCAGTTTTTAAATGAAACTGAACAAATTTATCTTCCGAATTTAATAATACTAGCTTCGTTAGTACTTAAATCATTCAAAGGTGATTGCGTCTACACACCTCAGCAATCATTTTATATGCGGATTTGCTAGGCATAAACTTGTAGGAACGTATTGAATAACTGCGATAGAATATAGAAAGCAATTAGAACTCGGATAGCCAGGCGACATTGCTGTTCTTATCGTCGCAAATGTCAGCGTCAGCTACAATTGTAGGATAGTTATAAGCTTACTGGCAGATCAGCTCGTTTTCTCCATAATCCGCGTTTCCGGTTAGAAGAACATTTTCTGTAATGAAATAACTGATGGTCTAGTCGGGACAATTTCTTGACGATTCCGAAGCGGAGTTAATCTCATGTCCGCATAGCTCACAACAGAAGGAAATCCACAAGCAACTGTAAGATAATAAAGCATATTTCGTCCAAATAGGACCTATTGAACAAGTATGCATTGAAAATGGCTCTGGCCTAAAATAACGTTCAGCTCTCTAACAAATTCAACCATCAGCTATCAAATCTGGAACGAATGACCATGAACGATACTTTAATAAGGAATTTAGAAACCTTTGCTTCATGCCCTTCATATTTTCAAATCCGTTACAGAAGGTTAACTCTTTGGGAATGTATAGGGTGTTTTTTTAGAGGTATAGAACTTTAAGTTGGCATTACTTTTCAAGATGGCGACCGATTTAACAGCTGTCAAGTGATTTATTCTCAGGCAATTTATCATGAATAGACTCACGACTGAACAATGCTTGCAAATAGTGCAATTTTATTTCCAAAATAATTTTTCTGTGCGGAAAACGTATCGCGCACTACGTCCAATGATACGGACCAATGATTCCACCAGCCCATAAAGCGCACCAAACAGTCAGTTTTTCTGGATGTAACGGTGTTTCAACATACACTTGAGGATTACCTTCACTCCAAATGTGGCAGTTTTGTTTGTTGACGTAGCCATTCAACCAGAAGTGCGCTTCATCGCTAAACATCCCTAAAATGGACGTAGTGCGCGATACGTTTTCCGCACAGAACCATTATTTTCGATATAAAATTGCACTATTTGCAAGCGTTGTTCAGGCGTGAGTCTATGTATGATGAATTGCCAAACCAAACTGAGAATAAATCACTTGACAGCTGTTAAATCGGTCGCCATCTTGAAAAGTAATGCCAACTTAAAGTTCTATACCTCTATAAAAAACACCCTATAGTTTGACCATTGATCTTAGTTTCGGTTTCTGGATGAAAACATCCGTAATCATATGGGATGTGAACATTTTTCGGATGTTCTGCGTTCTCTAAAGTATTGTTTACAGAAATTTTGCAAAATTGAGCATCACCTCAAAATCAGTCGCTTAGACTTCGTGCTATAAATCAATAAGATTTCTAATTCTACAATTGTTTTCAAGTGGTTTTCAGTGAAAATTGGTTTTCGATGTGTTTTCGTTCGACGGATTTTATATTGCGAAAACACAATTCCTTACGCGAAACTCCAGAAAGCTACTATAGCGTCTACCACCATCCGAAATGGCTTAAAGTTGAAGCGGCGTCATATCTGTATATCTGAACAAATCCGTTATATGGAGACTCAATGATAGAGTCTTCCGATTTTGATAATTTTCAGTGTCAATTCATTACTTGTATATATATCTACCAAATTTCACACTCTTAGAATGCTTTTTTGACGGGTTTAAGGCCTAAATTTTCAAATCTAAAAAATCGGTTGGCCGCAATAGCCGAATGGTTAGCATTGCGTACTACCATTTCGAATGCCAGGGTTTGAATTTACGTTTGAGTAATATCCAAAATTAAAGTAAATTAATTTTTTAAACTGCGGTCGCCCCTCGGTAGAGATTATCTAGCCCTCCGAGTTTAATTCTGACATGAAATAAAAAAGCTCCTCATAAAAATCCATCAATCGTTCGAAGGCGGCTATGAGTAAATTGCAGGTCTCTCCATTTTTTGGTAATCACATCAAGACGCAAAACCACAAAGCGCCAAACATATATGGTTGGTTTTGACAAATCTATGTACTTGTATAAATATACCACTTCATCTGCGTAGAAAGTTTTTTTGAGATATCTCACAAATTGAACGAATAATTTGCGTTCAAACAGATGGACAATGGCAAACATGGCTAAATCGTCGTTCTAATCCGATTGGTATAGATTTTGGTGGATCTACATCTTCTTTATCTTGTACTTACATACTTCATGTACATTAAAGGTATAACAAATTTCTTCTGAAGAAATATTCCATATTCAACATTTTTAAATTTCAAAGTAAAATATTTTTATTTTACGAAAACCTGTCTTGTGTGAAATACGTGCAAATTTAACTAAAGAAATGTGGGTAATAGGTGCATGTCATTAAAACCATCATGTGTACGAAATCAAGCAGGACATAAACCCATTTTCTATTTCGAAATTAAACTTTATGGTGTACATAAAGCAACTTGAATAAGCATAAAGGAGTTTGTGCTAGTAGAGTCATAAAAAATATTGCTAATTACCCTGCCTTCTCGTTAATTACCTATCATTTTGAGCTACTTGAGGAAAAATTAGAAGTTCGTTAAATCAGGTAATAACCAAGATAATTAAAATTAATATGCAAAAAAACGTAAAGTTCCTTGCCATATTCAGATTTATTATTGTCAACACAGTTTGTGGGCCACTAGGTCGAGTAAGTAATATCCAATTTTGTGATCGAGTGCGAATAATAAAGACTGATTTGGACTTTTTATTTTAATGATTGCCTAGTTTTTTGTGACCAACTACATTCATTTTGATCATATACCCATCGGTTTATGAACCAGAATTTTATTTGGAATTGCAGCTTGAATTAGGTATTTGCTATTACCCAACAATTCGAGAAACATTTCCACCAATATCAAAATTTATTTATAAAGAAAATTACATTCATATATTTTTTCTTCACTCAAATGCGTAAGAAAATTTATTTCGAGTTGAAAAATTGCCATGATGCCCAAAAAAAACTGTATGTTGAATTAACGTGAATTTATAAAGAAAAAATAATTGCCTAGTATCCACCAATGTTAGATTTTGTAATCAGAAAATTAAAAAAAATATTAAACATATATAAATAATTTATTTTATTTTTTACTGCCCCTACAAATATATCAATTTTCCTAATATGTAAAATTATAATTTATTAAAAAAGTCTTTTCCCATTACTAAGTTCGAAATAAAAAAAATTTCTTGTAAAATATAAAAATTTTTCGTTTAACCATTTTACATTTTACCTAACAGATTGTGAACGAAAGACTTAAGCAACAAACTTGTAAAACAATTTTTTAAGTTATCTTGTCTTTGTCTAATAAAAACTAATTTTTTTAACTAACTAAAAATTTTAAATCACTTTAAGTACCTTACTTAATTACATCCCATAATTTGCAATAATTTTATATTATGGAATAAAAAGTTGCACACATTAATAGCATGTAAAACCTTCACGTAAAATTTCACGACAAGCAAGGTTACAATTACATTCAATTACCACCTTAATTCTTCTGAGTAGAGCTAAAATTAAAAAATTTTAAACGAAAGAAAAATAAAATAAAACATTACATAGAAGATTTACACTCAAAAAAGGTTGAATATTAAAAATAAACAAAAAAGCACCGGTGTTTTTCGGCCATGCCGAAGTCTTTATACCTTACGTAAACTTATCAAATTAATTGCAAATTCCAAAATTCGATTTTTATAAATTTCATTGTTAATATAAACCTGAACTTACGTCTGTGGAAAACCAAATTTCACGTTCTTAGGTTCTTTTTTAAGGGATTTTTTTTTTAACTAAAAACTTGTATCCGAACAAATCGGTTGTTTGGGGTTAAATGATATAGAGGTCCGATTTCGATGATTTTCAGTACCAATATGCAATTCATAATATTCGTAAAGAGAGTGCCACATTTTTGGCTGAGTTTTGACCCAAGCCTCACATCTGAAAATATCGGTTTATGGGAGCTACATGTTATATTCTTCCGATTTCAATGATTTTCAGAGCCAACATACAATTAATTATGCTTCATAATAAATTTCCCGTTCTTAGGTACTTTTTTGACGGATTCATGACCCAAAATTTCAAATCTCAAAAATCGGTCGTATATATGCTATAGTAGTCTAATCTAGCCGGTTCCGACAAATAATCGTTTAACGTGAGGAACTAGTTTCCACTCAAACAAACAGACGGACAGACGGACGGACGGACAGATGGACATGCCTAAATCAACTCAGCATGTGATTCTGATAATATTGGTATATATTTCGGTAGGACTATCCCTCCTCCTTCTGGTACTTACATACTTCGGACCAAAGTTAATATAGAAATAGTATTACAATTCTACCCGCTTTACAACGTTAAATCGCCTTTTCTCAATCAGTTTATTGAAACAAACTGACAATGAAAGAAAACCTCTTTTTTCTCACCTGTCATGCGGGTTATTAACTTGGGGCGACAACCCTATACCACCAGTCATTAGCACAGCAGACATCCGAGTTTCATTAAACTCGATTCCACAAAAGCGCTCCAATTGTTTATAATTTTAAAGGATCGGCGTAAATTAGAGAAATACCTTTCCCACCTTATCCTTCCGATGGAGTGAAAATCTTCCACATACATTGCTTCCACCAGAGGGAATCGCATCGCATACTTTCAGAGCTGGAATGTTTTCATCTATGCAAATGACAAGGCTTAGTCAGCGCTGCCGCTAGTTCTTGAATCCATGAATCATCTCATACAGCACATCGTTCTATTGTCGCCATCACCCATACGCCTTCCGACCATAAACCTTCCAGCAAATCTTTCTCTCAAAAACTCCTAAAGCCGACTCATGATTGTTTTTATAGTCTATGTTGCTGTATCAGAGGGTAGGACAGGAATGATAAGGGGTTTCTAATGATAAGCCTTTGGAAGAGGACATCAATTTTCAATTGCCGACTCAGTCCAAAGTAACACCTGTTGGCGAGGGTGATTCTGACTCAGCTTCCAGAGCTAACACATTTATCGGTGATAGATAGATGGATACATATATAGATAGACGAAATTATCAACTACTTCAAATAACATTAGCGTGGCAACCAAGCGAAAGTTTGAGTCTTTGTTGTCCTCAATCACTATTTTATCTATTAGTCTCGTTTCTTATCTAGTTACTTTACCTAGTCTGAAGCCTCGTTTGGTATCGAAAGGCTTGGAGAGGACCTTTCTAATACAGATAGAGTTTTTGGATGCTAATAATCAGTTTTAGATGCAACTATCCAAGGCTCGTCGATTGATCGATTTTTCCGTTCCATTCCATTTGGTGCATTGTGAATATTTGGTCAATGATTGATGTACGAGTTCTTAATCCTTACTGACGTATTTTCGTCGATATTATTTCACATTAAACGCCAGACAGGTCCTTTCGTGGGATATTAAGAAGACTACTAATATGTATCCCTCTTTAACCTTTATTTGGACAAGTCGAAAACCAATGACGTCCGACAGTTTCTTTACGGGGAGCATTTTTTATATGAATTATTTTTTATTTGAGTACTTCTTCCGATTCGTAAAGAAATTTATAGACAAACTTCGTCACAAAAGAGCGTTTATATGTTCGCGGTATGAGAGGCTTAGCCTCATTAGTAACGTAATTCACATAATATAAATACGATACATGGTTACTAGGCAATTAGCCTTGGAGCTATCGTGCACCAAGCAACATAAAAGCGCTGATAAAGTTGCTTCCATAACTGGAAAATATCATGCTTCAATATTAGAGTAACTAAAAAAGGCATTAAATAGAAAAGACAGGGAATATTGACGAAAGGTGTGCTAACGCGTTGCGTTGGCTCCCTGCACAGGGTGGGCTTCAATATTTTGAATCACCCATCATCCTTTAAAAAATGAGAAAATGGCTGAGGGACAAAAAATGTATCACCTGTGCTGAAGTCAAGGAGGCAGTTTCGGCATATTTTGAGCATAAAGAGGAATTTTTTTTAGGGGATAAAAAAATTAATTGAAATATCTGAAAAATACATCAATCTTGCAGGTGCATACATTGAAGGGAAAAAAATAATACGGTTTTTATATCTACTCTTCGTTGCCCATTCCGCGAACATAAAATCGCACCCTCGTAATATAATGATTAAAAAAAAAGAATATATATATATATATATACATGTGAAGCTCTGCACCCGCTTCCTGCTAAAAATAGAGGCATTGCGTCTTTTTAAATGATTTAAAAATAAGAATTAAAAATAATAAGATAAAAAATTTAAATGAAATAGGAGAAAAAAGAAACATAAAAAACTAAAATTAAATAAAAAAAAAAAATTATAAATAAAAAATAAAAAATTAAATTAAATAAAAATAAAAATATAATTTATATATATTTATATAAATGTATATATCATCCATCCTATGCTTTGTAACCTTTGAAGCGGTTTTCGGCCAAGTTGCTCTTCCAATTTGTGGTTTTGCGTGTTGATGTTTTTAGCAACAAATAAAGGAACCTACAGTTTCATGCCAGAATTACACTCGGTGGGCCTGACATTTCCCGGCAAATAATAAAATAAATTTTCTTCTTATGCATTTATGCCTAAGCATTATAACTAAATATTTTTTATTTTAATCAGAATTCTACTTACAAAGTGCTGAAACTCTATTTTAAATAAATTTTTATTATAATGGGAAAATTTTATTTTTCCAATATTCACCAAAAAAAAATTACTTGAAATGTGAAATATAAAAAAATTAAATAAATAATATATTTTTCCCCTAAATTCAAAATTTATGAAATTCTTTCTCTTTAAGCAGTAGAATTTGCAACTCTTCAAGTTAATTATTTTCAAGTATTCCGTATTATTCTCTTTTCTCATATTGTATCATAACTCTACTCACTTATCACATAAATGAGTTAAGAAGAATTTCATGAAAAAAGCTATTAGTAAATAAATTTTTAATTTGAAAACTCAGTGAAACTGCCAGCTTCTAGGTCACATATAAGTGTTGCCACTAATTCATTTATGTATTAAAACATTACATCATATTTAATTGATTATTATGCTAGCACTTTTTAGAGTAAAATTAAAAAGATTTTAAATAAACATAACTATCTGACTTATTTCTCACCTCTTGCTGCTGTAGATTTTGTTTGTTTACCGCAATTGCGCAATATTAAATAGCTACAAGTGCTGGTGTAAGAGAAGTGTACAGAAGCTTTTACCTGCCATTTTGTTGAACCCAGCAACCATTTAGCTTGTGACATCAAGCAGAATAATTACACTCAAGGCGGAAGAGTTTAAAAGCTACGAAAGCCAAAAACAAACCAAAAAATGTTGAAAAAGTGATAAAGTAATAGAGTTAAAACTGCATTTTGCTATTTTCAGAAAGCGTTAACAAGCTACCAACATAATGACAAACTTACATAATTTCTAAGTGAAAAAAATACGTTGCAAAATATTATATATTTTATTTGTGTACTATTTGAAAAGTTAAATAACTCAGCGTTATACTTAAAAGCCTATATACATATACATATACACACTCTCCATAAATTTCGTGTTGATAAATTCGCACATATACATATGTATACTCCTACATAGTGTGTTATGTGTGGCAAATTATATGACAGCGTAAGCAATATTTCGTCATAATTTAGCGACAATCGGCGTGCAACATGCAACTCCATCGTCGCCATATCCCCTACCACCGAACAATAGCAACGGATATTTAAACAATATCGTAATTTTATTATGCGCAACACATAACGCACAACGTAACGTGCATAAAGCACGTCTAGACTAAATAATATGTATGCAACAAACAACCACAATAACAACAAACAGCAACAATAGTAAATAGTTTGCAAATGATTTGAAGACAATAAAAATTGCCGGTAGCGCACCGATGCGCCATTTAAATGCCAAAATGCCAGAGTAATAAAATTTTGCAGCAAATTTCTTGAAAAACAACAACAACAACAATTTATAAACATACATAAGTTCAACACAAATGGAGTGAGCAGATGGAAATGAAAAGTGAAGTTTGAAAAGCGCAGATTGCTTAAGCGCATGATTGTTGCTTAAGTCACTGTTGATTTTGTTGTTGTTGATTATGTTAGCTGTGGCTGTGTGCGTTGGCGTAGACAGAGCTATGCAATATTTAAATGCAACACAGTGTCAGTAAAGAGTTTTCCACTTGAGCAAACAGTGATACAATAATAATGATGTGACTCTTCAATTATTTTTCTCTGCATTTAATTTTCCTCAAATATTTGTCTTTTCCTGTTTTCTTTTGCTTTTATTATTGCACAATTTCGAATTTTTCTTTCATTAAAGATGCCAATGAGCTTTGTTTTATTTAATTTCTGTTTTTTTTTTTGTTTTTTGTTGTGACGTAAAAATGTTGCAATCAAATGCCGATCAAAGAAAAATAATAATTTGTTTGGATTTATGTTCTCATACATAATTTTTGATTCTAGACATTGAAATACACGTAAGTCTTCATATTTAGTTCACTTAGTTGATATTTCAATTTATTTTATAGACAAAAGAGAACAAAAGAATTAAAAACCTTAATCAAAATCAAAATTTTTGTTTCAATATTTTTTCACGTAAGAGAAACTGAGGTTTCTATTGTGAAATCAAACCCAAAAACCCTGTTGGTGTTATTTGCTATTAACTGAGAAATAAATTAAACTGTAGTAGCGGGCAAAATCACCATGATTTGAAGACTTTGGTGGACATTTGTGGAGGTGATTTTTTTGGCAAAAGTCTAGGGCTTCAAGCAGATTTTGGATATCTGTATCTATAATTCCATGCTTCCGGGAACATAACTTGCAAAATTGGTGCATATGATTGACACAGAGCTGAACATAAAACGTTTCATCGAAATGGGACATTCTTTAGGGAAAAAGACATGCCAAATTTGCAAAGTTGTCCAAGATGATCAAAAATTGTGATATAGATGCTAATGCGGTAATAATTCAGTAATTCAACGATGTCGGTCAAGACAAATTCTTGGTTTTTCAATTGGAATTTTGTATTTATTACAAATCACAACGACAACTTCAAAATTGTTCCTGAATAATAATAATCCGTATATCGTTAGGCGCGACGGTTGGAGACAGGACATCCAAAATTATAGAAAATAAATTTTTCTAATTGCGGTCGCTCCTCGGCAGGGAATGTCAAGCCCTCCGAGTGTATTTCTGGCATGAAATAAAAGTTCCTCATAAAAAAATCCATCGGCAGCTCGGAGGCGGCTTAGAATAAATTGTAGGTTCATCATCAAAAAAAAAAAAAAAAAAAAAAAAAAAAACATAAAGACGCAAACCCACAAATTGGAGGGGGAGCTCGACCAAAAATTGATTCAGCGGTTACAAAACGACATATATATATATACATATCTACTATCTATCTAATTTCTAGCGACTTTTAGGACAATTGCTCAATCTATTCATATTAAAATTATGCTAAAGCACGGTATTTTTGTATAAATAACAAGAACAGAACAGAACTAAACTGACTAAATAATACATAGCCCTTCCTCCTACCATGTGCAAGGCACTGATATGAATATATCTTTGAATTTAATGTTTTACGATGCGCAATCAACGGCAATTTTAATGCTAATTAAAAGCCAATACACAGCGGCAGTAAATCACTTTTTGCTGGAGCTCAAAGAATATCTTTAACCTATAGATATCCTGTTCTCAAAAGAAAATACATAAATAAAAAAATAAGATTAATCGTTAAATCCACTTTATGTTTTAAATGACATTGAAAGTTTATCATTAAAAAAAACCTATCAGAATAACTGTATGTTTGCTCCTGCTGGGAAGAGGAGAGCTAAGCGGTTCCAAAAATATATTGTTGAGTTCATGATTTTTTGTTGTTTATTTTCAACTTTATTTTTTAATAATTTTTTTTTCTATTAGTTCATTCAATTTTTTTCCCATTGAAGTTCTTAATTAAATTAAAATGCAACACTAAATATATTTCCTTCATTAAACTATATCCAATATTTTTATTATAACTAAATTAATTTTTCTTTTGCTATAACTTTATAGAATTAAATGCAAAGAGGTTAAAGCGTTGAAGTGAACTTTCCTTTAGTTTCGTGAACAGACAAAACCAGCTGACTTGCCATTCTGATAAGTACGCCAAAGAAAGATTTTATTTATGTTACTGTTTTATTAAAAAATAATTAATAAATTTATTTTTATTTTCGTTTTCATATTTTCACTTGTGTCTTCTTTTATTTTTATTATTTTTATTATTACGTGTTTTCAATCTACTCTTGAGAATATTTCAATTAAATTCGCTGCTTCTTATTATATATCTCCTTCAACCAAATTCTTAAATACTCACGTTAATAGCCTTCTTCTTCTTCTTATTTTTTTCTTCAATAAAAACGAACAATCGTAAAATATATTTATGAATATGAAGAAATATTGAAAAAAAAACCAGCCACTGACCATAAAAAATATAAATCAGTTACGAAGATATGCTCATTTATACATATGTATATACGAATATATGTGTATGCGACGAATGATATGAAGAACTTAGCACTTGAAAAGACTTAAAATACCTTCATTAACCTATATATTACAATAAGACTCGCTCAAGGCGGCAGTGGTCAGGTGACTGAGGCAACTGACTGGGTTAACACTTCACAAAGGTGCTGCATACACTTTACAACTCCAAAGGTTAATTAAATTCAACATAGCGGTTTCACACAAACAAGCATCACAACACAATAAAACAGGTGAAATGGGTAAAATTGAAATGTAAATAAGATGTGCTTAAGAAACAATAGAGACAGCAAAAAACAGAACAGTGCTGTGGTAAATTAGAAAAAATTGAATTTTCCAGCGTGTTAAATAAATGACTTTGACGGGATTAAATATTTAATAAAAAAAAAAGAGTTTTATTTTTTATTTTACTTAAGATGTACTACTTAGGGTGTGATAAAATTTGCATAAAGTGTGGAGAATATAAAAACTTAACCTCAAATCTCAGATTTAGTGTAAATGAAAAATTGAGAACATGAAAAATGTTAAGTAAGAAAAAAGTTAAGTAATAAATATGGCTTAATTATTCCTTTTTATACCTTTCATGACCACATCAAAACGACGAGGTGTATTGATTTAGCCATGCCACTTTGAACATTTGAAATTAGTCTCTCGGAGATTTGAGATATTTTAACAAAGCTGGGTACGGAGTTGTATTTTTACATTTATAAGATCCCTTTTCGGAAGCAACTTGTTTAGATGTGAGCTTTTGTAACTAGTAGTGAAATATTTAGTATGCTACTCATGTAAATGCATATAAATATTGGCACTGAAAATCGTCAAAATCGAGTTTTTCATTTTGCTAGAAATTTAATATGTTCATGAAAGGTATAAAGACTTCGGCATGGCTGATTACAACTTTTCTTTTTTTATATTTATTAGAATACACCTTTTCGAGTGGGTTGGATAAAATGGAAAGTGATGTTGGTGTAGATGAGTAGGTTTAAAGTCATTAAATGCCATTTTACTCCGCTACCCGGTTATTCGGCAATACCAACACGTCCATATGAGAGAGTGCTGGAAATTGTTGGTGTAACGCCCACCCGCTCGATCTCATACACTTTAAACTTGTTTTTCTCAGAACAGCTTTTTTCTGCACAGCGCAGGTAAAAAAAGTATATACCCGAATTATCTGAAATTTTATTATGTTATTCAGTACACTGGTAGCTATCTCCCGTAGCATAAAAATTTTATTATCTTGATAACTTTTTAGTTTTTTAGCTCAAAAACGGATAAAAAATTAGCTTTTTCGGTAATCAAAATTCAAATATTCAAAATTTTCGAAAAAAAAATTATTGTTTATATAATCTTTGTACAGGATATAGCTACGCTTATACAAATTAATAATCTCCTTGGTTTTTGTGTTCAGATAAGTGCAAGAGCCGAAATTTCCTTTCTTATATTTTTCGTCTGCAAATGCGTCTCGCTTCCCTCTTCAGCTCTATCTATCTATCCCATTCCGCATGTGTTGTAGTCGATCGCAAGGTTGCGAGGTAGGCAGTCTGCTTTCTCTCCACTGCAGTTCGACATTCCTCATCGCACGATATGCCTACAAAGTTTAAATATTGTTGTTTATTATTATCACCTTAAAAAAATATTGAAAATGCTTGAAATTTCTCTAGGCCAGCATCTGCCCTTTATATTTTACCAGTAGCGCAATCTCTAATTACGACCTATGACGGAAAAACCATCAGCTTATTATTCTAAAAACTATATGGGTTTTTCCCCTAACCTTTATAAACCATCTAGGTTGGTAAAAATGCAGCATGCACGAAAGTATTTCAAATTCGCTTTGGCCCCTAATTTTTTTCTGAATTTTTCACACAGCTGACCTAAATATATCAAAATAAGAAGTAAAAAAGAAATCCAGTGGGTACATATCTATCGCACTTGTTTACACCAGCGTTAAAAAATTTTGCAAATTTTTCTTAAATAATTTTTTTCAATTATTCATTATTTTTATAAGTACACACACCTACGCAAAATGTTACAAAATAAACACAACTATGCTCATTGCCCACATCTATTTATTTTAGAAAGTGAACGTTGTTTTCGTAAAAATAGAAAAAATATGCAATTGGGAAAAAAAATAATAATAATTAAATATAATGAATTGTTCCAAGCGATACTCAAACGTTAAGTGGACGTGCGAAATTGATAAAGTCTTTAAATACTTCACGCCGCATTATTGTACAAATGTACACGCATACGTACATACTTATATTTTTATTTGTTTCTTCATTTCTTTGAAATGCGTATTTTTTTTTTCAAGCGTGTGGCGTTGGTGTTGTTGTTGTTGCTGCTGCTGATGCTGCCTATGGCGAGAGTGATGGGTGAAAATTGCGCATCATCAATATTTTGCCATTATCCCACGTAAATAACCATGCCGACAAGCATAACAAAGCTTTGTAATGAATAAAAAGCGTACAAATCGCCGTTTTTTGTAAATAATTTGTACGAGCACTCAGTGATTTGCTTTGATAGTTTTGTTTCAATGTACTTCTGCAATGGCTGTAGAAAAATGAAAGACTTAAGCAACAAACTTGGTGATAGGCTAGCATTCATACATGCGAATGTGGGCTGCCTGTTATTAAGCTTGCAGCATAAACTTTGTATACAAGTGTATGTATGTATGTTGGCATTATGTTTGATTTCGATATGCCACCGAATAATGCAACAAATAAATGCCATCACATATTACTGCTAACAATAATATTCAATAAGTAGCAATGCAAACAACAAATATGCTCATTCGGCAGCGATAGCAATGCTATGAAAAATTTACAGAGAAGAAATACCGTTTCGCTACAAATAATAGCGATTATACTCTGATCGATTCGCTTCTCTTTGACACGCGCGTTTAACACGCAAATATTGTACATGGGTATACATAAACTGTCCTGCTGGAAAATGAAATTAAAATACGATGCGGTAGGAGTAAAAAATTTTATATTATGACATATCTTTTTTAACTCCCTTGATTCCCATGTAATAGAATTTAAAAAAATTTATTTAATTTTTTCAAAAATTAATTTATCCCAAATAATATATAACTAAAATATATTTTTCTAAGTAATCTCTTGAGTAGGGCACTCGCATAAATAAAATAAATAATCACTCACATTCCAATTATGCATAATTTCTGACTTTAAGACGATTTTCAATTGAAGAAACATTAAAAAAACAATAAATTTCGTATTTCTATACTTCACAACGATAATCCCAAAAAAATTTTTTAACTACATTATTTTATGAATTTGTTTAAAATTCATCTATTTTCCACTTTTATGTAATCAAATTAGAAAATTTTTTAAGAAAAAAATATTAAAAACTTTTCAACCAGGCAAAGTAATTTTATACTCGTATTTATCGGAACCCATTATATTTTAGAAAGCTCGATCAGCAAATGGATCAATAATAAAGAACTATATATTATTTCTAAAGTGAAACCAAACTTTGTTTGACCGTGACTATAGTAATTTTCTTGCAGATTTCCTAGTAACAGGAAATAGTGTTTGATAGCAAGATTTCGAGAAACAGAAATGTGTAGGAGCAGGTGAAGAGGGCAACCCTAGATCTCCTACTTTATTGAATTAGGCACCGCTTACACGATTAAAGCCATCTTTTTTCCTTTAGACACCGAATGGAGACACCAAGTGAAGACATATGTTTCTTCGCCTGATCTTTATAACGAAGTTGAGGTTTATATTGGAACGAATTTTCGTCATCCCTTGTCAATTTTGGTTTTGTAACAAACCGGTTTCGGCGAACTACCATCTTCAGTGCTTGACTTCGTTGAAGATGGCGGTTCGCCGAAACCGGTTTGTTACAAAACCAAAATTGACAAGGGATGACGAAAATTCGTTCCAATATAAATCTAGTATCCACCCTGTTGGAAAAACACAAAACCAAATCAACGAAGTTGAGGTCTCTCATTTCCTCTGCTTATCATCGCCATTTAATTCGATTTAAAGCAGTCGTCGCATAGAACATAAACTTTTTTTTTCGCCGGTTAAGAGTGAAATGATACTCCGTTTTGAAAATTTTCTAATACTCTGATCTGCAAAGCTCTCAGATGTCTCCGACTTGTTCCAAATAAGACCGGACAGTAGTAGTACAGGTGCCAAATATATTAATAATTTCCCCTGCACGTTAGGGGTTCAATAATTTTCCCATGGTAAGGCATGCCTGTCGTAAGAGGCGACTAAAATCCAATAGTTTCCGCGACAGTCGGGTCTTTATACCGGAACGGAACGGCTTTTTATCCTGCCAATGACTGTCAGTGCCGTAATATTCCCCGAAGCCTAATTTGGGGAATTTTTCTGCAGTTACAACAACAACAACATCTTGCTAATGCCTGACTCCCTCCTACGACTCACACATCTCAGGTCAGGAATTGTCCTGTCATTTTGTCTGCACTGTCCTACAACAGTCTTCTAGCTCTCCCGCAAATTTCATTGTACAAAACCGTTTGATTCTTTCGTATTTCATGTGCTGCTTCAGTCGCCAGATGGATGGCACTTTTGGCATACTCTTCAACTATTACGTTCCCTATAGTACCTTTGTGGTCGGGCAATCAATTGATATGTAGTACATTTTCAGATGTAATACGATGTGAAATTATTTCTTTGATTCCGCCTGGTTATCAACTTATATGTTGATAGTTTTCATGTGGATTTCCTGCAGTGTGAGCAAGTTCAGTAGCTTTCCTTAAAGCGAACAACTCTACAGTTTTCAAAAGTTTTCTGAGTCTTGGTCTCACCTACCTGTTTTAATGTGGCTTAAAATCTTCTTTTCAGTTAAAGACTGATCTGTGTATTTTTTTCCACTATTTCCTTGCTTATTGAGTTAAGCCCGAATATTCTAACAGATGTTTCATTGAAATATCTTATAAATTGAGGGGCTAGTTTGCTTTCAAACAGAAGGACAGATGGAGAGATGGACATCACTAAATCCACTCAGCTCGTTGTTCTGATCCTATTAGTATACATTTTTGAGGGTCTCGCTCACCTCACCTACTGGTACCTACATACTTCGGACCAAAGTTAATATACCATTTCATGTTCATGAATGGTAAAACATGCTTTTTTTTACTCAAAACGAACAAAAATATTGAGATTTATGTTTATAAAGAATTAAAGGCTATTCAGGCGAGTCTTCAATGACCAACATAAATTTATAATATTTTTTTACCCAACAACAACGAAAAAAGGGCCATGTTTAAAGTAATTATTTACGCTCACTTCAAATTACCATCACACTTCAATACACTTCATTAGGCAATTGACACAATTAAAATAGCGTACAAATACTGATCAAAACTGCGCTGTAAAAGATCATCTACTTACCTGTTAATGCCATAGCTATAGTTGCAGTAGCAAATTAGCGGCAAGTTGATGCGCTTTGATGCACAAATGACAATAAAGTGCTTGAGTGGTTTATCGGTCGGTGATTGCCGATCTGTTGACCAAACACCCAAACGATTCATTCGTTAGTGATGGCCAGCAGTGGAGTAAATAACCGTAATTTCATGCACGTGACAACGAAGTGAAGGCAAAAGTGAAAATATATATGTATGTATGTATATACACTGTGCTATGTATATATGTATAAGTACAGTTAAAGTAGCTGATGGACAGCATAGCCGTTCTCCGTTTACCCCGTTCATCATGTTTTTGAATTTTTGACAGTTTTAAGTGAAAATTAACTAATAAGCTTTTGATACTTGAGTGCAGACAAAAACAACAAAAAATATCTAAGTGAGAGAATGTATGAAGGAACTTTCTTCTTACAAGTACGTGTCATGGAATAAGAGATTTAAGTCACAAAAAGATTTGTGTTTTCATATTTACATAATTCGCACTATACACACATATACTATACAGTATCGTGAAGGATAAGTAATTATTCGGCAATATTGTAAGTGAAATTCGTTTAATTGGAAAACGGAAGTGACTGCAAGAATAGGACAAAAAGAATTTTAAAAACAAACCTTTTTCCGGGTATGCTTAGAGCTTTATACTTTATATTCTTGAAAATTTCTGGAAAATAATAAAATTCGTAACATCCATAACAATAAAAGCTTCCCAATATACTTGTAATCACTATTTGAATGCTACAGCTGATAAGTTTGTTCGCAAATTTCTACGCACATGGAAACTTGGCTTTCCAAATGTGTTATATATGTAACTAATTTTCTGCTATTTCCTGTACATATGTGCTAATAGCTAAAAGAAAATAGTTGCATTAAAGAACTAAATACCAAAATGTTGTGTCATGCCACAAAGTAGATACCAATCAATCAAATCAATTAAAAAAAAAATTTTTCAGAATGGTCGAAGTAACGGAAGAGAATTAAAATGCCACACAAGTTAGCAGGTGAAATAATTAACTACAGAAAAAAGATTAAAATGTAAAGAAAACAAGAAAGAACGGCTATCTTCGGTCATGCCGAAATCTTTACACCTTTCACGAACATATCAAATTTATTGCAAATTTCAAAATTCGATTTTGATAATTTTTTGTCAATATGAAGTCGATTTGCGCCTGTAGAATACTAGACTCCACACTCTTAGATGCTTTCTTGACGAAATTTTGACACAAAATTCGTATATCTGAACAAATCGGTTGAATGGGTATTCCGATTTTGATGATTTTCACTATCAAATGCAATTCATAATATGTGTGCATAATACCAAATTCCATGCTCCTAATTGCTTTTTTGACTAAGTTTTGATCAAAACCTCACATCAGAAAACATCGGTGTAGGGGAGCTATACGTTATATTCGTCCAATTTCGAAGGTTTTCAGAACCAATATGCAATTTATTATGTATATGTGTTGTACCAAATTTCACGTTCTTAGGTACTTATATTTTTGACGGATTTTTTGACCCAAAATTTTAAATATGAAAAATTCTTTTGTATATATGATATAGTGGTCGGATCCGGTTCCAACCAAGTTTGGTTCAAATATCTCAAAAATTGAGGGACTAGTTTGCGTTCAAGCAGACAAACAGACAGACCGACAGTTGGACATGGCTAATCAATTCAGCTTGTGATACATACTCCGGACCAAAGTTAATATACCATTTCATGTATATGACAGATATAAAAATATTAATTTATCAAAAATGCTTATCTGAGTACAACACATGAAGATGAGGTTCAAAACATTAAGAATTTTTTTTTTAAATTATACATATATTTTTTAATTTAAAAAATTTATGAATTGGTTCACAATTTTTCTAACCATTTGAAGAGTTTTAACATACCTAAAAAACATAATAGATAACTTTCCCTAGAAATATACAAAAAAATTTAGTTGAACAACCTAACAATTGATTTCTATTTCTATATTCGACTGTACTACCTACACATAGTACTATATTAGGTTTATTCATCTAACGGTTAAAGTAATGGTATAAAACAGTCGATATAATCCTTTGTATTTTCGATAACTCAAAAAAAGTTTGAAATATTTTGATAAACCGCATTCCTTTGGTCCGATAATTCAGTAACTAAATGTGTTCTAAAATCAAATGGAAAACTATGAGGATTCAAAATCGTTTCGACAGAATTCGTTAAAATGTGTTAGTAATAATTCTCATGCTCTAGTATGGACAACAACTAAACGCCCTTATTACGGATTCTTACTTTTTTTAAGGGGGTTCCCCTAGTTGACTAAACATAGATCCAGAAATAGACCTGCCTCGTGTAAAGTATAATTTGCCCAAAAATATTTTTTTGAACTTCTAAGTCTTTAAATTTTTCTTATAATTATTTAGTCTATGAAAAATTGGGAAAGGAATTCTTAAAGAAAACGACGGAACTTTTTTCCTTCAGATATACATATAAATTTGTATACTGTGAAAAAATATGAACCAAATGCGGCCTGGCCTATAGACTACTCATCTATTTCTGCTTAAATTTTGAAATTTCCAGCAATTATAATAATCTCACCCTTGAGATTAAGGTAAGTTCTAAGATCTTTTATGGTGCCTATATATTGAATGAGGATCTGTGAATAAACCCTTTTGGCTGTTGCTATCAGCACTGAATTATGCAGTTTCTCCATGCTTTTGGGAGTTTCGGAAAATCCTGGCGAAGCAATTGTATCTGTAGCATTATTTCTATAGTAACCAACTGCAAGAGTTTATTTTCCGTTTGTATGGTAAGACGAAGTATAAAATTTTCTGTCCGATTCTGTGTCTAATATCTTCATAAAAAATGTCTTGGAATTTCAACGCTTCCAATTTCTGACAAAATAAATATATTAGGTACCGCAAACAACTTCCAGTTATTCAGGATAATGCGGAAACTTCGCTCTCTCAGAGTATATTTGTAATGGTCATCGCTTTATAGTTAATCTCTGTCCCAGAAAGCTGCTTGATAGGTTGGAAACTCCATTAATGGCTCTCAAGGACTTCAATGAGGTTAGACCGCATACTTTATGCTACAACATTCTAAGCTAAAAACACTCTGACCAAAAAAATAAGATATAATAAGTAGATTTTTGTATGCTTCGTCCTCTTTACTTCCTTGTATAGAAGTGTCTTTGCACTTCCTCTCGTAACAAATCTCAAAAATATAGCAAATTATTTTCACGTGGGTCTCTTACTCTTTCTGCAGTAAAGTACGCCTTTTGAACGGTTAACTGTGAGATTGCGTAAATAGGAAATTCATATTTTCAAGAGGACCGTCTCCTGAAGTATTTTCCTGATAGAAGAATATTCTATAGCAATAACAACTTACCTACATACAATATTTTACCCAAATAGGTATGTTAGTTTCGTAGTCTAATCGGGATCAAACAATCTAACCTTTTGCCTTTATAATCTATATATACAAATGAAAGTGATGTTAGTTACTACGCTTTTAACTCAAGAACACCTAGATCAATTTGGATGATTCGCACCAATTCGGTTTGGTATCCGGCCAACTAGGAAGAGTCCGAAAGAATAATCCGAGAAATGCATCAGAACCAATTTGTTCGAAAAAAATCGTAATTTTGATCCGATTTTCTTGAAATTTGGTACATAGGTAGCACGAACACTACATTTTCTTCCGGGAAGTTGACCTGGGACCTGAGATCTGTTTTAAAAAATTTTCATTTTTGTTCGATTACTTGAAATTTGTTATGTTTGTAGCCTTTTGCCAAAATTAGCATAGGGATAACTTTTCCTTCCGTAAAGTGGACCTGAGACCGGTCTATTCCAAAAAATTAAACTCATGATTCAATTTACCTGAAATATGGTATGTAAGTGACGGCTGCTATAGCAGAGTGGTTAGCATTGCATATCTCAATTCGTAAGGACCGGGTTCGAGTCCAGGATCGAGTAACATCTAAAATTATAGAAAATTAATTTTTCTAATTGCATTGGGCCGTTCGAATATTTTGCTAAGTTAAATCTGAACACTTCTTCTTTTCTGGAAAGTTTAGCAGGGACCAACTAGTTCGAACAAAATCGTATTTATTATTCGATTTATCGAGATTATTTTATTTCCAGAACCAAGGACAGATAACAATTGTTTTGACGAAGGTGTTTTTATGTCTAGACAAATGCATATAGCAGTTTTACTTCTAGACAATGGACGAGGGTCGATTTCCTTGAAATTCAGTACGTTGATAGCTTTTTGCCTAGGCTAACATATAGAATACTTTATATCCCAAAAAAGGGGGTCTCTGATCAACAGCTTGAGGAAAACTGGAATGATGCTAATATGATGCTGCTGCAAGTTGTTTTGGATTTACGGCGCTGTTACATACTTTATCTGTCACCTTATTTACAATAACAACTGTGAAATGTAAGTAGTACAAGCCAACCACAACAACGTGGGGCCGGAATTTTTGGTTCCTAATAAAATTTATTCAAATTGGCACGAGAACTGCATACATTGCTTACAAGTGACAGCGGCATTTAAAATCCGCACTTCTCCCTACTTCGTCCTATCTGACGCCTCATTTCTAAAACTCCAGCTCCAGCCGAACCGATCACTTTACAATCAAACCAAATTTAATTTCCTCGAAATCTCAGATATTCACAAGAAATGTTCTCTTTTCTTTCGCTTTCTTTTGAAAACATTTCTTCTGTAATTGCTTTCCGTAGTTTCCTTTTCTTTGAAATGCCGACATTAAGACGGAAGCGCATGCGTGTGTTTGCTGATACAAATATTGCATTGCTTTTGTTGTTGTCATTGTTGTTATTGTTATTTTATATGCACTCGTATTTATATTGTATTAGATTTTTGTATTCTTTATTTTGTTTTGCTACCAACCAACACTTGTCAGCTGGTATTTCAAACAGTTTACCGTCATTGTGGTTGTCGCAAATTACGCAATTATTTTTTGCGGTCGGTGGTCCTTGGTCGACGGTGGATGATGTACGGCATTTGACGGCCATAATCTAACTTTCAATGGACGGCGTAAAAAGCATTGGATATCTCACCAGCCAACTTGTTATTGTTGTTGCAACAATGACAACACTTAGCAGAGGAGCTGCTGTACAACAGGCGAATACAGAGTCCAATTACCAGTCAGCCAGCCGGTTGCACATGCAGCCAAGCAGGCAACCAGCCATCGGAGAAGCCGGTCGGTTAGCAACCAATCATGATGCTGGAATGTCAATTGTTGACATGACCGCTATTTCTTGAACGGCAGCATTTTCTTTTTTTTATAGTATTTTGTGGTGCATTTAGTAAATGTATGTAGGCATGCATATGTATGTATGTTAATATATGCGCATACCTAACAATTAATTTTTATTAACTTTGCAGTGAAATGCAGTGAAATACTAAACTGGTTAGTAAATGCACTAGTTTACTATTAGAATTTCCTGAATGAAATCACACTAGTCCGATATAATACCAAGCTGGTCCTAATGACGAAATTGTTAACCAGTTATTTTCATATATATTTTTTGAATCTTAAACATGTTAGGCGGATTTTATCTAACATAAAGTGATCGCCCGTCCAGAAAGACTGTGACACAGTTGCCAACGTAACATCTCCATCAATAGAATTTACTATAGCTTGAAACTAGTGCCTCCCAAACCGAACTCTGTCAGGCTTGCAAGGCAAGGTTTGTGAATGAGGATCTCTTGGAAAGGCGACAAAGCAACACAGCTGAGTCTATCTTAGACCTACTGTTGATCAATGATGATGTGCTGTGAGGATGTGCTGCTACCAGCTTCGGAGTGCTCCGTCTCCGATTCGGCTGTCTCGATATCCACGTCAAAAGAAGAAGATCTTCGCGCGTCGCCATACATGGCAACTGCGTATCGAAGAGATACAAGAATAAACGAAAGAACTTTGAAAAGATATTTGCACTTATCATATAGAGCTGGCATAAACAAGCTCAAACTGACTTTTACCGAGATTCAAAAAAGGACTACAATCAAATCGGTTAATAAAAAGCTTTTTAGTGAATATTTAAAAACTATACTTATAAAGACTGGTCCATTTAGAGGTTCCCTACATTTTTAAAACACATAAAATTCAAATTTAATGGGGAATGTTTATTATCATTCGAAAGAACATTCTTTGGCATTTATTTTTTGAAGATTATTACTTTCAAGTGTTGGCCGCGGCTACATCTCAGATGGTCCATCCGTTGAGTCCAATTTTCGATGACTCGTTCGAGCATTTCGGGTGGTAACTGGCGAATGACAAGAATGATGCTTTGCTTCAAGGCCTCAATTGAAGCGGGATTGTCCACAAAGACTTCAGACTTTAAACATCCTCACAGGAAGAAGCCTAACGGTGTGATATCACACGATCTTGGCCAATCAACTGGCCCAAAACGTGAAATTATCTGGCCACCGAAGTGTTCTCTCAATAAGTCCATTGATTGATGCGATGTGTGGAAAGTGGCGCCGTCTTGTTGAACCCAAATGTTGCGGAGAACACGAGCATCAAATAGTCGGTTAACAAGGTGCGATAACGGTAACCATTGACGGTTACTTTGTCACCGGCATCATTTTTGAAAAAAATATGGACCGACGATTCCACCGGCCCACAAACCACACCAAATCGTTGTTTTTTCTGGATGAAATGACTGCTCTCGAATCTCTTCAGGTTGATCTTTGTCCCAAGTGTGGCAATTTTGCTTGTTTACATACCCATTGAGCCAGAAATGGGCCTCATCGTTGAACAAAATTTGGCTCGAAAACGTCGGATTTTCTTGCAACTTTTCAAGAGCCCATAGAACGAAGCGATGTCGCTTGGGAAGGTTGAAGGGCTTCAGTTCTTTCACAAGCTGTATTTTGTACGCTTTCAATTTAAGATATCGACGCAAAATGCGCCAAGTCGTTCTATACGTCAGTCCGAGTTGCTGCGACTCTCCGCGGTCTTCGTGTACACTCTCAGCTACGGTCGCTATATTTTCTTCACTGCGTGCTGGACGTGGTCTATTCGGTCGAATGTAATGAATGCTGGGCCTTAAAATGGGTGATGGTGCGCTCAGTAGGCCGATTATGTTGACCATGAATTGAGCGAAGCGCGCGAAACACATTCTTTACAGAATGTGAATTTTCGTAATAAAGTTGAATGATTTGTAAACGTTGTTCAGACGTAAGTCTTTCCATGATGAAATGCCAAACAATACTGAATAAAAGTAGCATGACAGCTTGACACGACTAACTTGCTATGAAACAAACTAAATGAACTAGAATTTTTCTAGTCTAAACTGAACTAGTATGCTCTGGTATATTTTTTTACTGACAATTGCCATTTCGCAGAGAGCGTTTGTTTGGCATACTAGTTGAGTAGTAGTTTTTAACAAGTTCATTTGACTTTGAGGTATGCGCGTGTTGTATGCATAATATATGCAAATATACAAGTTTGTATCTATGCCAGTATCTAATTCGCATTCTTTCCACATACATATATACACAATATATTTTTATTTCTTTTTAACTCACTTCTCACTTGGGCCGTTGACCTTTTGTTTGCATGGCTTTAAATAATGCATTTATTAACACGCCAAATTATCAAAGTATTTGTGCGCTCATTATTACACTTTACTTCGATTTTCCTCGACTCAAACACGCATTCACATCTTATGTAGATATATACACCCATGCATATGTATCATCGTTGTGGCACGAGCGATTTTTTGCTTGCGTGCAACTCACACGGGCGTTCACTTGCCACTCATTTGTGACTGTTTTTTTTTTTTGCTTCATCATTTTCCTTGCCTTGCTTGTTTGCCAAACTTGTATCACTTAAGAAATTATCATGTTTAGTTGTTGTGTGTTTTTTGTTTTCTTACACTTCGAAACTGGTGCGTATTCTCCCAGAAAACACATAATGATGGGTCATTAGCACGCCGTAAAAAGTAGCTGCCCGGCAGTGTTCGGTTGATACAATCTAGTTCTTGAATTTATTTACTTTTCGACTTACATACATATCTACTTAATGTTATACAATTAAGTGAAGAAAAAAAACTCAGTTATATGTATTCAAAACCGTGACAAACTCTTGAAACTCCTGCTGCAACGACCTGAGAAGAGTGCTGAGTATACTGATTGAAATCTAGAATGAATGACTGCGTAATCCGCTCAATGGGTTTATTGGACACAAGACCTGATATAGGGTACAAGCAGAGGACAGAAAAAGCGTTGGTGTACTGATTCAACATTATTTGTATGGGTTTAGAAATAAGGGTATTAAAATCAACAACAATATCAATACTGGACTACTTTTGCAACCTCGTTTCATCCTGGAATCTTAATATTATTCTCTTAATGGGTTCCCACAACATTTAAATAGAAATATTATTCAAATGATTTATAAATTTATCAGCCGTGCAGAATATTATAGGACCAGATTAATATACAAAATTATATTTACTTTAAATTAATTCTTCCTAATGCATTCGCACTTTCTCAGGGATTATAAACCACTCCCAGTGTATTCCTGATATGAAAGTAAAATCACGCGTTAGTCATGTCACGCTATCATGTTATTTTTGTTCAATATTGCTTGGCATTTCATCATGGAAAGACTTACGCCAGAACAACGTTTACAAATCATTCAACTTTATTACGAAAATTCACGTTCTGTAAAGGATGTGTTTCGCGCGCTTCGCTCAATTCATGGTCAACATAATCGGCCTACTGAGCGCACTATTCGCAACACCATCACCCATTTTAAGGCCCAGCATTCATTATATTCGACCGAATAGACCACGTCCAGCACGCAGTGAAGAAAATATAGCGACCGTAGCTGAGAGTGTACACGAAGACCGCGGAGAGTCGATTCGGCGCCGTTCGCAGCAACTCGGACTGACGCATAGAACGACTTGGCGCATTTTGCGTCGATATCTTAAATTGAAAGCGTACAAAATACAGCTTGTGAAAGAACTGAAGCCCTTCAACCTTCCCAAGCGACATCGCTTCGCTCTATGGGCTCTTGAAAAGTTGCAAGAAAATCCGACGTTTTCGAGCCAAATTTTGTTCAACGATGAGGCCCATTTCTGGCTCAATGGGTATGTAAACAAGCAAAATTGCCACACTTGGGACAAAGATCAACCTGAAGAGATTCGAGAGCAGTCATTTCATCCAGAAAAAACAACGATTTGGTGTGGTTTGTGGGCCGGTGGAATCGTCGGTCCATATTTCTTCAAAAATTATACTGTCGATGGCGATGACTATCGCGCCATGATAACCGATACCTGATAATACCTGAAATTGAAGCTCGTGAACCCCGCGATATTTGGTTTCAACAAGACGGCGCCACTTCCCACACATCGCATCAATCAATGGATTTATTGAGAGACACTTCGGGTGGCAGATAATTCCACGTTCTGGGCTGATCGATTGGCCACCAACATCGTGTGATATCACACCGTTAGACTTTTTCCTGTGAACTTTTTCCTGTAAAGTATAAAGACTATGCGGACAATCCCGCTTCAATTGAGGCCTTGAAGCAAAGCAGCACGCGTGTCATTCGCCAGTTACCAGTCGAAATGATCGAACGAGTCATCGAAAATTGGACTCAACGTATGGACCATCTGAGACGTAGTGGCGGTCAACATTTGAAAGAGATAATCTTCAAAAAATAAACGCCAAATAATGTTCTTTCGTATGATAATAAACATTCCCCATTAAATTTGAATTTTCTGTGTCTTTTTCTTTAAAAAATTAGGGAACCTCGAAATAGATCACCCTTTATAATAAGTATTTTTTCTTTGTTTTTCTTTTTTGTATTACATAAGGGCTTTTGCTTTTTTCCTGTTGTTTTTAAATTTTAATTTTGTTACGAGGTGGTGATTTCAAGTTCGGTGTCATTTGCAAGTTCACTGCCATTGACCGACGGTAAAGAAAATAAACGTCTCAAAACAAATCAGAATATTTTTTCCCTTGGGTAAAGTAATTTTAAGTGGCTTATAATGAGATTACGCAACAATAACTATAATAAAGAAAAAAAATATGTATACATATGTATAAGCTTAAAAGTATAATAGCAAAAACAATGACTGGTTTCTTGCGTTTTGTTTCATACTTTCCGGTTAAAAAGGTAGTTCAGAGTAGGTTTCTGCAGCTTGTTTTTACAGAAATTAAACCAAAACTTTTTGCATAATTTTACGGTTACTAATTTTTTTCACTTAAAATTCAACCGTTTTTGTTTGTGTAGACTTAAATGTATAAAGGCGTGTGTATATAAGTCTGTATGTATGTCGGTACGTATGTTGTTAGCGCCTTCTCACTTAATTAGCTATCCATTTTCATAATTTTTTAACAAGCATAATTCGCTAATTTGCAGAAAATAAATTTAAATTTAATTACTTTATTATGACCAAATAAAACAAGATAATTAATGATTATTTGACAGCTTATTCAAATAGTAAAGATTGAAATAGAAAAAATCACTCGCAATCAGTTAACGATCCATTAGCTAATAATATATATTAAATTTAACTAAAAAATTAATTTTATTTTACATTTGCAAATACATTTTTCTAATGGACGCTGCTGTAAGTGTAGCCAAAATCCCAAATATGAATATTTCTCAAGAGCTGGTACTGTCTTAGCGCATATTATGGCGTATTTTGCACTTGGACTTACACCTACATCCATATAAAGTTCAGCTCATACGACAACTGAAGCCCAGCTAGCCATTCACAATGCCATATTTACGTCGATTGGATGTTTGAACAGTAAGCAGTGAACCGCGTTATTTTTAAAAAAAATTTCTTCAGGGACGAGCCACATTTCTTACGTTCTGGATAGGTAAGTAAGCAAAATTTTCGCATTTGGGGCTCTGAGAATCCTCAAATAAATGAAGAGAGGCAATTATGCCCAAAAAAACTTACTGTCTGGCGCGCTCGTTGGTCCGTAGGTGTGATTGGACCTTCCTTCTTTGAAAACGACAACGGCGAGACTATCACTGTCAATTCGGAGCGTTATGGTCGTACCATAACCGATTTTTTTTTAGTCTGCATTTGAAAAACACGACTTGGATAATGTGGCTTTCTTACGAGTGAGATTTCGCGGCCGCGTAATGTCTCGTCTTGGCGCTGTCAATCGTACGATTTGACACCGTTGGACTGTTATTGTGGGGCTATTCAATAGATCGTGTTTATGTGGAAAAACCTTTAACTATTGAGCACTTGAAAATCAACATTCGTCAAGTTGTGGCTGAGATACCGCTCAATATGTGACAAAAAGTGGTCGAAAATTAACTCAAACGGATCGAACTTTGCAAAAATTCACGAGGTGATTATTTGAATGATGTTGTGCTTCACATATAAGGTCAAGGTCCAGACTTTATAAGTATAATAAAAATTTAATTTCATGAAAAAAAAAAAAATTTAAATGCATTTTATTTACCTCCCTATAAGTAGGTATCAATTTTCCCATTTTGAAAAATCATGCCAAGGAGGTATAAAAATTGCGTGAAAGAATCAAAAGTAATATAATTTGAAAGAAAAGGAAGAAAAATATTTTTTTGTTTCACTTCAAAGATTGATCTCTTTGTGTATAGAATTTAGTAAATGTTTTTAAGTAGAGATTTAAAGGAAAAAGTATTTCTGGTGGCATATATAAGACTTCTATGACAGAATTTTATAAATTTATGAGATATTTTTTAAGCTTAGCAAAATTAAATTAAAAATTTTGATACGGTTATTCCGATAAATATATTTACATTGATTCCAAAATTTGCTTAAAATTCTTTTCAATGACTTGTAGCCAAACTTTTTCCTGGAAATCGCTTCCATTTATATTGTAGTTCCGGAAAATATTGACGCTGTACGCAACTGATATAGCAAGATCGTCATGTGACCTATCGTGAGACTGAGATAACTGTAGATGTGTGGGATATTGCATAAACATTTGATTGAAAAAAATTTGTTCGCGTTCGATCCTCCACAATTTTTCAGTCAATAGTGGTACTTCGACATACGTCTATGTAAAGTAAAAAAATAGTCGACTGTCTGGGTGTTTCAAAATGAGTCGAATCCAACAAAAGCTGCTCACGTACGAAGCACCAAGTAATCGGTTGCCTGTTTTTATGGAAAAACTGGGCATGTCGCTACTGTAACACTAGAACAACGCAAAATTGTAAGCTCTGAATGGTGCATAACCAGCTGTTTGCCAGTTGCCTTTCAAGAAATCAGGAAAAGCAACCGCCGAAGATAGATCACTCTTCACAACGACGAGCTCGAACACATCGACTGAAACAACTGAATTTTTCAGCACTCAAAACAGCGATTTGACCGTCATTCACCGTATAGACCTGACTTGGCATCGAATGACTTCTTTTTTATGCTCATACGTACAAAATAAACTGAGAGGTCAACGTTTCTCGACACCTGAAGAGGTGGTTAATGCGTTCAGAATGCATGTTTTGGAGATACCTCATTCATGGTGGCAAAAAAGCTTCGAAAATTTTTTCAAACGCAAATAAAAGTGTATAGATCTTAATGGAGAGTGTTTTTCAAAACTATAAATCGCTTTTCGATTATTAATATTTGTTTTTGTTCTATACTACTGTTATTATTTTTGTAAAAACAACGTTAATAATACTTATAAAAAAGTCTCCAAAATTAGCCGAAATTGGAATTAGCAAATCTTACAGCGCCATCCTCGATGTTTTTCTTGCTGGTCGTTATCTTTTTTTTAGCAAATCGTGTAAATAAATCATTATAAAAAAAAATATAAAAAAAATATAAAAAAAAATAACAAAAAAAATGTTTGGCTACTGTTGATTCCATTTGTAAGCTTGAATTCACCTTCATGTTTTTAGCCTTTATTAGGTTAAGTTATGCACTTTATTTGCGGTTTTTTTAATTTTTCTTTTGACATTACATTCGCATATACAAATATTATCTTCTTTTTTGTGGTTTTAATTGCAAATGATGGTACTCGTTTTTGTTGTACAATTTAGTGGTTTTACACAAAATTGGGTCAGTTAATAGGGTCAAATAAGTTTAATTTTTAAATATTTTGTTTTTAATGGAGAGGTATTAAATGGAAAATTATTGCTGTAATGAAATACTTTTGCATCTTCCTCAGAACTAACAAGTAAATAACCTATAAATGAATTAATAGTAAATAAATAAGTTGAAATTTACAAAGGAATCAAAAGTCTTGAAACATGGGAAATTCAAGTTTAATGGGTAATGTTTATTAACTTCCGAGAACATTCTTTGGTATTTATTTTTTGAAGATTATCTCTTTCAAATGTTGGCCGCATGTACATCTCAGATGGTCCATCCGTTGAGTCCAATTTTTGATGACTCGTTCGAGCATTTCGACTGGTAACTGACGAATGACACGCTCGATGTTTGCTCCAAAGCCTGAATTGAAGCGGGATTGCCCCCATAGACTTTAGACTTTACATATCTCCACAGGAAAAAATCTAACGGTGTGATATCACACGATGTTGGTGGCCAATCGACCGGTCCAAAACGTGAAATTATCTGCTCACCGAAGTGCGCTCTCAATAAATCCATTTATTGATGCGATGTCTGGGAAGTGGCGCCGTCTTCAATTTCAGGCACCAAATAATCGGGTATCATGGCGCAATAACGGTCCCTATGACTGTTGCGTTCTTACCGGACCGATGATTCCACCGGCTCACAAATCATACCCAACCATTGTTTTTTCTAGATGAAATGGCAGCACTTGAATCTCTTTAGTTTGCTCTTCGTCCCAAATGCGGCAATTTTGCTTGTTTACATACCTATTGAGCCAGAAATTGGCCTTATCGCTGAACAAAATTTGGCTCGAAAACGTCGGATCTTGGAGCTTTTCAAGAGCCCATAGAGCGAAGCGATTCGCTTGGGAAGGTCGAGCGGCTTCATTTCTTGTACAAGCTGTATTTTGTGTGCTTTCGAATATTATCCATGATGAATGCTGGGTCCCAAGATGGGTGATGGTGTTGCGAATAGTACGCTCAGAAAGCCGATTGTGTTGACCATAAGTTGAGCGAAGAACGCGAAACGCGAATTCTTTACAGAACATGAATTTTCGTAATAAAGTTGAATGATGGGTATTTTTAATGAGGCCTGTAATTGTTAATTGAAATTTTTTAAATATAATAATGCCTGTAGTCGTAAATTACCATAAAACCTTCATAAAATATCATAAATAAATACGCAATTAGCCCAATCTCAATATCCCAAATATACATACATACATATTTATATATATATATTTAACCATAAACCTATAAATGTTAAAAAAGTTGAATGCAACATAGCAGCGAATCGTAAAATTCCAAATTTCTCGCACTTTTGTTGTTGTCATATGAGACCAGTGCAATACCATCACCACAGGGATCATTTCGCCATTAGGCCATTTGGTCAATTGGTCAATTGTGTAAATTATCCACACAAGCAACATCAAAACTGTACTCTTGCATATTTACACAAGGTACATACATATGAACATCTCGCCAAACCAACGTTTGTATGAGTTTGTCTATAGAATTGCAATAAAAAAAATCAATAATAAAAAATTCAAGTGTTATTGAACTAATTTTGACCCACTTTTGTTTGGCATAACCAAAATCTTTGTGGCAAATGCCGGAGAGGAAATACGAGTAAAGGCGGTTAATCGAAAAATTATACGACTTCTTAAGTGTTTAGTAGTGACTAGTAAGTGATCTGCGGTCGGCGTTAAAAATAACACGACGCTGCTAGCTAACTACATGTACATACTTACATACATATAGCACTTTAGTTACTTGATTAAGACACACGTTTGTTTGTGGTTATGTGTTTTGGCGAAGTTAAATGTTTGCAAACAACTGCAGCCAATCAAACAGAATACAGCAATAATAACAATAACAAATATTTGAAAGCTGTTCATACAAGCACTTAAATATTAGGCATACGTTAATGTGTATGTAACTTTTTGGGGAAAGAGTTGGCAATCTTCTTATGATGATAATGCCAGGTGTGATCCATGACAAACAGGAGTGATCGGAAAATTAAATAATTATCAATCTAATTAGTTTCTTTTACTTTGTTGAAAAAATTTTACGCGTTTAATTAGATTATTAAGCGCCCAAACCTTCGGACCTGCAGCAGCTTAAGTGCCTAGGATTTTATTGAATTTTTCATGGCTGGTTGAGATATTAATCGTAGAATATTGTCCGTTGAATTTAAAGGCACTAAGCCCACGGTTCCGTTCTCGTGTATGTTCAACAGGACAGTATTCTTAGTCCAACAATATTTTATTTTCCCTTTCCCGTCAACCATATTACTTTGATGAACCATTACCGTCATGGAGCGTTCGGTGGAGGTTTAAAAACTAATTTTTCCTTACAGACGCATATTCTTTTTCTTTCTTGACGCAGAAATCGCTTATGAGATTGTCGCCGAATTGCAAGCACCTGCGCCATTCTTTCCTTCGCTTAACCGTAATTTAATACAACAAGTAAAGCCAGGCCCTTCTCAGCTTAATCTTTCCAATGGAGTGGAGGTCTTCCTCTTCCTCTGCTTCCACCGGCAGGTACTGCAGTGTATACATTCAAATTTGTATTGTTTTCATCAATTCGGACAACATGACCCAGCAAGTGTAGCCGCTGCTTCTAAATCCTCTGAATTATTTCAATGTCACCGTATGACTCGTTCGCTCGTTCGCAAAACCTTTCTCTCGGAAACTCCTTAATCTGACTCATCAGGTGTGATCATCGTCCATGTCTCCACATTTTGAAGTAGGACGGAAATGATGAGGACTCGTGAAATTTGATTTTTGTTCGTCGAGGGAGGACTTTAATTCTTATTGCCTACTCAGTTCAAAGCAACACATGTTTCCAGAGTTATTCTACGTTGTATTTCAAGGCTGACACCGTTGGTAGTCTTAATACTGATTCCAAGATAAACGAAATTATCTACGACGTTAAAGGTTTGACTGTCAATAGCAGCGTGGTAGCCACGTCGCGAATGCGTTTTTTTTTTTTTTGTTGATGACAGGAGATGTTTTGTTCCTCCAGACCAAAGATGGTGTTTAACTAACAAAACGATACTATTTCGTTTTGTTAATATGAAAAGTAAACTTAACGAAATTAATTTGTTTCGTTTCGGCATCATGTTCTCGAAAAGAAATGAAATTGGTAATTTTGAAGGAGCACAAATTCATTGCTAAGGTTTAACGAGTTAACACTAACGACATTATGTCGTTTCGGGTAAGAGCGAATTGAAAGTTATGTTCATAACTGTTTTAACGATAACATTTCCAAGTGCTCCAAACCGAAACGATTGAAATGTAATGATTAACATGAAATTTATCGTTCCACCCCATTCGTATCGTTTTTTCATCAAGACTAAAGAAAGCAAAACTAACAAGGCGGTTGTTGCTGTTGATGGTGCATTATTATTATAACTTTTTTTTTAAGTATAAAGGGACCTGCATCTTTAAGACGCCACTGAACATCTGATGAATCTTTTTTGAATCATATATTTGATGTCAAAAATATACTCGGAGCGGTTATTATTCACTCCAAAAAGGCTTTTTAAAAAAAAAAAATTGAAAAAATCCATTCGTTGGTAGTCGAGCTATAGTTAACTAGTGAATTTCATTGCAGCGTATAAATTTATATATTTGTTGGTATGCATGTATGTAAGTATCAACATATAAATTTAAAATGCCTGTGGAGAAAAGAAAATTCAATTAATGGATTTTGGGTGTTTACTGCACTTTAAATTCTCTTATACATGTTTATACATAAGTATATATGTATGTAAAAATGGGTTTGACGATCAAAAGTGAAACTGGCTAGATGTTGAATACCTTAATATACACATATATTTGTATATGTATAAGGAATGCGGAATAGGGCAATTTGTTTTTGCCACGTCCGCGTTGGACGTGGAAAGGATTTTTTGTATTTAAATATATAAAGCTTTAAATAAATACATAGATATACTTGTATATATATAGCTGAATATTTTCAAAACAATTACTTAATATGCAATTTTTAAACTTTTTAATATTTTTTATATTTGCAGATTTGAATGCGACACGGCACTAATGCACGCATCAGCGGCAGAAATAAGGTGAGTTTAATAGCTCAATAGTTGCTGCCTTAGTAATGTCAATGGGAGCATTCCATAATTCAGACATTCAAAATCCAGACAATCTTTCGCGGAACCAAATATTTTGAAAATTCTTCTTTGGAAATTGGAATACACTTCTTAATGTCACAGAAAGGCCTAAAAAGAAAAAAAAAATTATAAAAATATATCATGCGACAATCTATTAAATGAAAACGTAAATAAAGGGTGATCCAAGTAGAGATACTTTTTGCAATAGCCTTGCTTTGACAGGTCACGCGTGAGTCGTGTCAAGCTGTCATGTTATTTTTGTTCAGTATTGTTTGGCATTTCATCATGGAAACACTTACTCCTGAACAACGTTTACAAATCATTCAACTTTATTACGAAAATTCACGTTCTGTAAAGAATGTCTTTCGCGCGATTCTCTCAACTTATTGCCAACATAATCGGCCTACTGAGCGTACTATTCAAAACAACATGACCCATCTTGAGACCCAGTATTCATTATTGGATAATATTCGACCGAATAGACCAGCACGCAGTGAAAAAAATATAACGGCCGTAGTTGAGAGTGTACACGAAGATCGTGGATAGTCGATTCAACGCCGTTCGCAGCAACTCAGACTGACGTATGGAACGGCTTGGACCATTTTACGCCAAGATATTAAATCGAAAGCGTACAAAGTATAGCCTTTGCAAGAACTTAATCCACTCGACCTTATCAAGCGACATCTCTTCGCTCTATGGGCTCTTGAAAAGTTCCAAGAAGATCCGACGTTTTCGAGCCAAATTTTGTTCAGTCCTGAGGCCCATTTCTGGCTCAATGGGCTTCTAAACAAGATAAATTTCCGCATTTGGGACGAAGAGCAACCTGAACAGATTCAACAGCTGCAATTTCATCTACAAAAAACAACTGTTTGATGTGGTTTGTGGGCTGGTAGAATCATCGATCCATATTTCTTCAAAAATGATGCCGGTGAGAAGATAACCGTCAACGGCGACCGCTATGGCGCCATGATCACCGATTATTTAATGCCTGAAATTGAAGCTTGTGTTTCCGTGACATTTGGTTTCAACAAAACAGAGCCACTTTCCACACATCGCATCAATCAATGGATTTATTGAAAGATCTCTTCAGTGAGCAGATTTTGGGTCGGTCGATTAGCGACAAAGGTCGTGTGATATCACACCGTTAGACTTTTTCCTGTGAGGATATGTAAAGTCTAAAGACTATGCGGGCAATCCCGGTTCGATTCAGGCCTTGGAGCAAAACATCACGCGTGTCATTCCCCAGTTACCAGTCGAGATGCTCGAACGAGTCATCGAAAATTGGACTCAATGGATGGACCATCTGAGACGTAGCAGCGGCCAACATTTGGTAGAGATAATCTTCGAAAAATAAATGTCAAAGAATGTTCTTTCGAATGATAATAAACATTACCCATTAAATTTGAATTTTCTGTGTTTTTTTTTTAAAAAGTAGGGAACATTACATTCATTACATTTTAGGTATCTTTTATGCATATTTTCGAGTGAAAAAGGAAGAAAACAAGAATACATTTTTGTCTGAATTATGTAGTATCTAGATCTGTCTGACTATATCATGTCTGGCTTATGTTTTATCAGAATTCAGTCGTGTCTGGATTATGTCGTATCTGGCATATTTCGGGATTTTGTGTGTCGGGATTTCATTATACACCCAATGTCAACCGTTCCGTGTGTAGTTGTGATATGAAACATCAAGACTCATACCATAAATTTGAGGAGGAGTTCGGCCGAAAATCGCTTCAGCGGTTGCAAGGCGCAAGTTACATTTATATTTAGAAATATATATGTATATGAACATAAGTCAACTAGTAAGCTACTTTCAATGGAGACTAAAATCTTACCGAAAATGGCATATAAAATACATTCCATTTTTAACCCATCTGTGTACTTATAATAAGTATAAGCCGAGTACTTAATGCTCAGTTCCATCCGAACTTCGTCTTCCTTAATTATAATAATAAATAATAATAGTTAATATTTTTTTTTTTTAATTTTAAATCTGTTTAAGTCTGAATCGTTTTAGAACCAATTGGATTCGTCCTGCAGTTACCCCGGAACAGATTTTTATGGTTCGTGGAATTGGTTCTCTTGTACCTTTTTTTGTCCATGTATGAGCCAGAACGGTCTGGATCGGATCATCCTGCATGACTTGTTGATGTGATATTTAAACATCTTTAATTTTTTATCTCATTAGTATTTGATACATTTTCCGAAAAACCCACTTATACGAGCACACGACACGCGAAAGATATTAAAGAAAAACTAAAAAAAAAATTAACAATAAAAACGAAACAAATTTACAAATTTCACTTTTTCTGCGACATTTTATTTACACGTCAGTCGTTTGAGTTTGCACACACCGCGTCCGACAACACCTCATCTACCATCATGCCTGTGTGCACTGCTATCACTAATATCCTCGTCGCGGTGTTGGTAATTTGTCGAAACTGTTTTGTGACAGTCAAACAGGAAAATGTGAAAATGTAAACACTAATTAAAAATGTTGATATGTACGAGAGAGATAGACAAAGAAAGAAAAATGCATTAAAAATAAATAAAGAAATTACAAAAGACACAGAAAATAAAAAACTAAATAATTAATTTGCGCGAAAGGCAAAAAAAAAACAGAAGTTGCGACGTAGATGAAATAAATACGCATTTGAGGAAAACTGTATTAGCCATACGTAAAAGAAAGTGAAATAACAAAATCTCTGAGTTTTATATAGATACATGCAAACAGAAAAAATTCTGATTTTTTTTTGAAAAATTCATAAGCAGAAACCATCGCTGATTTAATAGAAACCCCCAATAAGCAAATACATATATGGAAAAAATCACTAACAATACAAAAATATATATCTATATGACAAAATAATTCGAAAATATCAAGAGAGGGTAGAAAATTTTTACATCTCTTATCTCCTTTACTATCCTAGGTACGATTGCTCGATTTTGGCATCGGACAGGATATTGAGAACCTTTCTTCGAAAGTAAACGGTTACTTCTTCGACCTCCTCCAATTATTGACTGTAAGATATATAGGACTTTCACTAGAGAGATCCACGTAAAATTTTTTCACCAACAAGACGAAAGAGTACAGTTCATATCTGAATGAAAAAGACAATGACGTGTGATTTCATGGTTATAATTTATTGTTTGAGTGTCTTCTAGTGTACGCGTTTAGATTAACGACATGTAAATTCCAACAATTAGTACAAGTGACATTCGACAGCCTGTGCTCCTTCACTCAGCATATGACCGCAAAATCTTCAAGTCTTTAGCCGGAAAAACCTGGAACAAAGGCAAAAAATCGTTGCATCGCATCTTACAAAGTTTTTGGCCGACCGGTCATAAGTTACGCTGCACTGACTTGGGCACTGGAGATTAACTAGACGCAGATAAATATGTCGCCTGTGCACCATCAACCTTGATAGACAATCAAAAAACTATATGCTATACACAAGACCGCTGTAGTAGACTTATCATCCTACGAATTCAAATTGAATTCCCCCAAGGCACCAACCTGACTTAAAAGAGGGTTGCGGTGGTCTGTGTATGAGCGACGACGAATACCACAGATGATGGAATGATGAGCTGTATGAGACATAAGACGATATTGATATTGTTCCAGCTCTTAAAGTATTAGATGTAGTATCCGCTGGTGGAAGCAAATGAAGAGGAAGACCTCCACTCCATTGAAAGAATCAGGTGAAGAAGTAACTGGTTATATTAGAAGACTTCAGTTGGCGCCGAACGTCTAAAAAAGAAAAGAGTTGTGCGCTATTGTTCATTCAGCTATAATCGCGTAAGCGGTGCTTACGTAAAAGAAGAAGAAGAAGAAGCAGTATTACTTAACCGTTACAAAAAAAACAACAACGCCATAGTTGCCAGATGAGTTATCTAAAAATTACTTTCTAAAGCATTTACAGCCTAAATCTGGCCCCTAGTGACTTTTGTCTGTATCCAAATTTAAAGAGGAGATAAATTTTGTGAACAAAATGAGATCAATGTGGAGTTTTTAACTAATTAGAGGCGAAAACTTTTCTAATCTAGGTAATATAACCTATATCCATTAAATGAACTTTAACTTTTCTGCTGGTGTTATCACTATTTATCCGGCCGGGGCTTATCATGAACCTTGTTAATGATCTAAATACGATCGTTCGCAGTGAAGTTCTCAACCTCGCCTTTTCAATCAATACATCAACAATTACCATCTATCAACACATGCAAGAAGCATAGATCAGAGCATATACCAGTGCTCTCTGAAAATTTGCACTGTTACACACATAATATTTCTGCCTCGCTTCTGAAGGGGTCAACGAGATTTTATCTCTCTTTTCATGAGTTTTTGTGCCTTCTCATAGAGTTAACTTGCAGTTAGTACTGTCAATTTCGTTTGCCTCTCGACGAAGCCCGCATTAGATCGACCGAGATAATTTTTTCTTCCATAATGTGTCGATCCGAAGTCGTTTAAACCAACCCTGTGCCTCGATTGCTATATCTCATCAGATGAACTGCACTCTTCTACACTTGCAGTTGCAGCACCTACCTATCGCAGTTGTAAAAAAAAAAGTTTTGTTGAAATGAAAAACGAAATTTTCTTTTATTTATCTAATTTATTGTGGCAACCCATCAGCTGTGATGGTGTGCCTTTTTTGTGGCAGCAACAGGCAAGTGACGTGTTTGTGTTTTTAATTTTTTATTTGCTATTTTGCCAGTGTGTATATTTGTGTTTATGTTTTCTTTCTTGGATGCCTGTATTTACATATATGTATATGTGTTTTTTTATAGCTTGCTACAAGCCATTGTGTGGCATTCGCAAAAGTGAAAAGTTGCAATTAAACCAGTCAATGGTTTTGTCCAACTCGTCATTTTTTTCACATTAACAGCGGCAGGGGTACCACAACAACAATAGCAATAACAAAAAAGTAGTTTATTACAGCCGTTGCAGTCACACTTGTTGTTTTCGGTGTTGTTGATACCACAATCTACGTAACTCCTCGAGTTTGTTTTATTTTTTTTTTTATCTCTTTTGTTGCCACAATATTCTGCCTGCAGTCTGTGCTGTGTTGCAACATGTATCTACATTTAAATTAAAAAAAAAAAACATTTATATATATACATATTCAACAAAAACTTAACGCTGAGATCTATGGCGTTACAATGCGTTGTAACTAATTGCCGGTTGGCAGTTTTTGCTTGTCTGATGACTGCCTAACCCTGCCAGCCGAGCCCACCCTAACAATTTGCGCGCCCGTTCCCGCCTCACTGTCTGTTAGCACGAATTGGCATTGTCTTGCTGGTCCTCTTCTATTGGCACCGCCTCAATGGGTCGAAGAAACAGTGGTGGATGAGCGGCTTGAAAAATAGCGAGCTTTCTTTCTTACATTCATTTCCACTCGTACATACATACATTACTTCATTCATTAATCAGTTTGTTTGTGATTTGTAAGTTTTATATTTTTGTTGTTGTTTTAATTTTGCACATACATATTTGCCATAATCTGTACATATACACCTCTGTCGGTATATGCAACTACCTAAATTGACAACTTCGTTCAACGTGCAACATCCACACATTGAAAAACATTTCGCACGCTTCACTGCTTTGTGACGGACTGCCTGACTGAGTGACCGTCTACAGTCAGTCAAACAATTTGCCATTTGCCATTGCAACCTGCAGCCTGTTTGACTAACCGGCATTACTACCACAAACTGCGGCCGATCCGATGGACTAACAGACCAGTCAGTCGATAGCTTCAACTTGATTGTCCACTGTCTGCCGGTAACTAACTTAACTGCCTAAGCTGTCTAGTCTGCTTGGCTACAAGCGTTTCACTTGACTTAATCTGTTTTCATTGCCATCATTTCTTATCGACATATGAAATGCATTAATTAAATATTTAACTCACTTTCTACTCTATGAAAAGGGCTGCAGGTAGAAAGTCAAGTTGAACGTGCAGTATTGGTTTTAAATATATATTTTTTTTAAGATATAGTAGCTACTAGAGCTCTAAATGTCGGCGCAGAAGGGTTCGATACACCTGTTTTAATTTTTTTTCTTTCTATAAATTCGTGCGCTTTCGAACAAAACAAAAATGTTCAGTTCCTGTCAGATTTTATTTATGGAGGCTGTTACCTTCTCTTGGTGGCCAATCGATCGGTCCACAACGTGAAATTATCTGCTGAAACGTTATCTCAATAAATGAATTGACTGATGCGATGTGTGGGAAGCGGCGCCGTCTCGTTGAAGCCGAATGTCACGCAGACCACGAGCTTCAATTTCAGGCATCAAATAGTCGATTATCATGGCGCGATAACGCCATTGACGGTTACGTACTCACCGGCATTATTTTTGAAGAAATATGGACCGATGATTCCACCGGCCCACAAACCACATCAAACTGTTGTTTTTCTGGATCAAATGACAGTTCTTGAATCTCTTCAGGTTTCTCTTCGTTCCTAATGCGGCAATTTCACTTGTTTACATACCCAATGAGCCAGAAATGGGCCTCATCGCTGAACGAAAGTTGGCTCTAAAACGTCGGATCTCCTTGGAACTTTTCAAGAGCCCATAGAGCGGAGCAATGTCGCTTGGGAAGGACGAGCGGCTTCAACTCTTGCACAATCTGTATTTTGTACGCTTACAATTTCAGATCTCGACGTAAAATGCGCCAATTCGTTCCATACGTCAGTTGCGAACGGCGCCGAATCGACTGTCCACGGTCTTCGTGTACACTCTCAATCGGCCGCTATATTTTCATCACTGCGTACTGGACGTGATCTATTCGGTCGAACATTATCCGATAATGAATGCTAGGTCTCAAGATGGGTGATGGTGTTGCAAATAGGACAGATTATGTTGACCATACGTTGAGCGAAGCGCGCGAAACACATTCTTTACAGAACGTGAGTTTTCCTAATAAAGTTGAATGATTTGTAAGCACTGTTCAGGCGTAAGTCTTTCCATGATGAAGTGCCAAACAATACTGAAAAAATAACATGACTGCTTGTCACGACTTTTGCGTGATCTGTCAAAGAAAGGCTATTGAAAAGAGTACCTCTACTTACTTCGGCCCCGTTCGCAGCAACTCGATGTGGTTTGTGTAACCGTCAATGGCGACCGTTATACCGCCACGATACTTTCCACACATCGCATCATTCAATGGATTTATTGATCGTGTGATATCACACAGTTAAACTTTTTCCTGTGGGGATATGTAAGGTCTAAAGTCTATGCGAACAATCCCGCTTCGATTCAGCCCTTGGAGCAAAACATTACACGTGTCGTTCGTCAGTTCCCAGTCGAAATGCTCGAACGAGTCAACGGATGGACCATCTGAGATATAGGCGCGGCCAACATTTAAAAGAGACAATCTTCAAAAAATAAATGCCAAACAATGTTCTTTCGTATGATAATAACATTCCCCATTAAATTTGAATTTTCTGTGTTTTTTTTTAAAGTAGGGAACCTCGAAATGGATCACTCATTGATATCCTTAAGTATCCAAAAGATACAACTTTTCTTTTCTCCGACAGTCTTTTGATCACCTACTTTCATAATGTAACCACTGCCGATTTGGTACTGTATGAAAGTAAAACCTTAAAGGGCGCCTGGCTCGAAAATGTAGATTCCTTTAAAATTAGTACCTAAGTGATCCTATTTAATTCAAGTTTAAGTTTTCTAAGTCCCATAAACCGAGCTATAGCCCTCTCAAAATTTTTCATGGTTTAAGAGAAATCTGCGTTCTGTCGAATCAGGCACGATACTATTCATTCGGCGCCGCAATATTACTACCTCACTTGGTCCATCAATATTTTACAGTATTGAGAAATCCAGGAAAGAGTGTCACTGAAATGATGTTGAAAGCCATTTTCTGCTTAATTGAGAGACACTTTTCTTTCAAATTATTTCAAATTATATAATGCTCTCTTTCTATCTTCTACAGAATTTTATTATTTGTGCAACATGTGGAATGAACGAAATTGTCATAGTCGAAGATGGCTAGTCACGAACACAAGGCAGCTAAACATGGAAAGCAGCAAAATCAGACATCAAGAGTCTATGCGGTCACAGGAACAGTCACAGACCCCGCACAATAGCGCGACGCCGGCGCAACAACAACATATACACACTAAACACAAGTACCGGCGACTGCATAATGCTCTGGCAGAGCAGGATAAAATCCGACAATACCAACCAGCGCCTAACCAAACGTCAACCGCCGCATATACAACGGAGGCTGACACAGCGCCAAACAGACGGCAGTGTCTGCATACGCGGCGACACTGTAGTGCTCCCGCGAAGCAAACAACTGCAACACTCTATTCGGCACTAAAGTCCGTACTAGCGCACGTAAAGCGCACACGAGTCAACGCTTGCCTTAACCAAATAATAGAAGTATTACTAGCCTTACTATTAGCCAATTGTCTTATGCAGCTGTTTGTGCAACTGCCCACTGCCAGTGCCGCATTCGGTGCGCCCACCGCTGGCGCCGATACACTTGTCGATGCGTATAATTTCTATACGAGTAGTAAACTGGCAGAACGCGGCGCCAGCAACAGCGAGGAGAGTGATTTTGCCGAAGCTTACAATAGCTATCGTCGTCAACCGCACAGTATAGGCGGCAGCGCGGCGTATGCCTTCAATGCGTTACAATTGCCATCGGCTACTTCGTTGGCGACAGCGGCAGGCTACAGCATACCAGATGGCGATGGAGTACTGTCGGTGAATCAATTGCAACGCAGTCAAAATTATAAAATCAGTCAGAAGCCCTGCTCGATTGGACGAATCGAAGGCACCTGTATGTTCGTGTGGGAGTGCATTAAGTCCGAGGGCCGACATGTCGGCATGTGCGTCGACTCGTTTATGTTCGGTTCGTGTTGTGCGCACAACTATACCGAGAATATTGTAATGCCACAAACGTTTTCGTATACGCGTCCAACAAAACCGCTTGGTATTGGCGGTGTGAATCACCGACCCCGACCGCCGCATCAACCGCACAGGCCGAGCATAAGGTGAGGTTATGGGAATAATCATTAATGAATCTCCTAAAATAATCCCTTAAATCGTTTTTCACTTTTAATTTTTATTCAGTGGCATGACTACTATTGAACGACCACATGGCGCTGGTACGCTGGTCATACGTCCATCGGGACCACACCATCAGGGCGCACTTTATAAGCCGCAATATACGAAACCCACCTCGCAGGGACCCACAACATCGTTTTCAACAGCGGGGACGACGACCATGAAAACAACAACAACTAGTTCAACGCAAGACTCCAATGCGATTTGGACTTCAAATGCGATACTGCAGGATATGCAGTCGGCTGCTGCCACAGCAACAAGTAAGCATTTTTAACTAAGGAAAATTTATATAGGGGACCTTTTTGGGTCTTCCAGCCGAAAAAAACTAAATTAGGAAATTAGAATTCCATTAAAATTCATGATTTTCTGCAGATCTCTGGAATACATCACCGCAACTGACAGCCGTATCGCAGCACCACCACTGGCACATGACGACTGAGCCGAATTTTATTACCAAACCACGGCCGCCTAGCTGGGAGAAACCGACCGGTATGCGTCCCTCAAAGCCGTCGAAGCCAACAAAAAAACCAATCTTACCACAACCACAATTGCCCAGTTTCCAACAGCAACACTACACGACGGCTGGTATTGTTTACACAACGCGAAAGCCAATGCCGCCGACATCTACGCAGCCAGGAACAGTGAAACCATCAGCATTACCTTCAACGTCAACAGTGACCAATGGGCCGACAACGCCAATGTCTGCGTTGTCGTTAACGCGTCCACAACCACCGTACACCACCTCCATCTCGTCATCTTCCTTTCCCACGTCCGCCACCTCATCGACTTCATCATCATCATCATCATCATCATCATCTTCGTTCGTCAGCAACTTGCCGCAGCATCAACAGCAGCAGCAACAACAACAACAACAGGTATGTAAATAATGCCCTACACTCTACACATGGACCCAGACCACATGCCGAGGTCATTTACTCAAACACTCACTCATGCGCATACCAACTGACAAACTGACAAATTTCTGACTTCATGCATGCATACTTATGTATGTATGATGTGTTGGTGTGTACGATACTTATACTAAGCGGCATGGGGCGGATTATCGCAAAAGACAACAACAACAAAAACAAAACCAATTTCGACTTTGTTGTGCATATAAAAATGTTTATCTAGCCTTGAGCGACATTTTATTGTTTGAAAATAGCTGATGAAAGATTGTCCGTCATTTGGGTGTGGTACAAACGCTCAGGTAAGCTCCACACGTCCACTTGTGTGTTGGTCAGTTTGGTCGATTGATCCACTAAAGTGTATCAGTAAGTGAACATGAAAGTGTGGCGTCTATTTTATGAGGGGAGTAAAGCATATGTGACTCACACGGTACGTAGATGGTTACAACATCCCAAAAGCCCAGGGATTAAATAAAGCCCTAATGGTAAATGATAACACTAAGTAAGAGTCCAGTATTTTCACCTTATTCTAATAAATACGAAAATGGTTTAGAGCTTTGTCTTAGGACATTCAGAGATCCCACAATTTTTTGCGTTACCAAATAAAATGGAAGACATTTCAATGGTGATTTGGATCCTGACGGGATCTTTTAGGACGGCATGCAAAGAGGCGAGTGCCACTTTCAAAAGATGATGTAGGAGCTGGAGATATGACGAGGATGAAAAGATGAGTTTCTACTTTTCGCATTGAGCATAAAAAGCATTCAGTATATTCGCAAAGATCTTCTACATGAGAAGCGAAAAGTTCAGTAAGACGGCAATGCAAGCGAGTATGCATTTCCATTACAGAAATACTCATGAAAACTCAACATTAAGCCCCTTGAGTCTGACTCAGTTTTTTTTGGTTTTTTTTTTTTTTTGTTTTTGTAAACTATCGTCTGCTTTTTCTTGTAATCTCTCAATGGATATCCATATATCGCCGCAGCATAAGAAACTGCATCGTAAAATACATTTACATATGCGCTATTGTTGTTGTTGTTCATTGAAATGAAAAATTGATTTCGGACATATGAAAAATCTCCACTGACATGAGCACCAAATACGACATAAATAACTTTGAATAATTTCAAACTCATAATTTAAATTTGCAGCACCAGCACCAGCACCACCACCAACAACAGTATCGACCGCCGCCTATTTATGCAAAGCCACCAACAAAAGTGCCTACAACATCACTAGCGACAACCACCGCCAGCACTAGCAGCAACGCTACATCAACTACAGCGGGTGCAACAACAACGACGACACGACTACCAACCAGTACTACTACGGTGAAAACGACAACACGTCCTTACACGCGTCCAACCACGCCCAGCTGGGTCATTAGCGAAAGTGGTGTGCCCAGCAGCAGCAGCAGCAGCAGCAGCAGTTCGACTACAAAAAATCCAACAACAACAACAACAACAAGCATAATGACTACAACAACGCAAAAGTATAGACCCACTACAACGTTCACATCTGCAACAACGTCATCAAACGCGTCAGCGTCATCGACTTCATCATCATCATCGTCACCTTCAACGATGGATCTTACTACTTCCTCTGTGCTTCCCATCAGGCCGACGCATCGTCCTACATGGTCCACCACAACACCCACGCGGCATCCACCGTCAGCCGCCATATCATCGTCATCGTCGTCACCATCAACATCTGTCACTGCCTCACATTACGTGCCCGCTTATGGCCATTATCCGCATCCGCAGCCGTCACCTCAGCTCCAACAGCAACAGCAACATCACACATTGTCGCCACACAATCTTACGACGACGATCGAATCAAATGAGATCTCCGATAGTTTGACGAATAATAGCACTGCCATTAAAATCATCACGGCCGCGCGTAGCGGTAAGTTTTACAACTTCACTTGAATCATTTGTAGTATTTTAGTTTTATGGCTTGCGTTTCGGCTCATTTATCACTCGCTGTGGCATTTACAACAGTGATCCGCGGACGCCAGACTAGCTAAGCCATCACTTAACTGCATTCAATCATTCTTAAGTTTCCGTCGAATAGCATAAATATTTTTTTAAATGCCTTCTCTCAACTAATCTCTTGCTCATTTTTATTGTTTCCTTTCCTTTTCATTTAATTTAATTAATGCTTTTTGGCGGCGAATTCGTAGAATGTGGCATACCGGTTTTAGCGCGTCCGGAGACACGCATTGTGGGTGGCAAGAGTGCAGCGTTCGGTCGGTGGCCCTGGCAAGTGTCGGTGCGTCGCACAACGTTTTTCGGTTTCTCGAGTACTCATCGATGTGGTGGTGCGCTGATCAATGAGAATTGGATAGCTACGGCGGGACACTGTGTTGATGAGTAAGTAATTAAACAACGGTTATTTGCGTGGCTTTAAATATTAAGTAGTTATGGAGAGTAGGTGGCAGTTGAGCTTAAGACCTAGCGTTTTATTTATTGTAAAATTGTGTTGTAAAACTCGGTTGAAATGTTCCAAGCTATGATAGAAATTCTTATCATATAAAGAAAAATTTTGATACAGAGAAATTCTTCAATAGATTTGCGGTAGTCTTCTGGATCGGGCATCTTTGGTGAAGTGGGCACAATCACTGTTATATAGATTAGCTAGAACGACGAAAAATACGCCAAAGTCATCTAAATTCGGTTATGGAGCCTTCATAATATTAAAGATAATGTTACCCCTCTAATCTTGTATCTGCTTGAAATCCTTTAAAAAATTTCCCTGAGAGGAATATTTTTGTTGCTATTGAAAAATTTTCAAAGATCGAGTGATTTCCTTTACATATATAGCTAATTCCTAAATTATAATAATTGACGGAGACGTAAAAATCCAAGCACGAGTGCAATACTTGCTAGCTTTACGAGATTACGAGATATTTTGTCTTACTCTCGGTCAGTATCAGACCTAGCGGCTTTGTTGTCAAGGTGGATGATTATAGAAAATTTTACCTTCTCCATTAAGCTCAGTAGCTCATATAATTTTCTCCAGTGTTGTGGCAGCCGCAATGCCCGAATGGTTAGTATTGCGTTCTACCATTCGCAAGCCAGGTTCGATCAACTTTCAAAATTATAAAATATTATTTTTTCTAATTGCGGTCGCCCCTCGGCAGGCCCTCCGAGTGTATTTCTGGCATGAAATTAAAGCTCTTCATAAAAATCCATCGGCCGTTTGGTGGCGACTTAAAATAAACTCTAGGCCACTCCTTTTGGTTGGTAAAAACATCAAGACGCAAAAGCACTAATCCATCTTGTGTGAAATCTTGTTTGGTACGGAACAAAGTCAGCTCCTTTTCGACGAGACCCTTTCTTGGGAACCTTAATTGGCATAGACCGGGGGTTCTACTTTTGTATATTGGGCAGAACATATTTAGCTCGAAACCACCATGCATGTTCACATCTTATCATACGCCGCAATGAATCTGATGTAAAGTCCTTTTCAATGCTGAAATATTTGAATAGCTCAGTCGGCAAGCTATCGGCTTCAGCCGTTTCGATATCCTTTAAGCGAGCGATTGCTTTTCAAACGTTATCATAGTCGGTTAATTGAGCTAGTATTTTATCGGGATCACAATCTCACTCTGCACTGTAATTGAGCAGACCAAAGAGTAGTATCAGCTTAATACCTGCCCCCATACTGTATTCTTATTTAAAGGGTGAATTACGATTTGATTTGTACTACAAGTACCTTATAGTAACAGTTAGCTTAGCCATAATTTAAGCCGTTTGAAAGACCAACGCATATAAAAGTTTAAGAGATCTTTATTGGTGCAGCTCTCAAATTTACGTACACTATTATTAAATTAACCCTCCATTGCTTTCAGTCTACTTATCTCTCAAATGCGTATACGCGTCGGTGAATATGACTTTTCACACGTACAAGAGCAGTTGCCGTACATTGAACGCGGTGTGGCCAAGAAAGTTGTACATCCCAAATATAACTTCTTCACCTACGAATATGACTTGGCGTTGGTGAAGCTGGAACAACCAGTGGAGTTTGCGCCACACGTGAGTCCCATTTGCCTACCACAAACGGATAGTTTATTGATTGGCATGAATGCCACAGTGACCGGTTGGGGACGTCTAAGTGAGGGCGGCACACTGGCGTCTGTGTTGCAAGAGGTAAGTGTGCAAAAAAAAAAATTGTCATAATGTATAATATCTCTTTTTTCTTCAATTCCTAACAAAGGTATCAGTGCCGATTGTGAGTAACGGCATATGTGAGTCAATGTTCGCGCGCGCCGGCCGGCAGGAATCTATACCGGATATTTTCGTGTGTGCGGGTTATGAGAATGGCGGACATGACTCGTGTCAAGGCGACTCAGGTGGACCCTTGCAGGTAGTTAGTTGTTGGTATGTTATTTGAAAAATACTATTAAAAATAATTTTTGTTTATTTTGTTTCAAAGGTTAAATCCGCCGATGGACGTTTCTTTTTGGCGGGTATCATCTCTTGGGGCATTGGCTGTGCAGAGGCGAATTTGCCTGGCGTTTGTACACGCATCTCACGTTTTGTGCCCTGGATTATGGAGAATGTATCGTGATTGGCGTGATAGGCATTAAAAGGCCGGCTTGCAATCGTTTATATAGATATGGACTGTAAATATTTAAGAATTTTTTTTTAAATTTTATTTTATTTTATTTTATTTTATTTTATTTTGTTTGCACTATTTTGAACACTTTTGAAGGCATTAATTTTCCGTGCTTTCTATCGTTTGCTAGAAAAACAGTTTGATTTCCTCCGTTTTTAATTTATTAGCCTTAGCTTTTTTTAAATATATATGCACATATGTATGTGTATGTAGATGTATATAAACACATGCATAGTAAAAAA